>CM036253.1:24365218-25565218 GCA_020698575.1 Bostrychus sinensis | reverse complement strand
CAGACTTACTGTATGTAAAAAGGATACAAGCCAGACTTGTTATTCATGTTATCTGACTTAACACTTATAATTACAATCATACATATCTTTAACAGAGAACATGGCAATTAAAATCCAAGTTACTTTAAAACACTGTGTGATACTTTTTTCATATTTAAATACTTGTCAAATTTATGTTTGCAGGATGTTTCTGGTGTTCATGTAGAAATATTTCTGTAAAACCTGGCAGTTCAAAACCAAAAACAGTTCCACCTCGGTATCTTGGCCAGCCCAGTCCATACACACATCCCCACCTCATCAAGAATGGTAAGTTCTAAAACTTTTTATGAAACTGTGGTGGTTCTGTAGATGATTATTCCACATTTATGCTTTAGCATTAGGTACAAAAAATAACTTATTCCACCACTCACTATTATTAATAGTTTATTGTTTTTAGTTATTTAAAGTACTAATTCAGCCAGCTTTTGTCCCTCAGGTGAAGTGACCCCAGGCTTGAGCCAGGCAGAATATGAACTCCGGCGATACAGACTGGCCTCACTTATAGAGGCAAAAGCAGACAGAATGGGACCTTCTACCTCAGCCAGTAACCATGTAGTAATTGTGCTGTCCCATCCAACACGCTACATGACAAATGACATCCCTTATCCCTTTCACCAAAATCAGGTTTAACATCTAAATCTTTGTTTTAAAGTTATGCATAAATGTAAAAATATTGACTGATTTAAAATACAGTACATGATGGCAATGTACACAGATTTGAGTGACTTCCTCAACATAATACACCACAGGACTTTCTATACCTGACTGGCATCCTAGAACCTGACAGTGCCTTGATTCTTCATGGAAGAGGAAGACCAGATCAGGCCATCTTGTTTGTCCCACGCAGAGACTCCTCTAGAGAGCTGTGGGATGGTCCTCGGTCAGGAAGAGATGGGGCGGCAGCACTGACAGGCATAGAGAGAGTTCACTGCACAGAAGAACTGGGTGTTGTACTAAAGAGTCTTAAAGGTTAGAGCTCAACTTCTCACTTTTACAGTAGTATAGTATTTTGTTGCTTTCTTCAAACTTTTCTGTAAACATACAAAAAATGCTAAATAAAGGTGATAAAATGCAATAACTTTTAGATGAGTCGCCACCAACCATTTTACACTCATGTTTACTAACCTTCTGACCATAACAATGTCATAATTCCAAGTCCTAATTCTGTTTAAAGCACATACATTCAAATTAATGCAACCACAAAACTGTATTAAAAATGCTTTTAGGTGAGAAGGCAGTTCATTACCACTCATCATAGGGCAAAGTATAGTGTCTTGTTATAGTCATATGTAAAAGTTTGGGCACCTGTCTGAGGTTGCATAATAATTTACTCTGTGTTCTCGAAAAAAGATTACAGAGATATGTCATTCATTTTCTAATGACATCTGACTTCTAGGGTGTTTTGTTTGTTTTAGTATAGCAGTATTTTGGTGTATGAAATTAAATGAAATATGAACAAAAATCTTTCGCCACCCTTATAAGTTCGCAGATTTGAATGCATTTAACTTCTCAAAAAGGATTACTTGCAACACAAAACTTGTTAGATTAGTTAGTTAAGCCTTGAACTTCATAGACAGGTTTATTCAATAATGAGAAAAGGTACTTAAGGTGGTAATCAGGAAATTGAAGGACACAGGCAAAGTTGATGTTTAGGCCAATTGGCAGGCCAAGAAAAATGCCAGAGAGACATAGGCGAGGAATGGTGAGAATGGTTAATGACAACCCACAGATTACCTACAAGATCATTCTGCTGCAGATCGTGTTTCTGTACATTGTTCAACAATTCAGTGCACTTTGCACAAAGAACAGGGGGACGCCACACCACAGAGTCAATTGAAGTATGTCAGTCCACACCACGTTATTCCAAAATGAATTGGGCTTGTCTAAAAGAGCTTTTGCCTACCTCATGCGACTGTATGTGGTGTGGCATTACATTTGCACAGGATTTTTGTTCATATTTCATTTCATACACCTAAATACTGCTACACTAAAAATTGTTGTTAGGAAAACACCCTATAACTCAGATGTCACTAGAAAATGAATGACGTACCTCTGTGATCTTTGTGAAGAGTAATGAAGACAGAGTCAATTATTATGCAACCTCAGAAGGATGCCCAAATCTTTACATATGACTTTATATTTTGTAGTTTTGCTCATGACTACAGGCAACCAAACGTTTTCGTGTCAGTGACACTAATTATAACAATATTTTGGATAATATTATTCAGAGTATAGTAATATTATGTTGCATAACTGTTTTATTTAAAGTAAACATCTATCTCAAATATTTTAATATTTTAAATATTTTAGGCACTTTAATGTGGTATGATAGTTCTCAGCCAGTCCACCCAAGGCTGCACCAGACCTACGTGTCGCCCATGATGGAAACAGGGTCAATGCCACACTCCCTCAGACCTCTTCTGCACTCTCTTAGGGCCCTAAAAAGCTCAGCAGAAGTGGCACTCATGCAGGAAGCAGGTCGCATCACGGCTCAGGTTAGTAAAATAAAGCCACTTGTTCAATTTGAATAGTTATTTTTTAAGTTACCCTTTCTTCTCCTCTGTCAGGCATTTAGAAGAACAATGGCAATGTCACAAGGACACATAGATGAAGCTTTGCTATTTGCTAAGGTATTTTATATCCTTTGTTGGCATTGACTTCTGCCAATGTAGCACATTTATTCTGATGTAATTTAATATTATTAATTACTTTATTTCAGTTTGATTTTGAAAATCGGATACATGGTGCAAACTTCTTGGCCTACCCACCTGTAGTGGCTGGAGGAAACAGAGCTAACACACTGCACTACATAAACAACAACCAGATAATCAAAGTAAGGAATGGTGTGTTTCTATTTATGTATCAACAAACAAAAGTTTTAAAAACAAAAAGTTGTATTTTTTTGTCACTTTCTTACTTAAGTTGTCTCTAAAGTTGGCTTTACTAAACATCTCCTCTTGCTTTAAACTTGAATGTTTGTTTTTAACAACTGTAGGACACCATTACTGTCACGCTCTTATTTTTAGGATGGAGAAATGGTGCTTCTTGATGGTGGCTGTGAATACTTTGGTTATGTCAGTGACATCACTCGAACATGGCCTGTAAATGGAAAGTAAGTTTGTAAAACTGCTATTATCTAGGATTTAAAAGCCATTTACACGACAACGCTGGCCACAAAAATACAACAGTCATGCTGTCCATGATTCGCATTGACACAAAAATTGGTGTGAAGATAACGAAAGTTTAGACTCTATAAATAAATTCTCTAAATAAAAACAGAATAGAATTTGATGGCAGTCTCACAAAACCACATTTTCTTTAATAGAACATAAACAACATATCAGGTGAAACTACTAACACATTTTTCTATATACTGTTAGGTCCATAACTATTTGGACACTGACTCAAGTTTAGTTATTTTAGCTTTATTTTTTTTTACCAAAACTGTTCAAGATACAGTTATATAATTTATACTGGGTTACAGTGCAGACCTTCAGCAGTAATTTGAGAATATTCACGTCCAAATCGCAGAAAGAGTTTAGAAGTTACAGCTCTTTAATATGTGGCTGCCTCATTTTGAGGAGTTCAAAAGTAAATGGACAGGTGAACATTACTATGAGTAAATGTTCTTTATTTACTACTTTGGGGAAAATCCTTTGCTGGCAATGACTGCCTGATGTCTGGAGCCCATGGACATCACCAAACACTGGGTTTCCGATTTTATGCCGCTTTGCCAGGCTTTTACTGCAGCCGACTTCAGTCGTTGGTCATTTGTGCCTCTCTCTGCCTTAAGTTTTGTCTTATACAAGTGAAATTCATGCTTGATTGGGCTGAGATTTGTTGACTGACCCCTGCCGATCCAGAATATTTATAATTTCACTTATTTGCCTTAAAAAACTTCTGGTTGCTTTTGTAGTATGTTTTGAGCCACTGTCCATCTGTGCTGTGAAGCACCACCCATCAATTTCATGGCTTTTGTCTGAAGTTTATCCCTATACACTTCAGAATTCATCCGGCTGCTTCTGTCTTCTGTCACATCATCAATAAACACCAGTGACCCAGTGCCATTGGAAGTTATACACGCTCATGCATCACCCTGCACCACCATGTTTTACAGAAGATGTGCTGTTCTTTGGATCATGAGCCGTTCCAAGCCTTCTCCAGAGTTTTCTCTGCCCATCATTGTGGTACAGGTTGGTCTGAGTCTCATCTGTGCAAATAATGCTGTTCCAGACCTGGGCTGCTCTTTAGGTGTTTTTTGGCCAAGTCTAATGTGGCCTTTCTGTTGTTGAGTCTAATGAGTGGTGTGGTGAATCCTCTGTATTTTCTCTCATGAAGTCTTCTCATTATGGTGGACCTAGACACTGATAGACCTACTTCCTGTTCTTCACTAAGGTGCATATTGTGAAGGGGTTTTTCACTATTTTTTATCCAGCCTAAGGATGGTCTGGTTCACTTTCACTGAGAGACTGCATGTTGTGGGTTCACAGCAACAGCTTTCAAATACAATTGTGACACCTGGAATGAAGTCCAGATCTTTTACCTGCTCAGTTTATGATGGATTGATGAGGGAGATAGCCTGTGTAGCTCAAGAAATAGCTTCTGAAGCAAGTGTCCAAATACTTGTCCAAATACTTGTAACAACTCAACTTAGGTTCCATCTGTCTACAGAATATTTTGCTAGTAGTGCTGTGGAACATCCAGGTGCCCTTTTGTAAACTTCAGACATGCAGCAATGTTTTTTTCTGGACAGCAGTGGCTTCCTCCGTAGTGTCCTCCCATGAAGCCCCTTCTTGTTTATTGTTTTACTTATTGTAGATCTGTCAATAAAAATGTTAGCTTGTGCCAGAGATTTCTGTAAGTCTTTAGCTGACACTCTAGGATTCTTCTTTCTTCTTCTTCTCATTGAGCATTCTGCACTGTGCTCTTCCAGTCATCTTTACAGGACCGCTACTCCTAGGGAGAGTAGCAGCAGTGTTGAACCTTCTCCATTTACAGAGAGTATGTCTTACCGTCGACTCATGAACATCAAGGCTTTTAGAGATACTTTTGTAACCCTTTCCAGCTTTATGCAAGTCAACAGTTCTTACTTGTAGATCTTCTGAGAGCTCTTTTGTGCGAGGCATGGTTCACATCAAGTAATGCTTCTTCAGAATAGCAAATTCAAAACTGATGTGTATTTTTATGGGGCAGGGCCACTTTAATCTATTCCCAATCTTCTCTCATTGATTGGACTCCAAGTTGGCTGACACCTAACTCCAATTAGCTAGAGGTTCACATACTTTTTCAATCCTGCATTGTGAATGTTTACATAAATGTTCAATTAAAAAGCATGAAAACATATAATTTTTTGTGCAGCATTAGTGCAGACTGTGTTTGTCTATTGTTGTGACTTAGATGAATATCAGATCACGTTTATGACCAACTCATGCAGAAAATCAAGTAATTCCAAAGGGTTCACATACTTTTTCTTGCAACTGTATTTAGATTATATTTTGGTAAAAACAACGAAATAACAAAACTTGTTTCAGTGTCTAAATACTTATGGACCTAACTTTAAAACTAATCTATTATTATTATTATTATTATTATTAACATGATCAACGAATTGACTGAGGCAAAATGGAAAACTGTGCCATGATCAGATGAATAAAAGCTGATAATTATTTTCTTACGGAGACAGTGTCTTTGCAGACTACAGTGATCATGGACCATGAACTTTCATCCATTTTCTGTGACCATTGCATTGCATTAGCCAGTTTATTAGCCATTTTCTTGCATTATCTTTCAGTCCTAGCTTGGACCTGTTTTAAAAAAGAGGCCCTGGCGACCCACTCTCCTCTGTTATTTATTTGTACAATGTCAACCTGTCCAGAGACTACAAAATTTTGCTATAAACTGGCACCAAGCATCTTTCCTTGTGATTTTTTTCCAGGTTAATGTATTGTTGTGTGTTGTCCCTGTACAAATAAACTATATACCATACCATCATTACATCCCTACTATTAATGCTGATAAGTATATTAATTTTAGAGCAACATATGCTCCCATGCAGACAACATCTCTTCGGACCTTTTATTGTTCAGCAACAAAAAGCTAAACCGCAACTACATCCATTATAACAGCATGGATTTACAGTGAAAAAGAGTCTAGGTGCTCCCCCTTGAACTGCCACCTTATCGTGGTGGGGGAGTTTGAGTGCCAGAATGATCCTAGGAGCTATGTTGCCTGGGGCATTATGCCCCTGGTAGGGTCTTCCATGGCAAACAGGTCCTAGGTGACGGGCCAGACCAAGAGCAGTTCATAAATCCCCTATGAATGAGTCGTATATCAAGGACCGTGACGTCGCCCAATATGGTGTGGCCGGGCCTTCACCCATGGGGAAAGAGCGACGTGGGCCTGACCTCCTGTGGGCTCACCACCCGCAGAGGTAACCGTAGGGGACCGGTGCAGTGTGGATCGGGCAGCAGTCGAAGGCGGGTGCCTCGACGACCCGGTCCCCGAACACAGCTTCTAGCTGTAGGGACATGGAATGTCACCTCACTGGGGGGGAAGGAGCCTGAGCTTGTGCGGGAGGTTGAGAGATACTGGCTAGATATAGTCGGGCTCACCTCCACGCACAGCTTGGGCTCTGAAACCCAGCTCCTCGAGAGGGGTTGGACTCTCCACCACTCTGGCGTTGCCCGCAGTGAGAGGCGGCGGGCTGGTGCGGGCTTGCTCATAGCCCCCCAGCTCAGCCGCCATGTGTTTACCCCAGTAAACGAGAGGGTCGCGTCCCTGCGCCTTCGGGTTGGGGACAGGTCTCTTACTGTTGTTTGTGCCTATGGGCCAAATAGGAGTACACAGTACCCGGCCTTCTTGGAGTCCCTGGGAGGTGTACTGGAAGGTGCACCGACTGGGGACTCCATTGTTTTGCTGGGAGACTTCAACGTCCACGTGGGCAGCAACAGTGACACCTGGAGGGGTGTGATTGGGAAGAACGGCCTCCCCGATCTGAACCCGAGTTGTGTTCTGTTATTGGACTTCTGTGCTAGTCACAGTTTGTCCATAACGAACACCATGTTCGAGCACAGGGGTGTCCATCAGTGCACATGGCACCAGGACACCCTAGGCCGGAGGTCGATGATCGACTTTGTAGTCGTGTCATCTGACCTTCGGCTGTGTGTTTTGGACACTCGGGTGAAGAGAGGGGCTGAGCTGTCAATCGATCACCACCTGGTGGTGAGTTGGATCCGCTGGCGGTGAAGGAGGCCGGACAGACTTGGCAGGCCTAAACGTATTGTGAGGGTCTGTTGGGAATGTCTGGCTGAGCCCTCTGTCAGAGGTCAGTCTTCAACTCCCACCTTCGGGAGAGCTTTGACCAGATCCCGAGGGAGGCTGGAGACATGGAGTCCGAGTGGACCATGTTCTCCACCTCTATTGTCGATGTGGCCGTTCGGAGCTGCGGCTGTAAGGTCTCTGGTGCTTGTCGTGGCGGCAATCCCTGAAACCGGCGGTGGACACCAGAAGTAAGGGATGCTGTCAGGCTGAAGAAGGAGTCCTATCGAGCCTGGCTAGCTTGTGGGACTCCTGAGGCAGCTGATGGGTACCAGCAGGCCAAGCATGCTGCAGCCCGAGTGGTTGTGGAGGTAAAAACTCGGGTCTGGAAAAGTTCGGGGAGGCCATGGAGGAGGACTATCGGTTGGCTGCAAGGAAATTCTGGCAAACCGTCCGCCGCCTCAGGAGGGGGAAGCAGTGCTTCACCAACACTGTTTACAGTGGAGGTGGGGAGCTGTTGACCTCGACTGGGGATGTTGTCGGGCAGTGGAAGGAATACTTTGAGGATCTCCTCAATCCCACCGACACGCCTTCCGTTGAGGAAGCAGAGGCTGGGGACTCGTCCATCACCCAAGCTGAAGTCACTGAGGTGGTTGGAATGCTCCTCAGTGGCAAGGCTCCGGGGGTGGATGAGATCCGTCCTGAGTACCTCAAGTCTCTGGATGTTGTGGGGCTGTTGTGGCTGACAAGTCTCTGCAACATCACGTGGCAGTCGGGGACAGTGCCTCTGGACTGGCAGACTGGGGTGGTGGTCCCTCTTTTTAAGAAGGGGGACCGGAGGGTGTGTTCCAACTACAGGGGGATCACACTTCTCAGCCTCCCCGGGAAAGTCTATTCCAGGGTACTGGAGAGGAGAATTAGGCCGAAAGTCGAACCTCGGATTCAGGAGGAACAATGCGTTTTTTGTCCTTACCGTGGAACAGTGGACCAGCTCTATACCCTCTATCGGGTGCTCGAGGGTTCATGGGAGATCACCCATCCAGTCCACATGTGTTTTGTGGATTTGGAGAAAGCGTTCGACCGTGTCCCTCGTCCGGGGCCCTTTGCTAAGGGCTGTCCGGTCCCTGTACAACTGGAGCAGGAGCTTGGTCCGCATTGCCGGTTGTAAGTTAGACCTGTTCCCAGTGCATGTTGGACTCCGGCAGGGCTGCCCTTGGTCACTGGTTCTGTTCATAATTTTTATGGACAGAATTTCTAGGCGCAGCCAAGGGCAGGAGGGAGTCAGGTTTTGGAACCACAGGATTTCATCTCTGCTTTCTGCAGATGATGTTGTTTTGTTGGCTTCATTAAACCAGGACCTTCAGTGTGCACTGGGACGGTTTGCAGCTGAGTGTGAAGTGGCTGGGATGAGAATCAGCACTTCCAAGTCCGAGGCCATGGTTCTCGACCGGAAACGGGTGGCTTGCCCTCTCCAGGTTGGAGGGAAGTTCCTGCCTCAAGTGGAGGAGTTTAAATATCTTGGGGTCTTGTTCACAAGTGAGGGAAGGATGGAGCGTGAGATTGACAGGCGGATTGGTGCAGAGTCTGCAGTAATGCGGTCATTGTATCGGTCTGTTGTGGTAAAGAATGAGCTGAGCCGAAAGGCGAAGCTCTCAATTTACCGGTCGATCTACGTTCCTACTCTCACCTATGGTCATGAGCTTTGGGTCATGACCGAAAGGACAAGATCCCGGATACAAGCGGCCGAAATGAGTTTCCTCCGCAGGGTGGCTGGGCGCTCACTTAGAGATAGGGTGAGCTCGGTTACCCGGGAGGAGCTCGGAGTAGAGCCGCTGCTCCTCCACATCGAGAGGAGTCAGTTGAGGTGGCTCAGGCATCTGTTCCAGATGCCTCCTGGTCGCCTCCCTGGGGAGGTGTTCCAGGCATGTCCCACCGGGCAGAGGCCCCGGGGAAGACCTAGGACACGCTGAAGGGACTCTCGGCTGGCCTGGGAACGCCTTGGGGTCCCCCTGGTAGAGCTGGAGGAAGTGTCTGTGGAGAGGGAAGTCTGGGCATCTTTGCATAGACTGCTGCCTCCGCGACCCGGTCTCAGATAAGCGGAAGAAGATGGATGGATTGATGGATGGAGGAGTCTAGGTGCTAAACTGCCTGCAGCCCACGCCATTCACCAATAAAAAAAAAACATTGGGCAAACTATAAAAATCAAAATCAGGGAGACCAAAGACTGTTGAGGTATCCTGCAACAAACAGGAATTGGACAAGACTCTCCACCTCCACCTACTTTCCAGATGTTTACAGATTGCTAAAATAATAGGGGATGCTACACAGTGGCAAAAAGGGCACTGTCACAACCTTGCAAGATATGTTGCTTCCATCAAATTCAAAATGAGCTATTATTTTTCATGAAATTGTAACACGTTTCAACACCTCATTGTTGTGAATAAAATGTTTTTGTGATGAGCAAAATTTCATTAAGTTTTTATTTACACTTTATGCATTGTCATACTTGTTTTTAGGTTTGGGTTTGTGGTTGATCTTTTGACTTTTTTTCCCCCATTAGATTTAGCCCTGCCCAGGCTGAGCTTTATGAAGCCGTCCTTGAAGTGCAGCGTTCATGTTTGTCTCTGTGTTCTCCGGGGATCAGTCTGGATCACATCTACAGTACTATGCTTGCACTATTGGGACGACAGCTCAAGCGGTTGGGCATCATTAAGGCCAGCAACAGTGATGCTGATGTACTAAAGGTAACTGGGGGAATGTAATTTTGTTGTTTGGGAAGAAAAATACGTTACCAACTTTTTCTCCAAAGATTCCATCAGAAATAACTTGGATAGAAAGTATGCTTTTTGTGTGTGTATGTATTTGAGGAAAACATTTGAATTACTTGACATATTAGCATATTGTAATCAAAAATCATCTGTGAAAAAATATAAGCCTCTAAGCTCTATTAATTTAATATGCTCACACACCAATAATACAGAGAAAGAAAGAGTTTACTTTTTAAATAAAAGAATGCTTATGTTGAGGCAATAGGGTCTGGTCTGTGACTTATAAAATATTGCTCAATGGTGCTTTTAGTCTGGAAGTTAACATTTTCTAAGAAAATTAAGCTCTGACTAGATTAATTCTGTACCACAGAGAAATATTTGCGTAGTCTGAAAATATTTGTGTTCATGCTACATTTCAGGTTGCACGGCGGTACTGTCCACATCATGTTGGACATTACTTAGGAATGGATGTCCATGATACTCCTGAACTTTCCCGATCTCAACCTTTACAGCCTGGGATGGCCATCACCATAGAACCAGGTATAAACACACACCATATATTCCATAAAAATCTTCACCTTTCTTTCCATTATTTAGTCATAATTATGTCACTGTTTTTCTAGATATTGAAATCTGAGTTTTCTGTTGTTGCTTGCTACCATCCCAGGCTTGTACATCTGTGAGGACAATGACCAGGCCCCAGAGCGCTTCCGTGGTCTGGGCATCAGGATTGAGGACGATGTTGTGATTCGAGACAAAGGAGGCCCTCTCATCTTGTCCTCTGACGCACCAAAGACCATCGCTGAGGTGGAGCGTGCCTGTGCCCAGAGATAGGGCAATGACATGGATAAGTGAGCCCAAAGGTCAATAATCTGTTTGCAGTGCTGCCCTTTTCAACACTCCTCCATAGTGAGGAGTTCATCAAGCTCAGGTACACAAAAGCATAGACTGAACAAGACCATGGATGTCTATGTAAATGTATGTAAAGGCATGTAAAGAGTCTTATTGGTATTTTTTCTCATTTATATAAATTAACAGAACATGTGATGATAAGTTCACAATACAATTCAAAGACACTGCTAATATGGCAGATGATATGCAAATGTTGAATTTGTGTAATACAGTGTAATGTAATAAATGGTAAAATGGTTGACAAAGTCAGACTGTATCTGTGAGTATCTCTAAATTAAGAGTAAAGATAAATGATTTGAGTGTTAGGTTTACCTAATGTAAAATGTTGAACAGTGTGTATTCTATGTGTATCCCATAGGTATTTTATCTATTTTTACAGTATATTACATAGCTATAACATTTTTATTGAATTGGCAATGAACATGATGTGCAATGTATCCCTCTTATTCACCTCCATCTTTCACGTTTCTCTCACTATTCATATTAAATAAAAGCAATCTTTGATCCTTCTGTTTTTCTTGCAGAACTTGCAATGACTATTGGTGCTGGAAAACTAATAACCATAAAATAAAATGTATACATGCAATATTTATAATGCAAAACAGTTTATTTGTTCCTTCAAACAAATGCTATAGTCGCCAACACAGATCAACCATAAGACCTGGGCACAAACACATTTTGTCAATCCAGTATGAGGGCCAGTGTGACTTGTAGCTGGTGAACAAAATTAAACTTAATGGTGAACTTTTTCCTTACACTTAAGACAAACATAATGACACTAAGAAGCCAAAAGACACTTACAACTATGTGTCTTTTATCATTTGCCCCTGGCATTATTGGATTGACTAGTGTGGCCCTTGAGTTTTTCAGCTTTGCTTTAGCCTTTAAAATGTTTTGCTACAACCAGCTACGGGATTACTTGCAATTATATTTTTTCTTTTAATGTAACCTATTAAAGCCGGGGTCAAGAATCTCAACACTTTGACTTCCCCGTGACGTTTGGCGGCAGGAAAAGTTGCGCCTAGTGCTTGACCGGGAAAAGTGGAGTGGCACTGTCACCTACAGACGGAACCAGTGAACACCTACGAAGACAACCTCCCCTCTCCTTCCCTTTCCTCCTCCCCCTTCACGCCTAATGTTGCTGTACCTCCAACCCTCCCCCCGTATCAGAGGAGTAGAAACAACAAGCCGCCATTTTGTTTGTGCGGACAGACCGTCAGAAAACGGGAGGAGATAACCGAAAGAAGGAGCGACTCCGGCGAACGTAGAGCAGCCGCTCCGAGCACCGCCGGCGGAAAAGAGACTGTCCGTGCCTTTAAAAGCCATCACAGAAAGACAAGACAGCAGTGGAAGGGAAAAGTCAAGTGGGTGATATCTTTATATGTAGAGATATGTATGCATGAGAAGGAAATTACTCCGAAAAATCCAAGGAAGGGGGTGTTTGCGGAGACGGAGAAGAGAGGCGGAAGAGGGCTGTATATTATTCTAAGGAGGAAAAACCTGCGAAAGTGGGATAACATCAACATGAAATATCATTATGTGTCTGAGGTGGAGGAAGCAAAGAGCCCGCATAGACAATTATATAAATAAATTGCTGCCGGGCAGAAGGGAGAGGTGGAAAGAAAGACGGGTTTAAAGAGAAGGGAAAAATTTGCCAGGATCGACGCGAAGGGGTGCATTCTCCATCACAAAGAGTCAATGGACAGATTTTTTCAGCTCCAAATGTTTACGGGGTCTCGACACTATCGGGCCACGCTCCTTTTCTGAAATAGCCATAATTTTTTAATCAAGTCGCCGTCATTTTTGTCACATTTATTGCCTGACTGTCGCCTGCTTTGGTCTCGCTTTAGGTTAACATCTTAGTCCCCCTTAGCTCGCATGATCAAGAAAAAACTGACTGAAAGGTGATTTTCCTCAGTTTGTCCTCTACAAACATCAAACTAATTGGATCAATCTGACTAACCACTGATTGGCAATTAGCGCTATGATTGCTCTCCACAACTATACTGTCAGAGAATCAAGCTGACTCCTGAATCAGTCGTACAGGAGTGGAGTGATTTATGAGAACATTCCCCATTTTAAGAAAAGCCCTGCCAGTTGCAAAAGGTATCCCGCAAAAGGTTGCAACACGAGCCAATTTGTTTTTGACATAGTGCCTTGCATGGTCAAACACTAAGTGCACAATTAAGGCAGCATGCACATGCAGAAATCTCATGCATGGAAAAATGTTTGCAATAGATTAATGTTTGCAATAGATTATATTGTGTAGGAAAGTTTTGGATTCAAGTGTTTTATATGTTATGAACAGTGAGCAAGTATTCACGTTCCTTTCATGCAATTAAAGTTTTTTCTTCTTAGCGTTGCGCTTGACAGTTTACTGTGTTTAAATGCCACAGCTGGGAGATCCCTGTACGTCAGTGGGCTGTCCATAGTACAGGAATCCTGGTATTGACAGCAGACGGGTGCACATTGAACAGAAGAAGTTGGCATCCCTGAACTGTTGCATGAGAAAACCAAAAGTTAACCGAGGACAACTCCCGCTTAATGTTTTTGGACCACGATTTTTGCTTTTGTGCGCTGTTCATGCTCCTCTTTGCAGCGTTTCAGACCTGAAATACAGGATTTTCCAGAGAGTATGGCGGACTGGAGTGAGTACACGGCGGATGACGGGTCTTGGGACAGTTCGAGTGTCGCAGAAGAGGCTACATGAGGTTGACAGAGGGCCGCTCGCTCCACCTTCCCACCTCCTCCTGTTCAAATCTGTGAAGAAACAAAATCTGCGACAGGGAGGGGGTGATATCAGCAGAGGAATAAACCGAAAGGCTGTGAGGCAAAGAGTTTCACACTGCTGTCTTCTCCCCTACCGTCCCCCAAGCGGTGGGGGAACGATCACAACTATTTCTTAAAGGGATAAGGAGACGCACATAAGGGGAATACGATCCCCCTGAAAGGATCTACAGTCATTTTTAATTCGTAAAAATATGGCCGATAATGTCTTGGAGTCCGGCCCGCCTTCAGCCAAGAGGCCAAAGCTGTCTTCTCCAGCCCTATCGCTGTCGGCCAGTGATGGAAATGGTAAATATACTGCATGCTTTACTTGTAAGATGATCAATCACAAAACGGAATTGAGTGTACTAATTACCGACCCGTGCTGTGAAGTCTGCAGACTTACACAGCAACTTAGTTTGACACACTTCCCTAACTTGTGTATTTCGTACTATTAAATCACACAGCCAAAACGTGTAGGTTTAAATGTAGTAGTCGTAAATGACAAAACATGGAGTGGTTTGTGCATTCGTTAGAAGCTGTAATGTTTTGATGTATTAGCCCCAAGAGGCTAGCTAGCCTCTAAGTAAAAGATCCTCCTCCAAACAATGGAAGAGTCGAGTCACCCCAGTTTTCTTTAAGTTATTTACACACACCAAAAGTTATTCCGCTACATGAATAAGAATGCATATACTCATTATCCATCGGCCTTAGTCGATATTCCACAAAATAGTGTTGAATTTGTGCCTAAAAGTCGTTTAGGGGAAAGTAACGGGAATTGAGCTAGCGCTAACTAGCTGCATACAGATAGGTTAACCCTCCACCGGCACAGCTGTGCAGGGACTGGCTCGCAAAGAAAAATAACCAACGTACGTTTATTAAGAGCAACTTTTCCAATTTGCTAAAACTTTGTTTAAAGTATATGTGGCGGTGTTTGCGTTTCGCTCATGTTGTTTTTAGCAGTGACGAGGACGCACTCAGTTTTAGGGACCATTGTGTATCGTTAGCTATTGTTCGACACTTGGTTAAAGTTGCGCAAAGCGGTGTTCAGCTGAAGATGCACTGTTCCAAGTTTAAAGATGTAAATCGCGTCGTAAATAAAAGGTCAACACAGCCGTCTTCGAAACGTCTCTATTTCCTTTGCTCAAAGGCGTTTGGTTTCTCCATGGTGCCACCGACGAAGCCCATTCTTGTCCACCGTCCATTGTCTGCTTTCGCACATTAACACTGCGCTGCTTTTGTAGTAGACTTAAACGAGCCAAAACTAAAAATAAGCAGACCCTTTGATCTGATTCTATTTACTTTTCAGTATTCATATGATTTAAATGTATGAGCAAGACCATGACAACTACTAATCCTGTCGCGTCATCTTGAGTCTTAAAACAAGACTCAAAACTTTTGGATTTCCTTCAGTTGCAAATAACAACTGTCTCATTTTACAAATTTAAACATGATTTTTGGGCCATGTAACATGGATTAATAAACCTTTACAGATGTAAAATCATTTGTCCCAAGTAGTTTAAAACGTTTTTTTACACAGAATGTGTTACCCTCTCTGCACTCATGCCTTACACAACTACAGGTCCAATGCAAACATCCTCTGTACCTGGTACTGTAGTGTGTTTACCTCTCTGTGGCTTCTCACTCTGACCTTACCACGTTTGCTCTCCATGTTTGGCACCCCATCAAACCACAAACTTATGCCCAGGAGAGAGGGCCAGACTGCAAGAGGCTGCAATTTCTTTACAGGAGTCTTGCTCTGGCGTTTTAATAAGTTGCCTAGTTAAAACATTTAACCATAATTGGAACTAATAAAGCATGCTTTTTATCCTGTCTGTCTAGATTTTGGCTCTCTGTTTGACCTGGAGCATGACCTCCCAGATGAGCTGATCAGCTCCTCAGATTTGGGGCTAACCAATGGAGGAGATGCCAGCCAGCTCCATACCAGTCTTGGGGGACATGGAGCAGGACTTGGCCTTGTTGGAGGCCAGGATGCCGCTGCCAAGAACAAACAGCTCTCTGAACTGTTGCGTACTGGGGCCCCAGCACAGCAAGGGGGCCCTACACCTAACAACATAGGACCAGGGGCTTCAATGGGGATGATGGGAGCTGTAGGGGTCTCCCCCGGAGGACCTCAAACCATGCCTTCTCAAGGCCAGCAACAGCCAGGACTAATGCAGCAGGTTGGCATGGCTGGTGGGGTGGGAGCTCTTAATCGAGCAGCTGCCATGATGGGTGCGCAGAAGGTCAACACTGGACAACAGCAGCAGCAAGGACTGATGGGGGGGCATGTGATGAATGGGTCACCAAGGATGAGCTACCCTGGTACTGCGGGCATGGGTAGTAATAGTAATCTGTTAGCTGAAACTCTCCAACAGCAGCAAGGGGGACAACACATGGGTCCCGGGGCTCAGCCTGGAATGAGGCCGCAGCAACCCGGAGCACTGAATAAGGTAAGCACAAACCAAGCATTACCACAATAAGTATAACACTGTAATGATTTTGGAGCAAAATATTCTGGAAACTAATCTTTCCAGGTATAGTATAGCCTTTGCTTGTGGCTCTGATGTAGTCCGTGTCAGATTTCATGAAATACCTTACATCCTTTCAGACAAAACGTAATCGGTGTGTGTTAAGGTTTCCAACATGATGCTGAGGAAGGTACATTTCCAGAGCTGGTGCAGACATGAGTGTGGTTATGTTTTGGTGTAAGAGCTGTGTCATTGCTCACTTTGTGGTATTGGTGGTTAACCTCCTTGCAACTCAGTAAGCCACATAAGGGTTATGATTTCGTGCTAACAATGTGATGAGTGTGCACCTAGTGTAGAAGGTTAATTTAAAGAAATGATTAAGGGCTGCAGCTAATGATTATATTGCTGATTAATTAATCTGTTGTTTTCACCCCCTGATTAATCAATTAATAATCAATAGTGATGCACAAGTAAAATGTGATGACCGAGCAAAATAATAAAAACAAATGGTTCAAAAACCTTAGGTGTTTTATAGTAGTACAGAAAATCACATAGGTTTTTACTTAATAGACCAGAACTTTACTACCTGAAAATGCTAAAAGTATACCATGTCAAGACTTTTGGATAGAGCATGCATACACAAAAAAAAAACAACATTCTCCTACTGTCATGGACAACTCTCGGTTAAGTAGGAATAAGAAATTAGTTGGCTGTGCTCCTGAAGCAATTTTATCTGGTATGTGTCAGAACTTGCCCTGTATAATCTATTCCTACTATTACCCACCTGCACAGATGAATATGATGGCCAATGCGGGCCCCTATGGTGGGCCGTATGGCCAGTCATCGGGCCAGGGGCTGCCTGGAGCAGGACTGGGCCCACAGCTTCAGGCTAAAGCAGGACTGCCCAATAATATGCCTGGACAGTTCAATATGGACAAGAAGCCACCGGGACAAGGCATGCCCGGAATGGTAGGCTTTTATTCCCTTATACACTTAAAACTCAAGGCTATGTCTTTTAAGTCAGTGATTTATTGTGTGTGTGTTAGATGCTAAATATATCCAACCAATGAGTTGGGTTTTTCAGGACTTTTGAATGCAAATAAACTTGACCCCTGTCTAGGAAATAACATACTGAATATTACCTGTTTATTAAATGTTTTTGAAGAACCAAATTGTATTATTAAAATTACTGTTTCATAATCTACTTTAAAGAAGTAAGTATTTCCTATACTGGCTTTTGTCTGTCATCGGTAAAAGCTACTGCTTAAGTTATTATTAGGTAATAAATGGTGTCTATTGTATTAAGTCATACATATACTGAGCTTGGTAATGTAGTAGGTATTATAATGACTTGTCATTTGATGAGCTGAATCAAAGTGGTTCTATTGTATTGTCGATGCAATGCTTTGAGTAATTCTAAGTTGTTCATGGCCTTCAACTTTTTTTGCTTTTTTGCAGGTCTCCCAGCAGCAGTCTGCAGCAGTTGGAGGTGTACCTGTTGGGGCAGTGGCAGCTGGAGCACCCCAGGTTGGCCTTGGTGCTGTAGGAGCAGGTCCTGGTGCAGCAGCCCCTACAGCAGACCCTGAAAAGCGAAAGTTAATACAACAGCAACTGGTCCTTTTACTCCATGCGCACAAGTGCCAGAGAAGGGAACAAGCCAACGGGGAAGTGAGGCACTGCAACCTACCCCATTGTCGCACCATGAAGAATGTGCTGAACCACATGACTCATTGCCAGGCTGGCAAGTCTTGCCAGGGTGAGTCTGTGAATTTATGGCCATTTAATAAGAGAATGTAGAGTTTTTAAAAATATGTAGCATGTAGCATTTCATAATAATATTGCAGAAATATTTTGTCTTTTAAAATTTGTTGTTGGAGCTACAATTTTTCTTGCTCGATCTTAAACATGTTAATTTAACTATTAGATTATTTCCCCTTAGTGCTTTGAATAACTTGTGCAATGTGATTGTAATTCTGATTGCATTTTTTTCATTTTCTTCCACTAGTGGCTCACTGTGCCTCATCCAGACAGATTATCTCTCACTGGAAGAATTGCACACGGCATGACTGTCCTGTATGCCTACCACTAAAAAATGCTGGCGATAAGAGGAATCAGCAGTGTGAGTGTTTGTCAATTTTACATTAATTCAGTTCAATTTTATTTATATAGCCCATTTGTTTGTATCACAACAAAAGTTGCCTCAAAGGGCTTCACAAACAGTTCATATATTTATATATATAATATGTAACTTTTTGTTTTACTTTTCCACTGTCTTTACAGCTGTCATGAACAGTGCCGGGATGGGTTTGGTAAACTCCTTAGGGCCAGGGGTCCCAGGTGGACAGGCCAGCTCTCCAAACCTAAATCCTGCAAGCCAAATAGACCCTAGTTCTATAGAGAGGGCCTATGCTGCCCTTGGTCTCCCTTACCAGGGTAATCAGATGCCACAACAGCCACCACAGGCCAACATGCCAAGCCAGGGGCTGCAGGGCCAGCCTGGCATGAGGCCTCTGAACGCCATGGGTGAGTTGAAATGGAGTTAGACATTATCCCATTGACGCCCCACAGGGAATTCTAGATATCAATGCTAACTTTTGTGTTTCAGGAGGTAATTCTATGGGGGTGAATGGTGGGATAGGGGTACAGCCACCCAACCAGCAATCCAGTGTCCTGCCAGATAACATATTGCAAAACAGTATGAATGCACAAAGGTAGGACAAAATTTTTATTTACTTTTTGGGATACATTATATTCAAGTTAAAATTCTGTTGTTGTTTTTTAGTTAATTAATTATTTGTGTTTTTTTAGTTTAATGAACGATGCTGTGGGAAACCTGGGTACAATGCCAACAGCAGCTAATCCATCTGCAACAGGTATAAGAAAGCCTTGGCATGAAGACATCACGCAGGACCTTCGCAACCACCTCGTTCACAAACTGTGAGTATGATATGTCTTTTTTTAACCATTAATCACCCTGGCTGTCACCCAAGTATCTCTATTAAGCACTGAGGTGGTGTGTATGTCTAATTTTTGAATTGTATGCATCTGTTTGGGAGCAGTGTGCAAGCTATCTTCCCCACCCCTGACCCTGCTGCACTAAAGGACCGGAGGATGGAAAATCTAGTTGCTTATGCTCGTAAAGTAGAGGGTGACATGTATGAGTCTGCAAACACAAGGGTAAGAAACCCACACACAACAGTATGAGTTGTTGCATTAGGCAAATTACAACTTTTAGTAGGTATAACAGCTGGACATCATAATTTATGGCTGGTTTGTAAAGGGATTCCAGCAAGGATATTACACATGGACAAAATTGAGCATTTTCCAAACAACTAATTTGTGTTTAGAGCTT
Source organism: Bostrychus sinensis (assembly GCA_020698575.1). Classification (NCBI taxonomy): domain Eukaryota; kingdom Metazoa; phylum Chordata; class Actinopteri; order Gobiiformes; family Eleotridae; genus Bostrychus; species Bostrychus sinensis. The sequence continues at coordinate 25,545,653 of CM036253.1, read as the reverse complement.
TCTTTTTGAAAGCAGGAGGGTCTGTTTTCTCAGCCATAGTGAGTCGTTTCCAATCCACTGGCTTGACCCTGGCTTATCACAGCCTTTTATCTATTGCATACCTTAGAAATGTGGAAAATAAGCTCCTATCAGAAATAACCAAGATGGTGCTTCTACACACCAAAATTTAGGACTTTGTCACGTGTTGATTCTGTTGAAGTCCACGTTGTTGTTCATTCCTCTGGGATTTTTTTCTTTCGTCTTTGTTGTCATTGAACAACTGGCTTTTGTTGCTGTCCCCTTCAGAAATAATTTGCTACAGCGTACTGTGCTACTCGTATTTTCTGGCAAATCCAGCAACAATTATTCAAAAGTGCCATGTTTTTTTAAATCCGGTCCGCTCTTTGTTTCTCTGATTGGTTACTCCACCTGTGATTGTTCTGCCCATAGAAATGAAATTCAGATCACAAGGTACCAGGCTGACTCCTTTGTATAGAATAGGAAAAGAGTTAGTCCGGCTGCCCAGGCTAAAAAATAGGCTTGGAGGTTTGAAAAACTTCTTAAAGCCTGTTGTTCCTCATCCAATGTTGATTCAGTATGGTTCAAACTTGTCAGCTAAAAGGAGAAATATTTTTTCAACACAGGCTGAGTACTACCACCTCCTGGCAGAGAAGATTTATAAGATCCAAAAGGAGCTTGAAGAAAAGAGGAGGACACGACTTCAGAAACAGGGCATGATGCCCAGTCAGCCAGGCATGCCTACCTCAGGGATTCCACAGGGGCCTTCGAACATGGGCCAGCCACCCATGCCCCTGGGACAATCTCCAAGTAAAGAAACACTGCTCTATTTATTAACATAAGTTAAATGTTTTACAAATTTGTTCTTTGACAGTAACAACTCTTGTCTCATCAGATGGTCCTCATGCCGATCCGTCCATGGTTCGACCACCTGGACCCAATCAGATGATTAATAGAATGCAGAACCCAGCGAGTACGAATCTTATGTTTAATGTACAATGGAGGAGTATGTCAACACGACAAGAGTTTAAACTATTATTATAATGTATTAGTTATATTTTAAATAATTTATTTATTATTTGTTTCATTTAGAAAAAACTTTATAAGCTGTGATATAAATCAGTAGTAGTACGGCTTTGGGCCCCACCATTGCTCTATAATGACAAGCTGCGACCCAAATAAAAAAGATACTGAGGAAAATTAAAAGATATTTCAGGAAAACTAAAATATATTGAGGAAAATTAAGCAGTACTCACCTCAACCTTCGGTATAACAGTGACATTATAGAACTGGAATTTTTGCTCTGGTTTCTTTAACATTATTCTATTCTAAATATCCCACACTGCCACCTACTGTTAAGGAGTGTAAATTGATTATTTTTTACAAATTCAACTTTCTTTTTTTGCCATGGGCAAAAGGCCCGCCACCCATTGTAAACAGTTCTGCAACCCACTTTTGGGTCCCAGTTGAGAACCACTGATATAAATGACAGTATACAGTAAAAGATAGGATAAAGAAAATGTTGTCATTTACTTATTGTTAAAGCGGAAGCCTTTCTTTGGCACATGGTTTGGCATCATTTTCTTGTGAGTTCTTGAAAGTTCAAGCATAGGGTTTTCTATTATTGTCCCAGACATGACAGTACTGTACAACTTTATTGGTGTCACTTTTTTTGCCCAGTCATTTGGTATCTTCACCAGCCGCTTATTTTTTAGACAATTTTTGACACAGTTTCTACATTGATAATCTTTCCAGCAATGAACCAATTTGGTCAGATGGGGATGCAATCAATGGGTCAAAGGTCAACGCCTCCACTTACTCACAATGCTCCAATGAACCAGGTTGGCATTTTTTCATTCTGTGTCTCCCACATTAATTAATACATAATTTTACCTAAATTGAATGAACCATTACTAACCATAATTAATCCATCTCTCCAAACTCTTCCTTTACAGATGGGTATGGCAGCAACAAGAATGGGTCAGCCCAATGCCACACAGTTACAAAACCAGTACCTCTCCCCGGGTCAGTTCCCTGGGTCCAGTCCAGGCCTTGGTTCTGGTCCAGGTGGAATGAACCAGACAGGGGCACAAATGTCAATGGTAACAATTAAGTAAATGGCTGTAATGATGACTTTGTCTTTATTGGGAATTTTTTTTATATCATGTTTTCCCTTTTCTTGTCTCCTACCTCAGCAAAACCAAATGTCTATGACACCTTCGCTCCCAGCCAGCAGCCCCGTAGCACAACCCACTCCCCCTGGCCCTGGGGCCCCAGGAGGCCCCTTGGTGTCTGCTGGTATTAATAGTGCTGGGCCTCACCCCAGCCTCCCTCCATCCTCCACTCCAAACCAGTCCAGCGCCTATCCTCACTGTGCACCCATGCGCACCAACTCGCCGTCACCAGCACCAAGCCTAACACCTCAGCCTCATCAAACGCCCCCCACGTTACCTGGCTCTCAGACACCCCAGCCACACACCCCTAGCACGCCCCAGATGCCTCAAACACAGCAGCTACCGCAAGCTTCACAGCCTCTATCTGGGCAGGGAGTGAGCACTGATAAAACTTCTCAAGTTCAGCAGCCACTTGGAGGTGTGGTGCCATCAACCCTCCAAGATAGTCAACCTTCTACAGCACCTACTGAAAACACTCATGTGACATTACAACCACCTAAAACTCCTGTAAGTACATTAGCTTGAAAACCTTACCAATTTTTTTTATGAATGACTCATTTTTTTTTATTGCAGCTTTCACCCAAGGCTTTGCAGACCACAGAAGGTCAAGTATCCTCTCCAGCCTCGGACAGCATCAACACCGAATCGAACTCCCAGCTTCACACCTCAGACGGCCCAGCCCCTGACCAGGAAGATGTCAAAATGGAAGTGACCAAAAAGGAAGAAAAAGACAAGGAAGGATCTGAGACGCAAGAAGAGGACAAAGCGGAGATGAGCAAAGGGAGGCCTAGTGTGAAGACAGAAGACAAGCCAGATGTGAGAATTCCAAGTCTTTTTAAAAGTACAATTGGCATCCCAAAAGAACCAACAATCAATAAACTGTTAATAAATGCTAACAGTTCTTTATCCTGGTCTATCTCATACAAAGACACAACTTCTCTTTATTAGAGGAAAACTGTCTAACAAGCCCTTTTTTTATTAGGGTTTTTAGTTTATGATTAAGTTATCCCACACCAGTAAGCTCTAGCCAGTCAATCACATGTTTGTATTCATGCAGGTCTGAGTGTCTGCTCCTCCATTAGATTAGATGGAAGCCTTCTCCTGCATTCTTCTTAATAATTTCAAATCAAGCTATTTGCTAGATTCAACATGCACAGACAGCGAAAAACAGAGCAAGTTCTTGTTGCTTTGCATTTCATTTTGATTTTCAGTTATGTAATCTAATAAATTAAAAATAGATTAGTACATCAAAAAAGAAATAGCCATGACTTAAAGGGTTTTTAACTGGGAAACTGTCAGAGTACCTTGGATTTGTTTGTTTTTGGGTACAAGTCACCTTAGAATTGTATATATTGTTTTGTTGTTGTTGTTTTTTTTTTTTTTTTTTTTTTAACTAAGAATTCCTTTACCTTGTAGATAAAGCAAGAGAAGCCCTCTGGAGACGAATGTAAAGGCGAGCCAATGGATACCTCTTCATCTGTCTCTTCTTCGGGAACAGAAAGTGAGGACAAGAAGCCAGAGGTTAAGAAGGAGCCTAAAGAGGAAGAGGAGGGTTCAGGGTCAACAGCCAACAGCAGCTCCCCAGCCAGCGTTCAGAGCAAAAAGAAATGTACTTCAGTATACCTCTCTTGCCACTTATTTTTATGTTGTAGTTGTTTAATTTGTTTCTTACCTACATAATTTAGTTTCCCCCTGGCTTCTTTATTATTATCTAAATCTTCTAACTTTACTCTGCAGTTTTTAAGCCAGAAGAGTTGCGTCAGGCTCTGATGCCCACTCTTGAGGCTCTGTACCGACAGGACCCTGAATCCCTTCCCTTCCGTCAGCCGGTGGACCCCCAGTTACTGGGAATACCCGTACGTATTCGAACTAGTAACAAAACTAACCTGGTAAGGGACTGCACTGGCTGCCATTTTGCTTCAACTTATCTGAAATTGTAGCTCTATGATTTTTCCATTTTTAATATTTTCATTTATCAGTAGTTTTTATTCATATTTTGTTTGTTTTTATGTTTACAGTTAGGTCCTTAATCTTCATTTTTCATTGTTTATTGCATGCCATAAGCTAAGACATAATGCAGAATACTGTCCTAGCTGTTTCTTATGCTCAATGCCACTTGGTAAAATAAAGGCAATGACCATGAACTCATAATTACCCTAAAGATGCTATACTGTCTCACTCATTACCATATGTATATTTTCTGTAACATTTTGCATCTCTTCTTCATTGCAACAAAAAATACAAATGGCATATATTGGCAAATTACTTTTGATATTGGAGGATCTTGTGTTCATGAGTCTTGCTTTTATTTTTCACTTCATATTGCTTAGTTGCCATCATTATAATTATTTTGCTGAACATTTCATTTTTAGCTTTCTAGTCAGTTCCTCACCAGTAGTGGTAGAAGTAACACTAGTAGAAGTGTATGGTTGCTTAAAGGGCAGCGTGTTGAGGTGGGGCAATATAAAATGTCATATCCTTTACATTTACATATCTACCAAAACCTTCTATTTTTGTCATTCAAATTTGTAATGCACCCTAGAAGTATTCTATGCTTTAATCAAATCCAACTAGAGTGGTGTAAAATATCGTACCATCTTATATTGGCTCCTGCGGTTGTTATGGTAATATTTTGCACTTGTTTGTCCAAGTGTGTAGTTCAACTTAGTGAAGAGGTCTAACTCTTGTTGCCATGGTTACACAGAGGTGGACCAGACTCTTTGAAATTGACATGCCTCTTTTTCCCTGTTAAATCTCTCAAAATCTCTACTTGTACATTATTCCACCTCACCACTGTTAGCTTAGAGCTGCAGGATGGCTCTATCAATGCCCACCACTATGTTGCTCAACAGTTAACCTCTGTCTGCCTGTTACCATCGCCCTGTTCTCCTTGGTTTTGCACCCTCATCACCTCAGAGCTCTGAAAGCTTCAGAGGCTTTCAGAGCTCCATTTCCCAATTGTCAAACATTAATTTATGTTAATATTTATCCTCAGCTTAGAGTAACCACACTTCTGTGATTAATAGGACCAGGCAGACCTATTATATTTATTGAGTTAGTTCACACAGGCACTTGGCTTTACACATAGGGTGCAAAGCACAGAGCTGAAGGGCAGAAGTTGTCATGTCTTTTTGTTTGCACGTGAACCTCTTTTCTGCAGTGCTCAACATCATTGTCCCCCTGCACCCTCTTCTCTCCCTCCTCTGGTCCTGCCTGGCTGCCTGCGACTCCTTCATAACACGTTCATGGTGATGATGGTGCTCTTCTTTCTCTTCACGTGTACCATTTGGCACGGGACCCTTCCACATTAGGACTACTTTGACATAGTGAAGAACCCCATGGATTTGTCAACCATCAAGCGGAAACTGGACACGGGACAATACCAAGAGCCATGGCAATATGTGGAGGACATCTGGCTGATGTTTAATAACGCTTGGCTGTACAACCGCAAGACGTCCCGCGTCTACAAGTACTGCTCCAAGCTCGCAGAGGTGTTTGAGATGGAGATTGATCCTGTCATGCAGGGTTTGGGATACTGTTGTGGGAGGAAGGTAAGAAGGAACCTCTTAAATTGCATTTAAAATGTAAAATCGGTTGTGTTGGATATGTCCAAAACCACTAGCTAGTCCCTAACACCTCATCTACTCAGTAGGAGTGGTCTTCATAGTAGTTTAACAGTATTTACTAAACAGTCAAAATGCAATTTTTTTCTCTTTTAGCTGATAGCTGATGCTCCTTTATCTGTAACAGATGTCCCTGTTACAGATAGAGACTTTACTAAAGGTGGAGTAATGAACTCAAGAGAATAGTTTGGTCAAAATAAAACAAAATAGAAACACTTAAAGAGTGTATGCCAAGGCATGTGCCCTATGGCGATGATAAAGTATTAGAGATAGATCCAGACCTGGACTCAAATCGGATATATTCTAGTTAAGGAGTAAATGCTTTCCCCTTGAACCAACTCTTAATCTTACAAGAATAAATAATCTACAAAAATATCTGGATCCAGACATGACCCAGATTCACACCAAGAAGTATTCATTTGTTCTTTTACTGACCCCTTAGAGTTAGTATTGTTGTGGTAGCTGGGAAATCCTTGTCTTGCAATGGTAAAGAATACTTTAAAAACAAATCCTGGATCTGGAAATCCAGATGTTATGGATCCACATCAAAAACTAATCCAAAAACAAACATCTTCTTTCATTACGGACCTTTCCTTAAAATGTCTTCAAAATCTGATCATAACCTTCTTGGTAAAATACTCGAATATTGTTAGTCAGCACTGTGTCTCAACATGATTCATCATGGCTGATTTGCAACTTTTTCTTCTAGAAGAAAGCTTTGATAAATAGTGGTTTTCCAGCATGAAAATAAATAAATAAATTAATTAACACAGAATTGTTGAGTTTATTTCTCATGCTTGTGTTATACACACATTAGCCTACAAGACACGTGAACCACACTGCTAAATGTTATTTATGTAGTATAGTAAAAAGGGACTAGGGAGTGGTTTCAGACAAAACCATAGCCTTTTTGTCTTGGCAAGATAAAGTTATTTTTCTTGTTTTGCAGTTTTATTTTTAGCAGGCTATATCAGGTTTGTATATTATTTTGCATTTACTAACAAACAGCTTCTGTATTTATTGTTGCAGTTTGAGTTTTCCCCCCAAACTCTATGCTGCTATGGAAAACAATTATGCACCATCCAACGTGACGCTGCTTACTTTAGCTACCAGAACAGGTAAGGGCTGCCAATATTGGAAGACAGATTTTAAACCTATTATTGAAATTCTAGCATTTTAATTTCTAAAAGCACAGCCAGTGAACTGTCTGGGACCTTAAGTCAATCTCTACCACACAGCTTCTATTAATGAGTCCAGTCACAGAATAAATTTGGCTTTAGGTTGTTACCCTGGCACCATCTCCATCTTCATAGTTCACCATTTTTAATTTTCATTATGTTGTCATTCATAAAGTGGGCTCCTGTCTGCACCTACAGTTTGTAAATTGACTGGCTTTTTGATGTGGATTTATTTTAACGTTTATGTAAACAAAGTGGTGTTAAAGAATGACTCCCACTTTATAAATGACCTGAAAGGATGATGGGTCTTTGTTGCTTTAGCATTTATGATTGTTCCTCATCTACCCTTTCATATGTGGAGACTTGTACTGTCACCTCCCTCCTCCACAGCACCTAGTGGTCTCTCGTGTTACTGTAATGTTGTATTGTTTACCACTGGATGTCTGACGCTAATCTTTGCTTTGCCTTGGCTCTCTGTCCTCTGTTGGTTGTTGTTCACATTCTGTCCCTCCCTCCCTCCATTCCCTCTTCCTCTCCGTATCTCCATTGTCTTCATCAAACCTGTAACAATTTATTTCACGCTTTTTTTAATATTCATTTTGACCTCCCTCCCTCATCCCCCTCCCCCCTTCCCTTCTCTCCCTCCTTTTTTAACGCTTGTGATGTCTGCATTGGCCTGCTTTGGTGTGACCAATCATCCACTCCGAAATTTATGCACAAAATCAAAACACCTGCCCACAAAAAATGCTGCATCACGATTGGCTGCTGCCTCCTGGCGACGACCTTCCTTGCCCTCTGCCTCCACCTGTGTGCCCGTCCCCCGGCCTGCCCTGCCCTGCCCTGCCCTGATTGGCGACTGCTTCTCCACGCCCTCTTTGTGATTGGCTGTGCTGATGGCCAACGGTGTAGTTCACCAAAATATGGGCTTCTTGCTGACAGGTACCACTTCTGTGAGAAGTGTTTCAACGAAATCCAGGGCGAGAGTGTTTCCCTGGGGGATGATCCCTCCCAGCCACAGACGTAAGTACTAGCTCCCAGCACCAGTACACAGACCTCCATTGCCAACATTTACTTAAATAATGCATGTATGTTTTGTACCTTCACAGATAATCTGAACACAAACTTTGCTCAAAACGTATAACTGACCAAACTTCTTTGAATGTTTTTAAATAATACTTTAACAATTTACTATTTTTCTACTAAGTAAAATCTGTTACACGCATTTTTTAACCATTCAGCTTAATATGTCATTAGAGATTTACCAATATTACCAAGGTTTGATCAGAAAGCTTGATTTTCCTGATACAAATTATTAATGTACTGGTACTGTACCACATGTTTTGTCTATTTTTTAAAAACAATAATTACAGCAGCATCTGAGCCTTTATATGTTATCTGTTCAGTCTGAGCGATTTGCACTTTCAATAGTATATAAGTAATTACTCATTACTTACAAGCATTTCTTTTGCCTCTGAGTTTTTAGGTCTAATTTGCCTCTTTCTTTTTCAGGTCCATAAACAAAGACCAGTTTCAACGCAAGAAGAATGACACACTCGACCCTGAGTTGTACGTCACCTTTAAAAGAATTTCTCCATTGTGAAATCAAATTTTGTTATTTTAAGATGTGTTTTTTTTAATTAGCAATGTTTTTCTTATAACTAATACACATGATGCTTTTTAATGCATTATGTCATAATAAATGCGTATGCCTGTGTATCGTCCCTACCCAGGTTTGTGGAATGTTTGGATTGCGGTCGTAAAATGCACCAGATCTGTGTCTTGCATAATGAAACTATATGGCCATCAGGGTGAGTTAATCTGATATTTATTCCATATTATCCTAATGTTGCTGGCATAATAGGCTTTACAAATTTGCAATCCTAAAAAATAATTTAAATATATTTTCTCAACTATTATTCTAAAATCGAGTGTTATGCAGACTTAAAAGAAGCTGCACAATCAACATTAACGCAGTTGCTGTAAAATGCAGTAGAAATTTCTCTTAGTTGTGTGGTTTGCTAGTAAAAAAAAAAAATTTATAAAAAGGTAAATTTTTCAAACAATTTATCAAACATTTATCAAACAATTCACTAGATTTTTTTATTATCTCTTACAGTTTTGTCTGTGATAACTGTCTAACAAAGGCAAATAAGACACGGAAAGAGAACAAATATGCAGCCAAAAGTAAGTCTTGGCATATGAATGTATTATTTTGCTGGTATAAGTTTTATTTTAACTTTACACTTACTTGATATCTGCCAATTTTATATTCTTAACTATTATTCAAACACATTTCATAAAAAAAACTTTTCTCATTTGCAGGACTTCCTCAGACTAAACTGGGGAATTACTTGGAGACAAGAGTGAATGACTACCTCAAAAGACAAAACCACCCTGAGTCTGGTGAAGTGACTGTCCGTGTGGTCCATGTCTCAGACAAAGTGGTAGAGGTCAAACCAGGCATGAAGTCCAGGTATGAGCTAGAAGTTTTCACTTGTGTGTTTTAGAGGTTGGCTGATATATCAAGCTGATGTTTGTATTTTTTAGACAATTTTTGCATTTTTATGCAGATTTTTGGTTAGGCACATGTCCGGGCAACCATGTGACTGAAGGACCCCAGCTATCCCGTCTTTAGCTGATGAAATAGAGGTGCAGGTGACTGAGAATATGATCACTGCGTCACATAGTTACTCAACAATTCATTAGAGGCGATTATGGCAGTCAAATCTGTGGGATTTGGCCTTAAGATGCTTTGGGAAGTACTGAGAACCCAGCTCAGTGTGTCCCCAACCATCCTTTAACAGTTTGGACATCTTACACTGCAGTTCATAGAAAACATCCAAAATCACTCGGCCTGAAAAGCTCAAAATGGCAATAAAAAGTTTTGCTCATTTCTCTGGCATAAAACCTTGTAGTAAAAAAAGAAATCCAAATGGATTTGATAGCTCTCCCCAAGTTGCAACTTTGCTTGTTTCTTCACTGTTTTGGTTGCATTTTTTTTTTTTTTTTTTTCCGGAGCTCCCTCGACATTTGAGAGTAAAGCACTAGCGTAAATCCTTCTGAGTTCGGGTGGCTCTTATGTGACCCCTAGCTCGGCTTAACTCTGGTTTTCTACTCCTTGTTAAGCACAAAGGTTTTCTCTGCCTTTTAGCTGCTCTGCCAAAAATCTAAGAAATAATATATAGTCATCACAAGCTTGTTTTTATGGCTAACTGGGAAAGTGGGTTTTTCACCAAGGGGGGCTTAGTCACTCTGCAACAACTCATTTAGCCATTGCACTGACTTCCAAACTGTTTAATTAAGGGAAAAAAGAAAAAAAGAACCTTAACCAGGGTGTGCTCAGTTATTAGATCACAGAAGTGGTTGCGCATCTTCAAAGCTTTGTTGAGTGCTAAACCCAAATATAAGGAATTTAATCAAAAATCAGAAGGGTAGCACATCTAGTTTTCACAACAACAAAAATTCAGGACAGAGAAACTCATATTAATTTGTTTTGGCTACATCAAGAAAGGTAAACGCTAACACGTTTCGGCCAGAAGCCTTTCTTAGAACGTTTTACAGACTCGTCTTTTTCACTTGTTTATATTGCTCAGTCAAGGGTGTCTAGGTGGACACACAACACAATTAAGACAACCAATCATCTTGCTGTATACTTTTTAGTAACACCCAAAACCTCTAAAAAGAATTGAGCTCAATCAACAACTTTCTTCAACCTAGAAAACACTTTAAATTAAAATCATCATTAAGTCAATTTGGTGCCATAGTGTTGAGGTATAAATCCAAAACATTTCCCTTTGTGACAACCACTTCTTTAAAATGTTGCCACCTCTGATGAACAATGTGACCCTTTCAATCCCATAGAATCTCAATGAAGAGGGTGAACCATGGGTTGCTTTTTAGTAATGTTTTGAGATGGCATAGTCCATGTTACCAGTTCGAATTGTTACCAGTTTTATGTTCTGAAATTCTTTTGTTTGACCAATATAAGCAAGGCCACAGGGACACAGAAGCATTGATTGAGCTTAATGCGTTTTAGATGTTTGGGGTGTTTCTTAAAAGGTATACTGCAAGATGATTGGTTGTCTCAATTGTGTTGTGTGTTCAGCTGGACACCCTTGACTGAGCAATATAAGCAAGTTAAAAAGATCAGACTGTAAACGCTCTGAGGAAGGCTTCTGGCCTAAACGCATTAGCGTTTTTGTTTCTTTATGAAGCCAAAAAAAAAAAAAAAGTTCTTCTGTCCTGAAAATATTTTTGTCAAAACTAGATATGCTACCCTTCTGATTTTTGAACATATACAGTAATGTCCATTAGTATTTCGACATTGACACAAGTTTTGTTACCAAAACTTTTTACCAAAACATAGTCAAAATACAGCTGTGGTGTGCTTTCTATCATAAGCCAGTCCTTGTCCATACTTTATCTTCCCACCATTTTGGTACAGGTTGATCTTAGTCTGTCCAAAGAATGCTGTTCCAGAACTGGGCGGGCTTCTTTACATGGTTTTTAGAAAAGTCTAATCTGTTCTTTATATTGTTGAGATGAATGGTGTGCACCTTATGGTGAACCCTCTGTATTTGCTCTTATGAGGTCTTGTTATGATAGACCTAATTCCTTGAGTGTTCTACACTAAGGTGGATGTTGTTAAGGGGTTTTTCTTCACCATTTTGATCCAGCCTAAGGGTGGTCTGGTTCACTTCCACTGAGAGAGTGTATGCTGTGGGTTCACAGCAACAGCTGTCAACTGCAAATACCAAACCTGTAATCAAGTCCAGGCCCCTTACCTGCTCCATTTATGATAGGTTAATGAGGGAAATAGCTTTTGGGGCAATTGTCCAATTTCTTTTGAGCCCTTGAAAAAGAGGCAGCTACATATTAAAGAGCTGTAATTCCTAAACCCTTTGTCCGGTTTAGACGTGAATATTCTCAAATGACAGCAGAGAGTCTGCACTTTAAACCCATATTATTTATGTAACTGTATTTTGAATATGTTTTGGCAAATAGCTAAAAAAACAAAACTTGTGTCAGTCTCCATATACTTACCTAACTGTAATTCTCATAATACAAATTATTGATCTTAGGTGCTGGTACTGTACCATGTTTTTGTACATTTTTTTAACGCAATGAATACTGTAGCACTAGAAATAGCCTTGTCACAGTTATTTGTGCACACTAATTTAGCAATTCATTTTTCAAATTTTAGTTACTGACATTTGAGTGTGGTGTTTTTCAATAGTATATAAGTAATTTCATATTATGTGAAAAGTGTTGCTTTTTGTTCAAAGTTATGATAATCATTAATACAATGTAAATTTAGATGTTGTGTTTTTACAGGTTTGTTGATAATGGAGAGATGGCAGAGTCTTTCCCCTACAGGATGAAAGCCTTGTTTGCCTTCGAAGAAATTGATGGGGCTGAGGTGTGCTTTTTTGGCATGCACGTCCAGGAGTACGGAGCAGACTGCCCCCCTCCAAATCAAAGAAGGGTTTACATCTCCTATCTGGACAGTGTGCACTTTTTTAAACCTCGTCACCTAAGGACTGCTGTATACCATGAGATCCTTTTAGGCTACCTGGAGTATGTCAAGAGAATGGGGTATGAGAAGAATGCAAATTCATAGGTTTAGTCAAATTTCTTTGTTTTAATTGTACTTTCTTATGATTATTAGGTATACAACGGGACATATCTGGGCTTGTCCACCCAGTGAAGGGGATGACTACATCTTTCACTGTCACCCTGCTGACCAGAAGATCCCTAAGCCAAAACGTCTGCAGGAGTGGTACAAGAAAATGCTGGACAAGGCTGTTGCAGAACGTATAGTTCACGATTATAAGGTGAGATGTGAGGGAAAGAACTTTATGTGCCCCCGTGGAGTCCTCCTCTGCTCCTCTGTCCTACGGCTTCCCACTGGGCTCAGTTTTAGCCCCTGTTCTCTTTGTATCTGTTGCTCCTGGTCTTGATTCTCTCAAAACATGACATCTCCTTCTATTGTTACACAGATGACTTTGTGACAGATATGTCAGCTACAGAACTGTTTGCATCCACCAATAAAGGCTGATGATGATGGCTCAATTTTTTTTTGTGTGCTTTTTTTATTGGTGATGCTCATAATCAGTGGTGGTATGCAAAAACAAAAAAAAAAATAATAATAATAATTAGAGGCTTTGTAATTAATTTTTCAACCAGCTTTTTATATGAGCTTATTTGTATGTTCTAGCATATTTTAAATTGGTTTCAAACAAACCACAGCCAAACAGGGTAATATTCAACATTTGTGCATGTACCCCTGCCATGCACACTGCAGCATAGGAACGCCCTGCGCATAGGAACGGTCTTCTTCATGCCTCAAGTCTAAACCCTTTGTGGATCCGTCTCCTTTTGTGTGGGTCGCACATGTCCCCAATGCTGTTTTTCTTCTCCCCTGAATCTGTGCGACAGTGCGTCAGTCAGCTGTGAGAAGATGGAATCTACAGGGTGAGCGGCACCTTGAAGAAGCTTGTTTATCTTTTGTGAAATAAAAGAAAAGGAGTGAAGCCATGTGCTTGCTGTGCGGGGCAGGTCGGCCTCAAAAAAAAAAAAACTACTTTGAATGCACTCATATAGGCATGAATACAGTATGTCTAAGGGGTCAAAGAAGGTTGAAAATCCACTGACTTTTGGCCATTGTTGATTGGTCCTGGTTACCATGAGCCAGAAATAAGGAAATTGAGACTGTTGCCATAGTGAGGTGTAATTAAATGCGTGACTTTTTTTTAACACGTTTTTTCTGTAATTAATTGTAATGAACTTGTCCCAGCTCTAGTTTTAATTATTTTAAGACTGAGGTGGTGTTGTTTGGACCCAGTACTACCTGTGGTGTTATCTTCAGTAGATTTGGGCTCTGTAAAACGTTTACATTTTATCCTGTACAGCACTTTGGTCAACTTGGTTGTTTCTAAGTGGTTTATAAATTAAGTTGCAGTTGCAGATGTCAAAACTGAGATAACAAAATGGATTATGGATTTCATTGTTACAAGCTTTGCCATTCTGTATTTGTGTCTTCTAGGACATCTTCAAGCAGGCAACAGAGGACCGGCTGACCAGTGCCAAGGAGCTTCCATACTTTGAAGGAGATTTCTGGCCTAACGTTCTTGAGGAAAGTATCAAAGAGCTGGAACAAGAGGAGGAGGAGCGGAAAAGGGAGGAGAACAGTACTTCAAATGAGAGCACAGATGTAAGATTGTGTAAAAAAAAATTTTATTTTAAAAAGAGGAAAATGTTTACCTGACTGGATTCCTTTGACATAAATACATCGGCAGGCCACAACTGGAGACAGCAAGAATGCCAAAAAGAAAAACAATAAAAAGACTAGCAAGAACAAAAGCAGCCTGAGCCGAGCAAACAAGAAGAAACCGGGAATGCCCAATGTTTCCAATGATCTCTCGCAGAAACTTTACGCCACCATGGAGAAACATAAAGAGGTACCATTCTTTTGTAATGTAATGGAGTATGAGGATATTTTAGCCAAATAAGACAAAATTTGTTGAACACAAAATGGCACTAAAATTGTTGTCACCCCTTTTAGGTGACAGCAGAGAGTTATAGAAATTTACTTCTCTTTCTCTTAGGTGTTTTTTGTCATCCGTCTAATTGCTGGACCCACTGCCAACTCATTGCCGCCCATCACTGACTCAGACCCCCTAATGGCCTGTGACCTGATGGATGGGCGTGATGCCTTCCTCACTCTGGCCAGGGACAAACACTTGGAGTTTAGCTCTCTTCGGAGATCCAAGTGGAGCTCCATGTGTATGTTGGTGGAGCTGCACAACCAGAGTCAGGACCGCTTTGTCTACACCTGCAATGAGTGCAAACACCATGTTGAGACACGTTTCCACTGCACTGTCTGTGAGGTGAGAGACACCAATACATGTTACTATTCACAAGCTATTGCACAAGTGATACGTTTAATAAAGCCACATTTATCAAAATTAAATGTTATGTTTTTCTTCTCTTCAGGACTATGACCTGTGCATCAACTGCTACAACAGTAAAGGTCATGAGCACAAGATGGACAAACTGGGTCTGGGACTGGATGATGACAGTAACAACCAGGCAGCTGCCACCACACAGAGCCCTGGAGACTCACGCCGCCTCAGCATCCAGCGCTGCATCCAATCACTGGTCCATGCCTGCCAGTGCCGAAACGCCAACTGTTCTCTGCCGTCCTGTCAGAAGATGAAGCGAGTTGTTCAGCACACAAAAGGATGCAAACGCAAGACCAATGGTGGCTGCCCTATTTGCAAGCAGCTCATTGCTTTGTGTTGCTACCATGCCAAACATTGTCAGGAAAACAAATGTCCTGTCCCATTTTGCTTGAACATTAAGCAAAAGCTCCGGCAGCAGCAGTTGCAGCACAGGCTCCAGCAGGCACAGATGCTCAGGAGGAGGATGGCCAGTATGCAGCGAGTGGGTCAGCCTACGGGAGGACCACCTGGTGCACCTGTAGGTCTCCCATCACCTGGGAACAATGGGACAGCACCCAGTACTCCCACATCTGGAGGCACTCAGCCTCCAACTCCTCAGACACCCACACAGAACATGCCTCAGGTCCCAACGCAGGGTATGGGCCCGGCTGGAGTCCAGCAGCCAGGGGTGCTGGCTCCACAAGGCAGTATGGCCCCCCAGCATCACATGCACCATCAGTACCCACAGATGAGTGGTGGGTCTGGGCCTGGGAGTATCATGAACTCTCCTCAACATCAGCAGATGCTCCCTCAGCAGCAGAATGGAGCTGGGACACCCTCTCAGCAGCAGCCCAACAGTTTGCCACCATATGCTGGCAGGCCCCCGGGCTCGTCCCCTATCCACCAGTCACAGGGCAAACCTGGCCTTGGCTCTGCCACACCACCACAACAGCAGCCAGGGGGCACTATGACACCTGGTCAGCCTTCTGGTCAGACACAGGGCCAACCTATCCCACAACAGCAGCCCCCCTCAGGACCCCCACCAGCTGCCGTAGAGATTGCTATGAAGATCCAGCAAGTAGCGGATATTCAAAGAAAGCTGGCGCTGCAAAGACAGGCGCAGGCAGCCACGGGCATGATGCCCCCACATGCCCACCACCAGCAGGGTCAGGGCCAGCAAATGAACATGGGACACCCCTCTGGCGTGGGGATGGTTGGACCCCAAAGTATGCCCACCCAGAACCAGGCAGCAATCGCAGCCCGAGCACACATGGATCCACAGCAGCCCACACCAGGGATGATGGGTGGGCCCATGCAGCAGCCCCTGCAGCAGGGTAACATCCCTCCTCAGGTACAACTCCAGCAACAAAGAATGGGTGCTCCACTTCAAAACCCTCCTGGCCAGCAGCAGTGGCCAGGACAAGGTATGGCACCCCCCCAAAGGCAGCCTATGATGAACCAGATAGCTCATCCTGGCATGATGGCTGCCCAGCAGCAGCAGCAGCAGCAGCAGCAGCAAGCCCTCATGAACATGGCCCAACAGCAGCAAGGCACTGGAGGAGCCGTCCCAGGAGCTGCTGGTGTCCCAGGAAACACTGGAGGAAACATCCCACAGGGTGCGCTGCAGGACTTGCTCCGCACCCTGCGCTCTCCAAGCTCCCCACTTCAGCAGCAGCAAGTCCTAAACATTCTGCGTTCCAATCCTCAGCTCATGGCTGCCTTCATCAAGCAAAGGGCCTCCAAATACAAGGGTGGGCCTGGCGCTCCTGGTGGGCCAGGAGGTCTACCTGGAGTGCCTAACCAACCAGGGGGCCCTGTTGGAAACATCATGGCCGGAGGTGGCCCACAAATGAACATGAATGCTGCAAGTGCAAGGGAGCCAGGGATGCACATGGGAGGAGGGCAGGTCGGGACGAATGTCAACATGGCTGCCATGGCTCAGCTCCAACAGCAGCAGCAACAACAGCAGCAGCAACAGATGCAGCAACAGAGGCCCATGCTCAGTGGCTTACAGCCGCAGCCGGGAGGGGGGAAGGGCATACCAGGTCAAGGTCCGCCAGGTCAGGGTCCACAGATGGCCAACCTTAACAACCCCCAGTTTAGAGAGCTGCTCATGAGACGGCATCTACAACAACAGCAGCAGCAACAACAACAGCAGCAGCAACAAATGGGAGTAAACCATGGTCAGTTCCAGCAGCCACAGCCTCCACAACCGCAGGGCTACATGGGACAGCCTGGATTGCAGCCTCCTGTCGGACAGGGCCCAGCAGGCCCTCAACAGCCCAGTGGACCCCCTGCACAGGGCCAGGGTTACCCAAACCCTGCTCAGCAGCAAGCCACAGTGGCCCTACAGCAGAGGCTCCAGCATCAGCTACAAATGCAACACCAGAGTGGCATTGCATCAATGCCAGTGGGGGATGGGGGGCCCAGCGGAGGGCCAATGGGTGCCCCTCAGCAGCCGGCGCAGGGTCCACAGCCCCCACAAGGTTGCCCCCCTACATCTCAGGCTCTGCTCCAGCAGGCCCTTCACCAGAGGCTGCTCCAACAGCAGCAGCACCTAGGCCCTGGTGGGTCCCCAGGCCAGCACAGTGGCCCCATGAGTCCCCAGCAGCCATCCCCACACCCACATCTGCAGGGCCAGGCACTGCCCCCATCGTTGGCCAACCAAGTGCGCTCCCCTCAGCCCTCCCCCAGACCCCAGTCACAGCCACCACACTCGAGCCCATCCCCACGCATGCAGCCCCAGCCTTCTCCTCATCATATCTCACCTCAGGTACAGACGGGGTCCCCACACCCCAGCCACCTGAACCAGCACCACCCCGGGATGGGTCCTCCTCCACAGCAGCAGCCAACAAGCCAGCAGTCACACAACTCTATGGATCAGTTTGGGGCAGACCAGAACGCCATGTTGTCCCAGCTAAACAGTATGGCTGGCCTACACGGGCCGGGGGCCACTGGTCAGGACCCACTGGGACAAAACATGAATCACAACCCTTTAGACATCATGTAGGAACTCCACTTTGTGTCCCATTGAGCTGAAGAGCTCCGTTTTCTTCGCACAAACTGCACTCACCCAGGACAGTGTTATTGTTATTACTTAGCCTTTTTATACTATTATTAAATGTTATTTAAGATGTTTTCAATAAAGATGCATTGAACTGAACTTCCTATGGGAGATGAACAATAAATCAAGCAGTCGTTAAATAAGTTAGAGTAAATGAATTGTAAGTTATTGTTGTTAATATATTTTTGCCAATTATGGACAAAGTGGGCAGTGGTTTGTGTAGCGCCCTCCACCTGCACATCTTGCAGATTACAAGAAAGGAGATATTTTTGGGGAGTGGGGGGTAAACGAGTACTTGCCTTTTTAAACAAAAGTTTTTAAGATATAAACTTGGACAAGAATTAAAGAGGAATTGATTTAATGCAAAGAACTTTTTTATGGTTTAGTTCATTATTCTGTTTTTGCTTTACAGGGTGATGAGGATTATTATAGCTGTAAATTCAAACATGATGCATATCTTCCTTTTCAAATGTTTGAGTTAGCTTTATTTATTTTTTATTTTGGTGTCAGGGGTGTTAATTTACCTTGAGACTGCTACACTTCGTATAGAAATATATTTTTGTTACTGACTGTTATGGGGGGACTAGTGGATATTTCTTTATGTTTAAGACCTATTTAGATGGCTCTGTCCAGTTGGGAATAATTACCTGTCAGTGTTTTTGCAGCGGTTGAGGGTCTGCTGTGAATTTTCAGATGTTTGGTAGACGTATGAGGATGTCCCAGCTGTGTCATGCTGGGAGAGACGATTCCCTCGCCAACATGCAAAGCCCTCTCCCTCGAATGTGTGTGCACTCCTTCCTTTAAAGACACTTAACATGGAGCAGTGGAGCCTTGGGGAGGGGGGGATGCAAACCTGTGTGCCTGTAACGTGGGTTAGAACTTTTAGTGTTTTTACTGTCCTGCTGTTTGGAGTAAACAGAGGATTTTGATCCAAATGAACTGTGTTGCACAGAACTGAGGAGAAAGGAGGAGGTCTGAGTGTTGGATCTCCATGTCTTTCTGTCTCTACACTTTGCTGCTTCCTTTTGGACTTCAAACCGCCCCCAGCTCCTCATCCTCCCTCACCCTCTTCCCCAACTCCACCTTCATCTTTCTGCTATGAACTTTGGGAGTTTAATTTAATATTTTTTACTGTATAAAGTAAACTGTGGACTTAAATACTGTTTTTTTATAATAAAATGAAAATTACCAATACTGATGCACTCTGTATGATTGATATACACATTTTTAAAGATTAAAATAAGCAAAACAATTTTAACTCTGTGGCAAAGTCGGCTGCATGCATACCAAACAGTTTTTTAATAGGGTACAGTAGTAGTGCAAAAGCAGTAGAAGTGGGTTGTAATATAAAATTTCAATACTTTTATTTCTATTGTTGTAAAGTCTCTGCATAAATAACTAAATTAGTAAAACTGATTCCCCTCTGTCTTTGTCAGGACATTTTTACATCCTTCCAAACTCCGCAATATCTTCAAGTTGGATATGGCGTCATGTACCGTAAAAATACCCTAGATAGGAACGCCTTCTAGTGGTCATTAGATGGTATTGTTTAATAGAAGAAGAAGAAAAAAAAAAAGCAAACTTGATGACCTTTGTTTTATGTCAAGCTTCTTCTTCTTCTTCTTCTTTTATTATTATTATTATTATTTTATTATTATTAAAATTATGCGTAGTGACGCCAACAAAAATATTCTTCATTAATACTGAATGTATTCTAATCCACAAGCATTTTTACTACATATTTATTGGAAATGCAGTGAAAATAAAAATTCATTTCATATAAGAGAAAAACATGTTTAACAATTCAGGGACAACATCATGTACAGAAAAGTGACATAAGTTAATTTAGCTTATAACGTGACATGCAATAAATAATATCACTGGTGTGTGACCTAACGTACATACAGTAAGCTTCCTTTTGTACATTAGCGTAGACAGCATCAACAGCAGCGGCGAAAGCTGATATCTGCTCTTTTGAAATGCACAAATGCTAGAGAAACAAGTGGACTATCAATTGGAAATACAAAAATAGAACCATGTAGCAATTCATTTCTTAAAAAGCACAGCGACAGACGAACAGCAACACAACTTCTTTTAGTACATCTATCCTCTTTAAAATGCAAAGCGTCATCTAAGCATTAATTCTCTCCTTTGTTTTATTTCTTTTGTGACAGAAATAAACTCACTGAAGCACAAGATGAGGCCTAAAGTGGCACAGACTGACACGGCATGCGCTCAGCTTTTCCTACTGGAAAAAAAAAAAAAAAGAAAAAGAAAAAACAGTGTCATTTTTTTACAAAAAACAGTATTGGTAAGAAAGAGGAGCGACTCAAACTGGCTCCTTGGAACAGATCTCGGACCAGTGTGAGAAGTATAGCTGCATGGAAGTAGTATTGTTTTGTTGTCGACTGCTGTCTTACCATCTGCTCTTAATAAACCCAGTGGCACCAAGTCCTACCACTGAAATTCATTGGGATTGCAGTAGAGGTTTCTAGTATGTTAGACATTCACATCAATCTGATAAATGAGCCACAATGATAAAATCACCACTCATTTTGTACACAAAGGCAATAATGTCTTCGGTCTAAAATAAGCTTTGTAAACATATGGAGTCATCTTACATACACAGATACAGTATTTACATGTAAAAATGAGTGGCAAGTCTAATTATGGTTATTTGGAACTCTCCTTTTACCCCCATTCAGTAGCCCTTAAAGAAGCCCTCAGCCACTGTAGCTTCCTCAAAGGTCACTGTCAGGGAGTTGATGGTCACCTCAGTCACAATCACCTTGCTGGGGTTCACTGTGGTTGGACGGCCCGAGTGCTGTGTTGGTGCTGTTACATGCTGATTGTCACCTTCATCCTGCTTCACCTGTGCAGCAGCGTTGCCTGTTTGCCTGCCGTAAGTGCTTACTATGACTGAGGTGGCGTTGCTCCTCTCCGAATCACCAATCTCCAATCTGGGACACTGTGACACCTGCTC
Source organism: Bostrychus sinensis (assembly GCA_020698575.1). Classification (NCBI taxonomy): domain Eukaryota; kingdom Metazoa; phylum Chordata; class Actinopteri; order Gobiiformes; family Eleotridae; genus Bostrychus; species Bostrychus sinensis. The sequence continues at coordinate 25,524,691 of CM036253.1, read as the reverse complement.
CACACCCTCCTCCTGCTCAGCAGCAGGAGCACACAGTCACCACGTCTCCTGTTACCACCTCAGGCTCACAGGAAGTGTTCTTTGATTGGTCGCTCGCAAAAGTTTGGTTATTTTTTGTAACTGACGTAGTGTCATCTTTTTGTGCTTCCACCGCTGGCGTGTCCCATGTGTGTGTCTCTTGAGTGTTCTCCTCTGGCTCCGTCTCCAGATCGTGTCGCTGTAGTGTTGGAGGAGAACTGCACTCGGACTGACCTGGGACAAAGAAGAGCACATTTAGTACAAAGATACAAATACTGATGACAACCAAGATTTAACAAACCAACCGTAAACACTGTCTCCACATCTGTCTTCTGTGTTGCTCTCTGATTCATGTTTGTCCTCCTCGCTGGTGCCTTCCCAGTCCGCCTCCAGCACCTCCTCCTCCTTCCTCCTCATGGCCTGTAGCAATTTGTTTGAGGCTCCCTCTGACCTCCGCTTGGACAGCCTGAGTCTCCTCCTCCTCTGAATGGGACGGTGGTCCACATCTGTACTGGAGGAGCGGGTGAGGGACAAGCGCAGCCGGGGAGCTTTCTCTGTGATCTTGTGGGCGCTGCGAAGGTCCATGGCAAAGATATTCTTCAACAGAAAAACAAATAATAACAGATAAACATAAGAACAGATTATAGTTTGCAAAGACATTATCTCATACAAATATAGTCTCATCTAAGTTGACCAAACTGACTAACATGCACTATAAAGTTTGTTACTATGCATTACTTTCAGTAGATTTACATTTGCGTCATGGGTTGGTATGATTGTTAGCAATTTACAAGAACCTTTAAATAATAAATCTTTGCCACACCCAAGAATTAAAAACACTTTAGACACACTTGTATTCACCATACTTTTGGGAGCTGCTTAACCTACACCTACAATAGTAGACATACATTTCTCTTTGCGGTGTGTAGGTTAAATTAAGACAAAAACAACTGTAAATAGAAAAGTTTAAATTCCTACCCGCAGCACCAGCCTCCTCGGTCTGAGCCCTTTTTTGCGATAAGCCAGAGCTCTGATCCTCTCCTGACTGATGCCAAACAAAACACAGACAAAGAAAAAGTGAAACTATTTGAGAGACTGAGGACAACCTTTCAAAAGTCTTCATCTCTCTACTCACTTCTCTTCATAGGCCAGAACCAGGCGAGGGTCCAAAATGTTGTCCTCTGGTTCCCACGTACTGTACCTGCCACAACAGTATTTACATTATGTTATACATGTGTAACTCTGTCTGATGCTTCCACACTGCTTGCTATTAGATACATGGTAATGGTCACAGAGTGTATTTTATAGGGTGAGGTCACCCCATGATGACTCAAGGCTTACTCACTTTTGGGGCCAGCCCTGCCATTTTAGTAGGTACTCCACATTCCCCTGAGAATAAACAAGAGAGGGGGCGGGGTTAGTGCAGCTCAGAGCAGGGCACACGATGTCCAGCGCGACGCAGGAACAAATGTGAGTGAAAATAGGATGACTGTCACTTTAAAGCGCGGAGGGAGGGGGTCACGGACATTTTTCCTCTCTTTTCAAACGGTGTTTTTCTGGGGGATGACGTCAATGACAGAGGGGTTGGGTGGCCTCCAAACAGCAGCCTTTCACGCGCTGACGTGAACGCACATGGTTGCACGAGCCGGGTTCAACAATACACGAGCTCGTTCTGGAACATTACACCGGTGATAGGTGGGGCCACGCGACATGTAAACAACGCGGCGTTGCGCAACGTTCAAGGCTCATATCCAGCTCCTATCAATTGTCCCTGAGAAAAATAACAACACTGTCTTAATAAGTCCCAAAGGAGTACAACTACAACACCTCACCTTTATATGTCATTTTAATCACATGACAAATTATTCTAAACTTTGTCAATCTATTCAGTAAAAGTATAGTCCACACAGCTCAAGAGAATATTCAGTTATTCTGTATGTACTGAAAAGCCGAACAGTCGAAAATGTTAGAACAATATACGGCAGTGCTGCAAACGGAACACATGCGGCTTCATACGCAGCTGTAATATTCACAACAATACAGAGTGATTTCTCGAGAGGCAGCGCTCTAGTTCACTACAAGCCCCATGCCTCTGTACAAATCAATGGGTCACCATCACGCAGCACTGAGTGACATTACGCAGCACTTTGACACAGCTGCCGCTGCTGTGACATAAGAAAGTGCGCAGCTCGCTGCTTTCGGGATACACACCCCCTTTTCATCTTTACTATATGTGCGTAGGCTTCTCCAGAACACATCCACAACCGCTGCACAAAAACATGACGGCATTCAAAGCGTCTTCAACTTTGTCGCAATGTAATTCATGTGTTTTACGCAAAGTACAGGCAAACTGCGTAGCCTAGTTTTGTTGTGCACAAGGACAAGGGGTACCAGGGCGCCTTTGTAACGGGATAAACTGGTGGAGAAAACAAGTTATATAAGTTTTAAGAAGTGCGTAACTAGTTTTCTCTTACCTTTCGGATTCTCTTCTTGGTAATTGACTCAACTGCAAACACTTGGTCTCCGATAGATGACAGCTCCATGTTTCACGCTGTGAGCGGGACACGAACGGAACTGGGTCTGTTGTTTTTCTACAGGAGCTAAAATAACAGCAGCTGCTAGAGATGAAAAAACTCCGCGTCAACCCTGCGCCGTGGCCTCGTTTGTCGTGTGCACTTGTTTTGTTCCCGGAGCCGCTGCGCACTAAACTCCAGCTGCCTTCTTCTCTCACTTTTAAAATCTGCGACACATCAACACAGGACAACGCGCTGCTTTAAGTTGGGCGCGCCCCCTTTCCATTGCGTAGGGCCGAGCCCCCAGTGAGCGTGTCTGACGAGTACGCGCACGCAATTCAGAGTGCATAAGGGGGACAGAAAAGGGGTCTGAACGACAATGTTATTGTGCATATGTGAGGAAACTAGCAGTGAATGTGGGACACTGCTGCGTGTACGAATATTTGTTATTTTTAGGTTTTATTTAAAGTTTTTTTTTTTTTTTTTATAATTTGGAAATTAGCTTTAAAGTCCGAGGCTATCAGTAATACAGTAGCCTATAATGGAAAAGTAAAATAGACTGTTTTATTGGAGTTATTACTGTATTTATTTACGTATTTACACTGTGAACTGTGTATGTTATTTGACGTACTAAGGTTGTTTAAACTACAAGCTGAGCATCAACAGTCTGCCAGATTATGTATTTTATGTAACAAGCCATCAAGGATCAGAGCAGCATCCGCAATGGAAATGAAAGCCTTAGATTTGGTCCTGCCTCTATGGCATCATATTTCTGAAGGTCTTTATCTTCCTTTCTGGGTGCTGAAAGCAACACATGTGGAGTATATTTGGATAAGTTGTGACTAAAAACCGATGTTTTTGTGACTGCCAACGGTTCTTTTTATAGCCTCTTCAACAGTGAGTTCACAGGTACCGATCACATGCACTTATGCAACTTTATACTTGTATGTTCCTTGGAGCCTCCAGGTGGGAACAGCCAGTTTACTAAGAACTTGAATCATGGATATAGGCTCAGAGCCAACTTCCTATAACCTTTCAGTGTGGTGGATCCGTTTACAGCAAAACTCTGCACACTTTGTCCATGGTCCACTACAGTCTCTCTGCACCTGGAACTCTCGCATCACTTACGGGCACTGGGTGTCATGGCAACCGTTTCTACAGCGACTACTGAAAAAGCAGGATGGTGATGTTGATGAGACAGCGGGAAGAACAGATAACCAGCTTAAGGGTGTGATGCACTCAGTGAGCGTGTTGTGACCTCTGACCTCCAAGAGTCAACTTTATTATTATTAACTTTCAGTGATACAAGACTGACTGTAGACTGTAGAGAATGCACCATTGCAAGGAGGTCCTGGGTTTAATTCCTGCCCCTGTGTGGAATGTTCTCTGGGTGCTCCAGTTTCCCCCATCAACCTAAAACATGCATACTATAGGGTGATCCTCCAGTTAGGTACTCCAGACTAGGGCCCCTGGGTGCTGTTCTATGGATGCCCACTGCTCCCGACAGGTTAACCCAGCAGCACTGGATGGATGGGTCAAAGGCAGAGAAAGAATTTCTCTATACATGGATACTAATAAAGTCTTTATTAATAAAATTTCAAATTGCTGACAAAGGAAATCAAAATGTATTATTAGGCTTCATTCACACTGCAGGCAAAAATGGCCCAAATAAAAATGACCTCAGTGTGAACAGACTGCCATCAGGTAAGTGACTTCAAAAGTTAATACTCTTAAAGTAGTATGACAAAAATATTATGGCACTTAATATGAGTCATTTCATTAATTTGATGCTGGGAAGCACGGTGGCAGAGTGGTTAGTGCTCTTGCCTCTCAGTAAGGCAGTTGTGAGATCACTTCTTGGGCCGGTGGTCACGCAAACTCTGTGGGTGGCGTCTGGACGTCCTCCCCATGTTACCGTGGATTCTCTCCGTCTACCTCTCAAGGACTCCAGTACTCACGATGCCCAACAGAAATAAGTGAAAGATGAATAATTTGATACTCCTATACAAGCATGCTGTACTACAACTGAATGAACTGCATACAACTAGCCAGCATTTTTTTCTTTGCCCTGATATAAAGTCTGTAATGCTATTTGAGGCAGTTGTCATGATAAAGTAGCTGGCTACATAAAAGGCTCAGGAATGTGAGTGAATTTATGATTCACTATCTCTTTTTAATATGGATCAGGAATCTACCTATTTATATGATAGAAGATATTGTCATAACTTGTATCCGTTGTACCTTTTTCATTTTAGTTTGCTTCAGAATCAACTTTCGTATCCTTTTAGACTGACATGGGCATCTCTTCAGTGTGAACATGGCCTGTTTAAATGCAGCCATTTTACTTCACTCCACCACATTCACTGATGCTTTTAAGGTCACTTTCAAAAAGTTGCAAAGTGTGTCCGTTCTTGCTGTCCTCGCCTTTTGGGATTTGCCTGTTATGGAGTACGCATTTGCTTCTCACTGCTCAAACGCAGAGCTGTGTTGCAGTGCTGGCTGTGCTTCTCTCTTTATGGTGTTTTCGTGTTTATTACAACGACTCGCTCACGTCCCTGCAGAGAGCGCGTTACGGCACACGTCTGAACCGTAATACGGGACAAACACAGCGCGATTTCCCGTAAGCAGGAGACTCAGAATGCGAGCCGCCCGTCACATGACTTGTTATCTGCCCGGATACTACTGTGGCGAAGTTAGGAGCTGAGGATAGAGGGATGGAGCGGCAAAAAAACAACACGCAGGACAGATCCAAAGCGCTCGCTCCCTCCCACGTGCTATGACTCACGTATGACTCACTGAACGTGCCAGTAACACGATCACCGCTACTTCCCTGGAATATCAACAGAAAAGAAAAATTAGGAGAACTTACAGCCCAATGCCGGGAAGCCATGCGTTTTTGATTGCCCTCCTTTTGTTCTTTGTGCCCCTTTTTCTTAAAACCTCTGGGGTTTCGCTTCTTTAACCAGGAACTAAGGTTGAAACACTTCGGGGAACCAAATTCCCACAGCCGCCTCCAAATGTTCACAATTAAGATTCAAATTAAAAGGTGCACGAGAAAATAATAATACCCAGCATGGGATTGACAGATAAAATAGCCTAAATTAATACTACCACACTGGACGGGTTTGTTGTGACTGTTTACACTAGTTGAAATAAATCGGATTGTAATTATGTGGTAATGTTTGTAAATAATTTGGTAATTTCCCATACTGCAACACCACGATTATTAGTGGGTTCAGAATTGCTACAAGATATTTTGATGCCTGGATTCATGCATTTTGAGTTTCTGTCAGTATTAAAAGGCAGGAAAATGCATCCAAAACATACTGTCTGTTAAGCAAAAATAATAATGCAGAGATCAAAGTTATTTGTCAGAAAGAAAAGTTGAAAGGAGACTTGTCTGAAACTGGCCGTTAGGAGCATATGACTCAACGGGGAACAAAAACTGAAAGAAACAAAAGAAATGTCAAAGTGAAAGCAAAACAGAAAGCGTTTAAACTGGTAAGTATACACATCTCAATACATGGGTCAGTACCAAGATGCAACTGCACAGAACAGAAAAAATTCACTAAGTTTATTAGCATAAGTATTAAAATGAATTTGTGATTTGTGACCTGCAAGATTTTTTGTACATATATTGATTAAATTGTACTATTCTTTAAACTGCAACGCAAGACAGTTTTTATTACATTTAAAAGTTCCATGACTATTATCAAACAAGTCTTTAAAATGTGCATTTACAATTTTAAAGACAGTGCAGTTTATTTCTCTTTTTCTGCTTCTTCCAGCTATACAGATACATAAGATTAATTTGCTCCAAGGCCAAATGAGGAAATGTCACCCATTAACCATTTAGCTATATCAGGTTACCACGGTTACATCTGACTTTTTAAGTGTAGTTCAGGTGAGTGCACTGAATCGGCAGAATGACTGTTATCAAAGCTTTCAGTTCACTGGTTCAGAGTTGTCAAAAAAGTTAAAGTTGGAGATGACTTTTAACAATAAGGATTCAAAAAGGGTGACAAATAAGATTTGAGTGCAGTGCTGCAATACTATGACATTGTTTCAACATTACTTTATCTTTTTTATGTACTTAAAAGGTAAAGAAAATGCAGCAGAAAGGCATTCCTGTGTATGAAATATAAAAATGAGCTTAACACTCCAGCTGTTTTTGTAAACATGTCACCGCTGTGGACAGGTGACTCGGGTGTGTCCAGGCAGGTGGCAGATGCCACAGTTACGTGGTTTCTTAGCAGCAGGAGCTCTGTTAACAGTGGCATCTGATGCTTTTTTTCTTCCGTTTCCACCTTTGTGGCTGCTGCTACCACCGCTGGTATATCCACTGCCGTTACCACTGCTGTTGTAGCCACCACTGTTGTATCCGCCACCAAAACCACCTGAACGAGAGAACAGAGGTCAAACATAAGGTTGCAGTATCAGGCACACAAGCGATGCTTCTGATTGAACTGAGGCTGAGATCACCAGGCTCTTAACTGGAAATCTCAATGCATTTGTGAGTCATAGCACTTTTATTATTGAATGAAGATGTGGCTGAGAAAGCTCTCTCTTGGGCTCTAAACCTGATGTTTGCTCTGCACTACAGTTTTAAGCACAAAGGAACAACTGCTATAGTGTTCATCCAGGAATGTAGCAAATGTTTCATTTAGTATAAGAGATGTGTCATCGTGGACCTTGATGTTCTTTGCAAACAAGATAAACTTGCATCTTCAAATCTTGCAACAAATTTAGAAAAAGCTGCTGTCTATTTTTAAATCAGAATGACTGCCAAAGCAAAGAAAACTACAGTGACAGTAATATGTATGAAAAGGATCAGTATCAACTGTAATTATGTATCTACTGATAAAACCTTTGCAGCTCAGCCAATATGGGAAATGCAGAATGACCTGCATACACTGATGGTAAAGTATAATTTACACACCATTAAAGACAAACAAGTGTATTGCTATGGGCAATATATACAACATACTGCTATATTATATGTTATATGTTTGGTTAGACTGACATGACATACAAAAAAATAAATGTTAAGACTTGTATCTATTAAAGAAAAAAACAAACATTCTTTAAATATTTGAATGTGTGTGTTGCTTGCCTGAGGGAGGTACATTTTCATCAGCCCACTGGAAGAAGCCACACTGCTGCTCCCTTGGTTTCCCACATGTATGGAACATCCTGCCCTTGTTGGGACCGTCCTTTTGTACTGTCCGTGTGACCGCTGCCACATTACAGTTACACATGGTTTGTCCTCCGTGTTCCCCTGAGTCTTCTAGCCTCCTGCCTTCTCCAGAAACATTCCTAAAGCCCAGAGAGGGTCTGGGCTGGGTGTTCCTGGGAGGGGGCAGTGCTGGTGATCCCTGCAGACCAGATTCATTGGCCCACAGGAAGAAGTTACAGCTGCCTGCACTGCATTTGTAGAACTGACGACCCTGGTTAGGCCCATCTTTGCGAACAGTCAGAAGGATTGCATCTTGTCCACAGTTACACACAACAGCATCATTGCTGCTGGTTCTACCATTAGCAGCACCGCCGGGTGGAGGTGGAGGTGGTGGGGTCCAAGAGGACACTGCAACAGGAGGAGAAGGTCGTGGATTGGTGTTTCTGGAAGGTGTTGCTCTGGAGGGTGCTGCTCTTGGGGGAGCAGGACGGGGGTCTTCTCCTCTTCCTCCTCCCCATCCACCATTCCCCCCTCCCCCTGCTCTGAGGTACTTCAGGTCCAGTATCTCTCTCAGGGTCTCATCACATCCTCCAATGCAGCCCACAAACTCCAAAGGCATCATGGGCGGAAGGCTGCCCCTGCGGAACTTAAACTTCAGCCTGAAAAACAAAAAAGAAATGTCATAGAAGTCACAATGAAGTAAACTTATTAATCTTATTTTTTGCTTTTAAAGTTGGCAGGGCAGAATCTTCACTGATGGATGTGTCAGGCCTTCAGAGAGTAAAGGTCTATTGTACAAGTGTAACATATCCTGCATCGACATTTAGAGTTGGTTGAAATTGAATGAAAATTTGAAATTAGCCCAAGGCAATGTTAAATCTCATAAAGTGGGAGGTGAATGCAGCTGATGTGCAGCTTGTGCTATGTAGTTTTTTACAGTTTAGGAAAATAAGCAATAATTAATCATTAAATGCTGCAACCAAACCTGAACATTAAAACATGTCATGATGACAAATAGGACTACACTGCTATAGTGATCTTTGAGAAAGCTGCAGTATGAATCTTATACCTCTGCAGACATCTGATATCAGCATATGAAGCAAGACTTTTAGAATTAAATCAAATAAATTGATAAGCAGATATTATTCAAGAGCTGTAGTTCAACTTTCCTCTCTGGAGCAGCTTGGTTGCTGTGGTAACAAATGCTGGTGTGGAGCATTTAGGCTCACTGTGAGTGAGCATGCCCTATATTTGGACTGAGCCGAGGCACGTGCTCAAGAGGTTAGCGCCCACTTACATAAACAAGATTTTGACAAGATTCTTTCACTGTTTAACAGCTTTTTCTTTTTGTCTGTATAGTTTAATGTGCGCAGCAGACAGCACCTGAACACACTCAGACTCGAGCTCCCTCTACATAACGTTACACTTTTCAATAACCAGATGTAAGTCATATACTTGAACCATCCTTGGACATAGAGATGGCAACTAAAATTTATTTTTTATATGTGGTTTCTGTGGAGAACAACAATAACCTGAGCCATAAACAACCAGTGTTGAGCAATCTGTTGAAAATATTGCTTACATCTTCACATCCCCTGTCCACGCAGGCTCTTTATACAGTTTATGGAGGTCAGTAAAACTGGTGAAGGTTATTACATGAAAAAATAAAACTTAAAACTCACCACTGCCCACACAGACAAATTTTGTATACACTCATACCTAATAAATAATGCAAGATTCTTAAGTGTGTTGTGGATTTTTTTATCATAGACCCTTTCACAAATAAAGTTCAATCTAATCTAAGTAATGTAATCAAAAAAACTGCATGTGCAATTTTGATGAGGGAGCAGGTATCACTTGACAAAAATGACTGGTTGTTGTGAATATGGTTATGTAAATAACCTTCAAATAATAGCACAAGAATATGGCAATCAGTTCTATTACCCAAAGTTAATGCAGGATTTACATTGGCAAACTACAGTGTTCTGCTCAATATAACAACATAATCCAACATAACATAAAGAATTCAAATTTATGCCAATTGCTCCAATAAATAAAATGTTTAAATACTGAAGCACATGATCTGTTCTCTTCTCAGGCACTAGTATAAAACACATGTAGTTGGTAAATTCTGATTTCTCCAGTAGCGTGCGGTGACTTTTTCAAACGGGCAAGCAGACACCTTGACTTCATTAAGTTTTATATGACAACATTTTGATTTAATTTAAATTTAATTAAAAATTACTTGGGTAACTGCCATCCCATCATTATTTGTGTAGTAGGCTGTTTCAAACTATCTCACACTCTTCCTATATAATTACTATTAGTAACAGCTCTGTCTGTATACAAAACAATGTCATTACAACCATTTTTTTCCACAAAGTTGGCCTTCTCTGTCGCCTTATCAAAGAATGTGCCCTCAGTTTTTGTTTAAACTTTATTTCATAAGCACTTAAACGAGGATGGATGGATAGATGAGTGAGGTTACAGCCTTACAGATGAGGGAGGCCTGTTCATCAGGACACACACTGAGGTCGACACTAGACTAGTGCACTGTTAATGCTGCTTCACTATAATAAAACCTCAAAAGAAGCCTCACACATCACACCGCAAAACTTCATTAAAAAAACACCGCCTCACTGACACTCACCTCTCTACTCAAGCTGCAAATCCAGTCCATGTTACTTTTTTGAAGAAACGTCCTGTATTTCCTACAGCTGAGTTTGTCCAGAATAACCAGAGCCCAGTTCATTCACAGTTCTGTAATATTCACATTCATTGCTGCTGGCTCCTCTCCACTCCTCCAGCTCCACTTCTTACGAACATGTCTGACACTTAACGATGTACGTGAGGCTATCCATTTATATGACACGCAGTTTTATGCAGCAGCATGTACTCATGAGGAACATGAACAGGGTTTAAGCTACAAACTATGACTTCTCTGTAGAAACGCTTTTAGACACTTTGGCTGCGGATACTTGTGGAAAGTTTTGTTGTCTAACGTGGCGCATGTGCACTGTAATGTATGGGGCCGTAAGCTGCACAGTGCGCTGCTTATCGCCCACTGCTATCAGCCAGAGATCTCTGTCACTGAGCCTGAGATTGTCCACAGCACGCATGCGCAACTCTCCAAACCAAGCTGCTCTGCTCTCTGCTTGACAAGCTCTAGGCAGAAACAGTGCACCATGACTCCGCCTCCACAGAGGTGAAAATGAAAGAAATAAATGACAGAGAGGCAACCTAGCTTGCCTTGACAGTACCTGGAGTGGCCAGCAGGGCGCAGGCATGGCAAGGGGGCAAGCATGAGGAAGGACTGGGTCAGAGCATCTCTAAAACTGCAGCTCTTGTGGGATATTCTCAGTCTGCAATGGAAAGTATCTACCAAAAGTGGTCCAAGGAAGGAAAAGGCAATGCATGTGGGAAGCAAAGGCTGGCCCATGTTCTGATCCAACAGATGGAGCTGCATATTAGGCAGGTGGTCATATTGTTATGTCTGATCACTCCATGTCAGTAGGCAATTGGATAGAGGCCTTTGTCCCATGGGGAACACCAGGAAGCCGGTGTGAATGTGAGTGAGTGAGTGAGTGAGGACTACGGATGGAAATTAGCTCTGAGCTATAATCCGTTGTCTTCACGGCACTAGCTGCTGTTCATTAATACACGCTGTCCCATATAAATAAAAAATAAAAAAATAATAATAAGACCTATGCACTTGGTGATGAGAAAACACACTTAATATAATAGTAGTGGTATTGCATATATCTAGACAAGTCTTCATTGAACTGCTTTGGCCCTAAGTCCTTCCAAGCAACCTGTATGGGCAACCAGTTAAATGAAACAAATGTAATACTAACATGTGAACAGGATGTGGCTGACATGTTGGGCAAACGCTCTCATCTCTGTTGACCTCCAGCACCATATCAGGGAACCACACTGCTGTCTTACAGGCTGGATAACCGGTGCACGACAGGTACTTACTAGAGGGACAGAATAGTAGAGCCAAAACAAAAGAACACATGAAGACATTGAAAGATCTGGAGATCATTTTTGCTATATGACCTTGAGGAACCTTCTCTCTCACCTATTTCCTTCCCTCTTCTTCTTGAGAACCATGTCACGGCCACAGTTTGGACACTTCCGGACCGGCAGTGGCAGCTCCATGTCCCGCTGCTCCTCTTCAGTGATCTGTTGAGCTGCACCTAAGTATGGAGACAGGGCTTCGTCTAACCTGAAATGACAACAGAAAACCAGTATATTACTCTGCAATGTAAAAACTTGCTCAAAACACTGCACACACAATAGAAAAATTCACTAACTTGTTAGCTTTTCTAACAGACTCAATGAAGACTGCCTTGTATTTTTGAATATGTTGCTGCAGCACACTTTGTTTATCTTTCCTTCCCTCGGACACCAGTTTGAGGTCTGCTTCTAATTCAGAACGCAGGTTAGGTTTGGACATCTCGTAGCCCATGGAGTTATACCCTAGAAATATCATGCACAGAAAAAAATGCATTCAAAGGTGTGTTATTGAGCATATAATAAGCTGGCAACTCAAAAAGGTTGCAGCACTGAAAATGTAAAAAACAGAAAGTAATCATTTGTAAATCTGATAAACCTAAAAATAAACAAAATGTCAGGTCTTGAACCTGAAATATATTATACCATTCTATGCTAAATAATTGCTCATTTTGACTTTGACTGCAGACTGACATCACTAAATTGGTGTACTAATTTAAAAAAAATAGCTAGCGGAGGATTTTGCAACTAATTAGATTAACTGGCACCAGGTCAATAACAATCTCAATCACTCAGAAGTAAAGATAAGAAGCAGTTTTCCAATTTGCAAAAAACAAAACAAAACAAAACACACACCTAAAAATGTGAAAATTGTTCCTCAATGTAAAATTGCACAGATATTGATATAGATTAAAAAATATCCCACAATCTACATGACAAAGTTTCTGAGAATCTGGAGAAACATCTCATCAGTACTGGATGCTTGTAATCTACAGCCCTCAAGCAAAGCTGCATTAAATCATTGCATTCACTTCCATGTACATCTTACACAATGGCAACATTTTTGGAATTAAGGTTGTACGTACCCTCCACCAGTCCCATGCCCAGTTCCCCAGGTAGAAACCTCTGGTCTGCTGTTAGTCCCACATACATCCTGCTCTTTATGGTTTCTATATGCTCTGCATGGGTTGCATCAGTGCCTGTAGGACAAACAACACATAAATTGTTTGTAAGCTATGTTTTAATATGCAAATTAACAATTTATTGATTTGTTGAAAAATATGTTGTATTGGGGTATTGATACTATGGACTGTGTCCATACCAATCCCATGTTTCTCCATCAGTGATATCAGATCAGCTTCAGTCAGCAGCTGCGGAGGACTTGTCTGTCCGTCGACCATCTCAATAGCAGTGGGTTGAAACTGAGAGCCTTGTTCATAAACGGGAATCACCTAAAACAGAACGTTTTGAGAAAGAAAATGTTAAGAACTTTAAAGCTGTAATACCTAAAAACTCTTACCCCAAGTCCTCCATCAACAACATAGGTACCAGCCAACTTTCCACTTCTACATTTTTGTTTTCTTTTTGGTGTTCTTCCCAACACTGAATTGGCCACTTTAACAGTATAACTTTGTGTTGCTATTAATTCACTCTTGACAAGCTGTTTAGACCAACCAGCCAATGGTAACGCCCCAATTCAAGATCTTTCTCAATACTGGCTAGTGATTTTTATACATTAAAATCCTTCATAATAAATTATTAGATTATCTATTGAGGTAATTTTAGATCACTCTTCAAATATGCTATTAACTGAATAAATAGCATCAGGTTAAAATAACTTCAAGATCAAAGATCAAAGAAAACCTAAATGTGGTAAGAAGGCTGTTATTTCCACTGAATATTGTAAAAGACAGTACCTTGGCACTCCATTTGTCATAAGGGTAGACATCCAGATAGTTTCTTGCAATGATCATGAGTCCTGAGGCAGAAAACCTTTCCTGAGCAATATCAATTTCTACTACGGTCTCCTGCCCCAAAGCATCCTGAGACACACAGGCCAGGAAGTGTCGTACAACAAACTCATACACTCGCCCTTCATTTCCCTGCACGTATCAAGTTTGGAAACAGGAAGTAAAACATGTCATTGTTTTTCCGAAAAAAAATTGAAACATAGTGGTTCGTCAGCCTCACCTGTAGCGTATCCGTGAACTTTGTGGGGTGTATGGGGGGGTGGGCTTGGTCAGAGTTCTTGCCCTGTCGTGGGCTGGGACCCCCAGGCTGGTCAAGCACACGCTGGGCAAATGTTCCCCAGGCTGGACTCTGTGTCTGCTGCTCCACCAAAGGCCCGAGGGCCAGAGTTGCAGGAAAAATGTTGGTTTCTGTTCTGGGGTAGCTGATGAACCTGAGCACATCCAAAATAGTGATTAAAAAGAAGTGACAACATTTTTGCATACATTTAGACTGACAGTGTCCTGTTTGCTGGGCCTTCTATACATTAAAACGATCTATTATGACAACTTTATGAATATGAAACAGTCCAATTTAAAGGAGTTTAGACCACACAGCAGATTGTAATGCACTCATATTTTTTTGCATGTGAATGGCTATGGTTGTCTACAAAAAATCTTTTGTTAAACGGTCTGATTGTGAATTATTTTTTTTAAATAACACTAAATTAATTTAGTAATAAATTTCCTAAACTTTCATTCAAGGATAGATGCTCAAAAAGAAAATATGAGTGCACTCTATTTGAGTGTTTCTAGAATTTGAAGGAACAAGACCATAAAGTAAATTATAACTGTATCTACTACTGGTTTACATGAAGCATTACACACATTTCTCTATGTGAAGAATGTATTTTTTCTGTGATCATACACTATTCATAGACTATTGAAAACAAAAAACAATACTATATATCAGACAGGATGCCCTTTTTTTCAATTAAAACCTTATAAACTTAATAAACTTACCCCTGGGTATAAAGCTTCTCAGCAATTTTCATAGTTTCTTTGGCATTTATTCTCAACTTTCGAGAAGCAAGTTTTTCCAGTTCCTAGAGATAAGATGAAAAAATATATATTTAAAGTGAGGCAAAGCACTGGTGATTTTACACAGAAACAGAGCTAACGTAAGATTGGATAGGTAACTTATTTTCTGCTACAGCATTTTCCCTACTACAGCATGCAGATGCAGATAAATGTATAACTTCTTGTTTGTTTTATTTTCTTACCACAGTGTCCAAAGGTAGGGGCCTCCATTTGCTCTTGGGTTTGCTGGTTACTGAGGTGACTGTTGCCATGGGATCCTACAAATGAATAAAATGATATTCGTACATGTACAAGTACATTTCAGGAACAGTTTATTTATATCTATAAGTTTAGTCAACTTGACAAAGCATGGTTCCGCATTCTCTCGAGGTAACAGCTGCAGGGAGGAGGAGGAGAGGTTATGAATGTGGATGCTATTACACAAGGGAACAGAGAAACACATGCTTGGAACAAGTCCATGCAAACTCTGCAACTCTCCTAGGTGGGCAACATCACTGCATTTATGCATAAAATAAAACATTTATTTAAAATGTGTGGGCACATGTTCTTCTTTGGTTATTTTATAATACCAGGTCAGGATTAAAATACTGAAATGCTTTCCATTTATTAGGGTATCCCTTAGGGACAAGATGTGACGCATGTGAAGCTCTGCCCCTTATTCTTTGAGTCAAAGATGGAGTCCAGCCCCATTCATCCTCAGTCATTTAGACTCTAACTTAATCATTGTCCATGGGCAATTTAGAGCAGTGGTTCTCAACTGGTCTGATCGTTAGACCCAATTTTGTATAAAATCAACGTTATTTTTCCAAATTATTTTATTATGAGTCATGTATTCAACAAAATAAATTTTATATTATAAGCTGCAAATTGATGCTATGTATATTCAACCTTACAGTGACTCACTATTATTATGCAAATTAATCTAAATACATGTCTACGGGTGGCAGGAGAAACTGCCCAGTGAGAAGGTAGAATAGGGATTAAGGCAGGAGTACTAACCACTCACCATAAGACAAAACCACATTTTTGAAAATAATATCTGATTATCTCAAACAGATTTAAAGCACTATGGTTTATTTTGGGGTGCCAGTAGTGCAATAGAGACATTCGCCCACTAACCCATAGGTTGGCGGTTCAATCCCTGCTACCAGCATTGCATACTGCCGTTGTGTCCTTGGGCAAGACACCAAGACACCCACCTTGCCGATGTATGAATGTGTTAGTGTGACTGTGTGATTGGTGGTGGTTGGAGGGGCCATAGGCGTCTTTGTCACTCTGCCCCAGGAAATCTGTAGCTCACCACCGCCGAGTTTGACTGAGCAGTGAATGAATGATGCAACGTAAAGTACTTTGAGTCTGTAGAAAGGCTCTATATAAATCTAATGCATTATTATTATTACATTTTTCATAACTTTAAAGCATGTACTACACTATATTGCCAAAAGTATTTGCTCACCCACCCAAATAACTGAATGCAGGTGTTCCAATCACTTCCATGGCCACAGGTCAAGGAAAAATCAAGCACCTAGGCTGCAGCTTTGTGGAAAACTTTGTGGTAAATTTTGTGAAAAAGTTTGGGTTTGGGCACTTCCTGTTCCATTATGACTACACACCAGTGCCCAAAGCAAGGTCCATAAAGACATGAATGAGGGAGTTTGGTGTGGAAGAACTTGACTGGGCTGCACAGAGTCCTGACCTCAACCCGATAGAACACCTTTGGGATGAATTAGAGCAAAGACTGTGAGCCAGGCCTCCTCATCCAATATCAATGTCTGACCTCACAAATACGCTTTTGGAAGAACTGTCAAAAATTCCTATAAACACCTTTAAGCCTTGGGGAAAGCTTTGGGGAAGCTGTTATAGATTCAAAGGGTGGGCCAACGTCATATTAAATCCTATGGATTAAGAATTAAGTTCATATGCATGTAAAGGCAGGTGAGCAAATACTTTATTATAGTGTATCTTGATTCGTTTGTGTATTTAAGCTGTTTAAGCTTTAAAAAAAAAAATCATAGTGATTGTGCACAGTGCTGTTAGAGTGAAATACGTGTGACTCTTGATAGTCAGTGAAAAAAACTCAGTGATAATTATACGCTCCTTGGCTGTGAACATCTCAGCAAATAAGTGTAAGTGATTCTGAGAACACAAAAAGATGGTGGGTGGAGTCAAAGACAAGATCTGAGAGCTACTGAAAGTTCTAACAGGTGGGATATACTGTAGGTAAGAAATGTCATCACTGATAACCTTCATTATTGAAACTCTCACCTCCATGCAGATTTGGTAGAGAACTAGGCAAGCAGTGTGGTTAAAGAGACGATTTCTTTTCCAGCTAAACTCCACAGTGTCTTCTTCAAACTCATGGATCACTGAGGTAAAGCCAGGGATAAAACACAAACACAAGAGAGAATTGACAATTTTTTTTAAACCCAGGTGCATATACTATATATCTGTGAAGACTCTCACTCATCCAGGCCATTGAATCACACCATCAAAAGGATGTCATCTGGACTTCAAAGTTCAAAGTTCAACTTTGAAAACCAAGTCCAGATGACTACATTTTAAACCTTTTGTTGTGACTAGGTGGATATATACATAACTCTAAGTCCATTAATAGGTTTTTACCTTTAATCTTGAAGAAAGTCTCTGGAATAAAAGCCTGTATTGCTTTGAACCGCTCCACTACAAAACCCAGAGTGGGAAACTGACAGCTTCCATATGAGATGAGCTGATTTGCCAGAGATGCTGGAAAGATCTTCTGTAGCCTAAGTGTCTGAAAACGGGTAAAGGATGCCCCTGCACAAGAGCAAATAGAGTTTCCATTATAATAGCAATATCAGCATATTTTCAAGTGTACTTTAGCAAAAGTGTAGAGACTTGCCTATCCGTAGGTCCAGCTCCTGGCGCACATCCACAGCATCACTGACATTCACATCTGGCTCGGTTAGAGCCTCACAAGCTCTTCTTATTGAGTTAGGTGTTATCTCAGAAAACTTTGCCCGAAAAACCTGTATATTGGCTTTCACTACAGAAATGCACATAGATATGGCATAATTGTCCTCAGCCCTTGTACAAAATACAATTTATTTCACTAAGATAATTTTGCTCTTTGCACACACATTTACATTCACATTGTACCTGCTTTACAAACATCTATGATTTCAAAACCAATGTTTTCTCCTTCACGGTCACAATCAGTCCAGATTATCAGGGCCTGACATTGTCTGGCTTCTTTCTCCAAAGTTCGCTAAATAAAAGGGATAAACAAATAAAAGTGAAAAATAGTATTACTGTCCCTGCTGTTTTACAGCTATTCTACCATATGAAGTATTTGGTATGTTAACATATTAAAAAATTATTATTATAATGATGTTATTTTGGGGGGCATGGTAGCAGAGTGGTTAGTGTTCTCGCCTCCTAGATGATCTTATGAAGAAAGAAAATGACTATACCTTTATTTGTATCATATTGTCTGGACAATACTTCTCTACCTCAGCATCAAATAATAACACTGGGTTGCAGCTGTGCCTGTTAAAAAGGAAATTAAGTATGTCATGTAAGTATATAATTTTAAGGTTACATAAACTGAATAACATTTTTATAATATACATATTATCTACAGTATAAAATAATAATCATATAATAATAATTATAGTGGGAGGCTAAACTTACCATTTCTGAAATGGTGCCTTAAATTCTAGACCCAGCAAATGACCAGACACTGATGTCATTGTTACCGTTACATTCTGATGTAAGAAAAAAACTATAGTCAGTCACGAGTCCGGACTACAGACAAAACACCACGAACAAATACAAAGCATATTGACTTACCTGGCCAAAGAGATGATACTCAAACTCGTAGATTTTGTTAAACTTTGACAACCCTTCTCTCTAAAATAGAAATAGTGGCTGAATTTGTTTCATCAGTTGGTTCTTCATTTAAAAGATGTGGCAGAAGTGCTCTGCAGTTAATAAATAGCTCTTACCCTCCTGGATCTGCCACTGGACATGATTTCTGCGATGCCTTTAGCCGCATCATTCTTCTCCGCTACACACAGAACCCGTTTTATTTGGGTCCGATTTCGGATCATTTCTGAAGGCTGTTGGGTGTCTACACCCAATCCGATCTGCGCAGCAAACCGATACCTCTGCTGGGTTGCCACCCGCTGTACCCCGGCCCGTAGAAGTAGATGTCTCCCCAAGAGGTGCACTACTAACATGCCTGGCCACTCTCACAAGGTAGGGGCCCACCAGTGTCTCCCCACAGACTTAGCATGTTAGCTGACTTTGCTAGCTACACATCGTATAAACACACACAAGTTTATACAATGGGCGACAACACTGATGTCTTAACTCCCGACAATGAACACAAAGATTAATAAGAATAAGTCTAAAGTTTCAGTCGTCGGTCTTTAAATAAAAAGCAAATTTGACCTAGTTTTTACCGACGGGTTGACTTTGTTTACAAATCCCGCGCAAGCTTGTCAAATACTGCCGTAAAACTATCCATTGACGTACGTATTTTTTTATTTTTTTTGCCGTAAAATGTATTGTCGTGATAATTAAAATACATATATTTTTAAATAAAGATAAGACAGTTATATAAATGACGACCTGTTTTGGTCTTTAAATTAATACACCATATTTTTTATTCTGAATAACGATATAAACGATATAAATAAAATTTCAGACAGTCTATCCTAAAACGGAGTACGTTTTTTATCAACGATTATCGCAGACAGACAGGGAAAGTGAACTGAAACAGCCTATGTAACTGTGCTTAATGTTATTTATTTTTTGTATAGTATATTACATTTGAAACATTACGAATATAGGCGTTCTGATTTTTTTTACACACTTAATACATTAAGGTCATTAGTTAGTGCTCATTTTGAAATGTCAAAATTTTACTTAATTGCTTGTTGTTGTTTTGTGAAATAATTTATAAAGATAAGGGCTTTGGAACGAATTTTTGAGATTGGGGCGGGCTGGTCACATGACAGGGCTACAACCAGCTGGGTAAACATGGCGTCTGTCTCAAGATGTGAAAATGATATATAACATTTTGATCTGTCTGTGGCGCCTGCCATGTTCCAATAACTACAATTTTTATTCAGAGTGCTGTGCTGTAATGGACACAACATGGGAGAACCCTAATCGGAGAAGGAGAGCTGCATTTTTGTGACGGTGCTTTGCATTTTTCTCTACACGACATGAATGGTGAGCCGCCTGCCCCGGACACTGATTGGCGCAAGATAATTGCCTTTGTCACAAGAACCTTGCCTTATGTGCCTGCTTGGTTTGTGCTACGATTTTGAGTGACAAAAATAAATCATGTTAATTTGTTGAGTAGGCTGGTTTGTAGAACTGTTTTGTTTTTTGTTTTTTTATTTTTATTTTTTTTATTTAGTGGTGTCAGGATCCGAGTCCTCAAAATGTGTTACAGCTGGTCGGTCCAGTCTCGTCTGGCCTAAATTTTAAGCAGAATGAATCAACTTACAGCACACGTCGTGGCTGGCGTAAACCACTGCTCTGTGACATTATGACTTCAAAGTAGACGTCAATGTTATTTCTCATGCCGTGATTACAAACGCCATTATGATAGGCTCACCAGACGTGGTGGCTTTTACTAAAGAGGATGACTATGGCCAGTCAAACCCTGATCCCTGGCCCTCCCTTCCAGATGAGTTTTCTATCCCCCTTTATCCACCGGCTGACTCAAACCCATGGGCTAAAACATCTTATGCCAAATTTACCAAAGACTTTATCCTCATCTCTGAGTTCTCTGAGCAGGTGGGTCCTCAGCCTCTCCTCACTATCCCAGATGACCCCAAAGTATGCGGCACCTTTGACCTTAACTACTTCTCCCTGCGTATCATGTCTGTGGATTACCAAGCCTCTTTTGTGGGACACCCGCCTGGCAGTGGGTACCCTAGGCTTAGTTTTGTGGAGGACTCTAGAGTGGTGCTTGGTGACTCTAAGGAAGGGGCATTTGCATATGTCCATCACCTCACTCTTTACGATCTGGAGGCCAGGGGTTTTGTGAGGCCCTTCTGTATGGCATATGTCTCGGCCGATGAGAGGAAAATTATGTTGCAGTTTCAGGAGCTGTCCCTCCGCTTCTCGCAAGCCTCAGAGTGTCTGAAGGCAGGAAACAGGAGAGCCTTTGCCAAGGAACTTCAGAGGAAGCTTCAAGATTTGGAGTAAGTTTTTTATAAATGCATGTCATTTAGTTTAATACTTTTCAGGGACCTATCTATAGGTAGTGCAGACAGATTGCGCAAAACTTAGGATGTAGAGAGCATGACACTGACATTGAAACTGTTAAATCACAACAGTTATAAAAGTTATAAAAGGCAAAAGAATAGAAAACATTTACTGCCTGTAGGTTCTTGATGCAAATCTCATTTAACTGGGCTTTTGACTGGCACAATTTGGGCTGGAGTTTTGTCTCTAGGCTAGGGAATCAAACCCTTGACCCCCTGCATCATTGGCAGGGGAAGTAACTTTTTCACAATTCTTTCTAAGGGGCTATTATGCATTTAAAAGACCTTAATATAATTGAATGCATTATACATCAAATGGTTATGACATATAGGGCATTAAAGTGACTTTAAAGTATTTCTGGTGCTTAATCCTGAAAGCCTGACTATTGTTATCTGACTGTTTGGTCTGCCCCGGTCTGAACAGGTATACCCACTCAGTGCTGCAGCGAGAGGAGGGTCTTCAGAGGGAGGCAGGTCCTCAGACAAGGTACTCTGCCCATGCTGTGGAGAAGGCCAACGAGCTGGCAAATGTGGAAAAGAGCATTTATGAACACAGAGACTTGCTGAAACAGATCACCTCATACCATCGTCGTCCACGTCGAGACCCCCATGCCGCCACATGCCATAAATGCATGAGTGAGTGTTTGGCTGAGTGTGAAGACCTGTTGGAGAAGTTTTCCAAACTTGCTGGTCCATTAGGTTGCACTAGCAAAGGGGAGAGAGGTGAAGAGGGCCAGGTTCAAACCGATGATGAAGCAATTGAATATGAATGTGAAGTGGAGGATGAGGAGGGTGTCAAACGCAGGCCGTCCTATACACCCCAACTCATCAGAGCTAAGTCTGCCAAATGTTTTGACAAACGTTTAAAAACCCTCCAAGAGCTGTGTGATGAGACTTTTTATGAGGCCTCAATGGAACTCCTAAAAGAGACAGAGAGGAGTTTCCGTGGTGACCTGTGTTACTTGTACACACGTCGTCTGGACAAGGTGCTGCGCAAGAAACAGAGAGTTACTAACTTTCTGTTTGAGGAGGAAGTCTGTGATGACAATGAGGAGGAAGAAGTGACAATACGACCATTTTGTCCTGTGAACCACTCTGTGGAAACCTACACACTTTTAAAACCACCTCATATTGTCCTGGCACCACAGCCTTTAGAGGAAGCTCCTGACCCATCCTCCGAGACCAGCCATACTCTTGAGAGTGAGCTGGGCCTAGGGGATAGCCATCTGGAGTCCTCACCCTCAGACCAGACTCTAGAGACTCAGGAGAGCTCCGAGGAGACCAAAGGAAGCTTCAGCAGTGAGAAAAGTGGGACCAAACAACACAATCTAGATGCTGTAAAATCTGAGGCTGCTGATCCCGATTCAGACTTGACCCCTGACCATGAAAGAGAGAGCAGCAGCGAGGACATGGAGACCACTGCTGGGGAGGATGAGGGGGACAATGATGGGGACCACACTCCTGTGTCTTTACTGGACCCCAGTGAAGAGTGTGACGAGACTACTGTGGAAGTCTGTGATTCAGACTTGCTGGTACCAATAGACACGACATGTTGCATGTCCCAAGATGGTTTCCTTTATGAGGACCTAGCTCCAGATACATTAGCTGATTCAGAGCATAACTTTAAAGTGAAGCCACCTCAAACCTTGGTGGTCAATCAGGAGCCGCAAGCGTTGCTTCCACTGCAGGACCACTACACTGTGGGCTCTCCCTCAGAGAGTCCTGCTGCTGGACTGGAGCTGCCTGTGGGCCAGCATGCAGACTCTGTCTCTCATGCTTCAGTGGAGGATGGCTCAGACTGCACCATGAGCACTTCAACTGGGTCAGACCGAGCGGCCTCTCCCATTGGCTATGGGGGAGTGGTGACCCTGCGGCAGAGGAAGAAGGCTGGACAGGGGGCTTTGAGGTTTGTGCGACAATATCCATTTGCCATGCAGGCGCTGTGGTGCCTGCTGAGCGGGCGAACCCTAGTGGTGCTCGGGGCAGATGAGGGGAGGGTCCGCAAACTGGTGTCAGCGCTTGCTCTTTTTGTGCCTTGTCCTGGGAAATGTGGAGAGAGAGTCCAGGCCTGGATCTCCTGCCCCTTCAGCCTCACTGACCTTTATCGCTGGAAACTTATCGGATTGCAAAGGTATGTGAAAATCATACATCTTGGGTATGCATGGGGGCAGAGTAGTTGGTGTTTTTACTGTGTTACTGTGGGTTCTCTCCAGGTAGTCTGTTTTTTTTCCTACTGTCCTGAGACATGCATGTAGAAACTGATTGTTGAATTTGTCTAAATAAGTCAATTGATGACTTATAAAGTGAATGGTTGTCTGTTAGTCTATGTACAGTGGCAAGCAAAAGTATGTACCTCCCTTAGCATTTTTCCTTTATTGTTACCTTACAACCTGGAATTTAAATAGATCATTGAGAGGTTTATGTCAGTCATTTTACATCACATGACAACAACTATGAAAATGCAAAATATTTTTTATTGTGAAGCAAATTAGAAATATGACAGAAAAACAGAATACTTGAGTGTGCAAAAGTATGTACCCCCTTTTTAAAGAGGCCCCTAAATGAGACCCAATGTTACTCAGCCTCAGAAGTCACAGAAGTAGTTAGATAAAGTTGGCCTGGCTGCAATTTAACTGTCATTATGCCACAAAACACAATTTAATTCATCATTGTAACATGTAAAAGATAAGGAACCACACCAAACCTGCCTAAAGAGAGCCATCTAAAACTCACAAACCGGGCAAGGAGTGCATTCATCAGAGAGGCAACAATAAGACCAAAGGTGACCCTGAAAGAGCTGCAGAGCTCCACAGCAGAGACTGTTGTATCTGTCCCAGGACCACTCTGAACCATACACTCCACAGAGCTGGGCTGTGTGGAGGAGTGGCCGTTGCTTAAAGAAAATAATAACAAAACCTGTTTTGTGTTTGCCAAAAGGCACTTGGGAGACTCCCCAAACACGGGAAGGTCCTCTGTCAAGATGCAATTAATGAGCCATCAATGAAAGATGCTATGTGTAGCATAAACCTAGCACCTGACTGTGGCCCCCTCGCTAAAGTGAAGCCTGGTGGTGGCAGTGTCCTGCTGTGGGGATATTTGTCATTGGTAGGGACTGGGAAACTGCTCAGAACTGAAGGAATGAAGGATGGAGCTAAACACAGGACAATTTTTGAAGAAAACGACTCAAACTGTGTTGTACAATGCATCCAACCTGAAGGAGCTTGAGCTGTTTTTCGATGAAGAATGAGCACAAATCCCAGTGATTTTATGAACCAAGCTCATAAACACTTATCCTAATGTTGGAGCTGAAAGTCCTTCAGAAGGTGGTTCTACAGAGTACTAACTTGAGGGGGTACATACTTTTGTATGTGCAAGTTTTCTGTTTTTCTGTCATATTTCTAATTTTCTTCACAATTAATTTTTTTTTTGCATTTTCATAGTGGTTGCCATGTGATGTAAAGTGACTGACATGAACCTCTCCATGATCCATTTAAATTCCAGGTTGTAAGGAAAAGGAAAAATGCTAAGGGGGGTACATACTTTTGCTTGCCACTGTATGCCCTGTGACCTAATGCTATGGGCTCCTGCCGCAGACCCATACTTGCTGGATAATGCTGCAGCCCCCGTGACTCCTAACCAGAATAAAGTGTAGAAAGTTTATAAATATTTCAGTTGTGTGTGTTCATTATAATTGATAAATATTATTGTTAAAGCGACACTATATAACCTTTTAGTATTTGTCGTTGTTTTCAACTATATTGCTGCTAACACACAACTATTGTATCTCAGTGTGTCTTGAGTGAGTGAGTGAATGCGTGAGTGGAGGTGTGTGTTTTTTCATTCATTTCAAGAAAAAAATGTATATTACAATTTATGGAAAAAATATACTAGAATCAACAGAGATACAGGCAACTTAAATGTATGCATTTATTTATGTCTAAATACTTTTTTGTTTTTCAAAATATACAGACAGCTCTGGTCATAGAAAATACTAAACAATATATGTTTTTTAAATAAAACAAAACATTTTGTTAAAATTATTAGTATCCTCCTCATTTGTATCAGTATTGCACCTCTTTCAGTCAGTGTGACTCAGTCCATGATGACTCACACCAACTATTCAGCTCTTCAACCTTCTGCCTGCTTTAAGTTCTTGAATCCCTTTTCATTTATGAGTGGACCTTTGCTTTTCCAATCTGTGTGTGGAACATGTGCTTCAAAGCACTGCTGTTTGTAAAATTTTTAGAGTAACTTGCTGTAGTAACATGTCCATTAATGCTTTCATTTGTCACACACATCTGCTACCAGAATATTGTAACCTGATGAATGAATGGTAATTTATTCCTACTCAGCTCAGTGCTTACTGCTAAATTTTAGCTCTTGGTATAGTTAAATATATTAAAAAGTAGAACTTAATTCTTAATATCAACTGTATGTGAATGAAATATAATTTTCCATTTAATTGTTGCGCGTTGAGAGATGGGAGTGCAGAATGAACCAAGAAAATCTATTAATATGCTCCTTTTGTTTCAGGGATTGGCAAGTGATTTGTTTTGCATAGATAACTTGGCAGGTTTTAATGCTGGATGGACCCTCTCCATTTATCCTGGTCTGAGACTGGCACAAATTGTGGCTGGAGTTTTTGTCTCCATGTTTAAGAATTGAACCTCTAACCTCCCACACTAAAAGCATAGCACTAACCACTTTACTAATGGGGCAGAATTAAATTGAGAGAAATTGTGAAATGTGTAGATAGAACATTTGTGCCCAATATCAGTATTAAATTTAATTTGAGTTTATGTTGTATCATGTATGTATCATGTTTAATAACATGATACATAATATTGTCAATAGAATTACACACTCTAAATAGTAAATAGATTTGCATAACAAGCTACATTTGCAATATAGTGTGCATATTTTAAAATAATTGCCTTTAATAAATTATAAATACTTCTTTTGTCTCACTCAGAGTATCATCCCCTGTGGGTTCCAGCATGCTCTATTCACTGTCCCGCTACAGTCGCTACATATCCATCCTTGACATCGACCAGAAGACCTTGCGTTGTCCTCCCTATCGTGGCCACTTACTTTCCAACATTGCTGACCACCGCACTTACATCCGCCGTGGCTCCACCTACTTTTTGCA
Source organism: Bostrychus sinensis (assembly GCA_020698575.1). Classification (NCBI taxonomy): domain Eukaryota; kingdom Metazoa; phylum Chordata; class Actinopteri; order Gobiiformes; family Eleotridae; genus Bostrychus; species Bostrychus sinensis. Next base: position 25,498,508 of record CM036253.1, on the reverse strand, counting down.
CCTCCAGAGCGTGCTGTGTCGGCTGGCCGCTAAGGCCTTCCTGTTGACGTTCACCCATCACTTGCATCTGCCCGTCAACTCGGAGGAGGGCCCTGAGGTGGTGGAGGGGCGGCGGCACTGCTTCCTCCAGGAGCAGCTGGGACTGGGTGAAGAAGACAGTCTGATACTGCTCTACCTCAGCCAGCTCATCACCCAGCACTACCTGCAGCCCTCCACTGGAAACAGCACCGCGGCACCATGCTTCTCTTTTAAATACACCACCAGCGTTTTATACAAGATCTAAATGAACACACGTTTTAGCAGGAATCTACTTTGAGCCTTTTTTCATGTACCACTGGTGATCTTTTAGAACAAACTTTCTGCACTGATATTTGTTTTAGCTGTTTCTTCTCAGAGTGAGAAGTAAATGTAAAACATTTGTGGCTGGGTGTTTGCATTTGTTGAAACACACCGTAAAAACTATTGTCAGTTAGATGTATGTTTTCTGCATCCAAATTACTGCTACTCAGTTAGATTTTGTAAGATTGGTTCTACTTCATCCCTATAGTATATCCACAGTTTAAATCTTTTTGTTAGATAAAACAAATCACTGTGGCGGCCAGCATCAGCTTGCCAACTGCATGCCAATCACTGCTTTGCGTTTTAATACTCTCCAATCACTTAGGAGTTTGAGCTGATCCCATCTGTACATGTTTTGTAGGATTACTGTTAAGAACTCTCATATGCTGACTTTTCCTGTCTGTAGAGAAGAGACGTCTATCCGTAAAACCTTATTAGCTCCATGTCGGCTTGTTACAGCTGGTTTTGTGACATGCAAGGTACAAGGCAGACCGATTTTTTTGTTTTATTTCTACAAGTCATTTTAGTTGATTTTATGGAGTGCATTCAATTTCCAAGAATGATAGATGATTGAAATGCTTTGAGAGCATGTAGTAAACATTCCCAAAGGGTACTTCCGGTTGCATGAGAATGTGTATCAGCAGTGTGAGCTCAGTTCCATGTAATTTTGCATGTCTAACATCCATGTAGAGCAGCAGCCAAAATCTCTTTACTGTTGGCAAGTATTTCATTAATATTACTCACACTTTGTTCAGGAAAGTGACAGTTTAAAAGTGACTTCTAACGTAAATGTATCAAATACTCTGTTGTTGTGTGAGAATGTTGTGGCGTCAGCATGATCCTGTGTTGTGACAGGGTGAATCAGTGTACTGATAATATTGCTGTATTAGTATTAATTTAATAAGCTGAAATTATGAAGATGCTGGGCATATTTTAATATAAGAAAAATACCCCGACAATGAACAAAATAATCAGTTATCTTTGAAATTATCAAAAAGCTAAACAAACCTATACTCAAGTGACAATTGACATTTGTGTATATGCAAGAAAAGGAAATCTCTAATGAAATCACTTTGGCCACTGAACCACTGAAGACTACTATTTGCTAGTAGTTTTTCAGTTGCCTTTTTGATGGAACTGTAACTCTTTATCTAAGGTGGTATCTAAGTGTACTTGTGACTGCATGGTCATAAAGTTTATTGTGTAAGGTCAAACCTGTTAAATTATGGCTGCTTAGAATTTATTACTTTATTTTTTTTATTCTATTCATCATTGGCTGTATTTCTATGTTGGTAAACCATTTTGCCTTTTATTAATATATTGTCATATTTTTATGGTCACTTCAGATAATTTCATTTTGTAATGTTATGTTCATTTGCACTGCTTGATTTAATTTATGGCCCACTAATGCAAAAAGGTGATTGTAATCCAAACAAGCCATACCACAGTGTGCTTAAACAAGTTCTCACTCTGTGTCCTTATATTGCCATATCATGCCAGTTGTTTTACATTATTTCTTATCATTAAGGGGCATCAATGTATGAGTATTAAAAAGTGTGTTGTAATTGTCTTAATGCTTTTATGTATGTTTTAAAATCCATTTATTCCATTAAATTATTTCAGACCATTTTAAGTTTAATATTTCTTGGTTACCATTGAAAAGCCACTGCCATATTGATCAGTGCACACTGTGAAGCCTATGGCAAAAGCAAATCCTCATTAAACATGAAGTACTAAGCTCCTACTGGCTCCTGTCAGTGTGACTTCATTTAGCGATGACGGATGTGTGAGGTGCCATGAATAATACATCTTGCCTGTGAAAACATCTAATTGCCCTGGTTGAACAGCAGTAGGAAAAGAAAAGTGGGAACTGAAAAAGTTGCAGTAAACATCCTATTATAGTGTAGGAAGTCTGCATCAATAATGTGTGGGGAGAAATGTGTTTGTTTTTCAGTTAACTAATTTAAGGTTTGAACTGCCATTTTGATATTTTAAGTATATTTACCCTTAGTGGTCATAGAGAGAATTTGAGAAGCTATTAGTTACCTTTCTTCATGTGGACAATCAGGAGTTTGAATTCCCAACATGAAGCTCATAGAAAACCAATATCAAATTACCCATGCAAATCATACAATTCACTGTGGTTAGCCCTGAAATAAAGGGAGCAGCCAAAAAAATAAATAGAACAACTGGTGATAAAACAGAAGTCGTTTATTTAAAATGTAATGGAAAATGACAAACAAAAAAACATTTGCCATCTCCCAGCCCTATTTGAAAGAAAATACAACACATTACAATTGTGAAAGATGCATGTGGGCATCACTAACTGGAATGACAGGATCCAAAGATGTCAAACTTCAATTAATGTCTTTTGTGAAGTTTAGGCTCAATATGAATATAACATCAAAAAGAAAAATTAAATGACAAAATTATGGCCCCACACAAGGTTCCCCTTTCCTTCCTCATGGTCACACAGGTTCCTCCCATTTTCAAAAGTAGAGCAATTTCAAAAGATGTTCGTACATTGTAAATCATCTGAAGAAGTTTCAAGGCAGAGGTGGAGGCTGACTGAACAGTGAGTTAAAAAAAAAAAAAAAAAAAAAAGAAGCATGTCCAAGCACAGCAGTTAACCAGAACATCCTCTGCAACCACAATGAGTGCATTCAATGATCCTTCCCTGGAGAAGAACAGAAAAACAGTTACACCTCACACCTACTGTAATGTTAGGAGAACGTTATGTAAAGGTTCCCTAATGGTTTCCAGTTAACTAACATTGAAAGAATGTAAAAAAAAAAAAAAAACAAAAAAAAAAAAACTTTCCTGAAATGTTCTGGGAATCAAAAATTGTTAGCTGGGTACTGACATAAAATACTAAAATGAGATAATACTTACAACTTCTAGTTTGCTCTTGGGAACGCGACAAATGCAGTTGGTTCCAAAGTTGGTGTCCCGTGTTTGTATGCAGCGCAGGCAACAGAGGTTCTCATAGCCCTGCTTCTTCCACTTGGCAATCAGGTTTTTATCTGCGTATCCTTCTTTAATACAGTACTCATACAACTCTGTCAAAACACAAAATAATTAGAAATATATATTTAAACAGACGTGTTTCCTTTTCGAAAGGATGACATGTTTAATTGTCTGACCTCTGCTGATAGCTTTTCTTTTATAGAAAAGATCATAGATGTACCGACTTCGCTGATGATGCAGTCTGAAGATTGGCCAAAGAGCCTCCACCTTTCGTTTCCCTTCATGAGGCTCTGTTTCAGCTGGGCACACATGATGAAATTAAAAAGCTAAAATTACAGACTGCATGTTGTTATTAATAGTTAGCAATACAATGTATGATTAACATTGTCTTATTAATATGGTATATATGGTCAGTCTTTTAACAAATAAGTCTTATTAACAAATAAGGGAAGTAACGTTAAGCTAACACGCGCAAAGATGAAGAGAACAACCCCCTATAACGTTAAGATGATACTTGTGATACCTGTAATGCACAAATGTTGACATAGCTGATAAGTTGGTTCACAAATTGAATTTTAAACACCTAACTGAAAATGGAGTAAAATTTGTAATGAGTTTTATTATTCTAATTGTCCAGCTTTGGAAAAGTCTAGAAACATCTCTCCGGTAGGCGCTCGACAACACTGCCGCCTCAGAGTCATCTTAATTTTTTGTCTTACCTTCTCTCATTTTCTGATCTAACTCATCCAAAGTAGGCTCAATGAGCTCCCATCCATCTGGGGGAGGTTTCCGACTCCTCTTGACTTTGGGCATTTCTTTAATTCACGTATAAACAAAAGCTCTTATTGTTTACCGTTTCGCTTGCTAACGGCTTTTCTCTGGCGCTGATATTTGACGTCACTCCAAGGTCCATATAGTTTTCTCGTCTCCAGTTGACGTCATTACTGAAAATAAATAAAGCAGTCATTTAGTGTTAAAATATATTTATGAGAAAAATGTATCGAATTGAATTGGCTCAGTGTTTAGATTCATAATTCATAATAAAAGTGTGGATGTTATGCTTTTTCTGGCATTGCATCACTTTAGTTGGCTAATTTAATGCCTTATACTAAACGACCCAATTATTCGAAATTTTATTTGAGGTTTCAGATATTGTGCAGGACAGTATGCTAAATGTACATATGTAGTTGTTTCATGACATAAATAAATGTCTCTCTTTCGTAAATAACTTAAAAATACATAGTTGTGCACGTGTTTTTTTACAGGCATCTTATAGACAAACTATGAATGTAGTGCTGGGTGCTCTTCGTGTCGAGTTTAGCCAGCTGTCAGTCGTGCTGCCTCTTTTACCATTAGTGTTTTCAATTTAGTATTATCGTTAACAATTTTTAAAGTAGATATAACTTTTTAACATGCCTAAAGGAGGTAAGGAAGATAATAAACGTATGCCATTATGCTGAAGTCCATTTTTGTACTCTGTTAGCTTGTTGTTAGCCAATCCTTGGTGTGAGTAGGATGTTTTTCTCACTTTCTATTTATCTACAACTACCATGGCACCAGTTGTGTGGTACTCTTTTACATTAGCTTTAAAGTCACATTTGTTTTAAAATATATATTTTTTGTAATTTACACTTGTGCTGGTTGTGACATGTTTATAAAGCATATAACTGTATTATATGTCATGCTGCTGACAGGTAAGAGAGGTAGTCACAAGGGCCGCGCACGGATGTACACCAGCCCTGAGGAGATAGACGCTCAGATGAAGGCAGAAAAGGAAAGAAAACGGGTAGTGTACCCACATTTTGTGCAGATTTCACTCATTAATGTTGTGTTGTAATACTAGACTGGTCACTGAAATAATTTTAAAGACTGGGCTCACGCGGATGTCTGTTTACTTTCATTACTGTGTGTTTCAGCAAGAGCAGGAGGAAGGTGATGGAGATGGTGAAGGGGCAGCTCAGAGTGACTTGACTGAAGACAAGCTTCCAGCATCTGGATCAGATGACAGTGATGATGAAAATTCTGAGGTTAAACCACTACACAAAAGTTGGCTTAGTTTTGTAAAATGTAGTTGCGCTTCATAAAGTTTGTTGAGTCTTGTTATACTATTTTTTTCACTTACATTTTGTACTTTTGATATTTTGATATATTGTTGAAGCATTTATACTTAAGTAAATGTTGTGACAAAAAGTAGCACTAAGTAGCACTTAATACTTTCTTGTTGCTTTTTACTACAAACCTGTGTGTTACATGACAGTGGTCAGTTTTTCATTAGATTTGTATTATTGTTCAAATGTCTGATTGAGCTAATGCGATCTGTGTGCAGAGAAAAAGAGCTGGTGTAGAAGGCTTAATAGAGATTGAGAACCCCAACAGAGTGTCTCAGAAATCGAAGAAGGTCACGCAGATTGAACTGGATGAACCAAAGCAGTTATCAAGAAGAGAAAGGTATGCCTCAGTCACACTAGAGCTGGGCGATTTAGCCTAAAAAAAATCTGTGATTTTCAAAAAGAATCTGTGATTTTTTTTTCACAAAAAATTCAATTTACGATTTAAAAATGATTTTTTTCCCCCACTTACTTAAAATCAAACTGAAGACAACAGAGGAATTGTCCAAAACAAGTTTAGCTTTATTGCTTAGATTTTCTCTTGAGGTTAAAGTGCAATCAGACAAGTCAAATAGAAGAGAAGGCCCTGTGATTTTACTGGGGATTTTCTTAAAAGTTGCAATTTTTTTGGTCAGAGGAACAGGAACAGAGGAAGTTTGCTGTGCTAGGTTTTCAGGAAGGTTATTAGCCTGCAACATTAACGTTTAAAGAACAATGACCTCAAACTTCAACTTTGTTGTCTAAATATGCTGCCCATTCAACTTTTTAGGCAACTATATCACCATGGCAACGCAGACAGCTTTTCAGAGTGACACCAGACAAAACTGGAAAGCACCGCGTTCGTCTCCTCCTTTAAGGCTGATTTATAGTTCCGCGTCTTCTTGACGCCAAACTACTGCCGTTGGCTCGACGGCGTTGAAAACCCTTCATACTTTTGCGTTGCTCCTCTGCATCGTTCCATGCAGTGCCAATTCATCGCGAGACCAAGCAACCAATCACAGCGCTTGCGGTGCGCGTCGCCTTGATGCGTAGTTACATTTTTGACCAGGTGCACGTCAGGGCTACGGCGTAGGTTTTGAGAGGGCTCGCGGCGATGCAAAGGGGTCCGCCGGGCTACGCCAGTCAATTTGACGCTGAAGTATAAATCAGCCTTTAGTCCCATCCACACCGTTGCTGCTGGTGAGCACCTGTGACCTCCACGCCGCTTTGTCTGTGGCTCAACCCAACCTCCGCCGCGCATTACCGGTGCGCTGCTGCTGAGAGAGTTGCGGAGTTTGGACAAAGTTGCAGGGTCGCGCTGAATTTGCGGGGTTTGCTTGAATTCACGGGGTTTGCTCGATTTTGCGTTAATAGTTGCGATCGCAGCAGCGCGAAATCCTGTAGGGACTGACTTTGCAGCGGGGTGCTGTTTGTGCTCCGTCTGACGCCGCAAACCTGAACCAATTCCACACAACTGACGACACTGTGCCTTTCTTAGAAACGAGTTCTTCCCTGCTCGCTGTCATATTGTTTGAGAGCGGTGGTGGAAGTTATTGATTTTTATTTAAACAAGTCAACCTGCCCTACAAATTCGAATTAATCGAAAAAATTTGATTTTTCGCCCAGCCCTAAGTCACACTCTGTGGTGGTAAGTAACTTCTGTAGCCACAGCTGCCTTGGGGCAGACGGACATAAACATGGTTGCCATTCTCCGACCACCACCAAACGCACATTCACAATAACACATGCATACAGGCAAGTTGGGTGAATTGTCTTGTCCAAGGACACAACAACAGTATAAAATGGGGAGAGTGGGATTCTGGCTATTGGACAAGTGCGCAACCTGAAGCCATTGTTCCTCCAATAGTGTTGTTGTTGTGGTTGTTAATGTTACTTCAGCAGCCCTTTGAAGTTGAGAAATGATTCTTTCAAGTTTCAGTGAAAACTACTATGAGAAAATGCCCACAAAGTAGTAAAGTAATAAAACATTGATTGTAATAAAAGACCCTCAATTCTCAAAATAACTGGCTATGTCTTATCTTAAACCTGCTCTGAACCAGGCATACGTTTCTACTTAAATTTCTATTGTGATTTAGTCTGACTTCATGCTTCCTTGGAACAAAAATGAGGATAAAATAAGCCAGACATGTCAAATAAGTCTAGCTTATGATGTTGATATATATATATATATATATATATATATATATATATATATATATATATATGTTAAAATGAAGTTGCTGATCCAAATGCCCAACAAGTAATTATCTGGCATTTGGATCAGCAACTTCATTTTTACATATATAATACCTTATGGACACAGCAATATTACATTAGTAAAATTAGGATTATTGCAAAACTTTTACAATTAACTGCAGTGGTTGACATTCAATTGAGTGATCAGTTGTTTAACTGTATTATGTTGTATTTGTTCAGAGAGGAGATTGAAAAGCAGAAAGCAAAGGAGCGCTATATGAAGATGCACTTGGCAGGGAAAACAGACCAGGCTAAGGCAGACCTTGCCCGACTTGCCATTATTAGGAAACAAAGAGAGGAGGCAGCAAGAAAAAAGGAAGAAGAGAAAAAAGGTAAGCACTGAAACATAAGAATTATCGTACATGTTAATAAAGCAATTCATTGTCACTCTTTGCTTTTAGCAAAAGAGGCAGCAGCAGCGGCAGCAAGAGGAATGAACTCGCTCTCATTGAAATGATGAATGAGCATTATCAGCGTTGTATTCAAACATCCATGGACTGGTGCAATATAAAATATTTGCCTATTTTTAAAGAAAGAGTTAAAGGAGAAGAGTATTTCACAGTATATTGTAATATGTGAAGTATTTAAGGAGAGAGCAGGCTTGTGTATCATACAGCAAGGAATAATGCCCACAGCATCATGGTTTTAACATCAAAACTGATAATTCCACATTCACTTGGAATAACTTTTAGTTTATACATGATTAATAATAATGGTATACTTTATCATTGTTTATTGTAGCAACTTTGCTATTTGAGCGTTGCCACTATGTTTTTGAAATATCACAATTTATATTATTCATGAGAAAATTCAGATTCATGTTTTGAAAGCAGTCAGAATTGTCTCAATATTTATTTTGACTTTATTTCCCAACGAGCAGGCTGTTGGACCCACAGCTGTGTAAATGGTATGACTGAGTAAATATAGAAGGTTAAAATAAAACTACAATTTAATTTTTGAAGATTGTGGTGGAAAATCATTTGAATATAAGGCACTCTTTTTGCATTCACACTGGCCCCAATTCAGATTAGTCTGAGATTATATATAGGCTAAGCAGTACCTACTTTTTTTTCTTTCAAATAAAAAATGTACCTTTGGTTTAGTTTAGTCTTTTCTACTAATCACATGTGATGTTTTCATTATTTTTATATTAAGCCATGAACCATTGCTCAGCTGGATTGAGCAGTCTTGGCCTAGTAGTCAAATAAACGTGACAAAAAGCCAAAAACCACCTTCTAAAACACGTGTCAAACTCAAGACCCGCGGGCCAAGTGTGGCCCGCAGGATAATTTCTTTTGGCCCGCGAGATCATTTCCATTTTATATTAAAAATGGTCCGGCGATATATTGTGCTCGATCTGTTTGAACTATAATAATCTCCCATAATGCACTGCAGAAGCGGCGCTGCTGCACGCTGGCACTGCCCCTCCCCCACTGTTTTAGTGAGCGGCATTTAACGAGCCACAGGAACAGGCAGAGAGTGAAGGATTCTCTGACTGGAAATTTTAACTTTCCACAAAAGAAATGGGCAAAGAGGGGTCAGTGAGAGCAGGAGCTTCTTAAACAGGTGGGACTGTCTGTAAACACTCTTCACTTTGTTTGTTGAGCTAATGTGGCAGCAATAAAAACAGGCTCCAACCACACAGCATTGTAAGAACATCTCCTTTACAAACCCCGTCTTCAAAAACAGCCCTCCGTCGCTCTTTTTCCTTTCTCTCTGTCGCTACTTGTGCTCTAATGCACTCATTAACACACAGCGAGCTAAACCTGCCCAGAAAAAGGTATAATCCTGCTCACACCTGGAGAGGACAGAGAGGTGGACAGTAGTTTGCTCAATAAAAGTAAAGTAGGCCTATAATATCTGTTTGTGTGTAGGGGCTGACTCAGCCAGCTTAAAGTTGTGCTGGGCTTATTCACATAAGGGGCATGGCATGCACCTAAATATTTATCTGCTGGTAGTACCCACTGTCACAATAAAACAGAGTGGACCATCTGTCTTATATGAGGAGTTGGGTAACTGTGGCAGTAAATAATACTCAATAAATAAATAATTGGCCAGTGTTAGTCAGTAGTCTGTGGCCTATTTGTTGTTATTTGTTGTTCTGAGTTCTGATTTAAAACAAAACTACAAAGCCCCTTAAAACCACAAATCTACACCTGTAGTTCTGTGGGGAAGTATTATTCTATGTTAAAAAGCCTATTGTAGCCAACTGAGAACAAAAAATACAGTAGGCTGGCTTTATTATTAATATAATACTTTTATTCGGCCCACGACCAACTGACAACAGCTCCAATTGAGTTTGACACACCTGTTCTAAAAGTTCAGAAGTTCTCTCTCCAACATGACAGACGGCACTAATGCAGCATGCACAGCGGTGTTGGGGGTGGAGGAAGAAGAAGAAGAAGAAGAACTAGGCGCGCGCTGATTGGTGAAATGTTTCGCGGACTTTATCCTTGACAGAGCAGCCTTTTTTGTCTTTGCCTCATGGTCTGACGACTGACGCCTGTCCAGTCTGCAGCTGACCGCAGCGGGATTTATCGCACTAGGTAACTATACCATAGCGTTGAGTTGACGCTTTTGTTTGTTCACTGTCTAGATAGTTAGCGATATTGTGCCCTCTTAGTGAATTAATAGAGATGACAAGTCAGCAGATCGCACTCACACGTAAGTCTTAAGGAACTGTCACAATGTAAATTATAGCAATAAAAAATCTGTGTTATTACGCCCTCTTATAACATTTAACATGTAATGTCATGTTTTTTTCCCCTCTAAATTGTAGGTCAGTGGACCACATGCATTTATCGGTAATAAAAGTCATGCGCGGCGGCATGACTGTGTTAACACTATCAGATAGATAGCGTTTTTGTTGCTGTATACAATAAAACCCTGTAGAGATTTGTTCTTATCTTGAGTTTAGTAACAGGTGGTGTCATCATGACCGTCTTCTCCGGGTCATGTGCGGTCAGTGTATTCAATGTTTAACTGAGGCGACCAAGTTACGCCATTGCTAAAAAGTTGCAAGGCAAAGCTGACACACCCGTTATGTCATTAGTGTTGTTCTGGTATCTAGGGTTAAAGATTATGTAAAATATCTTCTTCAGATCTCCAATTTGTGACGAAAAAAAAAAAAAACAATAACCATGTCTCTGACCAATGGACATTGTGTGAGCAAAGAAACATGGGACTCTCACAACAAGATGATGTTGGAGCCCCTGGCTGTCAGCGACTCCGAGGTTTGTCCAAGTGACCCATTAGAACATAATTTCACTATGCCAAAATCCTCACATTTACTGCAGTTGTAGTACACCAGATAATGTGATTAGTTTCTTAGTTATTTTTTATATATGTTAAATAATAGATTGGTTTAAGATAATAGGTATATTTTAACCTGTGTATTATTTATTTTAGGTGTTTTCGATTATAAAGAAAGAGAAGCACAGACAGACTTATGGTCTAGAGCTAATAGCATCAGAAAACTTTGCAAGCAGAGCTGTCTTAGAGGCTCTGGGTTCTTGTATGAACAACAAGTATTCTGAAGGGTATCCTGGTCAGAGGTATGTATGGGCAGTTAAAAGTTAAGTTTTAGGTGCTTATTTTTTGTTTTTTAAACCTGTGGGCTTTCTCAGGTACTATGGTGGTACAGAACATGTTGATGAATTGGAAAGACTCTGTCAGAGGAGATCACTGGAAGCCTTTGGTCTGGACTCTGAAAAATGGGGTGTCAATGTGCAGCCATACTCTGGTAGTAGACACTAAATCTAGAGAACATATTTCTTTTGTGCCTTTACTAAAGTATCATCCTGTGCCTTGTCATCCTTTTTCTTTAGGTTCCCCAGCTAATTTTGCGGTCTATACCGCTGTTGTGGAGCCCCATGGCAGAATCATGGGACTGGACCTCCCTGATGGAGGCCACTTGACCCATGGCTTTATGACAGAAAAAAAGAAAATCTCAGCAACATCTATATTCTTTGAGTCTATGCCCTATAAGGTACACATTTAGATGGGCCAGTGATTCCTTTATTGTTTTAAGAATATTAAAAAGAAAAATATTTCAGGAAAAATAATACATACACATTGCATTGTTTTGTCTCAAGGTAAATCCTGAGACAGGGTACATTGACTATGACAGACTGCAAGAAAATGCTCGACTTTTCCACCCAAAACTCATCATTGCAGGTTATTACTTTATCACTTAAATTGTATTTTTTACTTGTTTTCTTTGCTTTTATTATCATAGCATAAGTGTCTGTTGTAATTCTTGTTACTAGGTACAAGCTGCTATTCCCGTAACCTTGACTATGCCCGTATGAGGCAGATTGCAAATGAAAACGGAGCATATCTGATGGCAGACATGGCACACATTAGTGGATTAATTGCTGCTGGAGTAGTCCCCTCACCATTTGAGCACTGTGATATTGTTTCAACGACTACACACAAGACACTAAGAGGCTGCCGTGCTGGAATTATCTTCTACAGGAAAGGTGGGGCACCATAGACCCTAACAACAAAAGATGTATTTTATCAACATTTTATAATATTTTACTTTTGGTGTTTGTCTTGCTTTGCAACAGGTGTACGAAGCGTTGATGCTAAAGGAAAGGAGATCATGTACAATATAGAATCTCTTATCAACCAGGCTGTATTTCCTGGGCTGCAGGGAGGACCACACAATCATGCAATTGCAGGTATAATGTCACATGTTTCTCAATTTTAAACAATGGTCAGTTAAATGTTTTATTATATTCTGTCATTATTTCACTGTTTTTATTAGGTGTTGCTGTAGCTCTAAAACAAGCCATGACACCAGAGTTCAAGGCCTATCAGATGCAAGTCTTGGCCAACTGTAAAGCCCTTTCCAATGCCCTTATTGACCATGGCTACAAGATTGTGACTGGTAATGCCAAATATTACATTTTTAAATTGACATTAAAATGATGTATGTTTTTATAATATTTTTATTTTTTTGCTTGATCTGTAGGTGGCTCTGACAACCACCTCATCCTGCTGGACTTACGCACCAAAGGCACTGATGGAGGACGAGCTGAGAAAGTTTTAGAGGCTTGTGCTATTGCTTGTAACAAGAACACCTGTCCAGGTACCTTTTGTCTGCCTATAATTTTTATGCATGGAATTTTAATCCAACACGTTACTTTTTCCTCCACACATTTTCTGTGAAGGAGATAAAAGTGCTTTGCGTCCCAGTGGCCTGAGATTAGGCTCTCCAGCTTTGACCTCTAGGGGTTTAGTAGAAGAGGACTTCAAGAAAGTGGCTGAGTTTATTCACAAAGGTAACCTACAAAGACTTTTGTTTGAACCTGGGCGATAGTCACAAAAGGCAACATACATGTGATATTTTGTTCTAACTGCTTAATCTGGTCTGTCTTGTTTAGGTATTGTGTTGACCTTGGAGTTGCAGGAAAGCATGGCTCCTAAGGCGACTCTGAAGGAGTTCGTCCAGGCTCTGTCCCAGGGGGAGAAGTTTCAGCAGCAGATAGCAGAGATCAGAGCTGAGGTGGAGGCCTTTGCTGGTCAGTTCCCCATGCCTGGCCTACCTGAGCTGTAGTTTTGATTCAAGAATACAAAAAATGACTGTGTATATTTTGTTGACATTATACATATATTTGTCTTGTGACTCCTCTCATCTGAGCTTTAATTTGTTTTAAATTATTCAGCATTTTACAATTCCAAAGTTTACCACTTACTTATAATCAATGCAGTGAATTCCAATGGCCGTTAATGCAATTCATTATTTCAATACAATACTGTATGGACATACAAAATATTAAAACATGGGAAACAAATAAAGCAAATGTAATACTGATATATGTTGTCAAGTGTATTCATACACTAGCTCATCTGAGCTAATACTTTTGGCTTGGGTGAGCTAATACTTTTGACAATATAGTGTATATACGCTGTATACCAGTATTAGCTCATCTGAGCCAAAAGTATTACAACCTTTTTACAGGTACAACAGGGTTTTAAAGGTCAAACACACTTTTGGCATTTTGCAAACAGTCAGGACTCAAAGAGGCAAAACAGTTATAATAGTGTTTATGCATATCAAAGTAGATAATTTATTAATATGTAGTATATTTTTTTAGATATCAGTTTTTATTTATCTAATCACTTGATATTCAAAGGGTTTCGTCTATTATATCCTATATTTAAGAAAAAAAATGTAACAATGATTCAAAGTTTTTATGCAATAGGGGCATGAACTAATTAATTTTGGATAAGCCAAAATTTGCCAAACTTTTTCAAAATGGCTGTTTTTGTAATGCAACTGCAATGGATGTTATCTGTGATCTGGTGCGTTTATCGACACACTGTGGATCGTTTGGTCGAGCCTGCTTTAGTTCAGTGAGGAGTGCGCGCCTGCTTTCCTGTGCATGCCTGTGATAAGGACCATCTTTAAGACAAACAGCAGCTTTAAAAGTAACTAGTCGTCGTGCAAAACCGTGAAGGATATTACAAACAAACCAGTTCCGGCTTCTCTACGACGGAAAGTTCCCAGCTGGGCATTAACGGTCGCCCGAGCTAACTTCGTTAGCCCCTTTGGCTAATGAAGAATCTAACGTTTCCAGCTAACAGGGTTTCCCATCTATTTTTTTGTGTAACTTCGTAGGGAAACTGAGGCAACATGCAGGACTTACTTGCCAACGTGGACCACATAAAGTTTGACCTGGAGATCGCTGTGGAGCAGCAGTTAGGCGCTCAGCCTCTGCCTTTCCCCGGCATGGACAGTAAGTTAAGTGCCTTTGGTTAGCGGCTACATTAGCCTCCCTCAAACCTTAGTAATGGGGACGTTAAGTGAGCGCTGTCATTCGCAGGATTATGGCATGTTACATTATTTACCTTGATTAATACTTGTTAATATGATTGTCTCTGTAGAATCCGGTTCTGCTGTGTGTGAGTTCTTCATGAGAGCAGCTTGTCAGAAAGGTATAAACACAACATGATATACACATTTACAACGGTAGCAAGTCCTTGCAGCTGAGGAAATGAGAATGTGTTTTGATCCACAGGTGGGATGTGCCCCTTCCGTCACATCAGTGGAGAGAAGACTGTAGTGTGTAAGCACTGGCTCAGAGGACTGTGTAAGAAGGGAGATCAGTGCGAGTTTCTTCACGAGTATGACATGACTAAGATGCCTGAATGCTATTTCTACTCCAAATTTGGTAGGTTTTTGATTTAACTAATCAGTCTGACCTTAACATCTTTGCTTCTGCCGCAGTATTTATCTTTCTGAACTGTCACAGGTGAATGCAGCAACAAAGAATGCCCTTTCTTACACATTGATCCTGAGTCCAAAATTAAAGACTGTCCTTGGTATGACAGAGGCTTCTGCAAACATGGTAAACCCCCACTTTTCACAAATGTCACCTTTTTCTTTAAAATGTTTTAATAAGCAAACTTTCTGACAGGCCCTGACTGCAGGCACCGACATACTAGAAGAGTGATTTGTGTAAATTACCTTGTGGGATTCTGCCCTGAAGGAAAGTCATGTAAATTTATGCAGTAAGTTATTAGTTTCTTACTAAGTGTAATTTTGCTATAGGAAAGCAAGTTGTTGATCAGAAACCAGGGTAAATCTAACTAATGCATGAGACAAAATCAAAATTTTCTGCAATATATCTTAAACAGTGTAAGGAATGGTCTTGACTATTCAGGTCAGACTATGTACCTTTAATCTTATTAACTTCAATACAATTCTCTTCTTCTACAGTCCTCGTTTTGAGTTGCCAATGGGAGCTTCAGAGCAGCCACCTCTGCCACAGCAGAATCAGATTAAAGTAAGCTTACTTGCTGACCTGCACCCAATAGATTCTGCAGTAAATCTATAGCTCTATGTTTTAAATGTCCATTTGTTTTTAACAGGTTGCTTCTGCAGCGGGTCGTGCCTCGCTTTCTTTAATCCAGTTGACCAACTCTAGCCCTGGCCAACGGCCACAAATCAACACAACAGCTGCTGTAACACAACAAAATAACTTGATGTCCAACAGAGGGCCTCGACCACTGGACCAGGTCACCTGCTACAAGGTTAGTCATGCTATTTAAAACTGTGAACAACATAACAACATGTAACTGCCTGTTTACGTTGTTCACCATATACACTGAGTGTATATGGTCATTTAAATGATTAATCATGTACGTTTATATTTTACTCTAAATGTTATTTTTTATTAACAGTGTGGTGAGAAGGGACACTATGCCAACAAGTGCACTAAAGGTCATCTTGCCTTTCTGAGTGGACAGTAACATCAACCCTGCAGTTCAAACATCGCAGTGCTGGCGTGCTTAACTGCAGAATGAGAGCAGAGTTGCTGTGACACAAAAGAAGTGGCAGCCAAGACTGGCCAGTTTGAAGGACTCATTGCTGGTCCAGCAAGGAATTTTGTACAGACACACGAGGCAGTAAAGGATAAGACACAAAGTTTACGTGATACGTAAAAATGCCAAGGAGCAGACAAAAAGCCTGTTATTAAAGAGACTGTCTACAGAAGTAACTCTGTATGTACACAGACTTAGAGTTGTTGCTGAATCTGTTCTTACAGAGGGTCTGTATACTGTTTGGAAATTTTTCTGGGGCTGGTGATCTGGGTCTGCTAGTGCACATCTGAAATAATAGCATAGGTGGAAAGTTGATGCTGGTCAGTCACGTTAACCCCCCCTTTGTGTAGACTCACTTGCCCTGAGTTTTCCCCAGCTACAATTTTAAATGATTTTGTGAGTTGAATCAGCATTTATATCAGTCTGTAGACAGTGTACAAATAAGTTGCCCCTGTTGTAGACCTTTTATAATGAAGTGGAGTACAGACATAAGTATAGGTAAAAATTGGTGTCCTTGGGTTTGTTTTTACACATTTTAAGGCTAACAAATTTATGGTTATGTTTTGTGTACCTCACATTAATTTTATTGTCTTAGTTAATTTTTGATCACATCAACCAATCAGTTTCAGAGATTCCAAATTGAATAAACAAAAGAGCAACCTGCTTAGTTAATTCAGACCGTCAAGTTTTGCCTCCTTGGGCATTTGTTTGGAGTAGTTTCAACTGTTTTTTTTAACTACAATTAATACATTCAATATTGACTCTTAATATTTATTGGTCACAACAATCACATATTTAACACAACAGAGCAGAAAATAGGGGGATGAAATTTGTGCAACCCCCGAGGGTCTGATGGCTGCTGAAGAGGCTCAATGGTACTTCCTCCAGCGATCATGTTCTGTAAAGAAATAAGTTATATATTTTGTACAAAATTTAGAGAATTTTAATGAAAAGGTAAAACGGCTGTCTTACTGATGTGGTCATATTCCCACAGGTAGCTGATGGCCACATATCCAACGAGCAGCATAGCCACACCACCAATGCCTCCTTTCTTTACATTTATGTACTTGTTGTAGTATCTGTCGTGGCCTAAAAAGAGAGAGCAAAGAAATATAGTACAATTTCTTAAAAAGCACTGAATGACAAGACAATTAAAAATTGTCACCTCTGCGGAGGGCTGCAATGATGCCATTAGGAGTGAAGTCTCGACCTCCAATCCAGCTCCCAAGCTCACCCAGCTTCACATCCATCAGCCGCTTCTCAACTATGGGAACTGTCACAGAAACAATTTTATTATCTCATTAGATCATCAAACATGCCTTCTCTGATGCTGCTCAGAGAATGCTGCTCTTATGCTGTGCGCAACATACAACTGAGCAGACTGCAGTAACTGATGCACAATTAGTTTGACATTTTTGTATATAAAAGTAGGAACCTAGCTTTACATTTATGAAGTTTGAACTTTGACAAAAACAATACTCACGCTTTTGTCCAATGCTTGACTTAACTGAAGCAAACTACTAACCCATTAGCGTTATTTTTGGGTGTGGGATTAAAGTGCAAACGCT
Source organism: Bostrychus sinensis (assembly GCA_020698575.1). NCBI lineage: Eukaryota > Metazoa > Chordata > Actinopteri > Gobiiformes > Eleotridae > Bostrychus > Bostrychus sinensis. Next base: position 25,480,957 of record CM036253.1, on the reverse strand, counting down.
GACAACTCTTACGGGCGACGTCCCATTACTTATACTTTACTGGCACAGCCCAACTCGGAACACCATGTATCGTTCACGCTAACTGTGCATGTTATTGCAAGACATTAACGAACGATTACATGCAATTAAATACAATGTGGCGAGAAACTGTACATCTACAAAAATCAAATGACAAAGTAAATGCCCATCCATTTAAGTAAATACATGAATTAACTTTGTCAATTTTCAGCAAGCCCGACAATGACACGCAAAGTCCTTGACACGACTCGTAGTCCCCGCGGCTTTAACCAGTCTCTAAGTCTAATACAACATATTAATATCTTGTCTGAGAAGGCATAAGGCTTGTTTAAGGAACAATTACAAACCTAAAAGGGCACAAAAAGAAAGCTGATAAATATTTTTACAGAGGACATGCTGAATTACCTGGTCTGTCCGCCATCTTGACTGGTTCAGAGAGCTAGAGACAGGGACTGATGGGAAAAAAAGACAAGTGCATTATGGGAGAATAAATGTAGGCTTTTCATGTGTCCACAAGGAGGCAGCAGTAGAAACAGCTAAATATCCTATTTACAGCCCCCCCTCCTTTCTTGGTAAGAAAAAAAATAAACTAATCTAGGGGGTTTCTAAATCTATTTCTGTGGTAAAGTTCTACATCTCGTCTTTTTACCACAAAGTTCAAAGTAGAGGAAAAGTGTCACACTTCTTTTTGGAATGTAAGAAAAGATTGTATAGAAGTTGTATTTTAGGAATAAAAAACCTTCCTATTATTATGATTACATGAAGAAGATTTTAAGTTTCTTTTCCTTTTCTAGATAGATTTTTTTTTATCCTAAAAAGCAAAGAGAGCTTGCAAGAAAGCAAGTATTTAGTTGTAGTTCCCCTGTGTTTAGTGACCTGAAGCATACAGTACACTTAAACCAGACAATCAATAAGGACTAGACCAGCCTGGAGCACTGCACCAACTGAAGATATACAGTCCAGGTCCAGCCAGTTAGTGAGGGACATGAGGTAGGTTAGTGCTGTTGTGTTTAGGTCCTGCAATGGACCAATGGCTCACCCTCTTATATACCCTACACACATGGCTACTGTCCAGGGTGTCTAATCCTATAGTGGCCTCCATCCAAGTCTCTACAGCATCCTTTCTGCTTTATTAGGCTTATTTTCCTGTTATCCTCTAATGATTTTCATTACACAGTAGATCCATACAAGTCCAATAATACCACACCTATTTTACCTCCATTAATATTAACCCCATCACTGCAAATTTTCAGATTTTAAAACCGGTACCATATTATGCCTGGTAGCTAAGTGAAATGGGTCTGGAATCTCTTCCATCCAATCTTCAGCCAAAAACAACACGGTACCGGTTTTCAGTTGCCCCTTGTAATCAAACTTGAATTGACAGGCTAGTTATTGGGGAGTTGACATTTTATGCTGGAGAACAGTATGACAGCACTTTCTAATTCTTTTTTTTTTTTTTTTTTTTTTCATTTTTCCCACAGTAGAATCTGCAGTCCATGTGGATTTTATAAAGGTACATCTATAATCCCAGCAGCCCAAAATGCAAACTAAACCCAAAAGTGCACAACTGGTTGTTAATGTTTTGTGAGTCCTCCTACTATGATTGATTCCTTTCACAATGACGAGAATATTGATTAGAGTTGCTTTAGAGTTCTGGCAGAATGACCAGAGACAATAAAATGTGTTCATTAATTAGAATGCGGAAGACAATATACATAAACAAGCCAAAATGAACTGTAAAATTGTGTGCTTTTAGAAACAGAACATAAGCTAAACTACTGTACTCTCCTCTCCTTTTCTCTAAGGTCACCCTCAGTCTGTTAAACCAACATCTTGAATTTGTATGATTTATACACAAATCAGACCAGTGTTGATCATGCAATCTCCTTGTGTGCAGTTAAGGAGCCAAAAGAGGGGGCAAATTCCCAGCAGTTAATTTCCAACTCAGGCCATAATGTCATTTGATCTATAAAGGTTACCAACAACACAATAAGGTAATCTAATTTATAGAGTAAACCTACAAGCAGAAATGACCCGCCGGGCAGGTTCACCAGCTTGTTTATTAGTTTTGTTTGTTTGGTACAAAGTTGCCTTGGGCCTTAGTGCTTCACAGGAGTTTGCACCAGTTCCACACACTTAAAGCACAAGGGGACGGATGATTTTATTCCACGTCAAGAGGCAGGTGCCCCCGAGGTTCACCAGAGAGACAGCTCTTTGAAGCTGATGGAGAGAGATAGAAGAAGACGAATGCAGGAGGCCAGTGGAGAGGAGAGGAAAGGGGTTTGTGCTGGAGAATAAAGGACAGAGAGGATAAAGAGGAGAGACTGTAGGAGAAAAAGGAAAGAAGGACAGTGGAAAAAAAGGGAGAGAATCAAGAGTCAAAGACAGAAAGGAGGAGGGGGTTTGGTCTCTACACACAGCTCTAATACACGACCTTTACACAGCAATCCTCCTATCACTCCCTGCGCAGCCATCTTTCACACCCTTCCTTGTTCATTTCTATTTAATGTAGCCTACTGTTTTGCACAACTACTATTATTACACCTTCCGCCTTTCCTAAAAATTCTAGATACGTGTGATGTCTTTTTTCATAATGACTTTTCGCAGCACTCGTGTTTTTTCTCTTTTCCCCTTTCTACCATCTCCTCTCCCTGTCACTGACCTGCATGTTCCCCCTGGTTGTTAGACACAAGCCCATATCAAACCTACAGAGGCACCGGAGGGATTGTTGGTAATAGATTTATAAACCCTCCTATCAATTCAATAATCTCTTCGGAGATAGAGCCATCATGGGGGAGCTGCTAAAAGGACCTCTCAGGCTCTGATGAAGCTCCCACAGGAGACCTCAGTGGGCTGGTGTGGCAGACAGAAATGCACAGAGAGGAGCTTGCTACATGTGTGGAAACACTCCACAGGGACCATTTCATTCCACACTGTGATAATGGCTTGAGCCACTAAATCAAACTTTGCCATTCATACTCACTCACACACTTTAATGTAATGGGTACTATTAGCACAGTGCCTAATCAAAGTCAGTCTTGTGCAGAATACAAAACAGCCCAGTGCAAAGGTAGAAAGAATAACTAAAGACTATCAGATATTAGAGTGCTTAATTATGCATGTAATCAGTTCTAGAGAACTGTAGGCAAGAAAAACTGATTTCTTAATATTAATAGTGCTAGTAGCCAGACTTTTTTTTCTTTTTCTATACAAAGTCTGCTCCCTGTCACTTGGAGTTGGATTTCAAGGGGCGGGAACAAATAAATAACACTGAATAAACTCTTTCCAAACACTATCGGATTACATTTTCTAAGTAGCTAAATGAAACCTGCAAGAAATATTCTATTTTAGTCTAGTCTATTTTACATTAACACAAATAACAAAACAAAACACAGACCTCTGCCATGGTATTGGTCATATCTTGCAATGTTAAAATTATAATATTGAGACCTGGACTTAACTGGGGTTTTCTAGTTCAGGGGCAAAATCTCTAGCCATTTGCTACCATAAAACTAATCATTAGATCCTTTTAATAGCCCCTTATGACCGGAGTATCATTCCCTGATTAAACTAGATCCGAACACTACTGGATTCATCCAATCAGAAAACAGTACCTATATATGTCAAAGAAAATGCCTATGCAATTATTCGATAAATTTAGAAAATATGCAAAAGCTAGCCCCATTTAAAATTTTAATTGGTCAGTTTGGATCAATTTCAGCAGCTTGAACCTGCTTCACTTTGCTATGTAAGTGAATAGGTTTGACAGGCCAGGCTTGTAAATAGGCTTCCTGAAAAAAAAAAATGTGGATGTTGTGGTTTTGAAAAAAAAAATCTACATTACTCTACCTTAAATTCTTTCTGTGTTGGGACTCCATATCTCTACCTTCTTGGTATGTTTTCTAACCCACTCTAAACAAGTCTGAAACACACACACACACACACACACACACACACACACACGCACACACACACACACACACACACACACACACACACACAAAACAACAATTAAAAGCATTTGTGCTAATCCTCACAGCACACCAGAGCAGCAAACCTGTTGCTCTATTGTGAAACATTACAGCCTAAAACAACTCTATTCACTAACACAGAAGCACAGGACACACACAAACAGATGCACATGAAGTGACACAGCTGTCTAATTCCAGTGATAAGGGGGCTCACTGTCACATAGCAACCTTTAATAAACAACTGCTGCAAGATAGAGACTGTGATAATGAGAGGCACACAAAGCTGCATGTCTCTGAATGTCTCTGAGCTTTGCAAGGGATTTGTTATGGACATGTGTGCAAGCATAGAGCTGTGAAAAAGTTAAGCTAGCACATGCACACAGGCAAACCTCTCAAGAGAAGGCAGATCTGAACTGAGAAAAAAAGAGCATAACAGAGCAGTGAACTATGAATAGCATTATCTGAGCCTTGAAAGAAGATTTAACTTGTCTGGCTGCACTATTTTATATCTATTCAGCCATCTCCTAACACAAGCCCTAAGGAGCTAAGTTCAACATTTTGCTTGTTTTATCAATCTTCAAAAAAGATTTGTCTATTTTACATTAACACATAGAATAAAACAAAACTACTTACTATAAGCACATGGACAGCGCAGACCTCTGCCAAGACATTTGCCCTATCTTGTAATGTTATGCTCTGTCTATTGAGCAACAAAGCTCTTCTTATCTCACAATGGTAAGATATCTTTAATTTACTTACTTTTACAGGCTATATTATTTTTGGTCCTATCTTGCAATACTACAGAATCCTTAAATTCTTCATCTGGAAGAAGGGTGTTCTTTCCCAATCACTGGCCTTTCCAGAAAATGTAATGAAAATTACATTTTGAGTTATCTTGCTTATAAAAAGGCAATAGACATAATACTAACACAGGCTAAAACATAACTTTCTGGGTAGAGGACACAAAGTACAAAAACAATGACTTCACAATCAAATAAACTAGTAAGTGTAGTTTAAAATACCATTCGATAAATACTGTCTCAAACATGCACTGTCAAACACAACCATTATTTATGTAGCAACACCTTTTTTCTATCACTAACAGATGAATAGTGTCTCAAACATGCACAGTCAAACACAACCATTATTTATGTAGCAACACCTTTTTTCTTTCACTAACAGATAAATAGTGTCTCAACTGTAATTCCAGTCCAGAACTGGTCACCGCCAACCTTAACAATGGGAATTTATAGTGAGGATTTGCCAAGTGCTCAAGGCAATTCCCAGATTTCACAACACCAGCATGTGTGTGTGTTTGATCTATTTAAATAGGCTACATTCCCATTTTTTGTGTTGAAAAGTCACACGAGAATGTACCTAGATCATGCACCAGAGCACAGTGACATTTATTTCAGAATGTGCTTCTATTTTGTATTTTAAAGCTATAGGGAGCAAATTACAACTACAATTTATATTTGTGAGTAAAAGTGTGAGAAAGTCTAATTTACTGCCAGTATATGCAGATGTAGTGGAATCCTTGAGCTTGCTTTGTGTTTAGCATATAGGGAGTGACAGTTTACTTTAGCTTTTTGGCGGATGGTTGCAACAGGAAGGGCATCCGACGTGAAAACTGTATGACTGATTTGCTGTGGCGACCCCCAACAACAGCTGAAAGATTAAAAAAAAAGGTTTGATATTGTTTTTTTGGCACCATGGTGAAATATAAGCTGATTTTTGCTACAAAAATTACAATTCTAGACTTAAAATATATCTGCTTTTGTGTTACATAAAGCAAAAATGTGTGCTTGAGCATAAACAACAAGTGTGCTTCACCTCCAGCAGTGCTCAGTTTATCCACAGTGGGTGATTATAAAAACAGAACCAGCAACATCTGAAAGTATATATACAAATATTGTAATGATAATAGCATGGGCGTGCCGTGAGGGGAAGCAAGGCAAGCAGTGCGTGACCAATCAAATCTAAAAAACACACGGATTAAAACTATAACAAAATGAAATCGCTATCTCTCCAAACATTTCATTTTGCCGTTCACTTCCATAGAGAATCAGTCTATTACCTGCTTCCAGTCACTGAGCATTTTTCTGTGCCCTGCTGGCCACTCCAGGTACTGTCAAGGCAAGCTAGGTTGCCTCTCTGTCATTCATTTCTGTCATTTTCACGTCTGTGGAGGCGGAGTCATGGTGCACTGTTTCTGCCTAGAGCTTGTCAAGCAGAGAGCAGAGCAGCTTGGTTTGGAGAGTTGCGCATGCGTGCTGTGGACAATCTCAGGCTCAGTGACAGAGATCTCTGGCTGATAGCAGCGGTCGATAAGCAGCGCACTGTGCAGCTTACGGTCCCATACATTACAGTGCACATGCGCCACATTAGACAACAAAACTTTCCACAAGTATCCGCAGCCAAAGTGTCTAACAGTGTTTCTACAGATAAGTCATAGTTTGTAGCTTAAACCCTCTTCATGTTTCTCATGAGCACATGCTGGTGCATAAAACTACGTGTCATATAAATGGATAGCCTCACGTACATCGTTAAGTGTCAGACATGTTCGTAAGAAGTGGAGCTGGAGGAGTGGAGAGGAGCCAGCAGCAATGAATATGAATATTACAGAAGTGTGAATGAACTGGGCTCTGGTTATTCTGGACAAACTCAGCTGTAGGAAATACAGGACGTTTCTTCAAAAAAGTAACATGGACTGGATTTGCAGCTTGAGTAGAGAGGTGAGTGTCAGTGAGGCGGTGTTTTTAAATGGAGGTTTGTGGTGTGATGTGTGAGGCTTCTTTTGAGGTTTTATTATAGTGAAGCAGCATTAACAGTGCACTGGTCTAGTGTCGACCTCAGTGTGAGTCCTGATGAACAGGCATCCCTCATCTGTAAGGCTGTAACCTCACTCATCTATCCATCCATCCTCGTTTAAGTGCTTATGAATTAAAGTTTAAACAAAAACTGAGGGCATATTCTTTGATAAAGTGACAGAGAAGGCCAACTTTGCGGAAAAAAATTGTTGTAATGACATTGTTTTGTATACAAACAGAGCTGTTACTAATAGTAATTATATAGGAAGAGTGTGAGATAGTTTGAAACAGCCTACTACACAAATAATGATGGGATTGCAGTTACCCAAGTAATTTTTAATTAAATTTAAATTAAATCAAAATGTTGTCATATAAAACTTAATGGAGTCAAGGTGTCCGCTTACCCGTTTGAAAAAGTCACCGCACGCTACTGGATCGCGACTGCTTTTTTTCCATTTTTTATAATTTGAGAGTATTCACATTAAAATTGGACAAAGGGTTTAGGAATTACAGCTCTTTAATGAGTAGCTACTTCTTTTTCAGGGGCTCAAAAGTATTTGGACAGTTGCTTCAAAATCTATTTCTTGAGCTGCGTGGGCTGTTTCCCTCAACAATCCATCATACACTGAGCAGGTAAAAGCTCTGGACTTGATTCCAGGTGTTACATTTTCCATTTTAAAGCTTTTGCTGTGAAATCACAACATGCAGTCTCCCAATGGAAGTGAACCACACCATCCTTAGGCTGGATAAAAAGGTAAAGAAAAGCCCCTTCACAACATCCACCTTAAAGTAGAACACTCTCCAGGAAGTAGGTCTATGTCACCATAACCAGGAGACTTCATGAGAAGAAAAAATACAGAGGGTTCACCACAAAGTGCAGACCATTCATCAGCCTCAACAATAGAAAGGCAACATTAGACTTGGCCAAAAAACACCTAAAGAAGCCAGACCAGGTCTGGAACACCCTTCTCTGGACAGATGAGACCTCAGACAAAAAAAATCTGAGAGAGAGAGGAGAGAGAGAGAGAAAAATCTGGAGAAGTAAAACATGGTGGTGCAGGGTGATGCATGAGCGTGTATAACGTCCAATGGCACTGGGTCACTGGTGTTTATTAAAAATGTGACAGAAGACAGAAGCAGCCGGATGAATTCTGAAGTGTAAATAAACATAGATAACATAACAGTTTTTGCTCAGATTCAGCCCACAAAGTTGATTGGACGGTGTTCCACAGTGCAGATGGACAGTGACCCAAAACATACTGCAAAAGCAACCAAGGAGTTTTTCAAGGTAAAATAAGTGTATAAGTGGCCGAGTCAGTCACCAGATCTCAGCCCGATTAAGCTTTAATTTCACTTGTTTAAGACAAAATTTAAGGCAGAAAGAGCCACAAAGCAATGACTGAAGACAGCTGCAGTAAAGGCCTGGCAAAGCATCATAAAATAGGAAACCCAGTGTTTGGTGATGTCCATGGGGTCCAGGCATCAGGCAGTCATGTAAAGGATTTTTAAGAAAGTATTCAAAATAAACATTTTAATCATAGTTATGTTTATCTGTTCAATTACTTTTGATCCCCTGAAAAAGAGGCAGCTACAAATTAAAGAGCTGTCAGTCCTGAACCCTTCGTCCAATTTGGACGTGAATACTCTCAAATAACAGCAGAGAGTCTGCACTTTAAGTACATATTAAGTATATAACTGTATTTTTAATATGTTTTGGTAAAAAGGCTAAAATAACAAAACTTGTGACAGTGTCCAAATACTCATGGACCTAACTGCATATACAAAGCACTTTAGAGGAAATGACTTGGTGAAGTAGAGAAGGTCTGTCTGGCTTCAACTCAATATTTAGTTACGAAAATAACAGGCTTTCACCAACAAGCTTAAACAGCAACCCAATACTTATTACTTGCTATTATCAAATAAGTACTTTTTTATTTGAAAAGGTTAAAAAAAATGTGGCTCCTGCTTAATAATGACTTTGGCCGAAGAGTTTTCTCTAACATCTCTAAAAATGACTCAGTTTTGACCTCTCCCCAATTTACAATGTCAGTGAAAAATCTCTTTCTCTGTGTCCTCTTTGTCTCTTTGTAATACCACTTACAGAGTCCCGATAGAGTTACTACACGTTCACTTTCTTTGCCAGCCTGTTCCCCTCTCAACTTTAATTTCCTTCCAAATCCGCATGGCTACATGGCATACCAATACTGCTTTAAAGCCTGCAGTGAGTTGCAGCGTTTTAGTTTTTGCTCTTGTGTGAACTTGCTCTCCATTTTCCTCCCCTGGTATCTCTCTTTTTTAGACCAACCTTTTTCATCTCTGCTTCTCTTTGCTTCCACCACTGCAGCTCTTCTCTCCTCTGTCTAATGCTGTCTTCATCTTGTGTCAACTCCACCTCTCTGCTTATCTTCTTCATCCATCCATTTCCTCCATCTGTCACTATCCCTAATTCCCTGTGCCTTTGTGGTTACACCTGTCTTGTTCTTTTCATCCTACTACCTCACCTGCACGCCTTGCACCTCATTACCTGCATTTTTTCCATCCAGAGCCTATTTCTTATACTCTTTCCTGTCTTTCTCCAACCGTGTGATAGGATTAGGGCCCATCTGTCTGTCTCTCTTGTTGAATTTTTTATGTTTCCAGTGCCTTTGCTTTCATTTTCTCTCTTGATTTTTCCCTTTCCACATTTTTTCTTTATCTCTTTTCCCAGAATTGAGTGTAGGTGGTGATAGGCACTACTACTATCAGTATGCAGAGTCATGGTGCTGTGGCTCTGCCGCCATTGATTGAACCAAAAGCTAAATATAGACACGGTTAAGGCTCAGCATCTTTGCCAGCCTGGAAGAAAGAGTGGGAGGGTGCATAGGAGGAATGATGCAAATAAACACTGCAAAATGTAGTAATAGTAATAGCAAAAATACATGATGCACACATTTTAATAAGGATAAGGATAAAAATGCACACCTCCCAACACGCGGAGCAAAAACTAACTCCATTTGTGGGAAAGAAGTGTAACATGGTGTGACCTTTTTACACATTCATACCAGTGATCTGCTCAGAAAAAAATATTCATGGGATACACATAGCAACAAGAACACCATCTCATTTTTTCAGGTCAGATTGCTGTAGGGTAAAACAATGTGACAATCTATTACACTTCATAACACAGCACAAATCCAGAGCTATAAGCCTCCCGCAGCGTGAGCAGCATAGACAAGCTACAGCCAAGTGAAAAAGGACTAAAAAGGGCAGATGATAATAAACACACATTCGGCAAGTCGGATGTAACCAGGACAGGTGAGATGCTAATCAGATAGTAATACAAACAGCTCGGCTCATAAGATGTGCTAGAAAATGCCCCCCAAAAAAACATGGCTTGTGACGTATGTAAAACAGATTATATTAATCTCATGAACATGTTTATGGACTGGGATCAAAATGCCTGCGGTGCCATAAAATCAAGTAAGAATTATAAAGAGAAGAGCAAAAAATGGTTGTGCAACTAAATTTGTTGGTACCTGTATAGTAGATAAGGGCCACGTGGAAAGAATGTAGCTGATTAGTTAAATTGTGTTGTTTGAATGGCTGGTTTGGTTAATTAAGAATAAAATACTTGCACTTGAACTTTATAGAAAGATTTTGATTTGATCATAGCCAAAGTTCAAATTTGTCAGATGCTCATTGATGTATTTACCCATCTTATTCAGGGTTTTAGAGCCTGATCCCAGCTACAACTGGTGTGACACTATTACTTACAGCACAATAGACTGACATACAATAATTTACTTTTACTCACTACTCAAAATTTAGATTAACCAGTTCACCTATAACTTTGAATAGCGGAAGGAAGCTGGATTGAATAAAAAGAGCCCTAGGTAACACAGGGACAAAAACATTTGCATATCTGTTTGCATGTCTGCCCAAGCTTTCTGTATACTTAGAGTTACAAAGGACATAAAAAGACTGCTATGGCGTTTAGCTCATGCCCATATGGCTCAGTTTCTCCGTGGCAGCAATGGCTGTGCAATATCAAGCGCCAAGGCTGCCAGCAATAAAGCATTAGCATATTGAAGTGAACTGATAAAAATGTCAGTCACATAGCAGCTCCAGCACTAGCGTTGTGTCTGTGATGAGCCAGACTGAGACAGTAAAGGCAGATAGAAGAGATCCCTTCATTTACTCCCTCCCTCTGTTTCTCTCCCAGGCTCAGGGCAGACATGCACTTTGCACAATAAAGCCTGAGTAAATTGACTAAATTGGAGGAACAGCATAAAAAGAGAAGAGCTGATTATAAAAAACATTTTTGCAATATTCATGCAGGAGCTCCAGGGATTTTATGAGCTCAGCAGTGCAGTGAACAAATTGAAATTAATCTTAGCCTACTTATCTACTATTTCTCCCATTATTTAGCCTTGAATCCTCGCTGAGTTGAATTCACAGACAGGTTTCTGGTCCACTGTGCAAGAGGAATTGCGGCCGCAGATGAATAGTTTTTACTAGTTCAGTTCCCGACTGTTTTATGCGATCTCTTTCTTTGATGTCCATAAACTACATCTTAATACACCTTAACGACTGAAAGGAGTGTGGTTTAAAACATGGATGTGAACAGTTTTATCCTCAGCACTAATGGTGTGTTTGAAAGAGTGATTGAAAAAGATGAACAGCCACAGGCAACATACCCCTCTTCCCCCTCCCGTCTCTCTCTCACTCCTCCTCCTCCTCCTCCTCTTCGCCTCTCTCATCCATCCATCCGAGCTGCCGCCTCCTCCACTTCGCCCTCCTCATCCTCTCTCTCTCTGCTGCTGGACGGCGCGTAGAGGAGGACAGGACGGCTGGGGACCGGGACTTCCCTTGTTCTTGTTGCTTTTATGGACACAGGTTGGGGGTATAGCTTCTCCAACTCTCTCAGACCCACAGGACATCTCCCTAAAAGCGGATAAAGGACACGAGAAAGTGAAGAAGAAGAGTGAGCGACACGAAGGTAAGATGCTATTGATAACCTGTTGTTTGGCTGATAGTGTTTGCTAGTCAAGTGAACGCGGGCGACAAACACAGGCTTTCGGATAGGCTAAATGCTTCAAAAAAATAAAAATAAAAAATATATACAGAAAACTAAATTAAAACGTGACGACTCGCATTTTCTTTTTGGTTCGCCAAAGAAAAACGCTTATAAATTACTCACGTTTCTTTTTTCCGTCGTGTTATTTTTCCTTTGATGTACAATTTCACGCGCCTCTGTTGAACGTTCAGCGCTCGTGAGGTTAATTGATTGGACACTTTGCAGCCAATAATAAGCCGGGGATTTATGGCCCTTTTTAGTTGCCTATGGGAAGTGTAAATAAACCATTTTGGTGATTAGACCGCATGTACTGCCATTTTATCGTAACACGTTGCAACAATGGGGACTGCAGCGTGATATTAACTGCAAGTCAATTATCCTCGTTCATTTTAATTTACAGGAGCGACTTCGTGAGCGCCGCCTCAAGTCCGGAGAGGGAAGCGTGTCTGTGAAAAGCTACAAAAAGAGATAATATGGTTAGAGCTGATATTGCACACGCAAAATCTTGTTAACACACAGGGCCATACACAGGATTTTAGAAATATCTGGGTCTATCATGGTTTAGACCTTGTCCAGTCCTTGTTTAAACCTCATTTAGTCCTGGTTTGGTCTTTGTTTAGTCCTGCTTTAGTCCTGTCTTTTTCCTAAATAAGTCATGGTTTTGAGTATTTTCAATCCTGGTTTAGGCCTAGTTTAGTCATGGTGTAGACCTGGTTTTGTCTTGGTTCGGTCCTGATTTAGTCCTGTCTTTTTCCTACATAAATCTAGGTTTAGAGTGTTTTTAATCCTGGTTTAGACCTGGTTTAGTCCTGGATTGGTCCTGGTTTAGACCTGGGTTAGACCTTGTTTAGACTGAATTTAGTACTGGTTTAGACCTCGTTTACTCCTGGTTTAGACCTGGTTTAGTCCTGGGTTAGATCTTGTTTAGACCGAATTTAGTCCTGGTTGAGACCTGGTTTAGTCCTGATTTGGTCCTTGTTTAGTCCTGGTTTAGTCCTGTCTTTTTCCTAAATAAGTCCAGGTTTAGAGTATTTATAATCCTGGTTTAGACCTTGTTTAGACCTTATTTAGTCCTGGTTTAGACCTGGCTTAGTCCTGGTTTGGTCCTTGTTTAGTCCTGGTTTAGTCCTGTCTTTTTCCTACATAAGTCCTGGTTTAGAGTATTTATAATCCTGGTTTAGATTTGGTTTAGTCCTGGTTTAATCCTGTTTTTTGCCTGGTTTAGATCTTGTTTAGTCTAGTAATAGAAAAATACCAAGGTCTGGACTTCTGTGACCTCTATAGTTCGTACTGCCTTTCTAACGCACCACCAGAGAAACATGGCCTATCTTTAAAAAACAACACCAGCCCCAAATTTGGCCTTAAATAAAAAGGAATATTATTAGGGACTGAAGAAGACAGGCCGCACTGCACACTATCCAGATAGACACTGATGACAGGACTACCTTGTGTAACCCAGAGGTGACAAGAATGGAGCAGATGAGCTTTTGTCCATGCTCCAGAAGCATATTTGCATTTGCACCCAAGTCAATACTCCTCATTGATTTGCGCTATACCAATGTCATTTTCCTCAACAGTTGGCTTTGGTGAATGCTGCAGGAGGAGACATTATGAACAGCGTCTAAATTTAAACATGAGGGGGTTGCATGTGTAGACTACTAAACAACTGTGGCTCCTTACACTTGGTTATATTGATCAGCTTTACCTTAATTTTCCCAGCATTCAGAAGCCATTTAAGATAATCTACCATGTCAGCTTATTTATTTAATGAACAAATAACTCCATTGTATGGCATATGTCAAATCAATTCACAACAAGTAAGGGTTTTGTTATTAAAATATTTGTTTTTAAACTATATTTTGAAACTAAACCCAGGGTCATGATTGGTTAATGTGGTGACCAATTTAGTAACTGGCTCTAAAACAAAAATTCTATTTAATGCAATGTTACTTCCTTTGATTAAAGTTATTTTGAAACGTTGTCTAAACTAGGGCTGCACCATACATGAGAGAAATGTCAACAATTGCCCATTAAAAAAAAACTGCTTGTATTACTATGATGTTATGACATGTGTTGTTACAGACACTTTGTAAAAACTGACCAATTAGAGGTGCAATAATATGCAGATCAAGTGGAAGCTAATGCGATGCCTTGTATTTTTCATAAAGTTCAACTTTTATTATAGAAAAGTACAGTCAAATATCTCAAGCGTTATTGTGAAATTTAGCATAGTTATTACATATTGCATGCTATTCTCATGTATTGCAGCTCTATAGTCTACCTCTGCATATAGTTTTCTTCTTTAAGGCAGCAAACAGATAAAAAATCCAAAAGCTTACAGGCTGTTTATTCAAGGCAAGCTGTATTTCGGTGCAGCTCACCGTGTCTGACACTCAGTCATGCTTGCTTTGTCACTTATTCAGTATGCCTCTCACATATAGGCACTTCTTTATGGTGTCTCACCTTGACTTTTGCCATACTCACTTTCAGTGAGTCAGTGACAGAAGTCGTATTTCTCTCTCTCTATCTAGGTAACTTTTTTGCATTTAAATTCAAACCCTGCCCCTGTTTTTTGTTGTTTTCTCTCTGCAGATCCTTCATCATCTGAAGGTCCCCTGCTTGGCTTTTTCCTGATCGGGCTGTGTCTTGGGGATTTGTGTTTACCATGCAGACTCCAGAGACTGTACAGGGCCCATAAAGTGAAGTTCTTAGTGTTGTGTCATGTATACGTCCAGTACGGAGATGGGTTCGGTGGCAGCAGAGCGGCGCAGGCCCACACCTGTTTTAACCCCCGAGGACAGAGACATCTGGAGGGACGGTGGACGGATGGGATGGAGGGATGGAGGAGGCAAGGAGGGCTGGAGAGAGGGGCGAGAGAGCGGCGTGGTGCAGAGCTACAGCTTCGATTCGTACCAGCTGGAAGAGGAGGAGATCAGTAAAGACGCCCCGGAGCGAGGAGTGCTGGCTCTGTCTGAACCTGGTGAGGGGCTATTTACTACAGTGAGATATGAGATTGAAACATTTGTATTCAAACTGTTTTGTGTATGGAAGTGGGCAGAGAAGGAAACAGTGAGTAAGTTCATGTAAAACACAGGAAGCAGCTGTGTGACGAGAAAATTGCTTTGTTGCCAGGTTACTCCTGTTGCACAAAGGCCAAATTAATTTAATCAGTAGTGACCAGCTACTCACAGTAAGGGTCCTAAAGAGTCTGGCAACAGAGACTCATTAACGCTTTATATTTGTCCTTAGCCCAGATCCATTCTTTTTCTGCAAAAGTACACATCTAGAAATCCTTTGTGAAGGAACTACTGTATGCTTATTATACCTTACCCCAAACTATTTTCTTCTCCCCTGTAGCTGGCATTCTCCACACACATCAGCTTAATAGAAATATTATGCAAATTTCACAAAGCTGGCCATTCCTCTTAAAGAAAAACAACATCTAAGATGAAATCTACACTAAAACCACTGCTACAATGAGCATAAATGCCTGTCAGTCAGTGTGGGCAGTGCTAAGATATCTTCTTCATTGAATTTTCTGCTAATGAGGTTTGAGTTAGTGCAGACAATGAGTCTGTCTGAGTAACTGCGGCGACCCCTCTGTTGACTGTGCAGAATTAGCTTGCTGTAAACAGAACACAATATGCCATGGTCGACCTATTTATCTGCCATACTGTGCAGAACAGAGAATGCACTGGACAGAGCTCTGCCTTGTCCTCTGCCAAAGAGCTTATGTTTTCTCTGGAGTTTGTTAATATCCTAACTCAAAAAGTAATGGTTGGATTCAATTTGACAGTTGAAACTTGTTTAAAGCTTTTTGTTTCATTGCAAAACAGAAGTATACTATCTGCCTCAAAGATAGTAAGTATTTTTGAGTGTAGAATTAGATCACCATCTTGATGATTTTCTAGTGGATTCCTTACTATTGTAAAATAGAAGGGTTTTGGAGCTCAATGGATAAAGCATTTATCCCTGAACTAGCTTCAAACCCATTTTGGAGATTTAACTTAGACATATACAGCTTTTCTTGCTTCGTTACATATTTACCTCATTTTAAAAAATAGAAATTGTGCACGTTTACAATGATTCACTTATGCATTGCCTGTTTTACACAAGAAAAATTGGAGGTCACAGAATGTACAAGTTGTTTACCCTCGAGTTAAATCATTTAGAATCATTTAAAACTGGCTCACGTGATTAGAGACGGATTATGAACTGCTACACAAAGAACCTGCACCTCACACTTCAACTGAATCAGAAGCAAAACTCACGTGCTGTGCTTTAAAATGGACTGTGAACTACAGTACTCATGAAACTGGTCCGTGATCAGCATTTTGTGTCAAAATGCTGGTTGTGCCAATCTTTCACTGACACAACCAGAACAAGAAGGTCCTCCACTGCACCAGACGTGCTACTGCTGCAGCTCCATTTATTCTGGTTAAACTTAACTCAACTCAATGTTCTGGCTTCAGAGCTAATTAACACTCTTACAATAATTTTCCCTCTGAGCTCCATCGTGTTCCCTTTACAATACATTGACCTTTGACTTCTTCCACTTCCCTGCCCAGACTTTGAGGAGCCAATTCCTGATGACCGTTACCATGGCATTTACTTTGCAATGTTATTGGCTGGAGTGGGTTTCCTGCTACCATACAACAGTTTCATCACTGATGTGGACTACCTGCATCACAAGTTTGAGGGTATCAACAATATAAAAAACATTGGCTCAGATATTGGTGGTAATTATGATACCTAACACTTTTGTGGTTTGCAGGGACATCTATTGTGTTTGACATGAGTTTAACATATATTCTTGTGGCTCTGTTGGCTGTAATCCTCAACAACGTCCTGGTGGAGAGGCTCAGTATGCACACCAGGATCACTGTGGGTAGGTCTGAGCACCCGTTTCTTTGTTATTCAGAGGAAACATTACGGGCCCTTTATTTCATTTGTGATGTTTTAAGCTAAATAAAATAAATAAAAAAAATTTCCAACAATATAAATTACTTGTACAATTATGTTTAAGGTTGGTAGACAGCTTAAGTAAATTGTGAAGTTGAGTTAAAGAACGTATGCGTATTTCACATGTTACCTAATACAATATTCTAATAGAAATCACCTTAAGACTATAACCAGACTTTTATATAATATAAAGAAACGTATTAATAAGAATTAAAGCGTATATCAGAAATGTTGGCCAATCACATTCTTGCATATAGAGAGGTCTTATGTTGGGGATGCCTTCTACAGGTGTCTGATGTTTGTCAAAACTCAGTCAATGGGTACAGAAATTACACAGAAAGTGGTTATTCAAGTGTTTGTTGTGCTTACAAAGTAAAACAGCACAAAAGAGAAAAACATAATATAGAACAGGGAAGGAAAAAATCGTGAATTAATATTGAATTCACATAAAGTTTTAGATTAAGATATTTGTGGAGTTTGAGAGTTACTGGATTGTAAAGAAAACAACTGGGTAGTGTAAGAAACAAATTATATTTCCATTTTTCTTACCTAAAAGCTCCTTAACAAAACTGCTTCCTTTCTAATACCATAATCAAGGTTTCTCTAAATGCCTCAATTTAACTGTTTTCTTTTCTTGGAACACCAACTCAAGCATCTGAAGGGAAACTTTTTTTTTTTTTATAGAAATCCTCTATTCTAGGGGTGCCCAAACTTTTTTTCTCCAAGGACCAAAATGGAAATGTACCAGCGGGCCAAGGGCCAAACGCAATAATCTTTTGAATGTAATGAGATCATATTCAAACAGATCTATAATTAAACTTCCTTTAATTATTTACCAAAATAAAAAGTAAACATACTTTTAATAGACTGCCAACCATTGAGAGTCTATTTAATGCACAACTGAATCAAAGTACAGTAGATACCCCTTATGAATCACAGCACCCTTGTGGACCAAATTAAACCCCCTGAAGGGCCAAGTTTGTCCCATGGACCCCACTTTGGGCATCCCTGCTCAATTCCAACCTATGCTGCATCATTTTTAAGAAAATTTTAAAAAGACAAAAAACATTGTCTAATATCTGTTCACAATGTATTATACATGTTATTTTGTATGTTAAAGATCATTGTAGATGAAGATTACCAGACAAAAAAATTCTTAGACATTGCTTTTGGGCTAAAATTACAATAAATTATTTATTGAAAATGGTCTGCTTAAAAAAATAAAACTATTGTTTTGTTGTAATAATGCTCTAAGTAAAGCATAAATCCACAGAGATATATTAAGTTTACAAAAAGTTGTTTTCTCAAGGCTTTTAATATGTTAATGTTGCCAAAAACTCATAATTTAATAAGTTAGTGTGTTCAGTCACTAGGATACAACACTGCTCAGCCCACTGAAAAATAAAAAATAAAAAGGATTTTCGAGGTACTGGTTTAAAATATGCATGTCCCCTTAGGAGATGTTTGATATCTACACTTGTACGATCAGTGTTTCACTGCACTAGTATTAAAATAGCTGTAGTTCCATCCTCAAGGAGAAGTCTTTTGAAGTATGTTGTCGACTCCAAAGCACATCTCTGGGGATAAGGATTGTAGTGGGCACTAGTTAAAAGCAAAATTTCTCATATGTCAGCCATGTCAGATTTGCATTCAGTCACACAGTTGCGTCATAGCCTGCTTTATCAACTTCACTTTTTGTTTTTATTTTTTCTATCCAGGTTACATCTTGGCACTGGGGCCTCTGGTTTTTGTCAGTGTTTTTGACGTGTGGCTGGAAAAGTTTACCACAAAACAAGCATACATCATCAACCTGGTGTCAGTGGGAGTGGTGGCTTTTGGGTGTACAGGTATTTATTCATTTGTGGTTTATTTAATGGGAGCAGATACCACACCAAAGAAATCTGGAAATAGCACCATGCTAAATTGCAGGACTTGTAGCATGAAGGCTTTTGTGAAAACAATGATATTGACAACTAAGCATATGTCAGTGAAAAAATAGATATAAGTATAATGTTGCTGCTGAATCACCCAGGATTAAGTTGCTTTTTGATTCAAAGCTGTCACTGATTTTAAATCGCCAGGGAGCTCTTCTTACAGATGAAGAAGTTTATAAAAGGGCATATTACAGTTACCAATTACAGTGATCAGAACATTTAAATATGAGTTTTGCATTAAAGTCGATAAAGAATGATTACATTACCTTATATAAAATGTGGTAATGATGAAATCCAAGTAAGATCTTAATAATTGTATACAGTTTGAGTTTTCAAATGTGTCCAATAAAAGAACAGCTCTCAAGACAATAAGCTTTAGAACTTATATCACAAATCTAATGAAAGATGTGTCTGGGGCATGGTTTACGGTGCTGACAGCTCAGCCTGATAATTAGCCTAAATGTTAAAACTGAGGCTTTTCCATTTCTATCTGAATTACACTACACTATTCAAAGGCATGAATATTCAGATAGAATAATCACAACACTGAACCAAGTGTAACTCAGAGGAAATGGGTTCAGCCCTGAGTGGCTCTTAGTCTAAGATAGATGGTAAATAATTCCATCCAGGATATCAACTTTTCTATCCTTTATCCTTTAATGGGTCATGAGTGGCTATCTCATAAATGTGGAAACATACACAGACAGAAAACCATTCACAAGCGTATATTCACTAGAATGAGCTATTTAAACTCACCAGTTCACCTATATATGCATATATATGTCTTTATACAATACACAACATATGAGACTCTTTGCCTTATAATTTATACATATTTTAAAATATTATCAAAATTAATCTTTGTTAAGCTTATAAGCAGTCATATTGCATTTGTGGTAGCTCTTATTCAAACATACCTAGCTTTTATCCAAACAAATAGTAGTCTGTCCCACACCTTATAGAATACAAATAGACCATAATGTGTTAGTGTTACAATCAATAGCAAGGCTGTTACAACAATGAACAAGCAACGGTGTAGATCCATGGGGCATTCAGGAGGCTCTACAGCTGCTGCTAATGACTTTCATACACTCCTGCCTGTTCCCTGCTGCTGCACCTTAAAGTCAACCGTACTTTTTTTAATTATCTCAGGTCGGGGCTGCTCCTCTCCTGTGATTTGCAGGATACAAACTTGTGTGTCTAAATAAATTGAGCCGGTGCCGTGTTGACTCTGTTCGGCCACTGTCTGTTCACATAACCACTTTCTCTTGTCTCTTCAGTGCAGCAGTCCAGTTTCTATGGTTACATGGGGATGCTTCCCAAGAGGTACACACAGGGGGTGATGACGGGAGAGAGTAAGCACACACACACCTCTTTCTAATCTGATACCTGTTTTCACACTGCTATTTTTATCTGCTGCATCCATCATATTCTCCTTCATTTTAATCTCTGTGTTTTTGTCCTCTGGCGTTAAGGTACGGCTGGGGTCATCATCTCACTGTCTCGCATCTTCACCAAGCTGCTTATCACAGACGAACGCAGGAACACTCTCATTTTCTTCCTGGTGTCCATCAGTATGGAGATGCTCTGCTTCCTGCTTCATCTGCTCGTGCGCCGCTCTCGATTTGTCCGCTATTACACAAGCCACACCCACGGTAAAGGCCAAGGCAAAGATCACGACCCACGTGATAATGGGACAGGATACAGGGTCCACCATGATGTCACAGCAGAGGAAGTAAGATTTGTAAGTTTACATTTGTCTTTTTTAATGCTATTTTTTCTATTTAAATCTGTTTCTCGGACACATCGACAGATTCACTATCTGTCCCAGTTCAAACACCCAACAGCCTGCTTTTCTTCATTTAAGCAGTAAAACTGGAACACCACCATAGAGTACTGAGACATCAAACTTAAGTTGTATGAGTAAGTGCTTATCTTAAACTACTGACTTTGTATCTATTTGGTCTATTTATACTTTTTCGTAAATATTCTATAAAAGAAAATGTAGCATGTAAAGGAATATACACTTTCTCCATGATATTCAAAATCATTTTTTGCTGACAAGTGTTGTAGACCAGGCAACAGGACCTTGATAATAAAGCCTAGATCACGTAATAGATTATTTCCATCACATGGTTTTGGTCTTTCTTTTCTTTGTATGCTTTCTTTAGAATACGTATCCACAATCCTATTCATTCAATGCATGTAGCTTTTTGCTACAATGTAGAGAGAAATATATAATGCCCTTAGCGAGAAATTCTGCAAGACGGGTGGCTCAAGTTAGGCTGCCATACATTATCAAGAAAAGAACACATAATATACTATTATTTTGTCTTAGATAGTTTAGGCAGATTGCAATTTTATACACAACTTCAGCTACACGGCTATAGTGGATATTTGATATCTAATTTGGATGAAAACGTATTTTGTTCCAACTTATTTTGTACAAAATGCACACTATGTACCATTGGGCAATTATTTATACATTCAAAGTGTGAAGTCACGGCACATTAAATACAAAATGTAATGCAGTTCAAGCAGTCTTTCATTTATGGATTTTTTGCTGGTTGTTTGCAATAATGCTAAATTTGCAATCTTGTGTGCTGCCAAATGTAAACTTTGATTTTGGACATTGACTCAGATGCACACTAACAGAGGATTCAGGCCAGGTTTGTTTGCAAATATCTTTTGATAATCCTACACATTATGCCTTATGCCACATTATGTCCATGTCCATTTTTTAAATTGTTTGTTGCAACTGTTTGTTAACCCAGGCAGAGTGAGTGTCAGCCTTTAGACTGTAAAGTTAATTTCCATGTTGATATTTGCGTGAAATGTGGCATATGCTGAATGATGAGTATGTTTTGATGCTATTTTTTCCCCCGAATAATTTATTGAAGCTACGAGCTGTGAGTCAAAAAGAAGAAGACGGTGATAGGGCTTGCGAGATAGCTGAGGAGTAGGGAGTGTTTGTTATGTCAGATGCGTGGGTGGAGCAGCGGAGGGTGAGACAGGTAGAAGACAGATGGAGCAGAGACTGAGGCCTCCTACGAGCTGCACAAATGAAAGTCATGGTGCTGAGGGCAGTGAAGGATGTGTAGCAGTAGAGAACTTATTAAAGCAGTACTCAAAATCTGCACACAAGTACTGTTACATTGAAATAATATTACTCAACTAAGAGGACTCTTTGAAACTGAGTAAAAGTAACATTTTTTGAATGTAAAGTTTAGTTACATACAATTCTTTTGAAAGTTGTTTTTTCTAAATGCATAGCAAAATCTACTACTACTTCTGTTGCTACTAATATCAATACTACTACTACTCTTTGCTACTGTTACACCTATAACTTTTACTGCTCTTTCTACTACTACTATTCCGTTGTACTACTGCTGATACTACTCCTACTACTAATGCTCATGGTATGAATGTTACTGCTATTGCTGCTACTAATTCTAGTACTCCTACTACTCCTACTACTACGAGTTCTACTCATACTACTACTACTATTGCTATCATATCTAATTCTACTATTCTTGCTTTTACTGCTACTACTTACCACTTTGCCAACAAGGACAAAAGTACATTTCCCTAAAAGAGTACTGTATCCACAACTATAGTTATTTTCCAGCTGTTGTAGAGAAGTGCAGAGAACCAAACTGCCAAAAGGAAGAGGTGAAAAGATTCAAGCAGTGACAAAGCAGTGATAAGGTCAAAGAGCAGAGGACCAGAAATGACCGAATAATAAGTTGTTGATAGAGGCAGTATGTTGTAAAAGTCATGTTGCTACAGTAATATTCCCCTCACAACATGTGCATGCTCTGGGGCTTCAAAGGCAGATGCTGCACCTTGGGCTGTGCTTCTTTCATCTCTGTGTTTGTTCGCTATTACGCACCAGACAGAGTGATTGACAGCATTGTGTGTGTAAATGTGTGTGTGTGTGCATCTGGAGGCTGATTCAGGCAGGTCTTTGTTCTCGTTGCCGGGGGAGACCGAGGCAGCGCTCTACATTATGGGATAATCAAGAAGAGTGGTGCCTTCTGGCCCCGAGTCCTCTCTAATCAACTAATGGATCTGTGTGTGGATGTTTTGGTGTGTGCGCTTCAAGGCAGTTTGAGTAAGAAATAGAAAGAAGCAGAAATGAAAGGTTACATTCTCCACGTAGAATAAATGTTGTATATATGCGTCTTTGTATTCACCTCATGTTGTCAGCCTCCCTGCATTCACAATGCTCTGTTCTAATAGCCTTTGCCATGAAATACAGATGTCATGCTGCCAGGAAGTCTTCCCTAATTAAAAAAACAGACAGAAACATTTGTTTATTAAATGTATAAAGGCTACCTCTAGTGTTACCAAGATGAAAATCTGTTTACAGAAATAGACAAGAGTAACAAGAATTAACAGAAGTCAAATGTCTATTAAATACTTGTGTTTAATATGCATTACTTGATGCATATATAAAAAAGTGTGTGGTCTTAATTGTAAAAAAAAAAAAAGAATGAATAAAAAAATAAGCTGCTCTAAATATTTATATCAGAGCTTGACAATTGACCTTGGGCTGCATGATGTTAGAAATTTTTATATTTTTAATTTGGATCTTTGTTTTGCAATAATCTTTCCCTTTGGCTTAAAATCGTGTGCCTTTTAGCATACAGTAACTTACATATTAATTTGGCATAGGTTTTATGTCAAATGCTCTTCCTGATTTAACCCTCTCATATGATTAGGCCTGGGACTGGCACAAAGAGTATACCAGATGTCTCTCCCTGCTCTTTCCCTCATGATTTCTTGTTATTTCTACACTATCCTGACAGTGTATCTTAAACAACCTGGAACATTTCAGTGCCCTTTCTACTAATTTAATATTACAAATAAATAATAAATAAATAATATAACAAAAACATTTGAAAAAAAAATGAACTAAATTTAGAGATAAATCATGTGTAAACAGTGCTCTCTTTGAACAATTTTCTTGAAAGGCAAAAAGTAAATCTTTGTCACAGGAAAGACCACAGTAGTTTTTTGTAAAAGGAAAAAAAAACTTTTCCTACAGTTATGGTTCAATATATTAATAGGTGAATGTGTCTGTAATTCACCTTTTTTATGCAATCAGTGTTTTTGAAAGTGTAGCTTGAAGTCATTCACAACTAACAGAGGAAGTAATACAGAAAAAAATATGATATGTGGTTTGACTTCTTTCAAAGCCAGAGTAAAGCTTGAACTGACCCTTTACTGAGAAGCAATAAAGACTGTGTGACAAGACGAGCTTTGTTTACATTCATCTAGCAATCAACTGTAATGCAGTACATTCGGTCGAAGGTTTTATATGAGTGACCACTTTCATTCTTAGAAAAGTGTATTTTCTCATTTCTGGCTACAGATTTTCTAAAAGGATCACCTTTGATGCAGCCCTTTGTAATGGCCTTTTTACATTAAAGTATCAACATTTTAAAGAGATAAGTGTCTCACTTTGAAGCAAATCCCCAGGCAAGAAAGTCCTTCAGCTTCAATGTTTTGTAGTATTATATGTTTGAGTTAAAAGTAAAAAATGTCTTTGTGTGTCTACAGGGAAATGGAGGGGCAATTGCATCCTCTACAGAAGAAGGTGTCGATGACTTTGCAGGAGGAACTTATGTACGGTTCGATGCTCCGAAAGCCAAGATCAGGAAGAGCTGGCCTGGCCTTCGCGGTACTTTGTCCTTTTAATCCATTTTCTTATAGCTTGTGTATCTCAAAGTTGTTCATTTGCCTAACCTTTTGTTATTTTTGATGCAGACATGATCTTGCACCGATACGTAGTGTCCCGTGTGATCTGGGCCTACATGCTTTCCATAGCAGTGACCTACAGCATCACACTGTGCCTGTTCCCTGGACTCGAGTCTGAAATACGTAACCCCACTTTGGGAGAATGGCTTCCTATTCTCATCATGGCCACTTTCAACATGTCTGACTTTGTGGGCAAGGTGAGGACTAATTTGTTTTAAGAAGTGTTGTATAAAGCTTTTGCATAGGTAATTTGGAATATTATGCCAGATGCACTTCCTGATGCAATTCTCAGTTGAGTGGCTTTAGACCAGCAAAAGCCTTGTGGCTGCAATTTACCCCTCTGTAAATCAAACCTCAGTCTTCTGCATGAGAAGAGGGTGAACTAACCACTTTAATTTATTATAGTATATTATCAGTGAAGGACATTTTTTTTCTAGTTCAGTTCTTTGTATTAAATAGAAAACACAGTATGGATGTTTACACACATACTCACCTGCACAGAAAAGCACAGAATCAAAATCACAAACACTGACCTTGAGTTGCACTATTTATTTTTTCACTATGCTCAAGGACTCCATTTGAATAATCAGAAATAAAACATTATCTGCAGCCCTCCAGTTAAATAGGATGTTGAAGAGAACAATTAGGGCTGAATGAGAGTTTTGAATGCAAGCTTTGAGTCATGGCCAATTTAGCATTTTGTTGAAAAAGAAATTTGACAAGATGGTGGAAGAGAAATGGCAAATGGGGAAAGTAACATTTAGCCACACACTAGTTAAAGAGAGCAGAGAGACAGAATAAGTAGAAGAGTAAGTACAAAAGATAATTGCCTTTCTCAGAGTGTAGCAGACAAGTTTTTGCGACCATGGTTATTAATTTAAATTAAAGGTGTTGTTTGGTTGACACAGTTCAACTGAACACAACACAGTGGTGGATATTACTATAGATACACTCTGTGCAGTTTCAGTATTTGGACGGAAAATGTTACATCGTATTCTACACACAAGTACATTTTTAGGGTCTCTAAAGAAGTAAAAATATTTATTTTGACCACAGTGATAAAGTGAGAGCATGCTCAGTTGCCAATTCTACAGTAGTAATAGTAGTAGTAGTAGTAGTAGTAAAGCAGTAGTCGAAGTAACATCAGTAGCAGTAATAGCAGTAGTAGTAGTATATCCAGTGGAGACGTAAGGGTGGTGTGTGGGGGTCATGACTGACAGGGGCCTATGAAATTTTTACAATAATAATATACAGTAAGGTTAGTTTGCAATGATAGGCCCCAATGTTATATCTTTCCAGGGGCCTCAGAAAACCTGGCAGCCCCCCTTAATATATTGGTTGCACGTTAATAGTAGTCATAGTAGTAGTAGAACTATCATAAGAGTAGCAGATTTTACTTTAAAAATACATTCAGCATGACCTTACAGTAATATTATTTTAATTAACTGTACATTAAGATTTTGAATACTTCCACCTCCTTTTAATCACTCACTTTTCTCACTCCTTGTGTCTCAGATCCTGGCTGCAGTGCCATATGACTGGTCGGGGGGCCGCCTCCTCTTCTTTTCTTGCCTCAGGGTGGTCTTCATCCCACTGTTTGTCATGTGCGTGTACCCAGCCCGCGCACCAACCCTGTCGCACCCAGCCTGGCCCTGCCTCTTCTCCCTCCTCATGGGCGTCACCAACGGATACTTCGGATCCGTGCCAATGATCCAAGCGGCTGGAAAAGTGCCTCCGGAACAGAGAGAGCTGGCAGGTAAGAAATCAACAGCAAAATATACTTATGGTTTATGGTAAATAAGCCATAAATTATTGCTCCAGTAGCCAGTTTGGTAGCGTAATTTCAGAGAGCAACATGTTTAGAAATTGTTTATATTTATAGAAATTTATGATTTTGCTTTCTTGAGTTATTTTTCATACTAACATTGCCATCATTTACTATTACCTTCCACCTAAATCTGAATTCATGTTCTTTTTGTTGTGAGTCACAGCAAACTAGATTTTAGTTTAGCTTTATACAGGTTTCCTAATGGAAGTCTTGGCTCAAAGTGAGTTTTGGAGCTTGTGGATCATGAATATATTTTAGAAAGTAGCACAAACCCACTCAGTGATGTCATCTTTTAAATTTTTATCTGTCCACATTTTGGCACATCTCGCCTCTGCAGAGGATAATCTAGAGGTCATCTCGTGAAAGCACAACAAAGTCAGCAGTGGTAGCGACAGTGGCAGTACAAATATGTATTATGTAATGTGACTAAAGCTTAAAACACAAATTATAACCGCATCCTTAATCAACTGTTTTGTATTCTGTATTTAATGAACATCAAATGAGGGGTGCGTAGTTTTTGGGATTCCATAAGCCACCCTGTTTCTGTTTCAGAGCATGTGAACAGCTATGGTAGCCTTTCTGTTCATAGACATGCTGTTGTCTATTTTTCAGTTACTCGTACTTTTCCAAGATAGACAAATGCAACAAGGTGTTTTACAGTTTTTTTCAATTGCTTTGACACATCTCTCCATTCAGAATAATCATTTGCAAAACAGGTCACACAGAAAATCCAAACAGAATTTCAGGTTCTAAAAACAAAGGCTTTTCTTTGCAAAATGTTGTTCTGTTATGAAAACAGTTGAACCTTCCCCCAAAAGCCAGTTTTTGCATCAAAATGATCAAACTGCAATCAGGTGACTTCATGGCAACATTCAGACACACCTCAGGTCAGAAGTCTGAGTCCTGCTCTCAGTACGTGCAGCTCTCACTGATTTAGTTCAGTAAGCAGTTAAGTTCATACTTTACACAAATGAATGAACAGGAGACTGTGGGTATTTTCACTACCTAAAACCTGACAGTTTTTATACAATACAAATACTCTGTAAGTAGAGAATGTGTATTTTGCTGAGTTCTGTACTGTACTGTACAATATTTTACAACAGTTCAGTTACTGTAATGTGCTGTAAATCTGCAGTGGTGTGTTCTTTACAGTCAGTATACAGTCTGTCAGAAATGACCATCACAGTAACAGCAAACTGAAGCATAGAACATTAGTGTTATTCTTTACGCTGACATCTTTAGCATTGTCAGTGGGAGCACTGCTAACAATGCCTGATGGAAAAAAGAAAGAATATATATATATATATATTAGGGCTGGGGAAATTATCGTGTTAACGCAGTGCGTTAATTTATTGATTTAATCGCGTTAATTTCAATTAACGCATCGATTAATTTGATCACAACAAAAATATTACGACGACACTGACAGAGGCAGCAACACGCCACGGGTCTTCCAGCGGGGCAGAAATGCACCGCGTGAGCGTAGAAGACGACACATTTCCGTTTCCATCCATCAGGCGCGTTCGAGATGAGCCAGACCTGCGCAGTTTCGATCAGTGTCGGTCTGTGCGCAGTGCTCAGGTTAGATTTGTGTCCGACTTGTTCCCGACTTGCTCTCATGCCACAAGTGCGACGCACTGTGGCATCTCTCACCGTGAGATCCGAACGAGACCAGCGCCTGAGCTGCCGCAGTTCATCAGGAGCAACTGCGGAGGCTGCACGGCTCAGTGCATGATGGGAAAACGCGCACCTGTCAGCAGTGAACGGACAGGTGATTGGATCTGAGTTTAGTGCTGATCAGAAACGTAACGCACGACACTTCACTGCCCTTCTCTCCTTCTTCCCCCGCCTCTTTTTTTAAAAATACAGACTAAAGTTACAGTTTTGACCTGGATAAACCAACACACGCGAGAAGTGGATTTCGGGCGTGATGGTGCGTGATCTGAGCCACAAACTGTCCGACTTCAGTACAGGCGTATTTCCCCTCCTCTCGCCGTGCACTCTCCTTCACAAATGACAAATGAAGAGAAATGTTCTAAATGATTTGCAAACAGCAAATTCTGTTGAAATATAAGTTTGAAGAAAAAGCTAGACTTGTTCCAGGTTTCAATAAATGTGTTAAAGCAAATGAGAATAACTGTAATTGTTTTTAGTTATTTGGGGCATTCACAATGTTTTTAGTAAGCTGTAAGTGCATTCTAAACAGTTCTGAACTGGTGAACAGTTAAGTGTTATTTATGTTGATTATGCTGAGCCACTTCTAAACTAAGTGTAGTAATGTAATCACAGTAGGTATTATTGTACTACACAGATGTAGATGCTAGTAGATGTAGAGGCAACAATAAAAGCAACAATAGTATTTTTTCTTCCTTATACAGTTAGTCTTGGCCTCAATTTGATTTTGATGTCACAGAACAAATGATAGGTTACATAACATGTGAGCGCAACTGGACATACAACTATTTAGAAAACAGACAACTGAGATGAAAGCATTTCATTACACTTACAACACTAGACAAACCATTGCAACATTTTAGATAAACCGGGCAGTAGTAGGATGTAATAAAGCTTGAAATATATTTTCCAACATAAACAAATGCAAAGGGTGGTTTTGATCAATGCTCCTTTAAGTAAGTTGCAGCTGCTTTGATAACAGTTTGATTTAGATTATAGCGATTATAGTTTATGAGACACTTCTAAGCTAACTGCAGTTAATTTTACTTAATAGGAAAAGGTAATTGAGCTTATATTCAATCCATGTGCACAAAACACCAATAAAACTTAAAACACAATAGACAGTTGTTTTCAAAGTACATATACAGTACATGTATACATTTTTATATAGCATCGCTTAATTTCATTGTCAAAGTTTACTAATGTCCATGTTGCAAGCATGGATTAGATGTAAATGGAAGCGATACGGTTGAAATACTTCAGAAATGTTGGTCTATGTCTGACTGTTTGTCTCTGCAGGGAACACCATGACAGTGTCGTATATGACAGGCCTCATGCTAGGCTCTGCTGTGGCCTATGCCGCCTACAGCTTTACCGCTCCTGGATCAGGAGCCCGTCTGTCAACTCTGCACTCTCTCAACGCTACAGGCTACTGAATGTACACAAACTCAGACAATGCACATGTATTCACACACCTACAGCATTTATCTAAAGGACTGCTGAAGTGGAACAAGACTAAAAGGACAATATAAACCACTCTGAAGACGAGGGAGTGGAAATATTTTAGTTATTTGGAAATACAAGGAAATACTGTTGTTTCCAAAATTGTGAAGAGGAGCGGCTTTTTAAAGATCGGCATCACCATTGTCAAATGTGTGGCAACTGGATGATATTTGTACAGTGTAAAGTGGAGTGACTGTGCCAGCATGCTGCAGCAACAGAAGAAATACTACTTTTCCTAATGTCAGTGACTACAAGGACACTACAAAAGAGGAATGATTATGTATATGACTACTGTTTACACTGGCTGCTTACATCTTCATGTTTTTTTGTTTGTTTTGTTTTTGTTTTTTGTTTTTTTAAGAAAAAAATAGTACAATAATAAGATGAACTGTAGCTCTTTAAATATTTTAGTAGCAGGACTTTTTGTCAGGAAACTTCGGGCATTCATGTTGATGTAATTTGCACGCCAAAGATATAACTATCTGGAGTTTGTATTCACACTATTTTATTGTTATTAGTCTTATTGGCTTACACATAACTACTTCAACTTGATAATATCCTTATTGACATACAGCTTTTCTGACCAAAAACCCAAGAGTTCAAATAATCCACATCCTCCAAAAAAGATTCTTGAGTTTGTTATTGCTATTTTCATCATCTATTTTAATTTCTATGATTGTTTTAGCCAAGCAATGTAATGATATATTGTATGATCTATTGAGGGAAAACATGGTTCTGTAAAGTGTGATTTCTTGCACCCTCTGATGGTGGAAAAAGAAACCAAATGTGGGTAATATGTAAGAGTGATTCATAATGTGTAAAATTGTGGGAAAATAGTGCCAAAAGATGTGTGCATAATGTACAACTGAGCAGTATGAATGTAGTGCTATATAACATGAGCGAAATTGTAAATACAAAAATAAGTCTGCTCAAGGCAGTGACAAATTTGTATTATAAAAACAGAATAATATCTTTTCATATCTGTCTTTAGAACAAGAATACACCTGTGTGCTTTCAGTTTTTGTCAGCTTTGCATTTTTGCTTATCCATATTTTGTTGAAATGGATAAATCTTTCAGCAGCAGAAATGTCTTTGTGGAAGAGCTTGGCTAAAGTTTATACATATTGAAAAGTGTAGACTTGAATAGAGACTACAGTGGGCACTGTGTGAATACGGCCTGGCATGGACCGTGAGCTAACCTCATTACTGTATGTATGTCCTGTGCCATATACCTTCAGGCTCTCACTTTGTCTCCCCATCTCAAGACACCCATTACTTATTTTTGGTCAACCGTACCATTAAAGGACATGAAAAGTCTCTTTACTGCTCTTTCTTTAGTGGCACCATTATGAGACCCAGGGAGATCCTTGCTCAAATTCAAAATGGACCATTTAAAAAGCAGTGCAGTGATGCCCCATGGAGTAAGTGTAGTCTGCTGTGAATGCACTGCCACTTTCTGCATACATGCATCTTCCTAATGACTTGGTTTAAAGAAAGTTTGGCATAGTGACACTGCTCATAAATCATTCACTATGTGTGTTTGGCTTGAACTGACACTTTGACTTAGGCCAACACTAAATGGTCCAAGACAAGGACTATATACAGTCAGTTAGTGCAGGGTACTACATTACAGGGCAAAACATTATGTTGTTCGGTGTCATAAACCTTAATAAGAATTGTTTTGTCTTTGCATAGCCTTAATATATGTGGTTCTGTTCACACATTGTTTTGGATTTGCCATAAAGAAAAATAAAATTTAGTTTTACTTTTACTTAGTTTAAGTGCATTATTCATTCATATATTACCCACTTAGACACTGATAGAAACTGTTATTGGTCACAATGTAGAACTGACTAGGTCACTGACAAATGAACACTCCTAACAGCAAGTATTAAAACGTACAAGAAAGTACTTGACTAGTACAGACCTCAAACAAGACATTGCCTCTTTCTTGAAATGGTAAAAATGTAGTGTGTGGGCTCTGACCTGGACTCAAACCAGGAACATTCTAGTCCAGGGGTAAATGCTCTATGCATTGAGCCAATTGTACATTCTAACTAAAATGGTAGAGAATTCCCAAAATGACTTGGCTTCAGATTGTGATCAACACCAAAAAGAAATTGGATGTTCATTTTTTGACCCATAGTGGCTTGAGTTTTTGGGTCTATCTCACAATGTTACAAAATTCTCCAAAAACAAATTATTGCTTTCTTGGCCCATTACTTATCTATCCAGAAAATCATGAAAAAGTAACCAATACTTTTTGAGTTCTTGGGTTAGTTAGTGCTAAGACCAAACCAACGCATGTGAAGTAAAAAACAATATGCACCAGTTGACCTTTTGTTTCTTCTGAAAATAACTGTTAATCTAATTTTATATTTCATGTGACTGTCCACTGTGAAACAAGGCAAGAAGAAAAAAACAATTCCACGCACATCTGTCTAGTACCAATAGTGACAACAAAGCCTTTATTCTGCTATCACATGATGATCACAGTGTTCTTTTTATGTCACGTCCCCACAATTAAAGCGATGCTACTTTAGTTAACTGTATTTTGTATTAGATTAAATATAAACTGTAACAGGCTTGATCTATGAGCTTCCAACTCCTAAAAATGTTATCCCATTGGTTGCATTTGGCGTAGGATGAGGAAAGAAAAAAAATAAAAAATACGCACAGAGCCAAAAGTGTCTGGTCTGTCCTCCTTGTCCTTTAGCAAGTCTCTGAATCCTCTCCAGGGCCATAACTTTGTCTTCTTTATGGCTTCAGACGTCAATAAAGCAAATTAACTTGGCATACGGCTTACATTTGCATTTGCTCCCTGTCTCCAGCAGAGGAAGCTGTTAGGCTAAGAAACACAGCCCTTTACCACTCGTGTGTTTCAGCTTCATAAATCTGAAAAGTGGATGCTGACCTCTCTGCTCCGAGCCATCCATAGCAGGACAGTGTGCGTTTGGAGCGTTATCTCTCATTGATCATGTATAAATAGAACTGTAGAGGGCGTTGTGTTCTCGGATGCAGGTGCTATGTTCATTTGGACCCGCGTGTGCTAATTTGGGATGTAGCTCCAGGGAAAGAAAGTCTCTGGCGTGTGACAGAGCAAGTGATCATTAGTCATTCTGCTCCACATACAGCGAGTGGAAGAGAAACAAGAGCAACATGGAGCAGACGCACGAGCGAAGGAGGAGGAGGAGAATATTGGATGTAATAAGGCAAGTTATAGCAGCAGATGCACATTAGCAGTAATGAAAAAGGGTAGCCAGTGTAACCATGTTTTTTTTTTTTTTTACATGGTTATGATTGAGTCAGTTTTGGCCACTTCACTTTACAGCCACTTCAAAGCTGTATACACACAGATGCAGCTGTATACGGCCCCACAGACATTAGAGAGCTCCTAGGTTTATCCATTATTTGCTTATTTGATTAATTTGCCAACTTTATTTGATACATTTTCAGGTTATAATATTCTGCTTGCAATTGCCGGTCATTTTTACTGAAGGTCTATGTGAAAGTGGGGTCCAATAAAGTTTGTTTAATAATTCCTGTTTACCTGGGCCCCCCTTTGATGAATTTGCAAATTGAAAATGTCTCAAAGCATTCATCCCCTTAGAAAAATAGTCAGTCAGTGTTTTAGTAAAATGTTATCAAAATGTTATATAGTAAAATTTAAATGGTCTCTAAAATTACAGAGGGTTGCACTGCAAATGTACAGGGCTGGCACTGTTCACATACATTTAAAAGGGCAGTTCAGTACTATTTTACACATTTCTATTTAGACTTTTAAATAGTTCTTTTATCACTTCCACTACTCCCAGTTTGGAGACACTGACAGCTGCAATACTGCAGTATAGGACTCCAGCTGTAAAAAGGGATTAAGGCCACATACATTTGTTTAAAATTATGTGCCAAGGATTTTTCTCTTATTTAACATCTTTTAAGGGGACGCCGCTACTAATTTCAAATCCTCATTTACTACATGTATAAATCTTCACTTTGGCCTGGCAGCTCTAATTGTAGCATCCTCATATAGCCTCTATATACAGTATTTGAGATATTCACTTTTTTGTTCTCTGTACATGTTGAAAACATCTCAATCTGGCCTCCTATTGGCTGGTTGGGCTACACAGCTTGTCAAGACTGAATTAGTGGTAGCTGAGTAAGTGATGTGAGGGCTGGATACATCCACTTACACTTACACAGTAAAAGGATGCAATAAAGGAACAGAAATAGTAAAAAGGAAAACAAAGTGTGGACAATATTAGAGAGCTTGCTAACAGAGCTAGCGGTTTAAGATCAGCTCTATACATTGGTTTGATGTAGTAGTATTTCGGCACTTTTACTCTTTTAAGCAGTTAGATCAGTGATTCTCAAATGGTGAGTCGGGAAACCATTTTCAGTGGGTTGCAGGCATTTGCCAGGGCAAAAAATATATATAAATAAAAGGTTTGACAATAATAATAAAGAACACATTTAAAAAGGTGGCAGTAAGGAAGATAAGGTGCATAGAGGAAACCCAACAACAAAAAAGTGTTAAAAAGGCTTAAGTTACTGACGCAAAGAGTTGTGGTTTTAAATGAAAATGCAGCTAAGTGAATGGAGAAGGGAATAGTTCCTTCCGTAGCATCACCACTTGCTTGGTTTTTCTTTGAGTTGTGGACTCTGACATTCTATCTCAGATTCAAACTAAATGTGTTTATTCAATACATTTGATCAGTTAAAATCGCTCTTTTTGGGTCACAGCTTGTCATTATACACTGAGGGTGGGTCCCGAAGCCAGACCAGTTGAGAACCACTGAGTTAGATCACTATGTAGTTTCTCTGCCTCCTTTCTTTTACACAATATATTTTGTTGTAGTTGAAATTTTGTCTGAGATGGCCAGACTCAGGTGCTATTAGGAAAAAGAGCAGTCATATGATGAAAAATGCAGTTTTATTTGGGACACACCTGGGCTCAAAGTAGTTTTTAGTTTTTGACGCCTTGTAAGTCACAATAAAGTGTGTTTTCGCTGGCCTAATTAGAAGCCATACACAACACAACTCATCTTATTAGAACTAATTATTCACTGTCAGACTGCTTTGGAGCACCTGCTAATGCTTTCTTTTACACAATATAGGCATGGTTCCTTGAAAATAGTTTAAATATTCCAAGTTGGCACCTCACAGTGTATATTGAAGGGGCTTAATAGTTACTTTAGAGGGAATGACAAGGCTAAATAAAGAACTCTTCTGGCTCCATGGCAACCTGCCTGCTTTTGCTCAGCACCATCTGCAATAGAAAATATCAAATAACAAAGTGCTATGTTGTGTGTTAGGTGGCAGTTTTTTGTTTTTGTTTTTTCAGTTAAAATAGGGAAATGCATTGATGTGCATTTGTGGACTTTTTACACCGTTTGTTGCTTTGTAGTGCAGCTCAAACTATTATTATTACGCACAAGATAGCAGTGCCTTTAAAATGACTAAGTCTTAAATTAAACTGAAACAAAACAATGACCAAGTTGGTAGAGGGGCTGGTGAGAAATGTTGAAAGGACAGATAATGGATGAGGAAAAGAAGGAAATGGTTGGAAGGACGGAGTGAGCCATGGTGATAAGTGGCACACAGTGCACAAATATGTCTCATAAGCAGGATGGATAGAGGGCCATCCATAGTCAGTGGGTGTAGGACAAGATATAAAAATGACATATGAGACAAGAAGAGCTTGTGAGTGTTGACACTGGTCTTTGCTATATACAGCCTCTCAAACTGTGCATAAGGTCAAGATTGTTCGCATCCAGCAGTACACATATAATCACTATCTATCACTGCTGTCACTACTAACTTATTCTAATCCTTGTATACGTTTTAGTTGACTTTGATAATTAGTTCTGAAAGTGTGAGCGTCTGTATGAGCATCTTTTTCTTTTTCTTTTTTTTTTTACCAAGAAATGTATTGGTTAGTTCAGCACATACCTGAAGCTTTGGTCAATCACATGCTGACACCAGATATGCTCTCATTGCTGGTTGATCTACACAACTTGTCAACACTGAATTAGTGACAGCTGAGAAAGTGGTTATTAGAGGACTGGCTTAAATAGTAGCAATGAGGCAAAGAGCTGCATAGTTGCATCAGTCTGACCCCCTCTGTTACCTGCCAGGGACAGAGGTTTGATGTCCTGGTGTTTTGGTTCAGCTTCACTCTTTTTTAACATAATATTTTGTGGTTTGGCAGATGTCTTTACATCGCTTCACTGGGCAGTGAACACAGAATAATCCATCCATCTTCTTCCGCTTATCCGGGACCGGGTCGCGGAGGCAGCAGTCTAAGCAAAGATGCCCAGACTTCCCTATCCACAGACACTTCCTCCAGCTCTACCGGGGGGACCCCAAGGCGTTCCCAGGCCAGCCAAAAGATATAGTCCCTCCAGCGTGTCCTAGGTCTTCCCCGGGGCCTCCGCCCGGTGGGACATGCCCAGAACACCTCCCCAGGGAGGCGACCAGGAGGCATCCAGAACAGAGGCCCGAGCCACCTCAACTGACTCCTCTCGATGTGGAGGAGCAGCGGCTCTACTCCGAGCTCCTCCTGGGTGACAGAGCTCCTCACCTTATCTCTAAGGGAGCGCCCAGCCACCCTGCGGAGGAAACTCATTTCGGCCGCTTGTATCCGGCATCTTGTCCTTTCGGTCATGACCCAAAGCTCATGACCATAGGTGAGAGAAAGGTCATGACCATAGGTGAGAGTAGGAACGTAGATCGACCGATAAATCGAGAGCTTCGCCTTTCGGCTCAGCTCCTTCTTTACCACAACAGACCGATACAATGACCGCATTACTGCAGACGCTGCACCGATCCGCCTGTCGATCTCACACTCCATCCTTCCCTCACTCGTGAACATGACCCCAAGATACTTAAACTCCTCCACTTGAGGCAGGAACCCCCCCCCCCCCCCCCCCCCAACCTGGAGAGGGCAAGCCACCCTTTTCCGGTCGAGAACCATGGCCTCGGACTTGGAGGTGTTGATTCTCATCCCAGCCGCTTCACACTCGGCCGCAAACCGCCCCCAGTGCACACTGAAGGTCCTGGTTTGATGAAGCCAACAGGACAACATTATCCGCAAAAAGCAGAGAGGTCCCCAAACCAGACTCCCTCTGGCCCTTGGCTGCGCCTAGAAATTCTGTCCATAAAGATAATGAACAGAACCAGTGACAAAGGGCAGCCCTGCCGGAGTCCAACATGCACTAGGAACAGGTCTGACTTACAACCGGCAATGCGAACCAAACTCCTGCTCCGGTCATACAGGGACCGGACAGCCCTTAGCAAAGGGCCCTGGACCCCATACTCCCAGAACACCCCCCACAGGACGCTACGAGGGACACGGTCGAACGCCTTCTCCAAATCCACAAAACACATGTGGACTGGATGGGCGAACTCCCATGAACCCTCGAGCACCTGATAGAGGGTATAGAGCTGGTCCACTGTTCCACGGCCAGGACAAAAACCGCATTGTTCCTCCTGAATCTGAGGTTTGACTATCGGACGAATTCTCCTCTCCAGTACCCTGGAACAGACTTTCCCGGGGAGGCTGAGAAGTGTGATCCCCCTGTAGTTGGAACACACCCTCCGGTCCCCCTTCTTAAAAAGAGGGACCACCACCCCGGTCTGCCAGTCCAGAGGCACTGTCCTCAACCGCCACGCGATGTTGCAGAGACGTGTCAGCCACGACAGCCCCGCAACATCCAGGGACTTGAGGTACTCAGGACGGATCTCATCCACCCCCGGAGCCCTGCCACTGAGGAGCTTTCTAACCACCTCAGTGACTTCAGCTTGAGTGATGGACGAGTCCCCAGCCTCTGCTTCCTCAACGGAAGGCGTGTCGGTGGGATTGAGGAGATCCTCAAAGTATTCCTTCCACCGCCCAACAACATCCCCAGTCAAGGTCAACAGCTCCCCACCTCCACTGTAAACAGTGTTGGTGAAGCACTGCTTCCCCCTCCTGAGGCGGCGGACGGTTTGCCAGAATTTCTTTGAGGCCAATCGATAGTCCTCCTCCATGGCCTCCCCGAACTTTTCCCAGACCTGAGTTTTTGCCTCCACAATCGCCCGGGCTGCAGCACGCTTGGCCTGCCGGTACCCATCAGCTGCTTCAGGAGTCCCACAAGCCAACCAAGCTCGATAGGACTCCTTCTTCAGCCTGACAACATCCCTTACTTCCGGTGTCCACCACCGGGTTCGGGGATTGCTGCCACGACAAGCACCGGACAGAGTACTTGTTGTTAAATCACAGAATAACAGTGATTTAAATCATATTTGCTCTAGTGAATGTATGAAGCAATCTGCATTTGAACCATTTGAAAGCAGCTACATGGAACATTTTAGACTGTCAATAATCTAGAACTGAAGTAGATTAGACATGGTTAGCCTACGTCTCAATTTTTTGGAATACTTGTATTAGGTCAAGATTATACAATAAAAACAACAACCATAAATTATATGAAAAACATTAGTTTAAGGTTATTCCAAAGCTCCAAATGTTGGATTTAAAAATCATTGTGTTTCTAAGTTAATTCTATAGTCTAAAATGGCCAACTATACTCAGTGTTCTAGGTAGCTAGCTGCAGCTACCACCAAAACGTGAATTTAGCTAACTTGCGCTTAAATGTAAGTTTTTAATAGAATATATTGTTAATAATTCAGTACATCATAAAAAAAATAGTGTAATAAAATACAACTCATTTTAATAACATCACAGTATATTTACACCATTGGCAGTTGTTTTGTTGCAACCTGCTAGCAAAACTAGACATTTGATATAGCACTGCTATAAAATAGTATAACTGTAGCCTGGTTTAGCCAGTTTCTTTGGACTGGGGAACATACAGTAGGTTCTGGGGAACTTAGGGACCTGCACATTTGTAAAAGTGTGTTTTTGCTGGTCCAATTAGCAGCCATACAGAACAAAACTCTTATTAGAACAAATTATTCACTGTCAAACTGCTCTGGAGCACCTGCTAATGCCTTACACCTATAAGTGCATTTCCTCTGGGGTGGTAAGGCATGAGTTGGGTCAGTACGGGCGTGTTTACACTATCCAAAGCAGCCCCAGAAAGCCTACCAAATTGTGCTATTTTTGGCACCCCTCTGTAAGCGGGGGTTCAGCTCTGGAATCGCTTTGGACAGCTTATGTTCTTCTGTCCATAGAAACTTGGGAAGATAAATACTGCACAGTCTGGTAAGTCCTGATGTTCCCTAACCCTAGCCCTGATCGTAACCTTAATTTGGAGAACCTCTGGGGAACGTAGTAGATATTGAGGATCATTGGTACCGTGGAACATAGGTACTGGGTAACATTTGGCTGGCCTCTTGGTTTAGATAGCTAACTTTTAGTTATTGTTGATTGTTTTAACATGCACAGTATGTAGCTAACAGACTTATTGAACTACTACTACATCATCTATAATAGCAGCAGTTTACCACATTACCATAAATGGCTGTCAAAATATTGTTAATTGGTTAAATATTAAAATTAATAACAACAAAAGAAAAAGCAAAGCTTTGGAAAGCAGCAGCTACTAGAAGAGTAGCTTAATCAACTGGTATAGGGTTGTTCTCGTCTCTTATCAAGAGTTTGGTCATTCACCTTTTTAAATCCAATGAAAATGTGTCCCGTTGCAGCTCCACATTCCTGCTACTAACTTCATTATGGGAATGGGATTCAGCTGTCAGTTATTCACTGGGCATCACCTCGCCTTCACAGCTACAATGGGATTTGGTTCACACTGTCAGTCCTGTCTAAATATCCTCGACAGCAGGAGACAAGTAAACATGCCTGAAATACAAAGACTGTGATGTTTCATTCATTACGTTGTCAGCATGAATAATAGATAGCTAATTGATATGCAGTGCATCACACACACACCTCACACACAAACACTCTTCCATGTGGGACCGCACTCTCAACCAATATTGGTGAGGCTCACTTGTCATTTCACATTTAAATTTATCACAAGATGCAAAAAAAGAGGAGGCACCATGAGGGGGAAGAGACGCAGATCAAAAGAACCACAAAACAAAAAGTACACATCCGCACACACATTTACATAGCAGTATATGTGCCAGTAGACAAACAAACAAGCTGCGTGTTGGCTAATTAAAAGTTGTCCTGTCTCTGGAATAATGTAGCTTACATTGTACCTTCACATTCACAATCTAACAATGTATCAAACTCCCCCTGACATGAATTTGATGTGTCTATTGTTCTTTTTTTTCTTTTTTTTTTTTTTTTTTTTGTAGAAAAGCAGCGAGTCAAAGAAGTTCTAAGACTCACAGTGGCAGGTGTTGTGTTAACTGAGCACTAAATTAGGTTAAATGGTACCATCACACAGTGGAGCAGTTGGCTTTTAAATTGTTAAATTTAATTCCCTGTCTTGTATCACAAAACCATCAAAAAAAAAAAAAAAAAAAAAAGAGCCAGAACCATCATTTGATACAAATGTTACTTAGTGTTGCTAAGCTAATAATCTTTTAGCTGCCAGTGGCTATCATTTGTCTTGTACACAACAGCTGCTGGCCATGGTGTTGATAAAACCTGCCAAGGTACCTCACTTTTAGTATTTATCTTGGTAATTTTTGCTATCTATTTCATAAAGATACTGAGTTAATTAAAATTACAAGTTACTTTTACTTGTAGCAGTTGTGGTTAGTATTACACTACATCTTAAAACAAGATAGCTGCCTTAAAGTGGACACACTATGTTTTTTTCCAGACACCTTTGCATCAGTATTTCACGTTTTATAACATCAAATACTTTATCTTTATTGAAAACGTCTTCTTTTAGGGAGCTGTCACTTTTACTTTGCAGAAAACACTTGAATTAGGTACCTGTTGCTTTAAGGCCCTGTTGGTCCCGCCTACTTTAGTCAGTTAGATCTGGATAATGAATGAAGTCATGGCCTCTGTTGTTTTTAATGGTTGTGCTTATTGGGACAAATCCTTTCTGGCCTGCATGGGATTCTTACACTGCAATACCATGGAGTTAACCTGGCAAAAGCCAGACTGATATAACGTTAGCAAAAAGTTGCTAACTTTATATCAATCTGGAATTGCTCCTGTTGAAAATGCTTGGGAAGGGTGGGACATTCAGTAGAATACTTGGAAGTGATTGGATAAAGCTCCAGCTTCGTAGCTAAATAACAAACCGCTACGACAGTAAAACAACACAATAATGACACAATTAGATGATTTTTGCTGTTTTTGTAAATGTAGAGCAGCATAGCTTAAGTTTTTCCGTGTCGCCATGTTGTTAACAAGTATCGCTGAAAGAGCTTGTTGTTGATGGCAAACCTAAAACCCGCCCACTCATGGCAATACTGCCACGCCATTGGCCTGGCCGCCACCGGCTTGGACCCAAATGGATCAGCGGGACCTGATAAGATGGATTTTGTGAATTTGTGAACAAATTTTATGACAATCCAGCTTCCTGTGCATGTGTGAAACCTTTGCAAACACCATAGTTTATAGCACTGCTGCTGAGGAGATCAAATTTCTCTACAGACACTCTGCCCCTTGTTGATTTCTCAGTTCACACATGAATAAAGTTGGGAGGATTTGAGTTCAGACATGAGGGAGAATCTCTGGGAGCTTGTACTGAGTGATAGGGGATAAACAGAGCATGACACAATAGCTAATTAGCACAGTTATTGGCAACATGAAGCTAAGATAAATGAGCTGACTCCTTCGTAGTGGCTACAGCTTAAGTGCTGAAGTTATCAGAACCAGTGATGGTAGAGACAGTGCAGGAGCGCTTCTGGGAGAAGGTGGGGCTTCACGTTTCTACATAGAGCTGTGAGACCAAGCATTTTCAGCTCTTGAGAAGGGCAGAGCCTCAGCATACAGGATTACTAAAACATGAGCAAATAAAATAAAATACAACTCCTGGTGTTTTTAAGGAGGAAATAACATTGTAACAACAAAAAGTAGATTTAGCATAATAGCGCCCCTTTTACACAGATTAAGCAGAGCTAACCAGAATAGAGCTTTGTGTAGAAATATACTAAGTAGAGTTGTATGTGCTCACTCTAACGTAAAATGTATGCCCAATATTCACTACATTTCATTAATAAAACTTTTTTTTTAATCGTAAGCTGCCTCATCCCATCAAATTCAAAATGAGATATTATTATAATTTTTTTAATGAAAAGGTAAAATATCTCAGTTACAACACCTGATATTATGTTTATATTCTAAAAATTCTAGTCTTACCTCTTTTTGAAGTTGTGTTCATGTTCCTCTTCAAATTAAGCCCTGAACATAACACTAAAGTTGAGGCAGTTGTGTCTTGTATAGCTTAGTTGATAAAGCAACTGCAGTTCATGCATGCAAGACCCATGCAAGATTCCCAACTCCAGTCACAAGGGCTGATTAAAGAAATAAACTATTACTGGCATGCAGATGCTTCTAGGATTAGTGAAAGTACAGTAACTCTCTAACTTAATGCATGTAAGAAAACCTGTTGCTGACAATTTCCTCGTCAGTATTAAACTGTCTTGTATAATGATAAGCTTTGAGTGGGAAGTTGTTCAGTACATTAGGTCTCACACAGGCCAGGAGAGACAAGTGATGAATGTGAAAAAATACAGATAAAAAGTCATTTGATCCAGAGAAGGCACCAACCAAGAGAAGCATCGAAACTGGGAGGGCTGGGTTAGTATAGAAAGAAGTACTCTGTCTTTTTGATATAGTTTTTCTATTCAACGGAACAAAAGTTGAAGGACAAACCGAGTTGGATGAGTGTGTGTGCCGACTTCAGCCTGAATAACAAGCCTTTTAATACTGTTTGTGCTTTGAACGCCCCCTCGCTCAGATACCTGTCTCCTGGGAAACTGGTGTATGCGACCCACACACATGCCTGAAGGAGCTGCCGAGTAAAAAGGGAATGAGAGGTGGGGGCTTTGAGCAGCAATGAGTTCAAACACACACACATATACACAGCTCCTCGGCCAATAGAGCGCTTGTGTTCATGAGATCCCAGCCAATCGGTGTGCAGTACGCCGACACACCCACAGGACAGTCTGGATGGAGCTCTCTCTGCTGCTGCTGCTGTACAGTCAGTGGTAAAGGAAGAGCTTGGCAGGTTGGGATGTTGTGCTGATGTGGGTCCCCTGGGGGTCCAGTTTAGTGGAGGTCGGGCCCCTGACTGCTGCTCTCGCTGTGAAACAGGAACACACAAAGTCTCCTCATGTCAGCAAAGATTAAATTACACGTGGACACGCAGGAATTCAAAAACCACACACATGCAGACACACACCTCTCCTGTCAACTCATCATGAATGGTCAAACGGTGGAAAATGTGTCTCCTGTGGTCAGAGGTGCAGCAGAGGAAGCAGAACTTTCCTCCATTTTAGCACAACCAGCAGCTTCATTACCGGGCTGCCAAAATGGAGGGCTTATTGAGTCCACTGTTGATTAAAGGGGCAGTCCACACAAACCTAAACAGAACCAAGAACTTAAAGGAGAAAAGGGGACATGGGAATGCTGCAGAAAGACAGGGACCAGACAATACAGGAGTGGTCAGTTGAACTTCCAGAGGAGCTTTTTTTTTATTTTTTTTATTGCTAGTTATAATGCTCAGACTCTCAACATATTTGGAACTATACAGTACACTAGGTATGTTATTGCTTAGGTTGGAAAAGCGAAGTCTTACAGCCAAGGGCAAGGAGGGATAATTTGATCAGAAATGGGGCTCTTTTATGGACTATTGTAAGTTGCAAAAAACCTTGCCATTGGATTGTTTGTTTGTACGGATTGTATTGTGTATGTACATAATTGTTGTATTTCCTCAATAAACAAATAATAAAAAACAAAAGCTAGCGCCCTGTTATCTCAGGTGGGCAGTTGTCAGCCCACAGCATGAGTTTGGAGAAGCAGATAGGAGCATTGTCACAAAAACTGCAGTAAATGAGGCAGTTAATAACATATGACATTTAAAAGTTATCAGCGTTCACATACAGCAAATGTGTGGCTTATATATTAAGTTCTGGTGTTTAATGAGGATTACATGTAAAAAGATTCAGTATCATAATGACTTGTGCTAATAGTAATTTTGAGGGTTTTTACTAGCCCCATTAGCAGTTATTTATAGCCTAACACAAAACCTGCTCTGTTGTGCCTCCTACCTGCCTCTGCAAACTGGGAGTGTTCTGACAACTAATGTAGGGAATAGATTACAAGAGTTAGAAACAGTGGACTAAGATCTGTTAAGGTGAATGGGATGAGGCAGAAACTTCCTCAAGAGTAAATTGATGTGAAAATGTTCCCAGATACCCTACTCTAACTGGACACATGTATCCTGAAATTCCTTGAAGAATGTATGAAGTGCTTGCCATA
Organism: Bostrychus sinensis; assembly: GCA_020698575.1. Lineage (NCBI taxonomy): Eukaryota > Metazoa > Chordata > Actinopteri > Gobiiformes > Eleotridae > Bostrychus > Bostrychus sinensis. The sequence continues at coordinate 25,437,076 of CM036253.1, read as the reverse complement.
AATTCTCAGACACTTATCTGTATAGTTTCATCTGTTTATTGATTAACTATAAAATATCAAGTTACTAAAACAATTGAAAAGAAACACTGATAAACATGGTTGTTGTCTGTAAAAAAAGAGAAAAAAGAAACAGTTCACAATACAGTATAGGGAGACAGAATATATCCGCTTCAGATTTCTCTCTAAAATGTATTCTTTAGCATTTTTACAAGATTAAACATGTGTACAAAGTATATTCTGATAGTTTTTTCTTCCCTCCACACTGAAGGATCATTTACAAAACTTAGATGATTTTTCTATTTTCAAAATAATCTTTTCACTGTAATCTGTAACAGGACGATAACGATACTGAAGGAACAGCAGACGAAGAACCAGCCTCCAGTCCACCCCTCTCTATTTCTCTCTCTCTCTTTCCCATTCTCTCTTATGCTCACTCTCCCATTACTCTCCTTATAGCAGCTAGCTCCCAGGGCCTGTAAGCAGTAATGCTTGAGAGGCTGGATGATTGTTCAGAGAGGGGAAGCAAGGGAAAGTAAAAGAAGCATGCAGATGATGTGAAATGATGGTAGTAAAATATCACAGCAAGAACATAAGCCAAAGTAAAAGACATAAAAAAGAACACTTAGGAGTCAGGCTTTTAAAAATACAACACTAAATCAAAGTGAAGGCAAATGGAGAATAAGTGTTTTGTTGGACCCTGTTTGAAGGCTGTAGGCTGGGCTTTGGATGGGGTCAAATAGAGATTGGAAGGCAAAAACACACCTTAAAGGGTTACCCAGGTGTGTGTGTGCGTATGTGGTAAAATCAGGGCAAAACACTCTGATCGCTTATCAGGCTCCCTCACACCCACAAAAAGTGCTTCAGCAGCTCCGGGGGTAAACAAACATTCACAACGGGCACTTTAACTTATTCACTCTGCAAACACCCCTTACGACCTGTGTATCCATGTTATGCATCTATTTAGAACTAGGCTTTATAATTGGAAGCTAGGTCTTACATAAGGTGACAGAAGAGCAGCAGCTTATAAAACGGGTTGTTTTAGCAGAAATAAAAAACAACTGATTGGACAGTTCAGTTTTATATCTGAACAGTATTGCCACCTCAAACCACACAGATGGACTTAACACTGACAGACTAGCAGCATTTAATTACACTTTCCATACAGGGCAGCAAATATATCTGGTTTTAGGAATACGTACTCATTTTTATTATTGGATGTTGCAAGAAATTATTTTCACGCAGCCATCTGTAGAGTCAGAAGTATAACGTTATAATCTATTATAGAACAAGACAAGTTTAAGCAAACAATCTCAAGAGAGTAGAAAATATAAAACCTATTGAATATCAACAAGACAATCTTCAGCCTCTGCAGCAATGCCGAGAGAGGGCAACACGGTAACGACATTGAAGAAAATCAACATAAAGGTAGACAGTATACTTGATACTGTAATCTCTGAAACAGCGCTATACAATACTGTAACTGAATGGAGGGTTACAAAGGTCAAAAAGTGGTCCCCATGTCAACACAGGGGAAATTCCGCAGCTCCTAAAAACAATAGGAAGGGGCGGGACCCAGTACAGATTTGGCGAATTATTATCATAATTATTATAAGGCCTTGGAAATCAAAAATGCCGCCCAAATGCTCACAACCCTGAGCATGACATTCAACTGTCTCACTCAATAACAGTCAGACTAGGCACATAGAAAACAATGTAAGCAGCTACGAGATGACAAATCAGACAGGGTGTGTCGCGATGTGGTGAGTGGAGGAGAGGCAGCAGGAGTGTGTTTGTAAATACTCTAGGAAGACTTTCGAGACCACCAGTGGCAGAGTCTCATTCAAAGTGCACTCTTGTCAAATATAATTGCTTAGAGGGTGATGATCATAGGGCTTTAAGGTGAACATCTTTAAAGCAGCAGAAAAAAGTAACGTAAAAAAACGTAGGATACACACAGAGGCTGTAAACACTGCGGCCGTGATTAAAACACATCTAAAAAGCAGGAGACATGTGTGATAAGTGATTTATGCTGATTTAATTGGAGCCTTGAGGCTTTTGGGTCTAACCACAGTGTTTACAGCACTGAAAACATTTTAAAGGAAAAAACCACCCGCTGCGACTCCCACACTGTTAATAAACAAGCTGCAGGAGTTACTTTGTGATGAAGACTCCAACTTTACTTTTTATTGGTTACCCATTTCCACTTCCACAAAAGATGTCCTACGTTTCCCAGAATCCCCTTTCAAATTCCAAGAAACCGTATCTAGGTTAGAGCAAAATGGGTAAACAACAAAACACGAGAGCAGCTTTTTCAATAGTGTTTCTGGGTGGATCCTTTCCTTTAAGATCAGGAACTTAAAAAAAAAGATGCCAAGTGCTTGAAATACTACAAGGTTCCTTCCTCTCTCTCTCTTTAGCCTGAGTCTCTGAGGGAGTCTAAAGTTTTTGTAGCACGCGAACATTCGACCTGTCCGAGTGAGGATTGTCTAAGGAACTGGGTAGGGTTTAATTTAAAAGGAGGATAGTATTTTAAGTGCTCTCTGTTGCAATGGAAGGAGTCTCTATCCCTCTACAACTCTTTCTGTGCATCTCTGTCTGTTGCTGTTCTGTCGAAAAAAACATTTATATGACTGTAACATCACCACGGCAACATCATAATCACAATGGCACACGGTTTTGTCCGGGACATGAACCGTTTTCTCTCTCTCTTGTATCATCTTTCACAGTTCGTTTAAAGCTTCTTGACGGTTTACCTCTTTAGAAAAAAGTACTCTTGACATAAATCATCTATTACATGAAAATAAAACACTCATAAATCCTCTATATCATGGTGTGTTACATGTCGGTGAGTATTTACATGTGTGTGGGTGTGAATGTGCATCTATGTAAGATATATTTACATGTAAAAGGTATATGTTGCAATGCTTTTCCCATGAACACAACAAGCACTATGTAATATATTAACGGAGTGTGCAAACGTTTGTGTAATACTGTGTAGTGTTTGTAGTAGCTGGTCAAGTGCAGCAGTCGTACAAACGGCCCTAGCCCAGTGATGAGACAGGCAAAGGCCATGACATTATTGGACCAGAAAAGTTCAGATTTTGTCCATCTAGACTTGGATAACTGAGACTTGTTCAGCAGATGACAGGTACGCCGTCTGTGTTAAAGATCATGCCAGTGGTGGGTTCGTAAGTGCCGGCAAGATAGTAGAGGTCCTCGCTGTCGGCGTAGCGTCTTGTGTGGGTCATCTGCTCGTACTCCTCCACACTCACCACCAGACACTTGTGGCTGACCGTCTGCACGTCGTTCTCGTCGCTGTGGGACGACTGGTACAGAGCGCGCTGCAGGATAAACACAGCGAAATTTTACTAGAGCAATAATTCTGGTTCTTGTTGATTTACTGTATACTAGATTACCAGTGGCAGAACAAAATAGACACAGGTTAAACTGAGAGACATACAGTATAAGCAATCAGAGATGAGAGGGCAGTAGCAACATCAGAATAAACCATTTCTAGAAACAAATCACAAATCAAGCCCACCTAATTTTTAAATGATTGTTTATAGTGGTTGTGATCTGTGAGTAAAGTAATTTTAGAGTAAGACAATTTTAATAAGAATAGATCCAGACCCATTTCACATTGCATAGAAAATGAATGGCTCGAAAACAGGAAATGACTCATACTGATAACCTCAAGCTCAAAGGCTCTGTAGATGCACTACAGCAATGAATATGTAATACAAACTGGGGACTTGTTCTACTCTTTTTACTTTCACACACAAAAAAAGAGGAAACTATATAATCTGTTTTTTTTTAAATATGCAAATCTATACATAGAGCTACAAATTAAGGGTTTATTTCTGTACCTCCACAAAGTCTTTCCTCTGGATAGGTGAGTGCAGAGCAGCAGGTATGGACTGTCCACACATCTGATCCCAGTTCTAAATAGAAGTATTACAAATTAGGAAATTACATCAAAAACAGTTGGAACATAAACAATGCTTCAGCTTCATGCCTTTTTGTCGATGAGTTTCTTGCCGGGGTTGGTCTCCTCAGGATGGTAGAACCAGTTGACACGGACCACCATGTTGCTGCCCCAGGACTCCCACATGCTCTGAATGCGGCCAATAAAGGGCAGGTTGGGGCGACCAGCTGACAGGAATACAGCACAGTCACCAATCCGAATCATCTCTCGGCCGCGGACTATGGCCTTGTAGAAAAGCTTCTTGGCTTTGCCCTTCATTCCGCGTCTCTGAGGGACAGAAGCAGGGAGGTGTTGTGCTAGTGTTACAATTTTGAGGTTTGAGCCTTCAAGGTTATTTACAAAAAATAAATGGACTAAAAACATCTTACCTACTACGAGCAAAGAGCATGGATTTACTTTGTAAAATGAGACAAATCAAGAAAATAAGGCTAAAAATGGGAAAGGCTAATGAGAAGGCGCTACGTATTATACAAGGGGAACTGATTTATGCAAACGTCTGCCAATTCTCCAATTTTAGTTCTGAAGAAAATGTAAATTATTCAGTTGATCAGAGAAAAGCTTAAAAATCTGCAAAAGTCACAGAGAAGACTCTTATCTCTAGAGAACAATGAGGTTTTGCACTTTTGGATGGGCTCCTCTCTGATTATTGCGGCTTGATTATTACATAATTCATGCACAGGATCAAAAACGTTTTGTACAGTCTTAACAGATTATTGAGATCCATTTGAGGATGGCATATGTAATCAAACCTTTTTATACTATTTGTACTTTTTCAACTTTGAAAAGTATAGTTTTATCATTATAAGAAGACAAATGTCTGGTAAGAGGACCATTCTATAAAGAAGCTCCCATTACCTGTGTGGGTTTCCCGAACCACTTCCAGAGCTGTCTGGCAGGGAGGAATGCTGAGATCTTGGGTCTGTTCTCGACACTGGGAAGCCTCTGGCGTTTGGCCAGCTCCTTGGTGGTGGGAAGGTGGACCCCCTCTCTGCGCTTGGGTCTGCCCACCTTCCCCTCACCTCCGCTTGGCTTCTGTTTCGGAGGACGGCCTCTTTGTCCGGAGCCCTTCCCAGTGGCCGGCTTGTTTGGTTTAGCCGGGGCAGGGTTTGTGGTAGTCGGAGAAGCCGAGGGGGACTCTAAAGGAGGAAACTCCTCTTCTTTCACTTCTTTTTCCTTCTTTACCTTAGGATCAAAGATGACAGCAAGGGTCAAAGTTGTTTCACGCCCTTGATCTATTGTTTTTCTGATGTTTTTAAATCAGCACCTTAGAACCCACTGAAGGACCAAAGAAGAAAATTGATGCTTAAAGTTGTGCGCCAAATTTGTGAGTTATATGTTCATAAGATGGTAGTGGGATTTATAATTAAAATGGAAAGCCAGCCTATCTGTATCACTCTTCTAGTATTCAGGCTCCAACACAACACAGTGTTTCTTTAAAACTAGATCACTCAATAAAATGTACAACTATTTGAAATAAACAGCCACTAAAATAGAAGTGGTAAAAAGAAATTAGACCAGCCATTATTATTCCGTCAAGTAATTTGAACAGTACACATTGACCCAATAAAGCCTATTGGTTTATAGTATAATATACAAGTTTTGTTAATGGCGTGTCTTCACATCACAAAAAAAGTTAATATATCCATACCTCCTCCTTTGGTTCTTCTTTCACCTCCTCTTTGGGCTTATCCTGTGTCAGTGGTGGGGACACAGGGCCGGGTGGAGGAGTGGGGGTCCTCTCTTCATCTGAGCTGCATGAGGAGTCATCAGTGGACGATGAGGAGGATGAAGAAGACGAGGACGAGGAAGACGAGGAGGACCCGGAGCAGGACGAAGACGAGGAGGAGCAGCTTGAGGTGCACTTCTTCCTCTTCTTTTTGAGCTTTTCCTTGTCTCCGTCTTCATCAGAATCTGAGCTGCTGCTGCTCTGTGACTCCTGCTTTATCTCCTCTCTTTTAACCTTCTCCTCTCTCTTCTCCACTTCTTGTCCTTTACCGATGCTCTCTGCCTTCTCCTTAGCTAGCATTGTCGATTTGTACAAACTGTCTTTTTCCATTGGGCCATTTTCTCGTACTTTAGCCTTTGGTAGCTTCTGATTGGCTGTGGCAATAGGGGTGTGGTCCCGCCTTACACCACGCCCTTCTAGTAGCATTAACTTGGTCTTTTTTGTCTTGGGGGAGGTTACTCCTTCATGATCTAATTTAACCAAAGGCTCTGCAGATGGTGGCTTGCGTCTCACTTCGTTTTGTGTAGAGGTGGACTTGGGTCTGGGCAAAGAGCTCGTTCTGGAGGTTAGCTGCTCAGACGGCATTTTCAGTTTGGGTCGAGGGACAGAAGACAGTGATGATGATGATGGTCTAGTCAAAGAAGTGGGTTTGCTTGTCGGTAGTCTGTTAATGGAACTAGATACAAGTCCAGAGGTTAGACTGGGTCTACTGTGGTGATCTGTGGAAGATTTAGTTTTGGAAGAAGAAGATGGTTTATGTGTAGCTGCAACACTAGACTTGGGCAAGTTAGATTTGGACAACGGTCTGTGTGAAGTTGGACTCATGGCGCTGTCTTTGTCTCTACGTTGGTTATTGTAACATGAGAGGTTGGGTTCAGTGTAGAGATCCACTGTGAGGACTTTACCATAGGTGGATGGGTAGAGAGATGAAGGAAGAGTGCGGCCAGATTTAGGATTCTGACTTTCCTTCCTAGGCACTGGGCTCGACAGTGTAGGACTACTAGTAGGAGTAGAAGAGGAAGAGCTCTTGCTTTTCGGTTTTGACTGAATATCCGCACTGGGCCGGGAGGCAGGCCGGGGCTTTTCTTGAGATACTTTCTGCACAGATGAATTCCTGTCTTGGGTCAGTTTAGCAGAAGGCCTGTCTGACGTCTGTGACATGGAAGAAGTAGTATCACTTTTCTCACGTCCATCTTGGTTGAGGGTGGTCTCTGCAAAAAAGAAAAATAGAAATTTCATCCACTTAGCCACTCTTTGGGTCAAGTTTAAAACGCTGATGCCTCAATTCTGTGGTGTTATGATTTCTGTACAGACTACAAATGGCAGACAAATCAGCAAGGAAACTATTCTGAAATGAAAACCACTGCATTTACAAAGCGCTTACTCACACAAAACAAGGCCGGCGTCAGCAAATCACACACGCAACATGCCATACATTACAGCTGTGGCAACACTCTACCAGACAAAGTGGCTGTTTGAGCAAATTCATTCAAATGAATCAGAGATGACAGCAATGGTCAAACGGGAAATGGGCGTTCAAAGTTGTTCTGAGCTCTTGAGCTATTTTTGTTGTTCTGATGTTTCTAAACAGGATGAAACATTTTTATAATATGTCTAATGGCCACTTAAAATAGATCTGTTTAAAAGATAAGAAACCTGCTATTATTATTCTACCAAGTAAGTGTTTAGAGTGTGATGAAAGAATAAACACAAATCTAATAGCTTTATAGGACATTTTGCAGATAAGGAACAAGTAGAGTTCATTGAGGGATCAAAGAAAAAAGGCTTCAAGTCTCAAAAAACGTAAAAAAACAACAACAACCCTATGATATCATCTATGCTTTATTATCAGGATCCTAGTGGTTGGTCTAGACAACTTCTCAACACGGAATTGATGGCTGCACATAATACAGAAAAAGTGCCTATTTTCAACTGGCTACATCAACTTAAAGAACTAGCCCTAAGATGGTGAAGAAGACAAAACGGGAAACAAAGTAAATTGGAGATAAATATTGACAAAGCATTCATGCAAAGTTGAATGAGGTGGAGCTAATTGTTGAATGTCATAGGTCAAATGCTAAACTCTGAGCTAGAAGTTTAAAGTAAGCTGTTTGTAAGGTATTTTGTGATGGCAAACTGTTCAGTTTTACTTTTTTATAATAAAATAAAAAGGAGGTAACTGGCAAGTGTGACATGGGATTGGCAATGGGACAGATAAAATGGTTTGGCTCATATAACATATTATATACAATTGATATGTAATATTTGGCTGCATAGACTCACCTGGCTTGGTCTTAGGTTTGCGGCCAGGCTTCCCTTTAATCTTGGGAGTGCTCTCATCTGGTTTGGGCCCTGCCTCTTTACCCTCTTTGCTGCATTTGCGGACTCTCCTCCTGGAGCAGCTGGCTACAAGCAGAGCAGGGGACGGCTCAGCGCCTGGAACAAGACAAGAACCATAAACATTTATGGCATAGTGAATTCAACCAGTGTGCCTCTTGTGTTTGTTTTTCATTATGTCTGCAGGATATGTAGGATTTTAACATTTCTCTACAGGAAAAAGCAAACAGTAGGTGTACTTTCATTTACTGCAACGTCTTCAGTGTAGTAGTGCAGTATACACTGGCTGTCTGTTTAATATAAACAGACCCCCCCCCCCCCCCCCAAAATAAAATTACATTATTTTTGTAGCACAATTAAACAAAAGTTGATACTTAATATTGCTTCAGACGCCTCCTTTGGCAGCATTTAATGAATAATCAAATTTTTTTGGGAGGTTTTGTGTTAATTTTGTCAAGACCCTTTATTTTTCAACACTGGATGATGTTGTTTCAGCTTTCACTTTAGTGTTTCAACAGAAATGAAGTGGCTACAGGAGAAATGTGATGATGAATGATGTTGGTTTTGCTGTGAGTGTTTGGCCAGGCTAGTGCTTACAGTGGATCTTGTAGTCTGGCGGCAGCAGTCTGATGTGAGACAGGGGAATACGGCCAGTGTCGCCGTCATCAAATTCCACTGTGATAAGATTGTCATTTTCTTCAATGTCTGAATTTCCTGAAAAGAACAAAGTCTGGTTAGCATAATTATACCCGAGTAATGCAACGCAATAGTTGTGCTGTAAAACCCATTGAATTTCTCAGTCAGGGGTAAAAAGAGACGAGTTTTATCCTTTTTACCATCTGATTGCTCAAAATAATGGACTCTAAAGCAGTACACACAGAGGCAGCAGCTTTGTTAAGGTACTAAGCATTTGTTTGTGCTGCCAGCCACAATTATATTGTCCGTGTAAGAGCAGTATGAATCATCTTGTGTAAGTGGGTGGTGTGTAGTTGTTGCTGTACCATTAACAACAGTGCCCGGGTAGAGGCAGCGGTACTGCTGGCTCCAATAGGCAGCGATGCGGGTACCCTCTGGGAGGTAGCGCACAGACGGAGGCTTCACATCGATGATCTGCCCATGAAGAAGAATAAACAGTCAGTCAGATGTAAGAGGATTGTGCATGTGAGATTAGGTAGCATCTGGTGTACTTACTGCTTCTTGTAGCAGTTGTTCCAAGCAGTAGATGTGTGGACGGTTCCCTCGCTCCCCCTCTACCACCACACTGTAACTGTAAGTGCAGAAGACGGAGGTCAGTGTGAAGGGCCATACCCTTTTAACAACAGTGTCACTCAAATCAGCTTTTCTACAGTATACTGTATAATCTCTGAGAACTCAATTCCTTGATCCAGGGTGATGCAATGCATGTTAATTAGAAGATTAAGGTATTGGCTATCATAGAATGCAATGCATAGAAATGTCTGCCACCAGTGGTATCTCAATCATAACAATAATAAAAAGTCCATTATATTGACAGTGCTAGTTAAATTTTTGTTTTCCAAAAGCAAACTTGGATGTTGCTTTTTGATAAGAAATGTCAAAGCAAAAAATTGTATACCTGTTATCAATATATTCAATGGATGTGACAACCCTCCCTTTAAAAATTCATATTCATTTATGGCTGCAAGTTTTAGATATTTTATTTCTATAAGCTTTCAATATAAACAAATTCTAGCAGTGAATTGTTCAGTCACAAAGTTGGTGTTTTATTTCTTGTATAAAAATAGTTAAACTTTCTTTCATACTTACATGTCAGGAGAGTGTACAGTGTTGACATGTCCAGCATACAGTAGCTGGTCATCCATTGGGATCAAAACTCTGAGCCCATCAACCAGAGAGTCTTTGTCGAGCACACACTGAACTGGAGCTGCACACATCAACATAGAGTTGAGTAATGAATTATACGTAGTGAGTGAGCAGTAGTAGAGTAGTAGAGTGAGCATGTACTGACCAGGTGGAGGGGATGTCTCTGGCACACTGCTGTCACACGAGGGGAGCAGCTCGTCTTCGCTGAAGCTGCTGTCCTGGTTGGGTTCAAAGTCTTCGTCTGCTGCCATGCTCTCCATGAGGCGGCTTACTGCGCCCCTGGAGGGCTGCACATATGACAACATGCATTTCAAAGGATTGACTCACGCAAACCGCTAGATTCTGAACATTACATTGTTGTGCGAAACACATTTATTGCAATTGAATACACAAACTACTTGGTTGCAAAATTGTTAGCTGCCTTTTTTTTTCCAAGTCAAAAGGTCCAGGCTTTTTTTTGTTTTCTAATTAACACATCACAACCCATCTTGCTATTGTTAACATGTACAGTATGTCTTGGCATGTTTCAGAACATGTCTGTGCTAGTCAGACAGCAGGGAAGTAGTGTGAGAACTTCTAACATGTCTGTGACCTTGCAAAGACGATTACATTTATATTGATAATGAGTGGTTTAACTGATCCATCTTCCCACTGACCTCTCTGGCCTTGGGCTTGGCTTTTGGCTGGCTCTTTCGCACTGGACTGAGGCTTAGAGACACAGGGCCATCTGTGACTGGAGAGGACAGTGTGGATGGACTCACGGGCAGAGGAGAGTCCTTCAGCTTCTTCTTCTGTTTATTAAAAGTCAGAATAAACAGAATAAGAATGACAACACAGTGTTTCAGCAGGACAGATTTACATCCTCATACCCACACACACTATACAAACTGTACACACACACACACTCTGTGAGGGTGGGATGCTTGCAGGCAGCCTGCAGTTGTCCTTTCTTGTCAGCAACATGGCAGAGACAGCAGGGGAGTGCTGCAGTGACTGAAGTACAGGGGAACCCTGCTGGCATTGTGACATGCACACACTTAAAACACACACCGGGCTTCAACAGAGATAAGAGCTTGGACAGAATCAAAGTTAGGAGAGGGGTGAGCGAAAAGGGGGAATGAGAGGCAAAAGGAGAGAAGGAGGGAAGGTAATGCTCTGTGTTTTTCAGCTGCTCTCAGCAGGTGAATAAAAGCCATTAATTATTGACATACTTTCACTGCATCTTTTCCCTCTTTGTTTGGAGCAGGCTTAGGTCTGGAGGCTGACTTCAGGCTTAGAGTTGGGGCGGTGATGGAAACAGTTGAAGTGCTCTGATTGGTGGATGTAGAGGAAGACACAGGCATTTGACTGGCTGAAGATGTAGCATCATTGAGAAATATCCTCTCACTACGGCGGCGGTTCCAGCCCTCATCTTCACTGAAGCCCCCAAACCCAGAGCTACTGGCCAGGTCGAAGCTGAATCTCCGTGGCGACCGAGGGGAAGGCCGTGGCTTGGACAGAGGCTTGCGTTTGATGGAAAGAGAGTCTTCTCGCTTAGTGGGGCTAGTCTGGTCAATACGATGAGTTGCAGGGGGCAACAAGGGGAGCTCTGGAGCAGAGCGCTTGCCATGGAGCAGAGAGGGGAACTTCCTCATTTGCAGATCTGAACCAGAATCTGACCACTCACACTCTGATGAACCTAGAGAGAGAAAGAGCAGGTCACATGGGGCACAAACAACAGACCATTCTTTTATAGATGGTCCCAGTAATAGACTAAAGTAAAACAGATCAATAGTCTGTGAATGGAATATTGATCCATCTGAAACTAATACATAATTTAAGACTGAATCATTACATGCAACCTGATGTGACAATTACGTTGAAAAGAATGAATATTTAACCAAGGATCAATAACATAATCTTGAGCAAATGCCCACACAGTGAACCCTCTAACTATACATTTACAGAGAGGGTGTTGTCAGTTTGGACACTGGTGGAATGTAACCACCTAGTTTTAACTGGTTCAAGCAAATTATAACATTAATGTAATCATGCACACAATTTTATAAAAATGTATGTCATTTGTTTACACTGTTAAAAGAGTTTTATATTTTTTACCCAGAGTGCTTTGCCTGCTGCGTTGTTTTCCATCATGATGAAGGCCCAGAGCAGGGGAGCTGACAGGGAGAGCACTAGCAGCAAATCTTGCTAAAAGTCCCAGTCCACTCTCATCATAGGCGTCATCATCCGAATCTAAATCATCATCATCCTCAGAGGTTTCTGTTGTAGAAAAAAAGAGTTCACATCAGTTTGAGAGGTATTGGTTTGCAGAGTGAACGTACTGTAGCCCAAAGTGCACCACAGTAAGGCAGATAAAACCAAACCACTGCTTTAACATGAAGTAAGTAATATAATATATAAGTTAAATAAAGCCTCTATATATTAACAAAAGAAACAAAAAGATGTGCACACAAGCTAATCATAAACAGAAGTGTTAACCCATACAGTCTATCCACACCAGTGCACCCTGACTTCTGTAACGCTGTGTAAGCAAGAGACAGCAGAAAGACTGGGATTTAACACATGCATGTGAAGCGCACTGATACGCACAGCTGCTGAAGCCTTTAGAGCTCAGATATCATGTATTATTTAAAAACCTGCCAGTTTGGGACAGAAAGATGAGTAAAAAGCTGCAAAGAATATTTTCTTTTTCTAAGTCTGACAGGCTACAACAGCACATAAAACACAAAGCGCCCACACACAGATATACACAGTGGCGTTTTGATTGTTAGCTGTGAGTAGCTGGTTGTTAGCAGGACCATGGCAACAGATAAACAGGAGGAGCAGTTCCTCAGGGGTTAGACTGTTAACATTGAGATGCACAGTACACAATATCTAATAATCTATTGGCAACACTCAATCTAAAGACTGTTAACTTATAAAAAAAATATTTTGACTTTTTTCTATAGAAATCCAAATTTAAAAGCTCAGTAAAGCTAGTTAAGCTTCTAACATGTAATTAGATATATCACCTAGTCTGCCTAAATGCCTCCTGGTAAGAGTTTTAAATACTAATTGAATGAAAAACTGTCACTAGTAGTATAGTAATTTGAAAAAACAAAAACCATTAATTCATTACATTTTTGGTCTAACTTATAAACTTATTTCACATTGGTACTGTGCATCCACTGTGTTAACAAAAGCAAGCAGACAAACAACAAGCAGGCACTGAGAGGTCAGCCCTGTGAGGCCCCTTGGTATAATGCTCACTTGAAGTTTGAGTAACCATGGTTACTTTCCTTGTCCTGCCTCAAGTGTTTGAGCCTTAGCAGACATGAGGTAACCATGGTTCTCACTGGTGATCTTTTATTTGTGAGAATAGTGAAATAAAACATAACCCAAAAGAACTTAAGATCTGATTAATTCAGTGTCTTTCATGTTAGAGGTCAATAAAGAATAGAGGGAGGGGCACTTCCTACTTACACAACAGGTGACAGGGTGTGGCCTCAGACAGGGCGGGGCTGGGCAGTGCAGCGGTGAGAGCGCAGCCTAGCCGTAGCATGGCCTGGCCTTAGCACAGTCTAGCTTGAGCAAAGCTTTAGCCACAGCATAGACTAGCTATAAGCGAGGTAGCATAGGCTCAAGGCTGCGCTAGTCCTTGCCAAGCTTCTGTAATGTCGTGGCAGCATCAGCACAAGCTCATGGAATAGGCTGAGAGACACTCAAAGCATCATGGGTAGGACAGGTAAGGGGTCAAAGGTGAGCGGGGAAACAGTGAGAGGACAGAGCAAGGTGTCAGAGAGCAACGCAAGGGAAAGGGTTACTTGAAGGTTTAGTAGACAAAGCTCTATTGTACAAATATCCCAATGTCCATAACGAGGACAACAGTGATGCATTTTTCTACTCAACATACACAGACCACATTAACATTTCATTAATACCATCCACTAAAACATCAGTCTGTTTTCTTAACAATTGTGAAAACTAAGCAGAACAACACCTTCCATTCAGCTCTTGTGTGAACAGACCTAACAATAAAAAATATTTTCTGTACTAAATATAAACCTGCCTACAAATGATTTTTCTGCTTTTAGTCATCAGGTCTGAGGGATATTTGACAAAGAGCCACTAAAGGATGTGTGAAGTGCTGCAGGACAGACAGACAGAGACAGACAGATGAAGCAGACAAAAGGACCACAGCGCTTTCCTTTCTGTACCAATCAAATCAACACCTTTAATAAAGCTTATATGTATCCAAACTGCAATACAACTTTATGAAAAAAAATCTCACAAATTCACACAATTTTCAAATGTACAAATGCTACAAAATGGTTTGCAATCCAGGCAATTTAAAAACACCATTGAAATAGGTTTACTATTTTAAAAAGGCAACTTCAGAGAAGCCAGCAGCAAATGAGGTAGGAATTGTCAAGCTAATGCACAGTCCAGAAGCAGCTGCTTTAACAAAAGCAAACAATAACTTTGACAAGGCTCAAAGATATTTAGTCTGGCTCTACGGCAGGATTTGGTCAGTAACCTTGGTCAAAGGAGTCGTCAGAGGAGCTGAGGCCCGCTTCCTCCAGCAGCAGGGATAAGTGCTTGTGTTTCTTCTTCTGAGACTTCTTATTGGACTGCAGTGATGTTGGTGACTTCGCAGACCTCCTCTTCCTGGTCAGGTTGTCATGGGAACGAGAGTTTGAAAGTGGGAGCCAGCCCCCTCGGGCCGAAATGTGCTCCTCTGAATCAGAGTCTGGTGCAAAGAGAGTGTGGTTAATCATTTATGAGGTCACAAGAATGGAAACAAATAGTAAAACACAATATGTCTGTGAACCCTTATTATGACAAAGCAACAATAAACCTCAATTTTGCAAAAAGAATGATAAGTTCAGCAGACTAAAACAAAAGTACTACAAGACATTTCTAATTTAAAACAATATGCTTTGTCAGTGCGCAAGATGTTAAAATCAAAATGTAAAGGAAAATTTCCTTAAATATGAATAAACTCCCTGACAGAACAAATATCATAAAATGACTAAACGGTACATGGTGTGTTGGTACACCATTTTTGTTCAACATTTGCAACTCTACCCCAAAACTACAAATCTGAGTATGGACATAGTTTGTTACTATTCTTCATTACTCACTGTTGGAGCAGCTGCTGAGCTCTGATCTCAATGGTGAGAACATAGGCCTCTTCTTCTGACTCTTCACCTTCTCTGAGGAAGACGTCTTGCCACTCATCTTATGTTTTGTCCCTTTGACAGTAGCATGGATGCTCCGGTCCTTTACCCGACTTTCAGAAGACTTGCCTTTAGACTTGTCAACTTTAGTGTTGGAGGTGAGTTTGCGTGATGAAGCCAGCGAGCCAAGCTGTGAGAGCGAAAGAGCCCTGTTGAGGTCGGACGCCAGCTGCTCCTGCTCACACAAATGGCTTTGCTTTGTCTTTAAGACCTGACAAGGACCAAATAATAATAAAAAATACCATTAACTTCTATCAAAATGAAAATAATATCAGTAATATAGCACAAGCCATACCTCCAAACTTGTAGTGTCTTGATCCTTCCAGCTCTTCTTCTTTTTCTTCTTTTTGATCTTCACTCCTCCATTGCTTGCTTCTGGCTTCTCATCCTCTTTGGACATCCGAAACTTTTTCCTCTGTCCCTCCCCAGCCTCAGAGTCCTCAGAGTAATGCACTGTCCTTCCAACCCTACAACAAAAGATGGCTTGTAACTAGATCCCAACAATCTGACCAGGCTTTGCAACAACATTCAAAATGGCCCCTCACTTTCCAGGCCTGCTGTCCAGTTTGGGAGGCGTGGCCATAAGTTTTCTCTTCCTAGGTCTTCCTCTGCCTCGTCTAGTTAGACTCCGTCTGTCATCCTCCTGCTGCTGCCGCTCACTGACATAATAAGTAGAGTTAGTGTCATTGTTTGGCGTGAGGTGCGTTTTGGTATGTGTTTAATAATAGCACAGAGAGATTAATGTCTTGGAAAGTACAAAAGTACACTTACTGCTTGTCTGTACGTCTCTGCAGCTTGCTCAGCTCTCTCTGTTTTTCCTTATAGGTCTTCTGCAGCTCTGCTAGACGAATGCGATACTCCACTTCTACCGTGTCCAGCACATCCATTGACATTTTACTGAAGAGCTGCATGGAAAAAAGACAAATGTTAAATAGGAAGGAGGTGTAAATTCTGATAGCATTTTAGAAGAACAATGTTTGCTCGTAGTTGTTCTTACCGGCTCCTCCTTCCTTTGCCTCCAGCTGTACTTCTTGTTTGGATCCAACTCTCTGGGCAGCTGAATGTTGGACTGTTTTTCAATTGCTTCTAAAAGAATTTGTCGGCTTGCTTCCAGGAGACAGTCAAGACCCTCTAAAGTCACATCTGCATAGGATGCACACAATATTAAAGCTTCACCATAGCATATCGACCTTTCCTGTTTTACATTTCTCAAAAAAAAAAAAACAACAACAACAACGGTCTCTGCAAAATACCAAGACATTGCATCAAACCTACCCTAAACTTGTGGCTTTGAGTTCATTAATTGACCAATGCCATCCTGCCAGTCTCTCTACCTTAGCTAACATCTTGCGAATGCACTGCCAATATTTATACACATACACACATACTTTATTTATGTTTTTTTTTGTGCTGTCGTGCTGGTTAAGTGCTGAAATAGACACTTTCTATTTACTATCTGCAACCGTTGATTTTAGACCTATGAGACAAGGCCTTTCTCTATACAACAATATGATTGGTCAAGGCTGAACTTCCTCATTTATTAAAATCATATAAAAAAATATAACAAGTCTAGATGTTGTCTTAAGGATTTGTTTTTCACAGTTTGTTACTTTAAAAATCATCCCTCCAACGAATATTACCTTTCTCTTGGTTGTTGATATTTTCAATTTCTTGCTGTGCCATCTGGCTGAGTAGGGCCATTCCCTCCAGAGCCACCATCTCTAGTGTATCTGTCGTGCTGTATTCAGTGCTCATGGGAGAGTTTTCCATTTGAGGAGTAAGTGTTGGAGCTGGTGGTGTGCAGGACCGGGCCTGGGCCATCTCACTGGCTGCTAACAGTGCAAGCATCCCTGCCATAGGATCTTCAGGAATAACAATAAGAGGTAAAGGGGAGTCGATGAGAGGTGAAGTTTCAACAACTTTTTCCGTATCAGTTGGAACGTGCAAGTTTATTGGAGTGTCCTGTGGCTCTGGCTCACACACAGAGGTTGGATCTTGAGATATGTGAGCCGATTCCTGTCTGTCAGCATCTGCAGTTATATGTAATGGATACTGTGTCCGTTCAAGATCTTTGATTATTTCTGACTTGGGCTCTGCTTCTGTGAGTGCAGGAGGTGCTGGATATGCATGACATGAGTAAGGCAACGCCTCCATTTTGATTCGATTTTTTTCTTCCTCTCTGATTTCTTCAAGTCTGTCATTTTTGAGTGTGGGAGGACTGGAGGTATTCAGAGTTGCTGGTTGGGCTTTGGGGTCTTCCCTGTCTTTGATTAGGTTGGTTAGGACTGGACTACAACTGTGTCGGAGAGGACCCACTGGTTCTGCCGTCACGTCTAGTTGAGGCTGCTCTACACCAGGCTCTTGTTTGAGGAAAGAACTGCTTTTTGATGACTCTAGTTTCGGAGGCTTGCTGTTTGACTCCAGCAACCTTGAGTGCAGACGGGGTGTGGACAAAGAAGTGGCTTTGGAGGGGGAGTGAGCACGGTGAGGTGGGACAACTTCTGTGTTTGAGACTGTTGGAGGTGGGACATGGTAAGAGGAGAAAGGTGAGCCAAATGGAGCAGTAATGGACTGGTAAGGGTAACCTGGAGGGATATCTGTTTTAGAAAAAAACAAAACAGAATGAAGTCAGTGATTAATGGTTAGTTGTTGTTTTTTTTGTTTTGTTTTGTTTTTTACATTATAACAATATCACCATGGTCTTTCTACAGGTACACAAATACTTTTATAACACGCTTTCAAGTTATTTTGTTTCTCGTCAACATGTTAGCCAAATTCTCCAGATGCCTATGGACACCATCCAACTGAAGATTTTATAAACTTTGGATTCTGCAGATAATAGATGGATGGTGTTTTCTTGACTAAATACACAACTTTTTACTACCTCATTGTCTGGCCACAACGTTTTCCTTTTTGACTCACCATTTCGGATACCTCCATAATAAAAGTTGCATTTCCCCTTTACAAAACCGTCACAGAAAATATTTGTTTATAAAAATATCTACGTTTGAGTAGCCGAGGCCTAAACATACTGTATAATTATCTGCTCACCAGTGTAGATGCCCTGATATGGAGCAGCTGAAGGCTTGTGGACTTCTCTTTGCCTCTCCCTTCTCTCCACCTCACCATCTTCAGCCACCTCTCGTTTGGGCCGGCGTGGCGAGGACGGTGGTGGGGAGGCGGACCGGGGGGAGGCTGGGTGAGGCAGAGGCGTGGGAGGGTGGGACAGCGCTCTCTGACCCACCTCTTCTGATTTGAGGGTGGTCACTGGAGAAGGTGTCGGAGGCAGCGGAGTGAGAGAGGACGTGGATGGGGTTGGCGAACAGGATGAGGGAGGGGGCTTGTGGGGGTGAAGGGTAGGTGAGGGGGACGAAGAGCATAGTGAAGAAGGCTGTGGTTTGGGGTCAGCATTCCGCTTGTCTGGTTTGTCTTCCACTTCTGGACGATGCTCACTGGCTTTTAAACGCTCCTGAGAAAAAGTAGTACAGAGGGTTACATGAGCAGTAGCTAGAAGCAGGTGCCACCTTCTAAAGTTTAATGAGAAAGTCTACCTGGACCAAAAGCTATTAAAGCACACCTGTGAGAGACACTGTGGTGATTAAATTGCATAAAACTGTAATCTATTTTTAGTTGGTACATTAGAAAAGCAAGATATTGCCCTTCACTATTAAAAAATAAACATGTACAAGTACATCTCAAAAAATTTAAATACAGTGAATTCAATTAAAAACGTGAAATGCATACATTTTATAGATTCAGTACAAACATAGATAAAGTCTTCAAGTATGTATTACACGGTAGACCATACAAAAAGTTCTTTGCAATGTGAATATTGGGCCTGGTGATATTCTAATATTGATATTTGTGATTTATTGTGCAGCCCTAGTAAAATCCCAAATTGTAGCTTTTTGTAGCTGCACTCGCATAGCAGTAATATTTCCAGGAGCGCTGCTAGGCAACACAGTTATTTGGAGAGAAAGTGGAGCACTAAATGCTGCGCTGCTGTTTTACTAGAGAATAATGGCCTGGTCTACCTGTGTAGCTCCGAACCAAAAGCTATTAAAGCACACCTGTGACACTGACTGCTATGAATAATTGGATCATTAACATGAAAATGAAATTTATTTGTTGGAAGGCTAAAACTTTTGCACAGTACTGCCTACCCACATCAGCCATGACTTTTGCACTGCATGCTTAGTTGTATATACTCCATGACAAGTGATTTAAGTGTGGGGAGTTATTCAAATAACTTACGACAAGCTGTGCATTCCTCTGCAGCTCCAGGACCTGTGCTGTGTGCTGCTGGATCATGAGCAGCTCCTGTTGTCGCAGCATCTGTTGTTGTGAGAGGAGCTGGAGCTGGGCAGCGTGCTGGAGGGAATTGCTCGTACCATACATACTCGACCACACTGGGGCTCCGCGGTCCAGAACATCACCTCCTGCTGGTAGGACAATACATTGAAAAATATAGTTCATCTAATAGGCTCTGAGTTTTTTTACTTAGAATGTAAAGGATGTTTTCTAAATCTGTCACCTACTACTAATATGATTTGGGGAAAAAAAATTAACTGGCACCCGACCTAATATGCCATATGGAGCCAGACAAATAGTGCTGGCAATGGTCTTGCCTGTTTGCAGTTGTTACAATTACAAGCATCTGTCTAAGACTAATAATAGAACCATTTGCAATAAAATACCATACTTAAGATCTTTTATTAACAAGCACAACAAATGCAGCACAATACAACAGTCGTACCATAGTGTGGCAGGTGCTCAGTAGGAATGACTAGCAGTTGTCCAGATTGTGGGTCCCTGGCAAACTGGTACGGAGGAGGTATGGAGCCAGCCAGAGAAGGTGGGTAGCCTGGCGGGAGGGTCTGGTGGAGGGATGAAGGACCAAGGCCTGAAGGCAAAGGGACAGACAATCCTAAAACAATTTATCCAACTCCAAATAGTTTTTATATACAAATATTGGCAACATCTGGGAGCATGCATCATTTTGTTTATGTATGTGTCTAGACAGATGGACCCTTAGGGAGCTCTGCGTATGCAAGTATGCCAGTGCTTATCCAAGTCTGCTTCAAAGAAGCTCACATGATGACTAAGTGAGTGTGCGTCTTGATGTTATTTTTGGGCAGAGAGTACTGGAGAAGCGGGGCTGGAATGTCCTGCAAAGTTTGGGAATGTCTATGACATTTGACCCCTGCAAGCGGCTGCTGGACAAGTCAATGGATAGATACTGACACCTCCCTCTAGTGTACAGCCAATCAGAAGACACTCCAAAGTTGTTTGTAGAATTTGAGAAACAAGTGACTAACTAATAAACGCTGCTAATAAAACATAAAATATTGCAACTAAATACACTTCCTGCTTTAGTGAGCCTAAGTCACTGGTTCCACATTGATACCCTAGGCAAATGGATATACAACTCCTGTTAGCAGCAACTAAAGGACTAAAGTAATGTATTTTTAGTTATAGATGTATGTGTTCACATACTGTAAGGGGAGCTGGAGAGCCACACTGGGGGTGCTCCTGGGCGAGGCATCCAAGGGTGAGAGGTCAAAGTTGAGGGATCGGGCGGCCAGCGCCCTGCCCCTGACAAAGTGGTCCCTCCTGTCACCATAAGGTTGGGATTCATGAGAGTGGGAGTCATCATACTGGGTGTGAGGCCACTGGACAGCGGAGCAGGGTGCATCTGAGTGAATTCGGCCAACTCTTTGGACTCTCTAAGAAAACAAATAATTGAATTCATATCAAAGAATTGCACAGAACAACCCCACCCCACAACAAAAATCATTTCAGCTTTTGATTGATAAAGTAATTCTAACACTGAACTAATTCGCTATGGAAAAATACTACAACATTACATCCAACTGAATACTAGAGCTTACCTTAATCTTCTAGATGAGTCTAGTGTTAATTATCTCAATGCATTGCCAAAATTCCTTATGTCAAGCCAATGGGAGCGTCCCTAACATAGACCGGCTTATACAATATATGAGCCTGTGAATGGGCAAAGCTTCCTGTGTTTCCTAAATATTGTGATTAAAATCCTTGTTAATAGTAAAGATTATGTTTTCAGTCTTGCAAATTATTACCATTTGCTATTTAGCGATTAAAAATGCGTACTTCCATTTAACTATTTTTAAACCACTGTTATTTAGCTATTCAGATTTTTAACTCACAAAAGACTAAATCATAGGGTCCTTTTGTCCAGGTGTATGTGGGAGGCCCCTCACCTGAGCACTTTCTCCTGCTCACGCTCCAACCTGCCTCCCAGGAGCCTGTCATCATGATGTCGAGAGCGCTCCTCCCCTCGCTCTTCATCTGTCCGGAGTCACAAACAATAAAAAAGTTAGTCAGTAGCAATATTAGACAATACATAAGTAACTATGAAGAAATAACTTTTTTCTGCTAGAGAAGGAAAAGACTATTTGGGGATTTATGCAGAAAAAACTGACAGCAAAAAGGAGACCGAAAGAATACTTCATGACAGCAGCTGTATAATGGTGACATGTCAAAACGAGAAGAGAACTGGCTAAAAATACAATGTTGGGCCATAGCCAGAACACAAGTGTATGCATTTATACAGTAGAAATTTTCCCTATAAGAGTGACAGCTCTCACTCAGGGTGTCAGCTCTTATCACTTATTAGTCTAGTTCCCCAGAGATGTGTGAACATACCACCATACTGCCTTACTATGCACACAGCCTAAACCCATCCAGCGTACTTTGAATGCCAGCGGCAAAAAACAGATTTATGGAAAAAAGGAACAGCACTCAAGCAGACATTGCTCCTCACGCAGCAGAGCAATCCAGAATAAACATGAGATCTCCTCCTCACGCTTCCTGCTAACCCTCTTCCACCTCATCAAATCTGACTGAAGGTCCCTGAGCAGTGGGGATGGAGAGAAAGGTTTAATACAAGTGTGCTGAACCCTTCAGTCCTGTCCTATAAATGTGTGTGCAGCTGCACGGGGACAAGAGACTTTAACAATCCCTGACATGCTTTGCAGCAAAGGTTTCAAGACTGTTACCAAGGTTACAGGGAGACTGTCCCACATGCCATCCTCTCTGCTTCACAACGCCAGCGATTAACGCTGCACGCCTCCATCTTTCAATTCCTCCACTGCTGGACCTAATCTCACCCTTCTGCTTCCAGATTTCCTGCTATAACGCACTCTTCCCGTTTATCAGCTATTGATCTCTGTCCATCCCTCTTATCAGTCTAACCCTCTTCCAAACTCCTTTCTTTGGCTTTTCCTCATCAGCTCATTCCCTACATTTGTGTTCTCTGCACAAATCCTTGGCTCCTTATTTAGAGCTCTTTGTAGCATGAGACTAATGCTATTAGAGCGGTCACTCTTAAGTGAAGATATGAAATAATGGGATGCACATACTAGTGACAAACATTTAGAGAAATTAACACAATTCATCATACACACTGTTAAGTCCACCAGTCTATGACTGATTCATTACTAAGCAACACACCTAAGGTCTATTGTAATTCAAGGCTTTTTTGTAGCTTTTAGCTTCACTTTGTAATGACTTGTTTAATGGAGAGGGGATGGAAGAGGGATGTGCAGCTTGTGCTAAAAAAAAAAAAAAAAAAAGGACGAAAGTAAAAGCAGGGGGCTTGAGGTGGGACAAGGAGGAGTGCCTCTGCAGAAGAGGTAGGACGGGTGGGGCGGTGGTGGGACAGACACATTCAAACATTCAGTCAGATGAAAAGAGGCTGAACTATAAAGAACAAAAAGAGATGTCTGAAAGGAAACAGGTCCAAGGAGAAGCACAGAGCACTTTACAGTAGCTGAGTGACCTTGAACAACAGTACTAAAGCTCAAACTATAACGCATCACCCACAGATCTACCAAAGGACTCAAATGCATAATTAGTAATTCATGGGAAAACTTGTTTTTTCTATTCTAGTCCCGTTATATGCATGAACACCACAAGTCAAACAGAGCTATGAAAATACAACTTTGATCTGAAGAAAATTAATCCTCCATTATTCATGGAAACCAAAATGAAGAATCATTTGCCTCTTGGTTCATTTAATGAAGGGGTCCACACTCCCTGCAGCACAAATCTAAGAGAAACCACAGCAGTGCTAGAGATGAAAGCAGGCTAAACTGTAAGAGAAAAATCTTTTAAATTTATTACAAAACTTGACCAGACTATAGAGTATCAGAATGACAAATAAGAATATATTATACCCTTGATGCCTGCTGGCAGGAGGGCTCTCTGAGGGTCGGACGTCCCGCTGCTCTGTTTACTGCTGCTGCTGTCTCTCTGTCGGGCCACTGCTACAGCGATGCCCACTGGAGGGTGTCGCACCTCCCCCTCCCCCTCTCGTCCAAATGAGCGTGCACTATCTGGCCGCTCCTGCTCTCTTTTGAGCTGTGGAGGCACCCGCAGAGCCCCAGCTCCAGCTGAACCCACTGACACCCTGTCCCGCTCCCGTTCTCTCTCCTTTTCCCGCTCCTCCATGCCGATGTTCGCCAGCCCCCCAAAGGGCCCTCTGCCGTCTGCAGCGAGCCTGGAGGAGCCCCCACCTTCTGCGCTGAAATTGCCGCTATATTTAATGAGACTCTGCATGGCTGAGACCTCAGTTGGATCTCCTCCTCGCTCTCCGCTGCTGGATCCCCCCACCAGCGATGGCCCGGGCCGGTAGAGCTCTGAGGGGTCCAGGTAGCGCCTCTGATTGCTCTCCTCACTGTGTGTTTGCGGAGAATGTCTATGGCTGGGGTTTACACTCGGCCTGTGAGCTGTTTGGGGGGAATGGGACAGTTGGGAGGCCGGGGGCTGGCTGTGGGGAGATGAAAGTGCATGTCCGTGCTGGGCCGCCAGAGCAGCCATATGACTCGTGGCATAGTTAGCCAACGGGCTGATTGTGTTCCATTTTGAATCTGCGGTTGCCCGCTCTAAGGTCAGTCGAGACGGGTGTTTAGAAATGTCTCTGGCTTCGGGGCTGAACCTTGATTGACTGGAGGTGTCCTGTCCTCGTTTTGAACTACCATTAGAACAAATGACAGAGCCCTCCTCTCTGTGATTGCTTGTGTCGCTGAACTGTGAGAGGCGAGGGTGCTCTGTTATGCTCCTTTCATGAAACCGGTAGCTCTCCCTCTCTCTCTCCTGTTCTTTCTCTCTGTGTTTGTCGCCATGTTTATTGTCCCGGGCTTGAGAGGCGATCTGGATAGGGCCTACCCGTTCATCGTAAACCTCCACAGAAGGCACATATGTCGGTGCACTAACTCGCTGCTCTCTGATAGACTCTCTGGTTGCGGCTGTAGGTGGAGGGAGGCCGTAGGAGATGTGGAGGGTCCCAGCTGAGTTAGCCCCAAGGTCGCTCCTCCTTAGTCTTTCAGAGTTTAAGTTGTTAGAGTTATGGTTGTCTGTTTCTGTTCCATGTAGTCTGCTTAAAGAACCAGAGGGTCTTGGAGGGGACGGTCTAGACCTTGTCTCTCCTGAGGACTTGTGGTGGCTTGGGTGAGAGTGGCCCGGGTGAGAGTGGCCCGACCAGCCATCTCTCTCCGTGTCCCGCTCCTTATCTCTGTCCCGTTCCCGGTCGTTGCTTCTCACCCTGCGCTCCTCCTCACCCCTGCTGTCCAGGGTCAGATCCACAACGCTGTGTGGCCGTGGATCATCTCTTGACCGCTCCCTGTCTCTCTCTCGGTCCCCTCTGTAAGGCTTGTCTCTGCTGTCCCGGGACATCCTCTGTGGTGGTGTGGAGCTGGCTGGAACGTTGGGAGGTGGTGGAGGAGGGTGAAGAGTGCTCAGGGATGTTGGCAGGTAAAATCCCTCTAAAACACAAACAAGATAATAACATAAGCATCTTTTTGTTGTATGTAAGCATCTTGTTATAGAATGTTGTAACAGGACTTTATCTAAGCTCTAAGGATTATTTTAGATAATTGACCCCACACACAAATCCTGAGGTAAGGACATTCTCATTGGCTGTTGGGTCTACACTGCTTGTCAACACTAAATCAGTTGTTGCTGAAAATGCAGGGGAAGTGGCTATTCCAGCACTAGCAACTAATCCAATGTAGATGCAATGTAATTAGTATTTTGAGCTAGGTGTGATTTTTGTTAATAAATCAAACAGAAAAAGTTGCTATGATACTGGTAAGGGGTGGGGTTGTAGATGAGCATGGGACAAAGAAAAAATAGAGACCTATATATGCAACAGCTTGAATTTAGAAAGGGGAAATTACTACACTCTAGAGCAAGTAAAAAAAAAAATATCCAGGCCAAAATCTGTCTGCCTGTCGGCTCAAGGTTGCCTATTTCTGGCTGGAGCATTGGCCCAATTCCTCAACTTACCACACACTAAAATAGTCCCCACATACAACCCGCTTCCATTGATGTATTACAGGACGTACTCTATATTCTGCCACATGTCTGTGTGAATACTGCTCATGTCGGCGACTGACCTTTATGGGAGTCGTAGAGCGGGTGCTGGGAGAGCGATGGTGGATCCAGATGCCCCAGGGACAGGTATGGGCTGGAGTACAGACTGCTCGAGAGAGGAGGGTAGCCTGGAGAGACAGAAATACAGAACAGGTCAGAAAATGTTAGGAAGGAAATGTAAAAATAAGTAGCAGTGCCATTAAAATGTCAGGTTCCTGTCTTTGTTTTCTTTGCAGAAATGCTTTGTGGTTATGGGTAACAGGTGTTTCTAAGTTTATACAGTCACTAGCCAGTGTAGACCCATAATCTAAAACTCATTTCATCCAAAACATATTATGTAGTGTCTTTTTTAATTTGCATAACAGATGAAACTCTTATTTGTTGCTATCATAGTATAGTATATTTATCATATAATTCTTTCAAAACGTTTTTTGTGTGCAAATGTAAGTCCAAGTTTATTACCTCATAAAAAAAGGATCTCTAAAACCCCATCTGTCACATGACACTAAATAACCCAAATCTTAACTACTTGTGCACACATAAAGCAGGTAGAACACTTTAAACACTTGAAACTGTTAAACTTACATAAGGGCAGAGACCGTTGACCTCATGTCACCTAAAACAACTCATTTTGTTCACAGGGTCAGCTGGTTGGGTGAGAGTCTGCCCCACAGCCAGCTGCCACTCTCAGAGACCCGTGCTTAATATAGACAACATCTCTATGCTGGTAATGCCTTGGATATCTGTGTTAGGCCTGAGCTGGCTGTAACCGTGTCACTGGCCACAAATAAAATTAAAAACATGTCTGCCACTAGGAGATGGCGAGACATTCCCTCTTCCAATACTCAGACCAGTTCAAGAAATATCAAAGAGGCCGCTGTCGTTAATGCAACAAGTGGTAGTATAAATGCGTAGTTCAAGGTGGAACTGGAGCAGGGTGGGTGTTGGGGGTGTCAATAATTGTACAGCATTAGGAGACAGAAATATAAGAGGAATGATGTGAGGAGAGCACAAGCGCGCTGGAAAGGTTTCTTGTAAAGCTTCCTTCAACAATATGAGCTAGCCTTGATCTCCAACAGCTTTGATGCGATGAGTTCCTGCGCCGCTATGGTACATCCCAGACATATCCCAAGTCTGCCTCGCCGCTTCTGCCCGGAAACTGCGCCAGCTTTTAGTAACTTTAGCTGCTGTTAAAGCCAGCCACCAGGTATTAGGAATCTCTCTGAGGCAGCGAAGGATTCATTTCATATCTGAGCAAGTTGAGTCTATGGCTTCTCTACCCACCAGGGGGTTTAGCTGCTATAGCTAGGCTTAAAATATGCGATGCTAAACTTTATCATCTTAGCCTCTATATGGAGTCAAGCTTTGTCTATTGCAGTGTTTCTCAAACTTAGGACTCATATTTCCAAATGCCAATAGAACTGTGGCCCTCCTTTCTGGTTTGCGATAGCACTCTGTGGTAATTTTTTTTGTCTTTTTTGCCATTTTGGCCATTTACTTGATGGATTTGTTCCCTTTTAGTGTCCTTTAAATAGTACCTTCGGATTATCATAAACCCTTTTACTTTGATGACAACACTTTTTTCCTGTGACCAAGAGAAATTTCTGAGCTAGAGTGAAATGGGTCCAATATCCCTCCCATTAAAACAAATTTCTACCTAAACTTTCCTAACCAATGATTACCATTTACCTAAATCCTAAAACCCTAAAACAGTTGTGTGAGTCGTTTTTCTCAGTTTTTTTCTGATTGATTCATACAAATCCATTGAGAGATAGTTCAATCTCCAGAAAATCCATCTGAAACAGACTAGGACTAGAATAATTCTTTGTACAGCTTACAAAAGCAATGGGGGTGGCTGGCCAGGCCAAGGGATTAAAAACAAAAACAAAAAACTAGCAACTTTGGCTAAGAGAAAGTCAAACTTAATCTGATTGGCTAGTTTTAGACAGTATTATTTATTTATTTATTTATTAGTTTATTTGACAGGGACAATGTGCAAATACATTAAAGATGCTTTACACCAAATTATAGCTGAAGCTAGTTTCCATCTGTAGTCCCTGAGCAGGTGAGAAATACCACATAAGCATATACAATACAAGCAATATAAACAAAACACATTCACACGCTGTGACTATGAATTATTACACAATAAAATTATACATTAAAATCTCACTAAGACCACATCATACCTGTTACAATTCTTAATGCTGACACTGCTGATTTTCCAATAGTAATTTCTTGACATTAAATGAAAAGTTTTTCATGTCAGAGGAAAGTTTCAGACTCTGTGGGAGTTTATTCCATTCTTTAATGGCTTTGAAGGAGAAAGCTGTCTGTGAGAAAGCAGAACTCCGCTTAGGTAATCTGCAGTCATTTCGACTTGTGGACCTGGTGGTCCTGACTGTTTGTTCAGAGCAGAGCTGCACAAATTTTTCCAGTGGAGGAGGCGCTGCATTATTTAAGATTTTAAAGATTAATCGCACATTTGAATAGGTAATTAAATTGTCAAAATTTAGCATGTTGTGTTGTGCAAATATTGGACAATGATGATATCGCAGTGGCTTTTTGTCCAATATTTTAACAGCTTGATTATATAAGGACTTTAGAGGTTTTGTTGTTGTCTCACATGCTTGAGACCAACAGGATATACAATAATTAATATGTGAAATAATCATTGCATCAAGGTACACTTTTGCAGCATCATAGGTCAATTTGTTTCGAATATTTCTAAACACAGACAGACTATATTTTAAAGAATTAGAAACTTTTTTAACATGCTTTTTAAAACTAAAAATTGGATCCAGAACAACTCCTAAATATTTGAATTCTTCTACTGTTTTGACTTGACTCTTATTTATGTATATACATGGAAACAAGGACTTCTGTTTTTGTGTCTTAGTAAAATACATTGCCACCGTTTTGTTTGTGTTCAGAGTGAGAGAAGCAGATTGTAGCCAGTGTGAGATGTTTTGCATAACATTAGTTAGTTTTGCCACACTGGTCGCATCACTCCCATGTACATAGACAACGGTATCGTCCGCATACATTTGTATGTCCACATCACCACATACTGACGGGAGATCATTTATATAAATTGTAAAAAGCAATGGCAGAAGTAAATTAAATTTGTGTTTCAAAGGCTGCGATACCATCCACTTTAAATTAACCTAAAGGAATCCATTCGTCCTTCTGCCGAAAAAGTGCGCTGTGGGACATCTACTATCTGACCCTCCACTCCTTCAAGATTTGATAAGGACATGCACAAGGACACAAGGGAATGAGTATGGACACAGATTCCATCACTTACTCCACATTCATACAGAGGGAAAAGAACCCCAGCAGAAGAGCGACAGACTGTACACATAAGCCGGGATAGAAAATGTTAGAAAAAGTGGACCAGGAGAGACAGGCAGAGAAAAAAGTGGACAGGAAGGTCAAAAAAAAGAAAAGAAAAAAAAAAAAGAAAAAGAACACAAGAAGAAGATGGATTACAGTGAGGGTGACAGGCGAAAGTAAGGAAATAGTGGAGGACAGAAAAAGTGGGACACATATAGTACAGAGGCGGCAGAGCGGGTACCAACGCAGAGACAGAACTGGAGCAGAATCCCACTGGTGTAAGCAATGAGAAACACAAGAGGAACAAGCCTCCTGGGCACAAAGCAGTGGGACAGGCGCAGACCACGAGAAATGTCATTAAAATGTGATGTCACTTTGTGCCTTTGAATTATGCACTAGTGAGCACAGGAGCGAGGAAGCGAGGAACAGAAGTAGGCATAGGAGATATGATCATCTAGATAAAAAATATCAAGTATAGTGTTATTGACAACTTTTTTTATTCAGGCAAATAGAAAATATGAAAACACCCTCCCAAATAAATGAATACTACCAATTGCACTGTTACTTCACCATATACAGGTTTGACGTATCCATTAGTCTGCATACTTTCTGTTCCTGTCTCATCCATTTTTATTTACATAAAATATAATGTATCAATGGTTTTTATATTGCAATTTCTATTGTAATTTCTATTGTGATGTCATAAATCACAGTATACAACCTTGAGATCTGTTATCACCCCATGCCTAAAAAAAGAGAAGGTGAACTCACCTTCATGAGCATGAGATGCCCAGAGCTGAGCCATCTGTAGACTGCTGGGATTGGCTGCTCTGTACGCCGGGTCAGAGGTCAAGTGGGAAGGGCCTGGATAACTGGACAAGAACGGACTGGAGCTTGCTTGGAAGGCATCGCCTGTAAGAAAAAGAAAAAAAAAAAGATGGAAGACTGTCAGTCACCGTAGTAACAGACAAGACTGGACTGATAAACGGCCATGGTGGTCGATACATACTGTACATGCTGTCACTTCACCGTGCTGTGTGTGTGTGTGCGCAATCAATATGTGCTGATGTCCCTGTGCTGAAGCAGTCTGTTGTAATCATATTATTACTGAGTCACCCTGCTCTGTTTCAGCAAGACTTACCACAAATTCACTGCGCTCAGGAGAAGAAGGACGGTTAATGTAACCACGCAATCAAAAAAACACAATCATCACAACAGGAGTCAAACCGCATGGGGTCATGCGGAGGGTACTTTGTCCCCGGGGAAGAAACTATTCAACAAGGCATAAAGGAAGTGGCCTGCACCAAGAGGAACTTAATTGGCACGTCCGCCCTCACATGAGGAAGTCGTGCCTGACAATGTGGAAGGCAGTGAGTTACAGTGTTTTATTTCCACGTCAATATGCACAATTTGATTTAAGTCAGCTAGATTAATGAAAGGGTAAGTCTGGACCTTTGTCCTCATTGTACAGCAGCAGAATGAATCTTCAGGAGACCACAGATATCTAGTCAATGAGTCGAGATGAAATATTTGCCCAGGTCAACAGTAATATTAAAGATCAATATTTCCAGAGACTGTGCCACTACAGAAGACCTAACTCAACTGTAAATCAAGTGTGGAAAGGGTAGTGTGGACTCGAGTAGAAAGGTTGGTGGAAATAAAGAATTCAAACATTGGTTTACACAAGACAAATATTGTATCTTTCAAACTGACAATGGAAAAGAACAGCCACAGAACTGTTCAAATATACATAGAAGCTGAATTGCGCAAACAAACAAAAGCTTACGGTAAATTTTCTAGCTTTGCCGGCACTAGTAAAGAACTACTTTTGTATTACCCACCACTATTGATTTAATCTTTGTCAAGCGGTGTAGACCAACAACCAATGGGGGCAATCATAGCTTCAGAACTACTTCATGTGAGAAATGTGATTGGCCAAAATGTTCAGTATGAGCAGCTGTCTGATACTATGCGTTTTTACAGATGGCTTTTACAATGTGATATTAGGTGATTACACAATTTTCCACATCCTCTTAATAAAACCTTTCCAAAAATGTAGTGCAGTGATCAGTCTATCAGACTGAGTTTGACAAACGAGACTGACCCTTGAAAAGCATTCCATATCTCCGCACAATTTTATCAATTGTTTTTATTGAACCCCACCCCCTGTGTGCAATCTGATCATTAATAAACTTTGAACCTTTGCTGCCATTTCTAACCACAGCCTACAAAGAGCTGGAGAAGTGTTTTATGTTTAGCTGAGGGCCCCCACACTTCAGCCCCCCACCTCTCCCACACCCATACCATTACTGGACACTGTGCACAGCCATTACCTTGATAAAACTAACCATGTGTGTAGGGGAAAGGTGGTGTCTACATATGGGCCAGGGGGAAGGGACCGGCTTTCTCTATGAGTCCTGAGGGATTTGGAGAGAAGCGCTATGCTCCCTGCATCTAAATCAGTACATTAAAATCACTGAATTGTAAATCAATAGCACAATGTGGCTTTCTAATTAATCATAAACACTGCTTAAAGCCTTTATTCCGTTCTTAAAATACTCTGTGTAGGTGGCTCTTTCCACACTGCAGCCTTTTAGAAACAGTCTCTGCATGTTACTGTGATGTGTCTGTGCTGCACATGTGCGGGGAACCTAAGTG
Organism: Bostrychus sinensis; assembly: GCA_020698575.1. Classification (NCBI taxonomy): domain Eukaryota; kingdom Metazoa; phylum Chordata; class Actinopteri; order Gobiiformes; family Eleotridae; genus Bostrychus; species Bostrychus sinensis. The sequence goes on along the minus strand of CM036253.1, from coordinate 25,405,560 downwards.
GCTGTGTGATCGCCGACATGTGCAAACAGTTCAGAGTGGGTTTGCAGCGAATGCTCTTTGAGTCAGAGACACTGCGGGAGTTACACAAACACACACACGCGTCGACAAAATACACTTCCAAAGTACACATGTGTGCCAAAAGTTCCACAGCGCAGAAATCTAAACAAATAGTCATACTAACTCAATACTTGTGTGTGAAAGAATGTTTATACAAAGAGCTAGAAAAGCCTTGGAGATATATTTTACAGTTTTTCATTCTTTGTATGAAATTAATATTAGAGCTGATCTCTCTGACAAATATATTGCAAGCTGAACAACCTAGTCAAAAGATTCTTCTCATTCTCCCTGTTAATCTAGCTGTGCTTATATTGAAAAGACTTCCCAAAATAACAACAGCTATAGTATGTTTCCTGTCAATTTTTGTTTGTTTGTTTAAAAAATAAAACTGGAAATATTTGAGAAAAAAAATTCTAACATATGTTTGTTTGTATGTTTTTGTTTTAGTGCTGTTTCTCTGTGTAACTTTCTCTGGTAGGCACTAATGCAATGTTGTGATGTAGACCAACTAGTGAGAGCTTGATAATAAACCTTAGTTGACCTATAAATGTGATTCCTCAAATAAAATTAAAGAAAAGAATTTCACCTTAAATATTTTACCTTATGTTTGTCTCAATCCACCTAAAAGGTATGCACTCATAACCATGGCAGTTCATAAGAAAAACACATTTACAAACTGGTAAAAAAAAAAAAAAAAAAAAAAGCCTTAAGGAACTGTCAAAATACAAGTTTTTTTGTTGTGTTTTCCACCGAATCTAAATTTGCTTGTACAAACAAAGAAGTCTATTTGCAGATTTGGTTAGCTGGAGCAAACACAAACACTACAATAAAACACGTTCCAAAAACACTAAAACATGATTGTGCTGGCTGATAACCTCTGTGCCAAAAGCTTTTTTCAGTTTTTAGAATATGTTCTTGTGTAACTAGTACTGTTGACAACACCTCCCAGGTTTTTTCTTCCTGACAGGTGAGTTTGTAGCCATTTGCCCTTGTCTCTTGAAGCAATTTATCATACTTAAGTCTCTTCTACCTTTACTGAATAATCTATAATCTTAAAATGGTAATCTCACTAGGGTTCCACGATATGGAAAAAAACATGTGATCTTTGATTCAACCATGGTGAAATTTGCGATAATATTATTGAGATATTTTAAAGTAGAGCCTACTTTTCTGACATAGTAAGTTAAATTCACTTAAACAAAAATGTAAGTCCCTGTATGCACAAGTCAAAACAGCAGTCAAAAGGAAAACTTTTGACTAAACCAGGAAAAAACAAGGCTAAATTGTGACCAAATTTATTGTTCTCGAAAATGCAATATTCATATCGCCAGGCACTGCTTGTATTGTAATAACATTATGGTGTTCCATGACATTTACCACTTTGTGTATGACAAGACTGCCACAAAAATGATTAAAAAGCAGTGCAAGTAAATACTGCTTCAAATCCTTGCATTTCTATTTTTTTGTAGTTCCGGTTAACTATTACTTGTGGAGTATTGCAAGCAATACCATTATCACATGTAATATGTAACTAAGTTATTGCAAGCTTTCATTGCAAGTGTAGCACGAGGTAATGAGTTTTACTATTGTTTAAAATTGCTCCATCCACAATTACCTGTCAATCTAGTCAAGAATATGTGACAGAAATGTTGTTTTAGCAAATCATTTTGGCCAATAATACACTTCTTAATTGTTACCTGGGGTGTGCAGAGAATCAAACGTAGCACAGCCCCTCTATAAACACACAGATGGATTATTAGCTGTCAACTATTCAGGGTCCTAGCAGCACGTCAGCAGTTTCCATTCCTCCAGGGTCTCTGTAACAGTCACGCACGTCAGGAGGCACAGATGCCCCTCTGGAGTATGGATCAATCTCTGCCATCTTGGCCGCCCACGATTCACAAACCCTCTATCCATGTGCACACAGCTCATAGGTGGAAGAAGTACTCAAAACCTCACTCAAGTCAACTACTGTTAAATATTACTAGTAGTCAACACAATCATTACTTAAGTAATGAATGTAAAGATGACTTAATTACATATTCATTGAAAAGGATTTTTGCAGCAACACAGATTGTTAAATCGCAAGCACTGCTGCTACAACTACAACAACTACTACTACTACTAATACAACTACTATATATTTTAGAGAAACAACACAAACTACAACATACAGAATATATCCACAACACTTTGCTTGAGTAAAATTATGTTTTATAATGCATACTCAAAAAGTAAAATTTCTTCCAAAAACGTATTAGAGTAAACTACTCGAGAAAAAGTATCTAGTTACTTTCCACTACTCACACAGTTAAATAAGGCCTGGTGCCAGTGAATAGTGAAAAAAATACAATTCCCTTTTCCCGAACAGTTGAAGGGAGTAGAAAGAAAAGGGTGGGGGGTGGGCGAAAACATTTGCACTCCCCGTTCCAGAAACAACATCCAAATGGTAGCTGAGAGGAAAAGTGTTTCTTTTAATGTTTTGGAATGACTCTTTCATTACCCCCACTCTCTCTCTATCTCCCTCTCTCTCTCTGCCCTTTTCCTCACTTCACACAACTTCATTGCGCTTCTTCCGTCACACACACACGCGCGCACACACACACACATAGACACACCCGTTTGGCTTCTGCTTCACAAGACAGTTAGTTTGCCATATTGGGATAAGCGAGTTGCCAAGAAACACGCTCTCTGACTCCCCGACGTGTTCAGAGCCTCCATTTTCAGATCCTCGTGAAATGTTACTCCATATCACACACAAGAAAGAAGAAGAGGCATGGCGGAGATCAGTAGTGTTAGTTGCTGCAAGTAACACCTACACAAATGGGTAAAATCAAACTTGGAAAGATGATCGCAAATCGATTCAAGATTGACTGGCGAAATCTAAAAACAGCAATGCTTCATCTTGTTCAAAAAGATATGAGGGGAAAAATGTCTGCCACACACCACAGTGAGTAAACCCATGTGTTTTCCATCAGGACAGGGTTAGCTGGAGGGGAATCTCTATTGATCTAAGGTTTTTTTTTATTCCCTAGGAGGAGACCATTCAAACAGTAAAACTGCGCATGGCTGACTGTCTCTCCCCACAGCTAAGTTGGTGCTCACACTGGTAACCATTATACCAGTCAGAGCAGCAGGAAAGGTCAGAAAAACACATAGGAGGAAGATGTGTGAGAGGATTTATGTGTGGCTTAGTGTGTGTTAATCATTTCAAAATGTTCCTGTGTCGGAGAGGAGTGGGTTTTTGTTTGACACTGAACAAGAAGCCTTTTCAACTTGTGTAAATGTGTGTCGGCTTATGTCATGCCCCAGTTAGGACAAGTCAACTTTTACCCTTTAGGAAAATATGTTTGTCCACAAGGCTAAAACATCCACTATGACCAACATTTTTTATGAATAACTCAATAGTATTTTTTTTAGAATATGGCTCTAATAATGGACTTAACCCAACCAATTCACTTTCCTACCAAGAAGATGGTCTCTATTCTCTTCCAATAAAAAATATTAAAATCAACCTCCCTGGCCAGTCACAAGTTCATATTAAATAGGGTGACTTTTATGTAATGCTTTGTTTCTCTGATTGGATGAATATTTTTTATTCAGCATCTATTAGTTCTGCACTAAATTCTGATTGGTTGTGTATCTTTTGATTTACATTCAGAAATAAAGTGACTTCCTGCGACAAACTTTTGGGCCTGGACCCACCAGTTGGAACACTATAATAGTTACATAGCATGTTGCCAAATTCTGTATGGCAGTAAGTGAGAGACTGTATTGTGTTAATGTTTAATTTTGCAAAAACAGAAACATTTGTTGTTTTAATCAGGTTAAAAACTCATTGTGTCCTTGTTAAGAGGCGAATACATGGATTTCACTACATTCTTTTAAATAAAAGCTTTGTTAGTTTGGGTGTGTAGTTATAGTAATAAAGTATGTAAAAGTAGTGATACAACGTAAAGTATCATTATTTTCCACTGATGCCTTTTCCCAAAGCTCATGGGGACTTCTACAACACGCATGACTTCACCACAGACTGAGCTGCCAATAAAACAAATTCCTCAAACTTATAGAAACTCAATGCTACAAGTATCTAACATGGATTTTACAAGAACAGTTGGCTGTGGCTCTGTTTTTCACTCCTGAGAGCTCAGTTCAATTTTGCCGAGACAATGACTCTGAGTTTTGCTGCAATTTTTCGATCTGACAGTTGGATGGAAGCGCCCGTCGTGTGTGCTGGAGCCTAGTGACGCTCGCACTCCCAAATCTCCTGTGAAGACGGCAGGTGTTGTTTTGACACAATCCTCTACAGCAACAAATGGGAGCGCTGTGGCAACAGGCGCATACACACAGGACATGAGGAGACACAGAATGCACTAACATATATGCTTGGTCTAGTAGCACGAGTTGGTTTAGTTAATGTATAATCTATCTGAAACATAAATAACCACATATATGTTATCTTATCACCACATTCCTTTTACTATTAATTTTGCAGTTAACCGTCAAACTAATGAAAAAGCCAAACATCTAATTCCCATGTGTCATACCTTTCAGTAAACGTTGTGAATTAGGGCTGTAAATATCAAAAATGTATTGTTATTGCAATAAGGAATAAAAAAGCAAATGATGTTTTGGCCAAATAAAAAAACTCACAATTCTGTTCTAAATTTAAACCTGGTTTAGTCGTTAGTAGGTTTGGCTGCAGTTTTGACCAACGGGTCCAGAGCCATTGTATTTCTTCATAAATGTATATAGTACTATGTCTGTGGTAAGGAGGGTTGTGTAATGGCAAGAACCTGGCGATATGATACATGATATTAGTGTCACAATATTTTTGTCATGATACAATATATCAAAATACTGCAACAAAGATGATATATTGTGTTTTTTTTTTTTTTTTTAACAATATGCTTTTATACCTCACCTGTATACTTGTACTAGTACTGCATGAACAAAATGTTATAAAATACATTTTATTCATTAGTCAAAACAGTGATTACTTTTTTATACTGATATAGTATTACCAATAATTATTGCGTATATAGCAGAATCATATGTATATAGCAGAAGCATCATGTTTTTACATGGTTGAGTCCTTACTAAGTTTGTCCAGTGAGAAGCCTTGTATTTCTGCATGTCTATGAATAAGCTTTAACCTTATTAAGGATATCCAAATATCAGCAATGTTGTTTTTGCGATATTCAACACATTTTCCAATTCCAATATTGTGCAGACTTATTTTATACATAATCTATTTGAAACATAAATAACTACTGAGGTGTTATCTTATCAGCACATTCCTCTCACTATTCAATTTGCGCTCAACAGTGGCACAAACTTAAAAAGCCACTAAACACATCTGATAATCATGTGTCATACCTTTTTCTTTTACTACACCTGGTGCATGTTACCTAATTTTCTAGAGCACCACATTCAATCTTATGTAATGAGCCAGAGTGAAGCCAAACTGACAGACAAGTTGCACTCTGTGACCTTTCGTGTGCTGCAGGCTGTTGTTTGACTTAAAGGAAGGTCCTAGCAAAGAGAGAACAGGTTAGCTAATGCTTTGGGTATTTGGACATGCCACAACACGATTGATTCAAACTCACACTATCACTCTTAGGTGTGACGCTGGTGTGTGCTGGATGTTTGTGTGTCATTTGTCTGCGTCTGACAGGTTTATTGTAGAAGGGCAGCGCTGCCTTGTGCTTTCTCTTAAGCAGCCTGTTTTCTATCCTGAAGGATCCAATTAATCTGAGAGCTGGACGTGTCCCGGCCGCATATTCTCACACACGGAGGGTCCTGTGTCTTGAATATATATAAACACACACTCACCACATTAATTTGAATGTAAACAGACACACACAAACCTGCCAGTGTGGAAGAAAAATTGGTAATGGAGCAAAGAAACTCTGGCCTGCTCCGCTAGCTGTATGAATTATGCTCTCACATATGCCCCTCTCTGTGCAGTAGTTCTGTGGTACAGCTACCGCTGGTGGTGTGCAGGCTACTGCTGGTGGTACTTAGGGGAGTCTTTTTCAGATTTTGTATAATTTAGAGCCAACTTTCTTTGTTTTTTTCTTGCTCTGGTTAGGGATTAAATTTGAAGTGTAGACCAGTGCTTGCTTAGTCCTCCGTCCCTCCCGCCACCTCCAATCATCGAACTCCAATCTCCTCACTCCCATCACCAAATCCAAGCACCGTACCTTGGGGGACAGAGCTTTCGCCATCGCTGCCCCCACCCTCTGGAACTCTCTCCCCCCACACATCCGTGCCTCAGACTCTCTACAAACTTTCAAAAAACAGTTAAAAACCTATCTCTTTAAACTAGCTTTCAACCCTTAATAACATCTCTCCTGTTCTTTTGTTTGTCATATGTTTGTTTCTTGTAAAGCATCTTTGAGTTGGGTGAAAAGCGCTATATAAAATGTATGTATTATTATTATTATTATTATTATTATTATTATTATTATTATTAGTTTAGTCTTGGATTAGGCCTGGTTTAGTCCTGGTTTGGTTTCAGTCCTTGTTTAGTACCGTTTTAGTCTTGGTTATGTTCTGGTTGGTCCAGTTTTAGTCCTGGTTTATTCCTTATTTTGTCCTTGTTTAGAAATGATCATTTTAGTCTATTAAGATGGTACTTTGAAAGCCTAATATTTCTAAGGTAGTACTTTTGAAAAAGTTTGAGAATCACAGTTTAGAGGTAAAGAGAATGTTTGAAGGGCTACCGCATTTATCTAGCTGCGTATGTATGTGTTGTGGTCAGGATAAATATCTGCGTTTTTCCCTGCACACAGGGTCCCGAGGGGAAGCCCCAGCCCTAACTGCACTAAGCACAATCACATGCTTCTATTCGCATACACAAGAGCTCTCAATCCTCTCATCTGTTTCCCTCCAAACACACAGCCAGTCACTGAAGCTCTTATCCCTCAAAAAAAATAAAAAATAAAAAAACGTCCTCCACCTCTGGGATTGTGCCCATTTAGGTCTACTTTCCCATTTGTCTTAAGCTGTTTTCAACTCTTATCTATTGACCTTCCTTCTGTGCTCTAACTGCAACACCTACATTTGCCTCTGCATCTCTCTCTGTCTCCTACTCAACAGTAGATGAGAAGGTGTATGTGTGGATACAAAAGAAAAAGTTGCCAGGACACCGCCCTAAACAGTATTTCCCCCTCATTAACTATGCATTTGTTCTGAGGTCATTTGACAGTCTGAGTAATCACTGGCAAAAATGGACAAATAATAAAAGCGCAGAAATTTTACAGACACAGCTAATCCACACCTTAGGCCAAAACACTGTATTGCAGATATTTTTGTGTAAACTACTACATAATGTACCAGTTTAAATTAAATTTAATCTTAGTTTTGATCCAATTTATTCCTGGTGCATTTTATTTTTTGATCAAGATAAATTTAGCCTGTTTTTTGATTACTTTGTTGGCTGGTCAGTCTAGTCTATAAGTAAGATTAACTGTAAAAGTAATGGTCAGATTTTGATAAAGTTCATTGGAAGGGTCAGTAATAAGCCAAAGGAGAAATGCTTAGTTTTTGATGAGAATCTGGAACACTGTCTGAATCCAGGATTTTTAATGGTTCTGTATCATTGGGAGAGAGGGACAAAAATTCAGTAAAGGAACCATTCATTTATTTTAATTTAACACTGCAAGATACAGTATGAAGGAACAGAATAGAGCATTTACCCCTGAACTAGAAATTCCTCCTGTATGAGGTAGCACCAATGCCTTGTTCAACATTTATAAAATTCACTAAATCTTTATCAGTGGGAGGCATTTATATTTCTGGTCATAATGCAAAATGTATTGTTTTCCAGTTTTCAAACAATACAACCCTAGCATGCTTTTATTTTTTCGGCACTCCCAGGAAAACGCTGCTGGCACAGGAAGTGATGTGTTTTGGCTTTCCATCGGCTGTGGCAACATGGTTCTGTTTGCTTTTAACAAATGAAAAGACCAGGGAAAACAGGAGAAAAATGCCATACATATGTGATCCTTTGGAAATGTTCATTGGGTCTACCTCTGCCACTCTCCGATGCAAAGAGGGGAGGGAAGGAAGAAGGAGGAAGAAGAGGACAGATGGCCTCAATCTGGTGATGGAGGCAGCGGCAGACCTCCAATAGACAGAGGACCATTTACAGCCGTTTTACATCTCTAAACACAGCCTAATACCTAATCCTGTTTTCATATACCCTGCATAAATAAAGAGGTGAGGGTACTGCAGGCCAGAGAGGAGACCTGTTAGTGCCTGATCTGCTGCAGGGTGTAAGTAAGACAAAGTGTCTATGTGTACAGCGTCATGGTGCATTAAAATTACAAGTTAATTGTAATTGTAAAAAAAGATGAAGAGATAAAAGATGACATTATACTAGGGAATATAAACTTGGACACAAAAACTAATCCAATTTGTGGTTGAAATTTAAGCTATTTTTATTGGTTCAACCCACATACCCGGCTCTGTGGCTCATCCCACAAATGCATGTTCTGCTCCATTAGTACAAATGTGGTACCATTTAAAAGGGAAATAAGCAGGCTTTCCAACAGTATAAGATGTATTGCTAAGAAGCATTCTTACAACAGATTATCTAACAAACACAAACGTTTGTTGTGCTAATCTAATTTATGATGTTAAATATAGTGCCTCATTCTAGCAGACCTTCTTAGTGTATAATGTCCAATAACTCAAATATGTGCCATTGTGCCTTAGCTTTTCCACAATTGCATATTCCGACCCCTATTATTCAGCCAAATGCAAGAACTTTTAAGTGTTTGAAAAAGTGGGAATTGTTTTTAAGAAAGAATGCTTGACTGCCGTAGCTCACAATACCTTTATAATTTTTGGATGGTGTTGTAGTTACTACTTTGTTTTGTGTCACTGTGTAAAGTTGAAGTGTTATACTTTTGTTAATGGGGAAAAGCAACACCAACTACAAAAATGTACAGAGGTTAACCAAAGATTTCTTGATTGTTCTTTACAATTTACACAAACTGCAAAGATACTGAGCAAACCAAGACTTTGCTGGCCGTTATAAAGTCACACCCCTATAGTGAAGAGAGCCAACATAACAGTGCAGAGTATGTGTTGAATTCCATAAAGTGCGTGTAAACAAAAACAGTGGTGGGCGACTTCAGCTCTTTGATTGCACACTCAGCCTGTGAGCTCTTTATTTCAAGTCGTTTATCGCAATTAAAATGGAGCACATTATAAACATTTGCAATTACAGAGTAATTATCATGTAATAGGCTTGACGGTGTTATTACAAGCTTGGGACGGGGTTTGGTTAATGTAATGTGTGGGGATTTGATATTGAAGAGTGCCATAAAGCTAAATGACCTGTGTCGTTGAGTGGGAGAGGCTATGTCGGGGAGAGAGGAGTCAGAGTGAGGCCAGTGTGTGGGCAGAATCCAATGTAGCCCGTTTTAAAGTCTGTTTAAACTGCCAGTCTGGGCTATACAGTGGTTGGGTCAATTCCACTTCAAACCCCCTGGCAACACATCCAGTCATCCACACATGCCAGCTTACTACACACACACACACACATCCACCACAAGCAGTTTTCAGCTCATTTCCGAGCCATGGGACGCCAAATAATACACTCAGATGAAGTGCTGCAGCGTAATGGCAGTAAATCCACAAGTTTGAGTGGAAATATTCAGGTGTTCCTTTGGTGCTTCAAAGTCAGCACAGCTAGAAATCACCTGCAATAAACAGCGCCCTGGCTCATCTCTTTGCCGTGACACAGCCATCAATCACAGTAACACTACCTGCTGCGAGCTGATTTCATCTCTTGACAGCTTTTCATGTGCTGGTGTGTGACTGGAGTGTGTGGGCTCTGCTTCATCAGTGCCCTGCCCCACTCACCGCACCTCCTTTTAGTGCAGCTACAGCTCGGTGCGCTCCAAGTAAGTGCCGCATTAAACCCACACTCTAAAAGGACAGGGAACATGGCTAAACCACAGTGTGATTATCTGTGGGGTTCACCTCTGAAAAGGAACCAGAGAAACTGTATCTGCAGCTACATGACTTCAGAGGGTTGTAAGTAACTCAATGAGAGCGTTTGTCAGACTTTCCATTTCCAAAAAGGCAAGAGATCTATCCTTCCTTAACACAACATCAGCCAAGGATGACGGCACTCAGACCACAAAACTGTATGTGAACACAGTTATCTTTTGGCTGTTGTTTTTTCAAGACTTAAATTAATAATAGTAGAAACAGATATTACTGTGTGAGCAGAAAAAGTAAAGTAAAAATCTCCAGCGCAGTGGGGAGTAACACATATTTTAATGGTCTGAGGACAACAGCTGGTTAATACAGAACCCATTCACACACCCACACAGCACAGGTAAACAAACACTCTTTTAATCAGACAGCCTTAGCCTACAAAACATTGGTCTTTCTCCAATAGGTCCAAAACATGACCAGAATTTATACAAAAGTCAGTTAAAGCAGCTTTGCCTGTGTTCCACCACAATACATTTTACTCCAAATACCTACTTTAAACTTAACCACAGTCATTCAAGCAATTTCCTTTGAGGGAGTAAGAATTGGCCTGTCTACCATCTAAGGTCACAACTTTACCACCCCCACTCTTACAAACAGCCTGCATCTGCTCTCAAAGCAATGACAGTGTAATGGTCCGCATACGATCCGACAGCATTGCACCCTGACCTGCCCAATACTGCAACAGCAGCCAGCTCTTTTTACGCCTAAAACACGGATAGTGTATGACGAAATGCCAGTAATTTTCCGCTAAACAAGCGATGTCCATGCAAAAGCTGTAATAATCCAGGCTCTAGATGTTGCCATGCGATTGCAACTTGTCATTGCCTTATATCAGCCACACCTCCCCGTGAAATCGACATCTAGTTTTATTTCTCACAAACGCAGTATTTTCTCCGAGCAGTGGTGACAACACTGCGGACAGCTACATACTGTACATTTCTGCGCTATAATTTCAAGTTTATTCTAGATTACTTAGGGTTTTGCAGACCGCAATACAGCTCCTTAAAGAGTAAGTGTATACTTACTGTGATGTGAATGTAGGTTAATGGCCGATGGTAAAAATTTTCCGGAATGGAGAGGCGGCGGATGACTCGCGCCCAAGTGACCGGGCGAGGGAGGGATCCTCCCGGCTGCAGACGCTGCTCCGAGTCGGTGCTGCTCCATGGCGAGCCCCGCCAACAGCGGCGGTGGGACATGGACGGAACGCGGAGGTCCAAAATCTCTGCCATCCATTATCCACGACAGGAAAAGTTACTCCCCTATTCAAAAAAGCCAATTCTGGCTATAATAGTGTCCTTAGTTTTTTTAGGTGATTCGTGTTCCTTTTCAGCCATGCTGCTGACCTACAAAACACAACAAGAAAAAGCGTGACACTGACTGTAAAATTCAGATACAAGTAAACTGCTGGGAGCGGACAGTTTAGGGATTTCTCCTGTTCGCAGCGAGCGCACGGCCCAAACGAGCAGTGACGCAGTTTGGAAAAACACTTCAAAAACTAACCACACGCCGTTTCTAAGTCCCCAAAAAAATAATTTGAGTTCCTCACAGTGTTTTAGAACTACTTCAACCGGACGAGCTTGAAATGACTTCTTTCAAAAAATGGTGTAATGTGGAATGGATTCGCCGCGCTCCACCCCACTGCAAACTGAGCTGCAGCCGCCAAGAGCTGCTCTTCCCGGGGAAGCACGGCCAGTCGAGGGGCGGCCCACTGCTCGGAACCGTACAGAAAACCAAACACCCCGAGATAGGTACACATACCGTCACATTTTAATCACATTCTTATTCTCTTTTCATTCACATTCTGTGCTTTTCCGATTACCCAGCTGTTTTCCTAAACCGTAAACCAGTAATGCATGCTATGAGCCGACCTCGTAAGCCAATACACCATAAATACTGAAGGCGCATCAAATATAAATTTCAAACGGGTTAAAAATAAATAAGGTTGCAAAAGACTGCATCATTAATCAGCGGAGTTAGAGGTGTTTTGTTGCCGACACATGCAAATACTCAAAGCCGAATTTGGACTGTAAGCTACTGTCCAAAGCAAAGAAATAAAAACATAACTAGGTGAACAATTCAAACGACCGTCTATAGAAGTAGTAAAACCTATTTTTTTACGATCTTAATAACTTAAACCTAGCGTTAAGTCTGAACTACGAGAACAACATACTGCGTTTAAAGCGTTGACTGTTTTAGTTCATTTTCCACACATAACCTGCTGTAGGCTACTGCCTTTAAAGTATACCTTCAGATAGGCTCCATAAATTAGACTATAAGGTCATTTCATGTAGCTGAGCTTATAACAGCTATTAAAAAGATTAAAAAGTCAGAACTTTGATCAGATGGCTACGAGTTAACAGAGTTACCAGTTCATAATAAAGCCCAGAAACGAACAACGGCTAGAGCAGACTTTTGGGCAAACAACTTAGCTCGTCATGTTTTGGTTACTCTCGTAAGAAACACAACCAAAAACAGTTATTGCCTATTTTAGCTGAAACAAGGCGAAAGTCGGGTTAACCTTCATAGGCCGAAGCGAGCATACTCGCTATGACTCGTGATCCGGGCGGGCGGGAGCTGAAGAAAGATTCCTTCCCCGACCACAATAAAACGCTTCTTTTTCCTAAAAACACCCAAAGCTAAAATGTCCCTGTGCGCGCTGGGCAGCGCACTAGCAGTGGACTAAAGCCCTCAGGTTGTTGTCCATGCGGCTCGACAGCGGAGGAGCACGGCGGACCAGCCACGTTTCAAACTTTTCACGGTTACATTAACAGCACACAAAACTTTCTCGCAAGAAAACAAATTAAAAACTTTGGGCACTTCTATAGTAGACCAGTTTACAAAAACCTGTGCGCGAGAGCCTCCGCGCCCTTTTTAGTTAGATTTGCACACAAAAATGTTTTTGAACAACGCGGACTGACACTTAGCTCAAACTGGGCAAACTAGAAAATTACGTGCGGCTTACTTGAAGGGAGAAAATTCGCGGACGGAGCTAAAAATCCAAACATTTTTTAAAATACATCCAGGTTGCTGGGAGAAGTGGATTAGTCCATTGCATGCTGGTCCAAAGGAAAACTGGCGGATAACTAGAGGAGAGCGAGCCTCCGTCGAGTCCGTAAACTCAACAGCAATGAAACACAGCATTGTTTAGCTCGCCCCGCCCATCTCCCTCGCTACCACCAAGCCCCTGCCCAGCCCCGAACGTCTCTGTCAGCTCCTCTGCTATTGGCTACAGTGGCCGTCAATCAAAGTCCAAGGCGTTACTGAAAAAAACGCACTGGCCGCTTGCCAGCACTATAAAACCAATTATGGAGCAGGGAGGTTGAGCCGTTTCAAGGTCCCCTCTCCCTTCAAGACTGAATGATCAAAACAAGAGGGTTTTTTTTTTCTTAGGAAAGAGGGTGGCGGTGGTGGGGGGCAGTTTGAAGCGTGTTTTCAAGGCGACCTTTTCTCCACCCCCCCCATGGCTGACAATTCCTTACTCATTTCCACGCTGATTAGAAGGACGCGTAAAGATGGGTAAGAAATAACCAAATAACCGTGGGAATTATTCTCACTTAAGCTGTGCCAGTGGTGCAGAAAAGATCTCAAGATCTTCTTACGACAGGTTTGTGGACGAACTTGGCCAAAACTGTAAGTGAATGTGATCAGAGAAGTTGGTTTCATTGTGTCAAAGGTATTCGGCAGTTTATCACATCAAGCTGGAATATAATGAGACTTGTCGCTATTATGACCTCCACACCACTGATTCGCTACTTCATTTTTCCCGGAGGGGGGCACGATGCTTCTTATGCAAATGACCAAAACAAGCTGCAGGTCAAGCAGCGCTGGGGTGCCTGCAGTATAATGTGCACCAAGTCTGAGCTGAACTAAATTAGCATAAGAAGAGGAGTAAAAGTGATGCACTCACTTGGGGTATGCAGGGACATATTCTGAAACAGCTAAATAATCTTTGCGAACATTAGAATTTGGCTTTTTTGGATTGTTGTAGTCGATAAGTTTACTTTAAAACAAACCATTCTGCATTAGTTGCAGAAAATGTTGATTTGACTGTTTCAAGCCGCCCCGGCCCCGCCTCCTCGCAGTGTGACCGTTTCAAGGCAGCCCTCCTGAAGGTGTGAAGGACGGAAGCGCCGTAACCACTGCACAGGCAAAGCGAGAAGGGAGAGCAGCGTTCGTCTGAGCGACAGCCACAAAAATCACTCGAGAAGCGGCAGCGAAGGAATGGTCCGCTTTTAGATGGGGTTGGTCACACCTGGTGGTATTTTCAAACGGAAAACAACCAATATCGAGGTGCGTTGCGAACACGAGGCAGTCTGCAGCGTCCCACTGCTCGCTGCGACTGTCGCCCTGACGGGACCCGACCATGGATTTAGGCACAGACGCAGTCCTATCCAAGGGGAAGAGGTTCGCTTTTGTTCCACATAGCGCCCGGACTGGGAATACAGACAATGCTTAGATTAGGGCCCATTGTTTTTGTCTTCAGCCCACAAGTAGGAGTCGGGTTTCATCTTCTCTTGGTTGTTTTTCTTGTCATATAGAGCGGAATTCGTGTGGGTTTATCTCCTCTGTGAGGTGGGTATGACTGACTGCCGTAGGCTCACGTCTGTACAGCTTATGCTTAACGTACGTATATGTTATTTTGACAAATTCAAATACTTATTTAGGGTACCATTTAATCCCGTTGCGCGCACGCTTTACGCACGGATAATACAGTATTATGCTTAATTGCTTTCCACGGGATGGTCTACAGTGGGTTCAGCTGTTTAAACAAATTCGACAAAGCAGCTATTTAGCAGTCGCTAATAGCCAAATAAAAAAGCTGTAAACATGGGGTGGTTTATGTTCAAGTTCTCACCTTGGTGTTTAGGTGGAAACCACAATGAGATCTTGTTTGGATTTAGGTAGGCAGCTTCAGAAGCAGATGGGAACGTTTGGTATGTTTTTATGGCCTGTACATTTACTGGTTTTGATGATAGTCCAACCCAAAGATTCAGACTTGAAGCTGCAGTGGAAAAGTACAACTATGATTTATTGCCAAAACACTACTGAGTCTGTAACACCAAAGCCAAAATTCCTTTCCAATTTCAAGTCATCAATCTTGGACTGTTTTATTTTAAAGATAGCAGGCTAAACACATTCAGTGTTTGTTTTTTTTATTTATTTTTTTTATACTGGTTGTTTTCCGTTTTGTTTCTTTCTCCCTGCTTTTGTTGCCAACATGCAATATTTCACAACCAACAACATGATCATCCAACTATAATTGCATTGTTGAGGTTTAGGTTCATTCTATCAATCGGCTGAAGGATCAGGTGAATGATTTGATTTGGCGGCCAGACTATCTGATTTTCTCCACACGTGGCTGCATGAACCCACAGGGGACAGCCCTCAGAGACAGCATTGATTAATTCAGCTGGGGTTCACTCCTCTCTAGAGAAAGAAATACATAAATAAATAAACAGTGAAACGTGCCCCCTGCATAAGCACCTGCCCTTTCACAGCACCACTTTATTTCACACACACTGCTAATATGCCCCACTTGTATGGCCGTGTTCTCAAGCGCACATATTTTCTACAATAATCCATAAATGGCATACAAGAAGCAGCGATAAATAACAACTGTGCAGTAATTTTGTAGACCCCACCCCCACTCAACACACACATGCATCACATCCTCGCAGCGCAGCATGACCGCAGGGCTAAATCATTTATCATGCCTTATCTGGAAGCACTGTATGCTCACTGGAGCCACTGCTGCTGCAATGCACCAACGCTAATCTGTGAGATGATTGTGAAGCAGGTTAATGGCAGTG
This sequence comes from Bostrychus sinensis, assembly GCA_020698575.1. Classification (NCBI taxonomy): domain Eukaryota; kingdom Metazoa; phylum Chordata; class Actinopteri; order Gobiiformes; family Eleotridae; genus Bostrychus; species Bostrychus sinensis. Next base: position 25,389,673 of record CM036253.1, on the reverse strand, counting down.
TCATATTTCAGACAAATACAAATGTAATAATTAGGTCTGAGATGAGTGAGTTTACCACACGCTCCTTGTGAAGAGCTTATGCACACAGAGTCTCCTGGGTAACCTGTCAGTCATCAGATCCAGGGTTTGATGGTGAACCGCTGAAGGGGGAGGAGGGCACAGCTGGCCATGCTCTTCACCCTGACACGCATGCATCTGGACATCAAGCACAAAGAAATGCATTAATGATGTTTATCTGTGGCTTTTTCAGAAAATAAAAATAAAAAAGGCTGTATAAAAGTAGGATTACATACAGTATGTGTAACACTGCCTTCAATCTTCTTTCTCTTTCCTTTCAACTTTCCCCTTCCAGGGTTGCCACAGCAAATCCTCTGGCTCCTAGTGTGCATTTGGTTTTACACAGATGCCTTTCTTGATGCAACCCTCTCCATTTATCAAGGCTTGGGACTAGCACAAAGAGCACACTGGCTTGTGACCCCCTTGTACCTGGCTTTGTGCTTCTTATACATTACACATATAAAGTTACATCACATTAAAAAGTCTGGTTCATTAACACATATAATCCAAGTATGAAAATGTCAACATTATTTTAACTCAGATTTTGATGAGAGGAACAAGACAAGGATAAGCTCAAAGTAATCTTCATCTGCCTGTTCCTCAGATCCAAGATGCTATGGTGTATGGGGGAGGGGCTGTCATTGTCCATGCAAAGTGCATGAGGAAGCAGGGCTTGCACTGGATGTGTATGTGTGTGTGGAGAGAGCTCTGAGAATTCTAGGTTTTTCTGAGAAGCACATTGCCACAACAAGGAAACACTGATGCAACACTCATCAAGGAGATGTGTTATACTTCAATATCCTCCTGCTTAATCACAACTCATCTGAGGTTATAGATCTAAAATATGATATAAAATGTTCAACTTCATTTGACCCAGATTCAAATATAGGCTAGGTTACTCCCACTTAACTTACTGATCTGCAAATGATGCATCATAACTGCAATGTATTTGTTAAACCAACAGTAATATATAGGGTGCACAGTGGCTGAGGCATTAGTGCTCCTGCCTCTCAGCGTGGAGACTGTGGGGTCTCTCTTTGGGCACTCTGACTTTCTCCCAGCGTCCAAAAACACACGAGTAGGTGAACTGGTGACTCTGAATGGCTCATGGTGAACGAATGAAGGTACACCCTAAGGCCTGTAGTTGCAAGGATAAACTCCAGTCACCTAGGTCTTCTACGTTAGTTGAATCTCTTTGTTGTTCTAAATTAAGGATTTATTAAAACTCATTACATAAAAAAGGGAGAAAAAATGTGCACTATATTCCCAGGCCAATGCTAGAGCTGTTGTATTAGCAAATAGTGTATTTTTCCTCCACTGGCCTCCTTCTGTCAGCATTGGTACCCTTCTATTTGCCTTTCACCTAGTTTAGTGGTGCCTTTAACAGTGGAGCTGTGCAGCTGCCCCATCTGTTGGACGTAAACCCAAACTGCAGGTGGACATCCGGATTGACCGATGGAGCTGCTGCAAAGCGCTTCAGCTGTAGTAAATGGTCGAACACAGTACGCCTCGTTTTCTGACAAATTGTTCTGCTGTAATCGTCTTTTTTTTTTTTTAAAGACACCTGCCGTGCGTACACCTGTGAGCGCGCACGGGTAATATATACACTCTCGCGGTCAAAATAATCCAGACAAGCGCAGAAAATTGAGCATCGCGGCGTGCACACGTTCAGGGCACACACACCGTACTTCTACCAGCGAATGTTTTGCTGGCGTGGCAGTAAAATGATATCAGAGGAAAGCAGCCTCAGCAGAATCACAAGGGAACTGCAGGGAGATGGAATAAATTTCCAGTCGCAAACACACTTGATCTTCTTGTGTGTACCTGAATGCAGCATGCAGCCCACTGTAATGGATGCATGTATAAATTCATATCACTGGAAACACATACTTATATATTCATGGGTACAGGTCTCCGTGTTCTCCTCAGATAGCTTTCTAGGCTCGTTGTATATCACCAGGGGTTGTAGCCGAGAATACAATAGGAAAGTGGGACGTTCGGACTAATGGACACACAATGACTTTGGTTAGTGCAAGCTGCGCTAGATTTATAGTGTCATACACAGTAACAAGATATGTTGCATGGAACATTGCGGGTGGGACCAGGCTCAGGCAACCCATCTTATCCTCTTTCATCTCTGTTATGCAAATGCAAAGATCAGCAGGAAGTGCGCACCTGACCTTTATCATCACAGGAAATTGATTTTAGGAGTAATGTCTAAAACACTAAAAATTTAGGAAGCCGCTTTTTGTCTTATATTGTCATGTGCTTTCCCTCAATGACACATTTCCTGCTCTGGTTCCATGTGGATCTACGTAAGTACAAATTTTAATACGTGATTAACATATTAAGAATTATTGTAACAAATAAATTGTGTACATATGTAATGATGAACAGCACATAAACGACCCTTACCATAGGCTACCGATCTATTTAGAATTTGTAATACAGGTCTTTACTGCCATCTGGTGTCCAAACATTGTAACTACAGTCATTGCACTGGGGTTAAAATATACCCGTTTTATTGCCATTTTTAAAAAGAAAATAATCCTGTCATTCTTTAAAAATATTTTGTCTCTTTTTGAACCCAGATGTTCACCTCATTAGCCTATGGGCACAGGATCTACAGTATTAAAAATGAGATCTCATGAAAAGAGCATGACTACAGATCAGATGTCTGGGGTGTAAATATTGTATGCAGCCAGATTTCACTGAATACTGCAGTTAAATGGGTCTATATAAAACAGTCCAATGAACAATGTACTTTTGTTAGCAAATGTGGTGACTTAAATATTTTGAACGCATGTTAGCCTTTAGCTACTCTGGCTAAATTGAATTTACCATGAGTCATAAATTAGCTGAACTGTCAGTAACTGCACTCCAGAAAGTGTATGGGAACTGGCCTAATCATTGTCTAAAGCTGTATTGTGTGATGCAGGCTTTAGAGGACAGCCTTGCCAAAATTTAAATACCCTGCACAAACTGAAACTTTGCACCATTGATCAAATTAAGGCCAGCAGTAAACTGCTTAAGACATGGGCATGCTTTACATAAGTCATGTTTGTCCTTTTAAGACAGCCAATATATGTTTATAGTCAAGGGAAAAAAAAAGGTTTTAGCCAACTAAAATAAAAGTACCAACTACAGACTCTAAAGAGACAAAAAGATCCAAAGTCAGTATTGGAACACATGTGCACTTTATTGGGATTGTTTAGTCAGTGTACAAGTTGGCCCCACTGGTCTGGCACCCCTTGTTATCCCGTCACTTTGAGACCCCTTGCCCCACCACCCGAGGGATGAAACCTCCAACAGGGGGATGAAGAGGTCACAATTGGGTTTTGCATAACAAAAAAAAAATTAACAGGACCAAGATATTTTTAAGGCTGAAAGTACAAAAAACCCAGACATAATTTACATACAAGCGATACTACAACCATGTTTAAGTATGCTCCAACCACTGGGCAGCCTTCACAGAGGCAAATACGTGTCTGAACAATGCAGTTAACATTTGGAACCATGTGTTGAACAATGCAGTTAACAAACATTTGGAATGACTCAAAAGAAAACAAAATGTACATTTAAGTCCCAGATGCAACTGCAGTGGTCTGGGGTATTTTTTTAATATAGCCAAACATTACTGTAGCCTTCACTTCCAGTTTTTAAAATCCTGAGTCAAGCGCCAAATATAACTGAAGCCATGCCAATGAATTGGTCATCTAGGCTCTGTGCCTGAGAATGTATGAGAAATGTGTGTGGTTGTTTTGCACAGAGCTGAAGTTGTTGGGGCGTTTGGTCGGGAAGGGGAAGGAGGAACAGTCTGTTTAGAAGCATTTGCGGTGGACGATGGAAGGGCCAGACTCATCGTACTCCTGCTTGCTGATCCACATCTGCTGGAAGGTGGACAGAGAGGCCAGGATGGAGCCTCCGATCCAGACAGAGTATTTACGCTCTGGTGGGGCAATGATCTGCAGGAGACAGGACAAAGTTAGACTAAAGCACTCAATGAAAAACCTACGCAACACAACCATTAGGGAACTCACCTTGATCTTCATGGTGGATGGGGCCAGAGCTGTGATCTCCTTCTGCATCCTGTCAGCGATGCCAGGGTACATGGTGGTACCTCCAGACAGCACAGTGTTGGCATACAGGTCCTTACGGATGTCGACGTCACATTTCATGATGCTGTTGTAGGTGGTTTCATGGATACCGCAGGATTCCATACCTGAGTTGACAAAAAAACAACTTGTAAGTACAAGGAATTAAAGAATGGAACAAAGATGTAGTGCCTATGAGAAGAAACTTACCAAGGAAAGATGGCTGGAAGAGGGCCTCTGGGCAACGGAACCTCTCATTGCCAATGGTGATGACCTGTCCGTCGGGCAGCTCGTAGCTCTTCTCCAGAGAAGAGGAGGAGGCAGCAGTGCTCATCTCCTGCTCGAAGTCCAGGGCGACATAGCACAGCTTTTCCTTGATGTCACGAACAATTTCCCTCTCGGCCGTGGTGGTGAATGAGTAGCCACGCTCTGTCAGGATCTTCATGAGGTAGTCTGTGAGGTCGCGGCCGGCCAAGTCCAGACGCAGGATGGCGTGGGGGAGAGCGTAGCCCTCATAGATGGGCACTGTGTGGGTCACACCGTCACCGGAGTCCATGACAATACCAGTGGTACGACCAGAGGCATACAGGGACAGCACAGCCTGGATGGCAACGTACATGGCGGGGGTGTTGAAGGTCTCAAACATAATCTGGAGAAAGAAATGGTAAAAAATTAGAATTGAAGTATTAAAGAGTCTTTAAGCTGCTGTGGACACTTCACCCACAACATGCATTAGTGGCTCAGGATAGTTAATAGGAAGGTGCAGAACATTCCTTCACACTTGTGGATGTCAGATGTCTAAAAAGGATGCAAAGCTAATACTTTAATTTGACACAAGTGTAGATTAATCACACTCAAAGCTCAAGAAACCTGTTGATGATAGATCATCTTAAAGGACAGAGACCCTGGAGAAGAAGGGATGAAGGAGCATGTAAGAACAGAAGTTGAAGACCAAAAGACAAGTTTGAACAATTCAACTGCTGAAGACTGAATATAAAAGTGCAGTAGTTTGTACCTGGGTCATCTTCTCCCTGTTGGCTTTAGGGTTCAGAGGGGCCTCTGTGAGCAGGACAGGGTGCTCCTCAGGTGCGACTCTCAGCTCGTTGTAGAAGGTGTGATGCCAGATCTTCTCCATATCATCCCAGTTGGTTACAATACCGTGTTCAATAGGGTACTTCAGGGTCAGGATACCTCTCTTGCTCTGGGCTTCATCACCAACATAGCTGTCTTTCTGGCCCATACCCACCATCACTCCCTAAAGCAAAAAGTTAATTAAGTTTTTACAGCCAGCAATATTTTCAGCACTATACTACAACTAAACAATTTCTTTTGTACAAAGAATTAAATTTCTAACACTGTAGCAATGTTTTAAGTCTATGCAGATTATGGCACTACCCACCTGATGCCTGGGGCGACCAACGATGGAGGGAAAGACAGCGCGAGGGGCGTCGTCTCCGGCAAATCCGGCTTTGCACATACCGGATCCGTTGTCAACAACGAGTGCGGCGATTTCTTCATCCATGGCTTAACTGCAAGAGAGGAAATCACGTTACTCTACATATGTCACATAAAATCTCACTTCCTGTTAAGTCATGGTTGTAGTGCTTTAGAGCAGCCGCTGGGTGGCGCTTGTGGCCCACATTCCGCGCCAGACAAAAGGAAGTGCGCTGCATTCTGTTATTGCCATATAAGGACATGGTCTGGTTTTGAGCGGCTTTGCGGCTAACGGTGCCGTGGCGCGAGGCCAACAGCAGAACACGAAGAACAGGAAGATTCGACAGAGACCAAGCCTCGCGACCACTCCCACGGTCCACTACTGTCCAGCCTCTACAGGACACTCCCAATGTTGCCCAATCACACAGCTCTAATACTCAGGACATTCTTTAATGTTACTGCGTCACAACCTTAGCCAGCAACTTCATTCATTGGTTCCCGGTTAACAGTATAGGCTGTTTAAATACATGAAAGTGAAGTTACATTACGTATGAGAGCACAAGGCGGACTGATGCTTCATTTCCTGAAGACCACGCCTTTGTCAGGATTCCTGCATATCCCCACCTCACCCATTTTAATGTTAATTATTAAAATTTGTATTTTTGAATTCTTACCCAGACCTATAAACATTTTGCGCCAAATAAAAATGACTTTGCCCATTCAGTGAGTGGACTCGATGAAGCTAAAAGCATTGGAGTATAGCTGGAAAATAAGTTATAAAAAGTACAAGTATATAATAAGAATAAAAAGAGTTGAATATGCTCCAAACGCTGCGGTTAGTGGGGCTACTAGCTCGGTGGGGCTAAGCTAATGTGCTAAAGTAGGTCACACCCCGTCGCAGCGGGCACAAAAGGAGAAGCCGGGTCCAGACCAACTCCGTTCAAAAGCCCATTCTAAACCACTGCTGGTGAAAATGTGCAAACAGACATCAAATAATGGTTCTGAAGGCAAACATGGACAATGGACAGAAACATTAAAATTAAACGGTTATCCTGCAATGAGGTTTTACCCATAAGCCGGTAGACTGCAGTAGCATTCATGAGCTTGACATTCGTCCATCTGAGATGGCTTAGTTTTAATTGTGAAAATGTATAGGAGACAATTCGCACAGGATTTTTAGTTACTTGTGTTAAATTAGCAGTAAAATATGATAGGACAAAAGAACCTCGTGGTCCATGGTTTCGATGAAATAAAGGCAGTTCAATTGCAATTACTCGTAGAATATGTACTACGTGGTCATAGTCTATCGTTTCACCAGGATTATCTTTGGATATTAACAATAAAGTTTGCTTACCTTTGGGTGGGGGGCTTTTCGTTTTAAGGGAACCGGTTTCAGGCAAATGATATCCCGCACAGATTGTGAGTAACGGCGCTCAGAGTGAACGGTTCTCTGTGGGCGCTTGTTTTTTATACCGCGCCGTTTGCCCGGCTCGAGCCATAAAAGGTAAACTTTCGGAATGGCGCTCTCTGATTGGTCCAGCGTCATGCACTGGGGCACGTCGCGTGCACACTGTGGCGCACTGACCGCTCGCGATTTGAGGGACAGAGAGAGAGAGGGAGGCGATAATAGCAAAGGATTGGAGAAAATAAAAGGAAAGGGATTGATGTTGTTGAGGCCTAGTAAGCCTAATCCTTTGACAAAGTCTTTTATGTACAAGTTAAATTGATGTATAAACTTTTACACGATTTACTTGTCTTCCTGCAGCTCGTTATGCACTTGTGCAAATCTTTTACAACCTTATTGAACAATGGTGGGCCAACAGGCAGACTCCTCCCTGTCAGACAGGCCCAGGGAAAGGCCCAGCGCTTATTTTAGATAAGATATTTAATGCACACATTTTTCTATATAGCACGTTTCTCTGATACCTAGATAAAAGCAGCATGCTTTAAGCTCAGTGGGAGTGTAGTCACTGCATCACCAGTTCAAACACATGACACACATAACACAAACAGTGGAGCTGCTCTGCCAAAGTCTGTAGAATGACCAACTCTCATAGGCCACCCCTTTATACTTACTGTCCAGGCTGATTCCTCGTGTAGTCCTTGTTATCTTTTTTATATACTCTCTAGTGTGTAGCATTAAGAATATACTTTCATTCATTTAGTCATTTGGACATATTTTAAAGCTGGGGGTTAATCAGTGCTGATCGCAGCTAATGTGGTGCACAAGACATGCAGCAAATTCATCTCTTCTTCCTTTACCACTTCCTCTTCCCTCTTTGTTGCAACAATTCCTCTGCATCATTTTTTCACCTTGTCTCTCTCTTCCTTATTGTTGCATAGTTGACTTTAAATGGGCATGAATGCTGTCCTTATATGGCTCATTATAGCTTATTTTCCTAAATTTATTATCTTGTATAGCGTGAAACAGCATTTCTCACATGTGACCCAACATAGACCCACTGATGACAACTCATTGTTGGGCCTATACCAGACTCATAGCATTAATTGTGATAGAAGATCCAATACGCATATTGACAGGTCTCATCTTAAATCCAGCCTTTTCCCCTTTTTATGTGTCTCTTTGTGTAATATTTAGCAAATTCAAAAATAATGTTGTAAAAAGGATTGGCTAGCAAATACAGCATCTAGCTTTAAGGGAGTGGCTTTAGCCTCAAAAGGATGTAGTGATTCATGGCTATCCCTAATGGAAGTGGAATACAACCATTTGACTAATCTTTCATGCAGTCTAAAGAAGCATATGAAAAGTGGGACTTTGTTTTGCAATATTCAATCTCTTGGTCACAGATTTGCAGCTTTGGACGTATGTGTGTGTTTACTGAAAGTGAGAGGTCTCTGGCTAAGTGGTTTGTTGTCAACACTCTTCACAAGGAATTACTACTAGCCAAGTGCCTGGAATAGTCTCCTGGAAGACTCTTCTCATGTATCATAACAGTGTGTGTGTGTGTGTTTATGTCCTATGTGCCAGGAAAATGGAGATAGACGCTGACTGTCGCCTCATTGCCAAGGTCCCACGTGCAATAAAGCCACTTGATAAAATTTGGGAGCATTTTTCACATACACAGGAGTTTTTAAAAGCTGCTTTAGGTGATTTGTTTCTGGACTATTACTATGTGTATGTACTAAGTGGCAGTAGTCTAAACAGGTCATTTGTCAGTGTAAGTGTCACTGAGTTTGAAAGCTTTGAAAGCCCAAGTACAGTTATTTACTGTAAAACTTATGGGCCCAGTGGCAGTGTCAAAATGTACTCTGTAACTGTTTAACTGGAGTTTGTGTAAAATACTACATATTCAATGCAAAGGTCACGTCATCATCCAAATATGACAAGCAGTCAATCATGAAAATGGTTTGATAATACATTCACATACAACAATAGCAGTCTTCATGGCACACATGGTTAAATTAATAAAAGCCTAATGTGTCATGTTTCTTCCACCTGTTGCAAGTTATATTTTTACATGTGATCTCAGTTCCTCTTTGCCTGCTGCACTGTGTCCATGTGACAATGTGTCAATCAGTAACTTTCTGATCACTTATGTGTTTATATGCCTCCAGGTCAAAGGTCAAACAACTGCAAAAACTCATCACTCATTGCTAACTTTGATTACATGGGATTCAGTTTTGCGCGAATAGATGCTTAAATTTTCTTCTGCAACGTACCTTTTCACAACTCTATTGCCAGCTCACTATCTTTTTACGTCAGACATAATGTGCTGTGTGGAAAGTGGATGTGTGGTGACACTCTGCTGTGATGTCACAAGCTCAGGTTTTTCTCTTGAAATAAGGCAATCAAAAAACTTGCCTGGAGCAACACCGACAAGAAACTCAACCACTCCCGTCTTTATTAATACTATCTCTCTAGGTTCACCTTTATTAATACTGCAGTCTCTCTTTCCATAACCAAATAAAAACAAGTCACTGCTATGTTCATTTCCGTTTATTGCATATTGGTCTAACTTTAGTTTCATATTCTTTTTAATATTTTGCATATCAGCACCAAGATCTTTTTGGTAGTTCTGTGGAGTGCGGGGGAGGGGAGACACATTGCATGAAAGGCCTGTTGCTAATGTGGTAATGCTGGCCATAGGGGGTGGACATTGACATGAATACTCCATCTATTCCATGCACACACACACACACACACACACACACACACGCACACACCATTTAAAACATCTGCCACCTTGGATCTAGCTGCTTCTACACGCCAAAAAGACTATGTAGCTCAATTAAAAAAAAAAACATTAACCACAATTAGCCCTGAACAAAGTTAAAAGCGCAGACAAGAACTTGGGAGTGGTAGATGGGATGCACATTATTATGGCAGTAAGCGATGGATGGACCAAGAATAAGATTATGCCGAAGCAGAGGACAAAAGCTGTGTGGTCAAAAGTGTTATGTGTCATCTGGAAATTTATGACTCAGAATTTTCAACTTTGCTTCACTCTGGTGTTGATATAATTATAGACTAGGAAAAAATGTGAAGGCCACTTGCCATCTTTATTTTGGCTAATTTAAGTTTAAAAATACTCAATGCTGCTAAACACAAACATTAATATCAATAACAAGAAACACACTGTAGAATCAAAACATTACTAAGAATCAAAGTTTAAAAGAAACAAACTAACAAGATCTGACAACAATAACACTGCCAGTATAAATAAAAACAAGCAGAACACTCATCAAAAGGCCCTTCGTGAGTTTGAGTAGAGGTTCAAATATGTATATGGAGCTTTTGACACAGCCACCCTGCCTTTGTATCATGGTCTTTTCATGCACGTTAGAGCATGGCAAGCGGGACGTTCTTCTCCTCTTCTTCCCTCATCACTCCTCACAAAGTGGCTGACCAACCAATTGTTTGCCATCTGCAACTGGTCATAGTTTGCAGAGAGGGAAACCCTATTCACTACCCCTCCTCCCCTGGCCTCTTCTTCTTCTTCCTGCCCCCCTCTTCCCTCCTTCCTCCTCCTCTAAGACCAGCGATAAAGCTCATAGAGGGCTTGTCTACTCTGCAGCGTCATTGATCCGCGGGTCGCCGTGGTGACAGTCTGACTCCAAGGCACGGGCCAGTTACCAGCTGTGAGTGCTGTGTGTGTGTGTGCGTGTGTGTGTGTCTGCCAGCTGGCCTGTAATGCCGATTGGATTAGCTTCCCATTTACGGCCCAAATGGATTCTTATCTCCATCCCCCAACTTCTTAGAGACACACTTTACCACTATGTCCCATTACATGATCTAAATTATCTTGCATTTATCAAGATATAAGAGTCACATAAGTCCTCTTAATTTGCTCATCTGGCTATGTGCTTCATCCCTGAACTAATAAAACAACTGTATGATGTATTAAAGTAATAGGCTAGTTGCAGTACAAAATTGTTCATGCTTAAATAAGGTGTCTGTTCTAGTTTTCTGTGGTCAAAAGGCATTTGTAATAAGGGTTGAACTAAAACAGTAACTGCATCCTACTTTTGAGTTTTAGGGTTTTTCTATTCTTCCTGTTGCACTTTAACACACTTCCTTGTCTTCAAATAGGTATTTTTTTTTTTTTTTTTTGCTCCATTGAAGATGCTGCACTATATTTTGACATGCCATTATTAACAGTTTTGTAAAGTGATTCATAGACTATACAGACTATGCCCTTGTTTTAAGACCTCTACTATTACTACCTATTTCTACTTCATTAGCCCCTACATACCGTTATACTCAGGGAGTCTTATCTACCCTCTGCCATCTGTTTCTGTCTGAAGGGAGGGACGTATGGCTCAGGTCTGTCCTGTGATTGGCTCGTTTGGGTGCTGTGAGCTCGGTGACTGAACACATATACTTCCTGATCTTCATTATTCCTACCCACTCATGCTCGTGCAGCTACAGCAAGAGAGGTCAGCCACCTCCACACGCCCATGCACTTTAGTCCTACCCTACCAGCTCTGTGTGGACATGGCTTATGTAATGTCAGTTACCAATGCTATGTGTAATATTCTTATGAAATATCATCACATTGTTAAGAGCATCAATTAATATTATTGTCAACATAAAACTAGTCATTAATTCATCTTCTTCTGTTAAGGGTTGTGGTTACTGGAGCCTATCTCAGTAACTATGGGCCTGAGGCAGGTTACACACTGGAAAGTGGCCAGTTAGTAGCAGGGATTACAGACAGACACCCATTCACTCTCACATTCACTCACCAGGGGAAAGTTAGAGTTACCAGTTAGAGTCACCTGCATGTTGGAGTTATCTGGAGTGAATGCAAAGGATCAACCTCACAACCTCTTTGCTGGGAGGCAGGAGCACTTACAGCTCTGCCACTGTGCCCACACATAAAACTATATACATATACAGTAAATTGTAAAAGAGAAACTGAACTGCAGTTTTTATAGTTCAGTGTGCTGGATAGTCACTCTGTTTTTACCTTCATTGGGCTGGTTGGTTGTTGGTTTCTTTGTTTCCTTCTATTCTATTATATTTTTTCAAAGTTTTTTTTATTGCTGTAACCATTCTATACCTATTCTACATTTATTTGTGTTTTTGAAAAACTGAGCTACTGTGACCAAGCAATTTCCCTTGTGGATCAATAAAGTCTGTCTAAGTCTAAGTCTTTCTTTGGTAGCAACATGACTCAAAAAGTTTAGTGTAGTTTTGGGTGTGGATTTGAAACATAGTCTGGAGGTCTAAAAGATTCTTTACCATTGTAAGATAAGGGCAATTTTCTAGCAGCATAACTCAAAATGTTGGTGGGAAGGTCACAAATGTGGAAAGGAACAGATGACCGTGGCTCCAGAACACTGTCTGATTGGAAATGCCATGAAAAAGCCATAATACCAAAGGAAGGGAGGGGTATACTGTATATTGTTATTGCAGTGTCTAAAAACAAAAGTGCATCTATCAGTTAGCTTTAATGTCTACTAATAAAGAAGTTTCTTATGTCTCCAAACACGCCCAGTTGTCTCTTCCTTTCTAGATATAAAGCCTTGTCTCATCTTTCCTGTTGCCTGCCTAGTAACTGGAAACCCCTTTTCATTTTTCACCCAAAATCACTGTGGTGCTCTCTTGTGCCTCTTTGCCCCCTGAACCGCTCAATAAATTTGACTTGCTTTGTCATTTTCTGCTTTTGTTCTGCTACATTGTAGGTAACACCTTTTTGTGTCAGACCGTATTGTCTTGTATGTCCGCTGTTCATTTCTGTTTGCAGTTCCCACCCTCTCTCTACTCTCACAAATTTGCCATTTGAATGAGCGGCCTGCCTGCCTTTGATTGGCTGCCAGCGGCTGCCTTATATGGTCATGGGGCCAGCAGTGGAGTCAGGAAGTGGAGGAAAGAGGAAGTAAAGAGCAGCCGGCTTCTGGAGACTTGTATCAAAGTGTGCAGCCTTGTAAAAAAAAAAAAAAACTGCCACACCTTTGACAATTTTTGAGCCATTTTTAATACGATTTATAATGTTTTTTTTTGTTTTGTTTTTTAAGTTTGCTTCTCAGATTAGCACACTTGAAAAAACGTGCCAGTCACTCGTTGGTAGTGTACCTGCTGTGTTTAGTAGAATGTGACTGGAAGCCTCTTAAGCACACATGGCAGCCATTTTTCAGCTTAGGGCTTTAGTTTACAGCCAGGGGTTGGGCAAAGTCCACCTAAGCTATGCTACAGGACATGGTACTGCTGTTTAGCAGCACACTGTTATATCACTGTGATGTAATGTTGGTGAGAGTACTTTTGCTTACAGTTTACACAAATAAATGAAGATTTAAGAATGAATGATAGGTATGTGCAAAGATTTGTTTTGCTCATTACTACTCATTACACAATTGTTACACTACTACAAAGTTATGATTATGAAATAAAAGGGTGTGACTTGCTCCTGCCTGTTAGAACTACTACATACTTCCACACGTGTACTATTATTAGTTTTGCACACAAGCTACACGAACTACAAATACAAGTTACGACCTGTTACTCATTACTTCTACTTATACTACTATCACTCTAGTAGCAGTAGCTTCATACACTAAGCTACACTTACTCCAGTGCAAGCTTATGTCTTTAGTTTGCTGCAGTACTTACTATTACACTACTACAATCGCTACCAGCTTGATACAGTAAGCTATTTATACTTAATATACTTCATTGCAAGTTTATGATGTTTTAAAGTAAATAATGTTGTGACTTGGCGTTACACCCGTTACAGTACTACTACTTACTACCACGCAGTATTACAAGGAGTAGTAGCTTGATACACTAAGCTACATTGACTTTATTGCAAGCTTATGATGTTTATTATGCTTTGTGGTATCACATTGCAGTCTAAAGGAAGAGCTTCATTGTTATTGCTTGCACAAAACTTATGATCTTCATGCTTTTCCTCATCCTCTTCTTTGCATGCACATTAAAATACCATGTGAAGTTCATACATATATTAATAGCCAAAAAAACTGTGTGCATTGTGGCCATCTCAGCCTGTTTGTACTGTTGTTTGTGTTTGAAATGGCACAGGCCTGCGAGGAGTCAGGGGCTGTCTGTGTACTCTTAATTCATGTGTGCAATCATCAACCCGGGTGTGTATTAGTAAAGCCACACCCTGCTGTTAACACTAGCATCCATAAAAGGAGATCTTTATGTTGGTCACATGACAACAATCTGAGGAATGCAACTGTGGTCACATGGGACGCCGTCTCAAGGAAATCAGCTTCACTCCCCGAGGCCTGTCATATCAGTCTGTGTCAGTCTTTGTCTTTTTGGATTTAACACATTGTGGTTTAGTTCTGTTTGTTTGTAAGGAGATCAAAACTGTTATAAATGTGCACTTCTGTGACTTTTTTTGTTTGTTGTTTCTGTGCGTTGGTGATTACAAGGTAATTCAGAGTACCAGAAATTTCACTTCTCTCTCTCACTCTAACTGGAAATTGCAGAGGAGGAGTTTCCTTCTCAGAAAAAAATACCCCACTTGTATTTTTGCATGAACTCATGATGATTGACTGACGTGACAAGCTCTAATTATTCTATGCATTCAGTCTCTTCTATAAAAGGCCATGTTAGACGCACCTTGCACTTTCATTACTTCATTTTCATGTCACAACTAACAAATGTACCTGTCTGAAACATCACACCTTTCCTTCCTTTTTTGTTTTTTTGGTACATCACATTTCTCCTGAATGGTTTCAAACTTTTATGTGTAGCTTGAACAACAAAAGTAGAAATGAAATCCACACCGGTTCCTTGTGTGGGCTGCTCAGTGCCGTCTCCCATAGCAGCCCAGCTTCATAGTGGAACCACAAGTTTGTCACTTTTTTTTCACCACACACAAAACAAGAACAAGACTTCCTCTCTGCTGACTATACGCACAGCACCATATAAGGCCAGCAGGCTGCAGGTATAGGCTGGGACCCTTCCTTTGTATATGATGGCAGGTTGGATTATTGCAGAGGTATATGGGCAAGTCAGGGCAGTCTGCAACATATTTTCTGCTGAGCATATATGAGTAAATGTTAGGACATAGCATTTTGGCAACAGTTCAACTGTCATGATCATACAATTCTGGTTTTTCCAAAGTACAACAAAAGACATCCTGTGTAAAGTGTCATTTAGAACTTTCCTGCCATTGTTGCATAATGGGATTGCAGAGTTTAAATTTGGGGATGTAAGGTTTTTAAATGAGAGCAAGTATGCACAGTACACAAGTTACTATGGTTTCAATGGCATTTGGCTTCTTGATGTGCCAGTGCAATTGTCAGCTCTTTAACTCACCACAGTGGCAGGGGAAGTACACCAGATCTGTAATAGTACTGATAGTAGTAGAAGTGTTGAAGTTAAAGTTTACTTATTTACAAAGTACCCTTAAAAGTTACATTTTAGCAGTTTCTGGTACCATTACTGTGGCTACTTAAACTTGTACTGCTACTACAACTACTACTATGTTTGCTACAATTGCAGCTGCTACCACTCCTACAACTGCTGTTACTTCTACCACTACTACTTCTTCTACTACAACAATTCCTACTATTGCTACTACTACTACTACTACTACTATTGCTACTACTGCTGCCACTACTACTACTACTACTACTACTACTACTACTACTGCTACTACTACTCACTAGCAATTAATTGAAGTGTGTTACCCAGCCAGAATAAAGATATACCTTTGGAGAATTTAAAATGTATTAGAGTAAAAGTATGTTATACTCAGAGAAAATGAGTGAAACTGTCTTGGTACTTTCTACTTCATCACTTCAGTATATTTAAATGACTGTATTTTATGTGGAATGTGCTCTTTGCCACCGGAAATTAACAAACAGTTTTTAAATTAGTCATGTGTCACTCCCTGGCTGTAGGTTTCACTGAGCGACAATCTCAGAGCTGTGCTACCACTGAGTCAGCAACAAATACTGCACTCCCAACACACTCTCTCATAGTGCACCAGAACAAAGAGAACAGCCTAAGGTCCTAAAGGGGAGGAATCCTTGACCCCAGGGCTCAGGTATCTGCACTGACCCTAACCCCCTTTCTTTTAATTCTCCCTTTGTGTAAATAGGTGTAGTGGCTACTCTATATGGTCTTCGTATAGCCTCCAAGACCTTGGTATGTTTCTGGCATTGCAATTAGCAGCGCCATATGTGAATGTATGCATGTTGTTGGCAGTGTGACCAAATAGCCCGACCCTCCCTCACTCACTCCCTCAGACCTTCCATCCCTCCCTTTTAGCTTTGTTACATTGACCAAGATATTTGCACAAAGCTGTGGCCTAGATACTACTTCTGTGCACATTTTCTTCCCGTCATGGGACTTAAAACCAGGAACCACTGTTTCAACAACAAGCAAACCTTGTGTGAGCCAGGCAGCAGACATATGGATAAGATGTATGCATGGTAAATTTATGTTGGAGCCAATCCTCCAGGATTCCCAACATCCTAAATGTAGGTCAAGAGGCAACATTTCCTTACATAACCATTTATACACTAAAGCCACAACTGTGTAAGCCTTGTTTGCATGGGAGATTTACATAAAGCCCTTTTAGGCCTCCATTTGCCTCAAGGAACTGATTAGCAGGTTGGAATAGTTAGGAGACTTTCTGCGCTGTGATTGGCTGAGAGTGCCAGGTTATCACTTGCATGCAGTTGTAAATATCTGCGTCACTCCCATCTGATAAGTTTTGTATCATTCTCACAATGGTATTTCTCTTTCTCAATCAACTATGCTGAGTTGAGAAACTTTCGTGAAAAATCAGTCAGCTTGAATTTGATGTCAGCCACACATTAAAAAAATGGGGGACATGGCAACAAAAGACAGGAAATATAGTAAATGTTACAAAAATATATATATCATGCCTTTTTTAATGTAGTGCTGCTCGAGTAATAATATTGATAGTTTTCTTTAATAACCCTAGTGGAGGAAGTACTCCTACTACTACTATTACTACTACTACTACTACTACTACTACTACTACTACTATTACTGGTGCTGCTGCTATGACTACTACTATTGCCAATGCAAATAAAGGAGCCCTATAAAATGCATCTTAGGGAAACGTTGCCCTTTAATGTAATAAGTTGTAAAATGCTTATATAGCTGTTTTACACTGTATTAGTACCACTTTCTTGTCCAGCCATTTATTGCCTTGTCTCAACTTTTTTGAGATGTGTTGCTGCTATCAAATACCAAATAAGCCATAATGTGTTGCTTATGTCCCATTGTGAATGAAATATGGTTTCATGAGGGTTGCAGATCATTGCATTCTGTTTTTATTCCTGATAGAGAGAGTGTGCCAAGATTTAAAGATACTGGATAGAGGAGATATCTTGTATGGTGTGATCCTAAGCTGATAACTGTAAGCTGTTACATAAGGACTGGGAGAAGCCCTGGGAGACTTTCTGTATCTCTATGAGAGTGACACACTGAGCAGCGTGCCAATTCCCTTCGTGTTATTCCAGTTTCTTTGGCAACGCACTTGCCAGCAGGTTAGGCACTCCTAAAGGAATGCCGGTCGTCTCATTTTCTCATAGACACAGTTTTACTACATGTCACATAACATATAAGAAGAACACTAAGCGGGAGACATTATAGATCAAAGCTGGAAACATATCATATTAGTGCAAAAGCAGGGCATGTTTTAATGCAGAGATGATTCAGTAGCTTGCATTAATAATTGAACTACAACATGTGTAAGAAAACCACCAAAAGCACTTTCCCTAAAACGTAATATTCGGTAAGGGGGGTAGTTTTGGGAGTGCTTGGTTTTGGAGTGAATAATTGAGGAAGATTGGTTGAAGAGGTCATGCATTTAGAGCAGAAGGGTCAACTGCATCAAATACTGAGACCATGAATCCAAAACATACACTGAAAGCACACCACCGTTGCAAAAGTAGGGCATGATGGTAAATTTTCCATCTGCTCTGTGCAAGTAAATGTATGTTTCATGCTGTATAAAGGCACGGCCCAGCGTAAAATAGGTCACATTACAAGGCTTTAGTTTAAAGGCTATAGAAAGTCCCTAAGAATGCAGTTCTGTGAATCTGCAGATAGGGGCATATGTTGGTTCCCCTGTGGAAAAATCTACTAATGCTGTCAAAATATTGCAGTTGTTTCCCAAAATGGTTAAGGATTAAGTTGAATTGTGAACACATTAAACTATGGCATCAGCTTGCTCATAGTGTACACATGTGGCCCAAGTTTAATATGCTATTTTTTGCATTATAACAGTGAATGGTTACTAAATCACCTAAAAGATCAATATGCTCCAACTGTTCACTAAAAGGCTAATAATGTCTAGTGAATGAATAAAAGTCTGAATGTTTGAATGTCTCCATGTGAAATGAAATAGTTTAAGGCTTACCCCGCCTAAAGCTCTAAGTAGATAATAGGCTCTTGCTACCCAGCACCCTTAATGGGATAAGTTGTAGAAACTTAGTAAATTAGTAAATCTTTATGGCAATAACCTGCATGGCCCATTCATCTGTAGCTGCTAAAATGCTGTGGTGAACCAATGCATGTTTTTCTTTTCTTTTCTTTAGCTAAAACAGTCTATAAGAGAGCATAATTCAAATATGCTAGACGACAAAATACAAGCTCAAAAGACAGTACACCTCCACACCTTGCAACAATAGTGCAGCAATAACAGCAGCACACATGGAGTTGCATCATGAAAGTGTTGCTCAAAATACTGCAATAATACAGTTTGGGTTCTCATTCATTTCAACAAAATAAAAGCCATGTTTGGTTTAGCTTGCTAGCTATATCTTAAACACACATAGGATTAAGTAACCACTAAGAATTTGACTAAGACTAGTTTTATGTTTTTATGTTTTATATATATACAATGCAGCTATTGTTTACAAACAAATTCTCTAAATGGGTTTGATCTAATGTATCCTTTAAGATTTGTGACAAATGTTAATGATCCTTGTGTCAGCAGATGGTGTGTGTCTGTCCCACACATGCTCCTCTCCATTAACACTACAATCATCAATTATTCACCACTGAAGACAATGTAATATCAATACTGCACCACAAATAAATCTATGACTGTATGGAAACACAAGAACAACTTCAGACATTTGGTTTTGGGCTGGTCTGTCATGTAACTGTCTGGGTGTGAATGGACAATATAGATGTAAGACAGCATCATTGAGTGTGTAATAGGAGTCCAGCGGAGAACAGCTGCTGCTTGCACTTGGCACTGTCTGTATGTGTGTGTCTGTGTGTGAGGGTGTGGGTCCAAAAAGGCCGTCCATGGGGGCTTCCAGATCTTTGTAGCATGAGGACTTGTCATTAGTATGTAAAATTCCCGATTGTCCGTGAAGAGAAAGAAGATGAGAGAGCCAGGGGAGAAAAAGAGAACCCAGGGGGAGCTCTGGTGGCTTTGTTAGGGTCCACAGTGTAGGACAGGAAGTGGGGGACTCAAGGGAAAAGTGGTAGCAATGACTACCAACACCTGCCACAGCTTCACCAAATCTGGTCTTTGTCCAGTGTGCATGTATGTGGGTGTGTGTGGGTGTGCGTACTGTAAAGGTCAATGAAAAGTGATGACTCTGTGTGGCTCTGCAGCAGTGAGAAGAAAAGGTGGGGACTGGTGTAGTGTAAGGCAGCGGCCAGATGAGGGAGCTACAGAGCTCCTTTAAACAGTGTTGGACTGAGGGCTGTGTAGAAGCAGCACCCTTTGTAGTCCTTTATGATCAAAGGTGGAAGAAGTACTCAAAATCTGTACTCAAGTAAGAGTACTGGTACTCCAAAGTAATGTTACTCAAGTGGAAGTAACAATTTGCAACAAAGCTGTCACTGCAATAAAAGTAAGAAAGCCCTGAATGTAATGTTTATATAAGTTGAAAGTTTGCTGCTACTACTAAAAATACCAATACTACAGGTGCTACTACAAACACTACACTATTGCTAACACTACAACTTTATCTGCTACTACCATTTCTACAAATATCAACATTACTATGACTGCTACTACTAATACGTTGACTACTACTGGTGTTACTACTGCTAACACTACTGCTTTTACTTCTAGTATTATTATTACCTCTATTCCAACTCCTTGTAATACTGTATTATAATATTATTATTACTACCTGCTTTGCCACAAAGGTCAAATAATATTTCATTTGTCTCTTCTTTAAAGTATGTTTAGAAAATGTAATGAGAAAGTACAATTTACTTAACTCACATTCTTCCACTAGTTATATAATGCAACATGCTTATTCCCACTGAGCAGCCATAACATTATGACTGGCCTTTGACTCCTACGAAATATGGGATAAACAAATAGAGAGTTTTTCCTGCAAACTACTTTAGCACTACTTCCTATTGTAGACTATAGTTAAATTTAGAAGTCATAAAGACGAATGTTGTTTGGTATGAAAGTTTCAACACTACAAAGAAGGCAAAGAAGCAAAGATTCCCCTGCCGTTTCCCAAATTTAACAAAAGAAAAATGAAGATGTAACGTAAATTCAACCAGGAAGACTTGATTTCTTTTCCCCACCTATCCCTTATCACCTGTCTGTCACTGTCAGCCAATCACAGCCTACCTCCTGCCTCTCATCCAATCACCTCTCAAGCTTTTCTCATATACACACGCCCTCTCCTCTCAGTCATCCTGTTGTTTAGCTATGAGCCACAAACCTCCTTCGCCCCCAACTGCAAAGCAGCAGCAGAACCATGAGCCTCCACAGCCTCTCCATCTCCTCCTCTTCACCACCACCAGTGTACCAGTGCACAAGTGTCTGGCGGTGTCACATCTGATGATTAATTGTGCATAACAGAATTTTACACAATTCACTTTTGAACTAAACTAAATATAGAGCAATAGAGGCTTTGAGTTCAGAAAAAAACTTGAGTAAATTATAATTTTCTTGCATGATGAAATGAGAGCTACTGTCTGTGCAGCTGTTTACTGCCACTCAGATCAAACAGGTAGATAAGATGAGGAAGGAAACAAGAGAGGAAGCAGGGATATCCATGATCCCAACAGGCTTTATTCACTACCACAGGACATGATGTCATAGTCTCAGCAAGGGGCAGGAAGAGGTATAATAGTTTGGTCCTGATCAAATTTCCCAGTAGTCAGTGGAAGTGTGGGAGGGGGGTAAAATGTGTGTAGGTGTGTGTGTGAGGAGGGGGGGGGGGTTGATCGATGACCACTCACACAAATGCTGTGCGATGCATTGTAACGACCTTGAGTGGGACTCTGGTTACATCTCTCAAAGCCAGTGTTGGAATGAAGAGCTGAGAATGAGCTAATGTGACAGTGGCAGCAGACAGGCGCAATGACACACATCCCATATCACACACGCACACGCACACGCAAACACACACACACACACACACACACACACACACAGTGACCTATATCTGCATGTCATTCATAATGCCTTAAACAGAGGCCGAGGCATTTTAAAGCTACATTACCCAACACATTTTTATGAGTCTTGGTGCCAGTCTTCTACCAGCAACAAGGGAATAGCTTCTCTTAGCAGGGGTCTGGAATCTCTCCCCATCTTCCATACAAAATCATCTGACTAATTATAACTGTTATGCTCTATTTCTGATTGAATAAATGTCTACCAAGATCCATTTAATGTGTTCATAGACCATTTTTTGTGTGCAAACAATATGGCTGCAAGAATAATGCTATAAACTAAGCAGACTGCCATACCTTTCCACTGAAGGCATCAGCTAGCATAGCCACCAAAATATTACAAATTCTGAATAATTAAGATGGTTTTGGCAGCTGACAACCAATCGACTACAAGCCTGTAATGTCAGAGCTTGGTTAGAAAACATTAGCAAGTGCTTTGTATATAATGTAGCAATAAAAGTTTCTTATTTTGGACAAGTACTTACAGAAATGTATTGTACCACAATAGATTTATTCATTAATCACTGGCTAAATGGAGCTGACTCCATATCTGGGCGCTCAGGGTCAGAGGGGCCCAGAAATGGTCCCTCTTCCTATATTTTATAATTGTAATGGGCCCATAGGAAGCCTTCTTGCCCCGGGCCGCAGCAAGCCTGTTGACAGGCCTGACTGAGATACAAGCTGCTACAGTTTAGGCCCTATAACATATTTGAAGTACACATTTTGCATAGTAATGTCTTTACTCAGTCTTTATTGATAAGAATAAAAAGGATGGAACAGAAAAAAAATCAAAGCTCTCAATGTGCATTTCCTCAAAACAATCTATCAGGCCAACACCAGCTGTCCTGAAACACGGGGCAACAACACACCAACCTATCAAGATAGGACACCCACAGATATTTATTCTATATTTTACACAAAGAGAACTGACATGACCTTTTTGTTCTTAACTTGAACTATCTTTTTATAAGATCCACTGAGTACCAGTGAAAAAGAAGGACATTATTTTAATAAGTGGGACAGAGGGCCAGATGCCTAAATAACTGTGCAGTGCAACCAAAAGTGGGACAGGTGGTCACCCTAATCTGTGCATTCATCAATCAAAATGCCACTTTTTTTAGAAGATGATTCTTACAACAGTATACATTCAGTACTAATGCTATTTTCCCCTCTTAAATACAATAAAAAATCAAATTCTTTCTCTTTCTTTTGGATATTAGCTGGATTGCTTTGACTGCTGCCATGACAATAAAATGGTGAAAGCGCACCCCCAAAGCACACACACATGGATGACCTTTGACCTGGGGGCCTGTGGGGAGAATGGGGAGAGTGGCTTTTCCCTGTGGCATCAGCTTCCAGCTCTTTGTGTGAGCAGAGAGGAGGCCCGAGTGGGGCAGCAGCTGTGCTCCACACACATTCCTCACTAAGGCCAAGACACACAGTCCACATCTGAGTCTCTGCTAGTACTGTGGAAAGCTTTTATGACAAAATTTGGGTTAAATCTCTACTGTTTGTAATGATGTGGTGACAAAACAGCAATTTTTTATCGACCAAAGAGGGAGAGGTGTATGTGCAATTAGCAAAACATGTTGTTATTCTTTCATTCAACTTCCTGTTAGGGGTGACAGATAGCTGGAGCCTGTCCCAGCAACTATGGGCCTTAGTTGGGGTACACTCACAGTCAACCATTCATTCTCACATTCATTCATTTTAGCAAGCTATGCATGTCTTTGGACAGAATCCACAACAACATAGGGAGGACATGCAGACAAACTTAATTGAAATGACAAGTCTAAACTGGGGATGCAATAAAAATATTCTGGCCAACACCAATAAGTTATAACAACATTGCTGTTATGGCAAAGTTGTTATGACATCCCATTTTTCAATATGAAGGTAACTCTCTTTAATTAGCAATATAGAATTATAAACATCCTGTCATAATGTTTATAATCACCACAGTCAGCAATATCCTAAATAATGAAAAGTAGATTGAAAGAAGTTTGAATTGGGTCAACCAAATAAAATGCCAATCGAATATATTTTACAATACCAAATCAGAAAAAGGACTATTGCCATGAGTGAAATAATAGTAAAATAGTGTATTTAATGTAATAAATGAGAAACTGTTTAGTTGTCATTCTTCTATTTTTAAAGGACCTATATCACAACCTTTATAGTTTAGTTTAATATCTGAATGTTACCAAGTTACAATTATTCAAGAATATCTGCAGAAAGTAATGATTTTAAGAGATGTCATAGAGCCATAGGCACTATATTACAATTTGCAATAACTATGTTGTAACTATATTGTAACTATACAGTAAGGATTCCCCCAGAGAAGCTAGAGAAAGTGTCCACAGGGAGAGGAAAGTTTGGGCGTCTCTCCTTAGACTGCTGCCCCCTCAACCCGGCCCTGGATAATGGAAGAAGATGAATGGATGGGTAGATGGATGTTGAAAACTACAATAAAATTATGAATTGTGATGTTTTACTTTTACTATTCTCTTTTATGAGATGCATTATAAAACACTGCAAAGGCCTTCACATATTTGAATGTGGCAAATCTGTGGAATTTTCAGTATACAATAAATATAAAAAACCTTTTGGAAAACACAAAAGTCGCATCTAAATATTTGAGAAAGACTCATGAGTAACTTTCCTCCTTCCTTAATATCCTTATCCTTTCTCCTTGGTTTGGTGTGCTTTGTAAGAGAAGACTGAAATGTTGGTTCATCTTGTTGGCTCTGTGAAAGTTTACCAAATGGCTGTGTCCTGACAGGGTTTCTTAGATAAAGGAATTCTCTTTTTGAAGTGTTCAAACATTTACCAAAGTCCAAGATAACAGCAGACTTGTGATCTGGTTTCACTCCAGGCACAAGAGGCCCGGCACCTAATGGATCTAAATGAAAGCACCTCTGCTGGGAGCTAATACCCATTCACATATTGACAAATAAATATCACTTTTTCCTGGATTGTGAACCATGGCACTTGCAGACAAACACCGATGTGATTAGAATTGACCTGGATGTAGTCCTTAGGAGGATAAGTACTTTACTTTGTTGGAGCAAAATATAGTTTCTGGGTATGTTTTTTAAACGTACGTTTAAAAATAGTTACTATTACTCAGGTGGTAGTAGTAGTTGCAGCATTTGCAGTCATAATAATAGTGATATCAGTAGTACTGGTTATAGAAGTAGTAGCAGTTAAGGTGGTGGTGGCAGCTGTAGCATTTGTAGTAGTACTAATAGTAAGAGGAGCTGTGGTAGTAGTAATTGAAATTATGGTAGCCATAGTCCAGTACTAGTTACAAATGTAGTAACAGCACCAGTTGTGGTTGTAGTAGTATCAGACCTAGTACTGTTGTAGCAATAATAATGTTAATAATAGTACTAGTAGTAATCGTAAGAGAGGCAGTGGTAGTAGTACTATTAGTGGTAGCAGTATTTTTAGCTAAATTAATAGCAGCTGTTGTAGTAGTATAGTTGTAGTAGTAGTAATGTAAGTAGTAGAAGTAGTAGTAGTAGTAGTAGTAGTAGTAGTAGTAGTAGTAGCAGCAGCAGCAGTAAAGTAGTAGTACTAGTGTTTTAACATAAGTAATAGTAGAAGTAGTATTAGTTCTTGTAGCAGTAGCATCAGTTATTGTAATAGTAGTAGCAGTGGTAGTAGTAGTATTACTAGTAGTAGCAGTTGTGGTATTAATAGTAGTAGTGGTAGCAGCAATAAGTACTTCCGACGTAAATTTTTACACTTTTTTTACATTTACTCATGTGAGTACTCAAAAATATTTTGAAGTAACAATATTTTTACTTGGCTACAGAGTTTGGGATACTTCTACCACCTCTGATGAAGTCAAAAAAAACTTCAGCATATAACCTGAGGCTGCAGTATTCTTATTGGTAACATGAGATCAACAACCGTGACAAAGAAGAAGAGAAAGAGGGTTTCAGTCTCCATGCATGTGCCACCATTGTGATGATCAATATAATCAATAGTGGAGCATCTGTAACCTCCAGGGAGAGACTAACGACCGGGCGCCACCAAATCAAGAGTATTTTCAAATGGGACTAATGCACGCCAATCTACCTGGGACAACATGTGAACCAGAGCATGACTTCTCCATCACAAGATATACAGTACTTGGATTCACAAGCCAGACCACCATCAAATGTAGGTTAATGCTGTGGAAATGGCACACATGTTTGTCCTGTTAGTTTTGTAATCATATTTGTGGGGTAAAATAATCTCTGGGTTTTCATCTAAATCTGAGATCAGCCAGTGACATGGCACAGATTTATAATAACATTTGACTGTGATTGATGTGATAAAGGTATGGCAGATGACACATTTAGATGAAAAAATATGACCTGTTTTAGTTGAATTTGAGTCATATATAATGTAGTACAGTAAATCCCAAGAAAGGTTAAATAAATGTCTACAGTGATTTCTTGAACTGCAAAATTGCATGCTTAAAAGAAAAAGCTTTTCTATATCTTTAAATAAACTTAAGTATAATATAATAATATATGTTTGTACATAAAAGGGGTATATACAGTGTGTTGTAATCAATAAACAAAACAAATATTTATTCAATTCAATTGTATTTACATAGTCCAATATCACAACAGCAGTTGCCTCACTGGGTTTTACAAATAAACACACAATCAAACACGGACACACAATCAAAAATAAACATAAAATCAAACATAAACAATAACTAAACTAAACTAAATCCAGGACATTCCCTGTCCTTAGACCCTCCTTCTCGGTAAGGAAAACCTCCTAAAAAGTCCAACTGTGGGGGAAAAAAAAGAAGAAATCTTATGGAGAACCACACTGAAAAAGAGCTCTTCTCCCAGGATGGACAGGCTATAAATGTGTCTAGAACTGATAAATAAAGTCCTTTAGCTAATCTTTAGTATCATAGTTCAGGTCTGTAAGGATGGAGGAGTTGGGCTGAGGTAGGGGTCCGGGAAATCCATAGGAGGTCACTTATTGTAAGTCAGTAGAAGTATTACTCATTCATCTTATTACTAGAGCCTATCCCAGCAACTATGGGCTTTAGTCAGGGTACACATCTATGGACCAGAGTACTGGGAGAGAACACAGGGAGGACTCAGAGAGATTGGTGTCAGATCCCAGGGATTGGACCCACAACCTTTTGCTGAGAAACAGGAGCACTAACAATTCTGCTACCAGGCAAGTGTGTTGTGAGCAAATACTCTGTACCAACAGTCGGGTCCTTGTTTATTCAAGTTTGATTTTCAAAAGGCGGAACAAATGGACACTGAATCTGACACTGACACAAACAACTGACGCAAATGGAAAAACATAACCAATCAGAGAAATAAAGCATTGCATTTTGGACAAATCGGAATGATTAGAATTATTTTATGCAAAAAAATGCCTCGACTGATAGCAGGTTTGATATAACACATTGTTGTCTGAGTGGTGTTTAATATTGCAGCCTGTGCCATGTACATGTGTGAAATTTCCGAAAATGGGTATACTTATAGAATTCCAGACATTCACAATAAATCTACTTGGCCAGTCATTTACTGTTGTTTTGATGAAAAAAATTATGCAAACTGTAGTTCATTAAGTTTACTAGTAAGAGGCTAAAATGTCTTATAAATCAGTTCCCACATTACGCCAATATGCATTCACTGACACACTACATTATATTAATAATGGTACTTCCTTGTAGCCACTAATACAGGCTGGATTCTCTTGCAGTTGCGTTGAAAATATATAAAACAAAATACATCTTTACACAGTATGTCATGAATGTTATTCATTAACAATTGCCTTTGTGTTCCCAAATCCATCTGTCCTTACATTCAGACTGGCCACTTGTTCCACTTCAGGTGTCACTATTGTGTAAATGTCACATTCATTCTCAATGCTCATACTCTCCCTTCCTCCCACAGATTTACAGCTGTCCTCCTTCTTCCTTTCCTTGTTTCCTTATAAATCTATCTTTGTTGCATTTAGGCCCTTTTTATGGTCCATGATTAATGCCATTTACAGCAGCAACAATGCAATAAGGAAATCACTTCTATTCATCCAAATGAACTCCCTGATCCCAATTAAATTAATGGAGTCTATAGCTCAGCATATAAATGGCTCTGGTTGGCTGTATATGTCCCTATATATATCCTCCTGATTGGTGGGCAATGTAAAGCAGATGTGAGCGGACACCATGACTGGCCGGAGCTCAGAGGTGTGTGACGGAGACGCCTCGTGATTGGCCGGCTTTGTGTCTTCTGACGCAGTGCTGCAGTGGGTTTTGTGTGTCAGTGTGTCAGTGTGTTGGTGCACGCGCCACTCCTGCCCTTCATCAAACCGCAGCCACGTTTCCATGGCAACAGCCTCAAAGCTCGACACAGGAGGAACAAAGCTAGCCACCCTCTGTCCCTCCTCCTCCTCCTCTTTCTTTCTTTTGGACCAGATCTGTGCATTATGAGACAGTGGGTACAATACAAATGACTGGTAATCTCTTCACATTCAGGGTCAGCATGAAAGCATTGGAGACGTGCATGAGCTAAATGTGTAAGTGTGGTAAAAGAGAGGAAGACGTAGAATAACAAGCAAAATGTATCACAAATCAATTCATTTTTATTTATATAGCGCAGTATCACAACAACAGTCACCTCAAAGGGCTTTACAAACAGCTCATCAAACATAAAAACACAATCAGACATGACACACAGTCAAACATAAACAATAACTACACTAAACCATCCAGGACATCCCCTGTGCTTCCTTCTTGGTAAGGAAAAACTCCTAAAAAACCCAGCAGACCATAGACCACACTGAAGGAGAGAGTTTACCCCTTTGTGTGGATGACTGAAAGTTTGTTGTCTTCTTATTATTGGTTTAGTAATTTGCTATTATGTATTTGAAGAGTCAATATGGTGGAATATATACACATCTCTGACCCATTGCACCAGTGTTTCAGTGGCATCATTGTTCATTATTTGAGAGAAACAACCAACATAGATACAACTTTTGCATTTGTTTTGTAGCCTCACTCCTGCTCTAGTATAATAGCCCTCAGTATAGTCAGAGCAAGTAGTTTTTTCCATAGTCTATAATTAGCACCATTCTGTGAGAACTAAATTATAAAATTGTATGTAATTCTTTTACTTTTTCGTTTTTCCCACTTTATCCATGCATGCCACTTTATCCACCTACAGTATAACTAAAGAAATTGAATACTTCTTCCATCACTGCAACCCACTGAACGATCAAGGCAGGAATTTGATGATATATGACTCCTTGTTTGGGAGCTCAGAAAAACAGCCAATCCTTGTAATTTTCACAAATTAATATAAATATTGCAGAACAAATGGCCAAGCACAAAAATATTGGAGCAAAGTCTGTTATGTTATTTAAGTGTGTCTCTGGAGCTGGAATTGGATTTGGAATTGTAATGATTGAATTTGCCCAGACTGTACGCAGTAGTGAGACCCCTGGTAGATTAGATTACTGTTTCAGGCCAGATTACACCAGCACTAACCCACCATGCGTGCAGACAGCAGGCACACATGGAACCAGCAGCACATACCCTGTCCCAGAGTTCACCAAAAGGATTTGCTTATGAAAATATAAACACATCCGCATTTGATATTTCATTTGAACCAGCAATTATAGTTAGTCTTGTTGAAATAGAAGGAACTAATTCGACAGGAAATGACAAATGTTTTGCCACAGTATATTTGTGGAAGGTCAAAGGTCATTATAACACTCAGTGTTAATGTATTTGTCAGGTATATAGTTTTTTGCCACAACCTAAAGACATAGTACTTTATACAATAGAAACTGTTGAACAATGGTTAACATAGTTAGTAATGATTAGACCAAAGTTAGAGGCAGGTACAGGCTGAACATTCTCATCTATTAAACTCTTTTTTTATAAAACCTGTATCATGTTTTGAGTTGAGATCAATGGTTCTCAGCTGTCTGGTTGCAGGACACAGTTTTATCCTTAATGATTTTATTTTA
Source organism: Bostrychus sinensis (assembly GCA_020698575.1). Classification (NCBI taxonomy): domain Eukaryota; kingdom Metazoa; phylum Chordata; class Actinopteri; order Gobiiformes; family Eleotridae; genus Bostrychus; species Bostrychus sinensis. Next base: position 25,360,216 of record CM036253.1, on the reverse strand, counting down.
AGACACTTTCTGTAGTTATATTTTTGGGCTTTTCAGCCCTTATTTGATAGACAAAGTTCATGGACAGGAAACTAATCCAAAATAGATTTAAACCCAGGAGAACAATATTCATGTTTCAAATAGGCTACTTATTTACCTCCCTGAGACCCACTTTGGGACCTGACCCATCATTTTGGTTTTCTATGTTTTTTTATTTTATGTTTCCAAAAATGTACAAAAGAAGCTACCTTAAACAAGCTATCTGAGGCTCAAATTTTAGAATAAACAAGATAAAAGTATAAATAATATTGTTTGGCGTTATGATATCCTTGATACTTTGTTAACTTCAAACATACGCAATAACAACTTTTTGACAAGTTTTATCATAATGTTTTATCGCATGTGAAGTTATTTTAACACACTGGAGTAAGAATAAATGGATATTCTTAGGGTTCACATGACCTCTATACACATTATGTTTGCATGTGTGACTGATATAGACCCCCACCATTGTATGATTGTGATACTTCTGATATGCTGGAGTGCAGTGACTGAGGAGATGCCAGCATGATCTGTTTGGCCTCTTTGTTTGTGGATCCAGGCCTTTCCTGCCTCTGATGTGAACATGAATGGACCTTTGTGCACTGTGCCTCCTCATGATTTGCATGCTGAGTCCATCTGATAAGAGCGTTTTGGAGATCTCTTGTCATGTTATTAGTTGCTGGATATGAAATCAAGAAGACAAACAGGCAATAAATGATTTTAGAGACTCCCCTTTTTTGTTTACAGTCCCTGAGATAATTGCTTTAACAACAAAATGTTAGCATCACACAGATGGAACATGGTGAGAAGTGGCCTAAAAAGGTTTCAGGACATTATTTAGGAGTAGTTTAACGTTAAGCGATGGAAGACTGGAACATCCTCATTTTCTGTCTAAGATTTGGAAGTATTGGTTGTGGGCGTGGCCAGCGTCACTACGTCACTAATGGTTATAAAGGCTGCAGCTGTGGCGGCGGGCTCGCGCTGCTGAGACAGTCATACACAGAGAACAGGCGGCGCGCGCGCACACACACTTAGCCCCAACACACTCCCAAACAAAGAGAAGCACGCGAGGCAGCATCCCAGCCTTCAGCCGTAACCCTCTGTCCAGAACCGGCCCGGACCAGGCACCATGACAACCAACGGCGCGGCCAACGGGACCAGCGACATGCTGCAGATCCAGTTCGGCCTCATCAACTGCGGGAACAAGTACCTGACCGCGGAGACGTTTGGCTTTAAGATCAATGCGTCTGCCACAAGCCTGAAGAAGAAGCAGATCTGGACTCTGGAGCAGAGTGGAGACGACTCCACCGGCAACGTTTTCTGCCTCAAGTCCCATCTGGGCCGGTACATCGCTGCGGATAAGGACGGCAACGTGACAGGGGACAGCGAGACCCCGGGGCCCGAGTGCCGCTTCATCATCACGGCGCACGACGACGGCCGCTGGTCGCTGCAGTCCGAGAAGTTCGGACGCTACCTGGGCGGCACCGAGGACCGCATCATCTGCTTCGCACAAACCGCATCCGTGGCAGAGAAATGGAGCGTGCACATTGCGATGCATCCACAGGTCAACATCTTCAGCCTGACGCGTAAACGCTACGCGCACCTGAGCTCCAAGGTGGATGAGATAGCCATCGACCGGGATGTGCCGTGGGGCGTGGACTCCATGATCACGCTGGTGTTTCGGGAGCAGCGATACCACCTGCAGACCTCCGACAACCGCTTCTTGCGCAACGATGGCGCGCTGGTGGCCACCACCGACAAGAACACAGGCTACACACTGGAGTTCCGCTCCGGCAAAGTGGCCTTCAGGGACTGTAGCGGCCTGTACCTGGCTCCGTCCGGGCCCTCCGGTACCATGAAGTCTGGTAAGAGCGGGCGCGTTGGCAAGGACGAGCTGTTCGTCCTGGAGCAAAGCCACCCGCAGGTCGTCCTCACCGCCGCCAACGAGAGGAACGTCTCTACCCGGCAAGGTGGGTGTGGTGCTTTAGTGCAGGCCTTGTGGGCCACTGGTGGCTCAGGGTGGAGTGTGTGTGTTGGCATCTCAGGCCCGTGGTAGAAAAGGGGTTAATGTGATGGTATGTCTGACAGCATCTCCCCTGCGGTCTGCTCCCATCCAACAGAATCAGATATAGGACACAGTATTTGGCCTACATATATCACACAATGTAAGAATCTCAACATGTCATAATGCAGGGAGTATTGTAGTACCCTATGGCATGCCCTCAACTGAGAACCAATTGGTTACTAAATACTGCCCTGGCTGTTATCCAATGCTTTTGAATTAAGGTTGGTCCAGGACATTCATACAAACCTATGGATCATTGAGTTGGATAAAAGGACTTCAACAATAACTACTTTAACTTTTTGTGTGTGTGTGATTAATGAAGGCTTGCTCATTCAGAATCCCAAAACATATGTCAGTGCTCACTACACAAAGCCTTGGTCAGCCTTGTGAATCATTTTATGTCCCATCTATGTTTAAGTCGCTCTTCCACACAGTCTTTAAACAAAGCATGGAACATCTTTGTGCCAGTGTACCTCCCAAAGTGTGGAAAATCCAACATTCTGACACACTGCACATGGCCCCGTTTGCCCTGTAGCCCTTGAGCATTTGATATTTGACTCATTCAAACAGTATGACACGGCACAACAAATGAAAAGAGTGCAACAAAGCAGTGCATTAAGCTCGGTAAACACACATGCACCCTAATGAGCACGCGTGTGTCCTTTCATATGTAAAATAGCTCTGGACATAGGGCCAGTCTCCCACTCAGATCTGAGGAGACGTTGACTAATTGGTGACTTGTACATTGAGATTTTCTTTACTTTCTACTTGGGCCCATTTAAACCACTAGTTATCCAACTCAAAGGCCCTGAATCATCATTACTCTGGGATTGTTGACATGGCAACCAGCGTGTTTCCTCTCAGCAATGTATAATTAATGTGGAGCTCAAAGTGGAGAGGCACTGCATGGATTTATACACACACCTTTTTTGATATTTTAGAGGGTCACAAGCCCATGTACACTCTGTGCCAGTTCCAAGCCTGGATAAATGGGCTATAAATGAAAGAACAAGGGGGCAGGGTTTGTCATTTGTACTACAGCAGTGAAAAAATGGTTAACATTTTAGCAGTTCTATAGTATATGGGTAATTTGGCACATGGTTTTCAGATGAGCACATAGGCAGAGATACAAACATGTGTCTTGCCTTCTTCCTTCCTCTTGCCCGATACGCCTCTTGACTTTTCCATCTTTTTCCTTGCCTGCTTTCCTCCCCCTGCCCCTCTTTCATCATTTTCTCATCTTCTACCTCCACCTACCCCTCCCCCCACCAGTCCTGCTGCCACTCCTCCATCCTCCTCTGTTCTTGGCTGCTGTGCAATGTATATGAGCTTTGGAGCCCATTGTCAGCAGTGCCACCCCTCCAATAGTGCAGTAGTGGATAAATGAATGAAGGGTTTGATTGAAAGGCGTTGCATCGATGCTTGTTTTAAAGATGAGATGGCTGACTGTCGGATGTAATGAAGGAATGGAATTGATTCTCTCCAAGTCTATAATTAGTCTATGGTTAGTGGTGAGAATGCAGTGAGATTTTTGTGATTTAGCGTCACAGAATGTATGACTTGCTCTTGTCATTTTCATTCCATTTGACTTTCTTAGATAAACTCTGTTGTTTTGATCTTGCATCTTTGTTTACTTGTTAGAAGATGATTTCTTTGTCCTGATTTGGCATTATGCAGTTGTTTTGATAGAGTACAAAATAGTGGGCAGTTTATGAAAAATGTCCAATGTTCTAAAATAGAAACATGTAAAATATTTGTTAAAATAAGAATACATTTTATATATTTAATCACAATTCCCAGCTAATTTGAATGCTAGGCTGTGGACACATTAGCCAAGATATCATGACTTAAACAGACTACAATGTACACTAATTTCAATGCACAAATTAGTCTTAGCAACCAAAAACTGTGCATAAACAGTATGGTTTTGGCAAATGGCAGACAAATGACTACAAGTGTAAAATGTCAGTGCCTGGGTAGAGCACTAGCAAGTGGCTTCATATTTAGCTATTTAATTTATAGGATAAATTAGCGCAAAGCTAAAGGCTACAGTATGCTCAAAGTCTCTAAATTCGTATGTTTTGTTATTTGAGTAGGCTAATTACAGAATTTTTCAATGGTATATACATTAAAGCTCAGTTCAACTCAGTTTATTTAGTCTCATAAAAGAAAGAATATAGTAAACAGCAACAAAACAACCTTCATGAAATTGTGACTGAAAAGGCTCAGGTAGAAACAGAGCTTATAATAACAACAACAATAATACAGAAAAATGGTAAGAAAGAAGAAGGAAAAAATAGGGGAAAATCACTTAACTCTTACTTGCAGTCATAACTCTCAAATATAGCACTGTTCCACAATTTAAGTCTAGTAAGAGAAATACATCTCCTCCTAACTTCCTTTTTAGCTTTTTGTAAAGTGAATTTACACATACTGTATCTCTCAACAACTATTTGCTCTCAGGAACTAAAAACAACCTCTGAACACAATCTGATAGTGTTTTAGCTTTTACTTTGAACATTTTTTGCATATTTCTATAATACACCAAATCTCTGAACTTTTAGTTAATCAGTACAAGCATATAACCTGGCCTTATTTATAATAGGTAAGTTGGTAGAACAATCGTATCTATTGTGGTTTTAAAGCAAATCATTACTTTCATAAGTTAATTTTGGCTTATGGAGCTGACTACCAGAACTTTTTTTGTTTTTTCTTTGTTTTTTACTACCAGAACTGTGCGGCATTATAGAAAAAAATCTAAATAAATTGTAATCTTTAGCAAGGGGTAGCTGGTACAGTGCCACATGTGACTCATGCAAATGCTAGTGTAGCCATTATGTTTAGCTTTTTAAAAGAACACTAGACAGTATAATCTTCATACTTTCTTTGCCTTTGTACTTGATTTGGGGCTTCTTTTATCACACTGTTTGTACAGTAGCCCAGAAGGGACATATCAGCTCCGGAGATGAGTCCATTAAGTAGACATGAAAGAAGATGGTGACAGGTAAATCCCAGACATTTGAAAGGAAAACTCAAAGTATCTATCAACCTAATGCTTGCTATAAAATTGTGCTCTACCAACTCGCGCTAATGCCCAAATCCACTAAGATGTTCTGTCCCCCACATAAATCAGACAAACACCAAAATCTTTTAGAGGAAGACTGTGTTCTGCCCGCCAACAACCGGATCATTGTGATGTGGATTAAACGTTGAGTGAAATTAAACTGGCTCCAGATGTTTGCAGACCGACAGCTGCTCGTAGCTCCCATGCGCTGTGGCTATTTGCTGGGCAGACCTGAGCCAAGTTAGAGGGTAAAGTCGGCTGGCTTCCATTAGAATGCCAACATTTGCAACTGGGTCACTTCAAAAGCTCACTTTTAATTGATTCATTTCTTCCTCTTAAATGCAGTAATTTTAGTGTTTCAATAAATGGAGACATTACTTGGATGAGTCCAGAGTCAAAGTTTGAATGTTTACTGCAGTTTGTTATGAAGTGTGTCCAAAATGCTTCCAGCTATTTAAATCATGAGGTTTTAATTTTGGGACAACAGCTGGGATGTTAGAAAACTGTTTTATATCATTTCAATCTTTGTATTACTACGAAAAGAATAAAAAAAACATGGCTTATACTTGCTATCTTGATTGTATGTCAGTCTCTAAAACAGTAAAACATGCTATTCTGATTATTTACATCAAAGTAGAACTCCTTCAAAAAGGTAAATTCAATCAGAAATTCATCATTGGTTCCAAACACAGGACCCAAAATTTGATGGCTAAAGCCTTATTTTGGGTCACCATAAGTTTTTTTTTTTTGCCTTTTTCTTATGCTAAACCATTTTAGATATTTATAATTTTAAATACTTCTGTAGGTCGACGATGTCTGTCCAACTGGTTGCTAAGGAGGTAGGCAGGCAGAAGAACACGCCAAACTAAATGGTGTTCTGTGCTTTAAAAAAATAAAAGTTTAAGGCAGATAGTAGGCTATGTACAAATGAAAACACAAAAAAGCATTAAATGAGAATAAAATTGGGCTAAAAATAACAGGTTGGTTCACAATACTTATACTCTACATCAGGGGTTCTCAAACTTTTAGAGCCAGGGACCCCTTACAGGAGAGAAGAAATTCCAAGGACCCCCTTATAGCCACCTCTGCTCCTTATCAACGTGACTTGCACGGTGCTTCACAATCAGGAGTTTAAAACATCCTAAAACCAAATGTAAGTCAGGGTTATTTGCTCAGAACATTTATATTATTGCCGTATTGGTTCCCATTAATATTTATGAATGGTCAAAATTATAGACCACAACTAGTTCAATGATTATAAATTATTGGCAAATAACAAAACATTTTTTCGCAGACCAATGGTCCAGGAACCCCAGTTTGAGAATGGTAGCTCTACATGACAATTTTTTTTCTGTGAAAAGACTACATTAGAGGACTCAATTAGAAATTCCATTATTGTGGCTCTTCTGTTGTTCATCATGACTAAACCATTACTCCGCTCATCAATATACGCAGAGACAGTCACCAACTCCCATAGAGACACTTTAACAGCTCTCATGTACAGAGATGCCATTATTGTCCAGTTAGCTGAAGCCCAATGGCCTCTTAAATGGCCTGTCCTGCCCTTTAAACTGAAGCACAGTATAAGAGCTAGTTTGTTAGCTAAATGGACCACATCCTGTCAGCTACTATTGTAACCACTCACTCACTGCTCTTAGTGCCTTATCTCGGAGCAGGACAGAAGTTGGAAATCCAGAGAGAATTCATGTGTTTAGTTGTTAACTGTGTGAGGAGAAAGCTTGTTTTTCTTTGCACTAGCATTTGGAGTCAAATTTCAGGAAGATAACGAGACATTATCTATGCATGCATGCTGTGCTAATCCTGCTCCTAACACCTGGGAATGTGTTTTCACAGTGGATTAAGTTTGAATGCGTGAAGTGAAGCCAGTTTAAATACTTGAAGCTTAGGCAAACACTTATGCCTCTGTTCTTGCATAGATTATGTACTATATAAAAGATTAATACAGCCACAAGAGGTCCCAAGCCGGTGCACTCTTTGTGCCAGTACCAAGCCTGGATAAATGGACAGTGTTGCATCAGGAAGGGCATCCAGCTTAAAATCGTTTGGATGCCATTTGCCAAAACCATACCGATTGGTTACTCTCTGACAAAACTATCTTGTGTTGGAGAGTCTACATTAACATTTGTAGTCAAAATGCGCACACAGTTTATGATGTTTTCGTCTTTAAAAGCGCCTTTTGAATTAGAGGTTTATGTGCTAGAGTTATATCTGCCAAATTCTTGTTCACAAATATTTTCTTTGTCACTTGCTGTATAATGACAATGATCTGTTTAACTAGTTACTAAGAACACTTGTTTTTTTCCTATAGGAACAATTCAGAAGTTGAGTCCACAAACATGAGTGTCTGCCATATTTATAGGCATTCATTTTGTCCATCCAAAATGTGTTAATCCTAAAGACAAAAAAAAAAAAAAAAAAAATGTAGCAATGTAATGGTGCGAGGTTTAAATGAACCATAAAGCGGGATGTGGTTGGCCAAAAACTGAAGCCTAGTTTCCATAGATAGCAAAAAGCATATTGGTCATACCCATTCAAAATGCAAACTTATGACTGCAGAAATTATCCTCATGAGAAGTTTGTTTGTAACCCATTATTTAAAATGGCATAGTCTTCATGACCTAATGCTTTGTTTGTCTGATTGTTTTAATGGCATCAGGGCATTTTATTGTAATTTGTTTGTACTATTTTCTCATTAGTTTAACCCAATTACTTGTTCAGTCAGAATCTGTTGGTTCTGTGGAATTTTGTGTAAATGTCTAAAACATTGTTCAAATAGGAAAAGAATGACTATGTTTGGCCAGGTGAGACAATAATTCCATGACCTATTTGATTATAAATTTACAGAGACGTAGTATACAACTGCCACAAACCAGCCTCCTATCTTCTATCTGAAGCCTTGTCATCTTCTGTGTTGTATAAAAAATGGAGAACAACTGGCAGCCCCTGTTGTTATATTTGGCCTCCATTCAACAGTGACACCCTTTCGGTATCCTTCACCCCCTCAGATGGCAGGAAATGAGACCTTGGCTGCTGTGATAATCCCTGCAGGCTGTAGGGTGATGATGGGTCTCTTGAAAACGCTCATGCATCCAAGATTAACCTGGTTACTAAACAAATCAAGCAGTCAGTTTGGGCAACCTTGGTGGGGTGTTTATAGACCTTCATTGTAACTTTAGTTTTTGCTTAGCACATCATTATATTACATTTGGTTTGAATGTCTGAAGTCAACCCCAAACTTAATACTTAAAGGTCGCAAACATTTATATATATTTTTAGCAGTATAATAGCATACTTGCTGTGTGCTTGAGCTTGTGTGGAAAAATGAAGCTAAATTATTAAGCAAGAGGCTATTTTGTCTTAGACCACTTGACCCAAGACAAGTCACAAGCAATACTGCAACAGCAGTGAGTAGTTGGTATGCCCTAAATGCTTCAATTAAAAGATCAGCTAATACTGACCTGTTTGCTAATGTTCTCTACCAACTCACTGACAGCATATGCATATTGTCAGTCAGTTACTATTTGCCAAATGTGTGCCCAGAATTCATTTGTTTGAAAAGGAAATTGTGCAATCAGTTCAGGCATCCTTGGTATAGTGTTTGTAGACCTTCATAGTATGTTTGCTTAGATGTTATAGATTATTAGTAGCCCTAAACCTTTTAAAAATCTGCTAAATACCAAGCCAATGTTCTCTACCCAGTGACTGACTGCACACACATGGCCTATTGTCAACCACTGGCCAAAAGATGCATCCAGGAATAGTTCATTTAAACAAATAAATCCAGGTATCAGTGTGTACAGCCTTGGAGAAGTGTTTGTAGACCTTCTGTGTTGTGCTGTGATGCTAGAGTCATGGTTCCAAAATAGTGGGTGGGGGTCCAAAAATGGGTCTTTGGAGTTTGAATATAGTTTAAATATAGCTTTACGATCAAGTTTATTTGAAGCTTGAATATTGTTTTATAACATGATGGAACAGATTTTGAAATACATGTGCCATAAATGTAAAAAACAAAAACAAAAAAACTGTAAAAAAGGGGTCACAATAAAATGATGAGGGATAACATTGGGTCCCACAATCAGACCAGTTGAGAACCACTTTGCTTGGGAACCTCTCAGCAGTTTATTATAGTTTAGCATTTTCCCAGTGTGTCATCTCTCTGGGTGTGTCTCTGAGTTGATTTTTGCAGCACACTCAACTGCAAATCATTTTTTTGAGAGGGGGTGGGGGGTATTTGGGACATCCCCTGCTATGTTTGACCTCATTTTTACACAGAGGAAGTGTTACAGTTACCAGTGTAAATGGCTGAGTGTGTGTTTTGGATCCAAACAAAGGCCTGTGTTCTTGTCTCCTCATTTGGGCCCCAGCTGATCGCCTCCTCAGCCTGGCTGCTTTAAACAATAGAACTGGCACACGCAAGTCCAGATACAATGGCACACACAACAGAGGCTAACCATTTCCACCATAAGACTCCATAGCTCTGGGTGGGGTGTGCGTTTGGTGTGGTCTGGAAGCACTTTTGAATGCGTGGTCACTTGATGTACAGTCTTTTCCCTAAGCTGCTAGCAGCACAAAGTTATCATTGGAAGCAGAAGTGGGTGTATGAAGGCTGCTTTGGATAAACACTGACTTTGGGTCACAGTCTGTCAAGTTTGAATTTCCATGTCATGTTTGTGTGCCCTACAGTGCTTTTCTTTCCTTGAACAACGGGAGTATTGGGTCAGTGTGTGAATAGTGTTAAAGAGAAAAGGGACACAAACAAAAATGTAACTGATTCTATTTGGCATATTGCTTCCTCCGGTCTGCCATACATGTAAAATATTTGACATAACAGCTGTATTCAAACTGATCATTTCCAATCAAAAGAACATAGTATTTCCCAAAGGCTTTGACCCTCTCTCACAATGGTAAAAAATCGGGTGCCAAAACCTGGACTTAAAATGTAAATGCTATATGCATTGAGCCACAAAGCCCTTATAGCTTACTGTAAATTGTAAAGTCTGAGATCCAGATGGTATTTCGGATCCATATCAAACATTTTTTTCTTTTTCCGTAGCCCAGTACTTTTCAGAAAATGTTATCAATGGAGGTGAAGTTTCAACCAATCAGATAAAGAATTGCGCAAAAGCCCTGCCTCATTTTACATCATTTTGATTACAACTGGTACATTATTATTTATTTATTTTATGTAAGATTTTAGTGTAATTATATCTATCCAACATTTATAAGCAAAGCTTGGACCACCATAGATTGCAGACTGTATATTTTTAGATGATCACAAGACTTGCTGTTAAATAGTCATTAAAATGGCTTATGCATCTCAGGTTTAGTGTGCAGTAAAGGAAATGGTCAAGATTACTATAAAACCTACTGCCTTCCCAATATAAGCAATATGGGCACCAGGTTATAACCTACTTATTTCTAATAAGTTTATTTACATAAATGCAGTTCCACTATAGTAACATTAATTCAGGCTATGTTGTTGATGTGGTAGTACGTTTTTTTATGTAATGGGAAGTGGATGATGTCATCAGGAAGTGTACTAAACCAGAATAGTGGTTTACAATTAAGTTAATACAATAAGTGCCTCTAATGACAATGAACTATATTTTAACAGTCATTGTACCATCATTACATGTTCATTTACTTTTATAGCGATTACATTGTGCAGACAACATCCATAAAACAGGGAAGATGGAAGCTCAGAATGGCGTCAGAATACATGAACATAGCAGACACATTGTACAAACTCTAACTTATTTCCTTCAAACTGCCAGATGTTTCTACCCCATTGTACACTCATGCAAATTTACTTGATGTGTAATGTATTCGGTGGAATTGAGTTGGTGCTATAAAAAGAAACTCTCTTAACTGTACCAGACTTCCACTCAAAATTTTATGCACTGCACTTTCATTGTTCTTTTTATTGCATGTATTAAATAGCATTTTTTTAGGGTATGTATAGATGATGGCTATAAAAATGTGATAAAATGTTGTGGCTGTTTACTGGATATCCTAAATCCATAAATGCTTGTTTGCATTGACAATTACTTGCTATGAAGTGTTTTATGGTATAATTCTATAGCTTTCTGCTCTTTATTGTGTTGTGTTTTATTAGCCTGAGACTTGACTCATGTGGTCTATTGGGTTATTACTTCTGGTAAACAGGCAGCAATATTCTTGTAAACTTTACATGAATTATTAATCAAAGCAACATGTATTTTGATGACATTTTACATAAAATTTGAAATAGAAAATGACTGCTTGTTGTGGGTATGTTCTAATCTGGGAGTGAGGTCCATTAGCTTAAGTTAATGTAGCCTACTAACCTATATTTTGTGGTCTAAACCAGTAGTTCTGCCATGGTTCTTTAACAACTTGTCCAACAAATTGAAATTTAGCTTGTAGCTTTTGACTTATGCAGTGCTAAATGCTTTCAGAAATAAAACGGATAATTATTGAATCAGATGTTTTGTAATCAGGCACTGACATTAGACTTGTGCAGTCAGGTGGTTGATGCACAATTTTCAATGGCTATATGTTGTTGAAAATGTATAGACACCTTCTTGAGTTACTCCATGTCACCTGTGTTAGGCTACATAAAATAAACCATAGAGATATAATAAAACACTAGAGTGGTCATGGCAACCGCTTCGGTGGCAATTCCAGCGGCCATCTTGTGACTGTAGGATAACGCTAATGCTAATGGTAACCTAAAAACAGTGACATAAGTCTCATAGAATAAAAGTTAGAAATTTAAATAAAGTGAGAGTTTTCAACTCGTAATAATACAGTGAATTCTTGAAGTCTTGGTTAGTACGTGTTGTACAATAATAATCAGCCTACTGTACATTGTAATAATCGTTTTTATTAAGGAATTTAATCAACAGGTTGTGTACAGTTAAGCTGATCAACATAACACTATGTAATGAACAAGTGTTTGCTGTCAATCAACTGGAAAAAAAGAATAGCTACACTAACAGCTACTTGCCTGACTGTTCAAATTGTCTTTTTAAATGATTTTTAGCAACACTGTATGGACAAAAATCCAAGTTCAATGCAAATATAGGCTAAATGTTAGTAAATGTTTTATGTTAATAAAATGCATATTTGTAAATAGGCTATGTGAATAACATGTAATCATTTAAAAACTGAGGTACAAACGTTAAAGTTATAAATCAAGTGACTGATCTCATTTCACACCGTATTATCAATTAGCTTAGCTTTTTAATTTATTAGCTTTAATTGTAAACAAATGGCAATAGCTTAAAATCATTTTTTGCAAGACCAGGCATGAGATCCAGCACAAATAAGAAAAAAGTCACCAAATGAACAAAATTATACTAAAAAATATCGCAAAGATAAGTGCATCTCCCTATTTGTTTACATTGCGCTCGGGCAGAACATACAGTCACAATATGGAGGCCGCGCCAGATGTCATTTACTGCAGTTCACCATCAGAATGTACACTAGTGTTTTATTATATCTTTATGAAATAAACTACATGCACATTTAGCTAACAGCTGACAAAGGAAGCTAACTGAATTTCGCATAGTAACAGAGATCTGGTCATGGCCTCCATTAGCCAAAGATAACTTATTCAATTAATTTTGTTGTCTTTAATGGAAAAAAACAAAAACTTTTGTTGTGCCAGTGTTCTGTAACTTCTACTATAGCTAGCATATCATAAGAATTTAGTTACATTTAGCATGCAGGTGGCCTTAAGCTAGGCAAAGTCAAATCATTAAAGTTGCATTTGTTGTCTTTCAAGACTTAAGACTTTGAGCGTACATCAACATACTACTTTATTTGGGTCTAGTTCTACCACTTATATGTTTGAAACATTACAATTTACTGTCTTTTAACATGTAGCCTTTAGCTTATATAGCGCTAATTGCTCTGATAATAAAAACACAACATACCAAGCCGATCTCTAACTAGGCACTAACATTATTTAGATGGTTGGTATGTTTTCTTTGGTGGCTAATGCTAATTTCTCTGTTGAAAATGTATTGCATTCTGCTTAATATGTTGTTTACAAATGATGCTGAAAGCTTTTAGAATAAACCAGTTTGTTCAGTATTAGTATTCAGTAAAGATTCATACAGAGCAGAGACATGTAGCATATGGTCCGTGCTGCTGCTGTAGTGATAAACTGAGCTACTGTGTCTGCTCTGACCCTCATCTCTCTTGTTCGCTCTCCAGTCATTCTGTTGGTGCTCTACTCACGGTTAATCTCCTCTGACTCCCTTCCCTACGCCATGTGGTTCCCATTAGTTATATTTTTTCCTCCCACTCATCTGTATGTGTGCGTTCATCCCACATATTTCTGAAGAAACTCAATCTTCTGTGCATTGCCTCAGTGGGAGAGCAGTGGTGTCCGTTTCTTTTACAAATACTCAGCTTTAACTTATGTAATGTTCCCTTGTTGACTTCACAAACGATGCTTGTAATATTTAACAACTCCTACCACATGATCTACCGACATGAATTCTTAATATATAGGCTAAATAAAACATAAAACATGCACAAAATGGCATGTTGGGATAGATGACACCTGGGCTAGGGACAATTACCCACTTGCTAATGTTCTCTACCCACTCACTGACAGCACACATCCAATCGTCAGCTAACATTTGCCAAATACACATCCAACATTAATCTTTTTGTTATAAATCAAATAAAACAATTTTAAGTCACATACTCCAAATAATTTTGGCTTGACTAGTGGTTCTAATTGGAGACAACAGAAAACATGGACAAACTTAATGGGGGGATGGGTTAGAGACACATGAATTTATTTTCTCAAACACTTGCCTCTTTCTGTCTGGCTCTGCACACATTTACACAACAGACCAGCAGACAGTTCATGCATTTTTCTCATCGGGCCTGGGGCTATAGGTCCGTCCACGCCATGACCTCATCATATAGGCTACAATAGATGCTTTGTGTCATATTAAGTGTGTGTCTATATAAAGGGAGTGGCCCGCTGTAGTACTATGGTGACTCATGTTTGTTTATCTCTTTGTTTCCATGAAGCCCTAAGTAGGTTTGATGGAGTCTAATGAGGTCTGCTCTTGTGTTGTGTACATGTACAGTCGCATGTAGGCTATGTATACGCTCACGCAAATGTTTCAGAAGTGTCTCTAAGTAGAGCAATTGTTCTTGTACTACTGTAATAAGGCAGCACGCCATATTGAATTCAGTTATAAAGCAATTGAATTAAAGGTGCAGTGTGTGTGAGTGAATTGAATTTATCATAAGTGAATTTTCATTGTTGTATAATCTTACATAACTTATGAACCTATGAGCACACTCATTCCCAGGCCAGAAAACATCAAATGATGAGGCCCAATAGACAAAGGACTTTATCTACAAGCCACAATGTACACATTACTCTGAATCTGTTGTTTTGGGTTTTTATAAATTGACTGTCCAAAGAATGGTCAAAATATAGGCTTGGTACATAGTGTGACAGTGAAAATTGTGATGTTTGTTAGTCCATTGTTTAGAATGGCATTGCTACCAAGGGAAGAGATAAGCAAAGGAAATGTAGAACTTAATTATATTAACATGTTCACATTTCAATCCTCGAGTAACTTCTTTTCATTCTAGACCCTTGGTACCAGGTTAAGGTATACTTTATTTATTGTAGGGACATTTGTTCTCTACATTTGGCCCATATTCTTTACTGCCACTGGGGGATCCTGATCTCGAGCTGGGATCCTGGTCAGGAGAATCTAGCTATAGGATTAGCCTATTGTGTATGTTTTTTGAGCTTGATGGGGGAAACCCATCCAGACACAGAGAACATGCAAACTCCACACAGAAAGGCCCAACACGGTCCGGCAATCAAACCCAGGACCTTCTTGCTGTAAGGCGAGAGTATGAACCACTAAGCCACTGCGCCACTGAACACATTTTATTTATAAAATCCACCATAATTACATTGTAGCCCATAGGGGACAATTTAAATCCTACTGAAAAAGGCAAAGCCTACCTCTACTTGTGCTACATTCTGATGTCACAACACCCACAAGCTACATTGCCATTTAACTAGCATTCACTTGTATCACTGATTTCAATTTGATGCTATTTCACATGAACTATGGTTACTAGTAAGCAGAATTTCTGTTTCTATATTTAAATGGCATTAACAGTAGGTTCCTGACTCCTTATGTTTTTTAGTGTCTTTAGGGGTTAATCCTTTGATCTTTACTGGTCTGTCTGGACTGTGACAGATGTGCGTGGGTTTCTGTGCATCTGTGCCCAGTCCCCCACTAATCCAAACCGTCTGACACTGCTCATTTACTCTGATCTTGACCAAAGGAAGTGTCTTTTTGCATGTAACCTAACATCAGTCATGTGCCCTGCATAGGTATGGACCTCTCAGCCAATCAGGATGAAGAAGGCGACCAGGAGGTGTTTCAAGTGGAGATCTGCCGCGAGAACAGGAAGTGTGCATTCCGAACCGCAGCTGGGAAATACTGGACCCTTACCGCCAATGGAGGCCTGCAGTGCACCGCCTCCACCAAGTAAGCATCACCTATGACTACTCACATTAAAATCTGTTAAAAACTACATCTGCTTGCTGGGATGTCCTGGCAGTAATTTTGCAGAACATGACACCAGTCCGTCACAGCTCTTAGTGTGTAACCAGAGCTGTAGCGTGACTGGGGAGTTTTTGTGAGTGATTATATGTGAGGGGTGGGAGGTGAGGAGAGAGTGGGCTTGTCTCATCCCTGTGGCATGTTGGACCACATTTCCATCCTGGATATTGTGGGTATGGGATTCCCTCCTTGTTCTTCTGCTGACTTCAGAGTGCTTGCTTTTGACCTCTGACCTTTGCCCCTGGGTGCATCACTTGAGTGATTTTTGCTTTTACTTTAGCCATGGTTGAATAATTAGTTGTAGGCAATACAAATAGCTTACTTGTATTGTTAAAAAAATGAAAGGAGTTTGACTTGAGGAAACACAATAACAAATGTATTCCATAGATATTGAAAGATTTAGAAGATGCTGCTTTATGGTCATTTATAATGTGGCACATGCAAGAGGTAGAATTAAAAGGTAAAGGCATGGCACATTATGCCTATTTTTTAAGTCATTTTTTGAGTGTCATTTTTTATTGTCAGAACATCTATGCACATTCTCAAATACGTTATGTGGCAAAACCAGTTTGGCAACCGTTTGTTTGTTTTTACAGTTCTTTTTAGAAGAACAGTTAGAAGACAGTTAAGACTGTGTGATATAACTTAAGGTTTTTAAGGATGATACCGTATTTATATAATGTACCAATATCGTACCTGATGAAAAGCATCAACACCAAGTCCTATACAATAAGACTTGATTTGCAATCACATCTTCATTCAGTCACAATAACCTAAGTCCATAATCATTTTCACATAATTTGTAAACAGCAATGCACAGAGGAGGACACTGAGCGGTCACAGTGCTAGCGCCCTGCAGGAAGTCCGCTGCATTCCTTCATCACATTCCTGTTATTCAATTCTCCTTATCTCCACTAGATAACAAACCCCCTACCAGAGAAACTGCTATGCCTAAGTGAAAGTCTTTAATAAGCTGTTTGATTAACATTACCAAGTGAAGCTTATCCCTCAGCCACTCCAATTAGCCAACAATTGCTTAAGCAGTAGTTAAAGCAACCGGGTGTAGTCTTTAAGCAATGGAAGCACCAAAATGAATGTGTTCTAATACTCGAGACTCATGCACTAAAGCTACTGGATATCCAAATGCCATGTAAATGTAATTAGCACCTTGCCTCTCACTCACACCTTCCCTTTCCCTGTACAGGTCAGCTAATTGCTACTTTGACATTGAGTGGCGTGAGAAGAGGCTGACTCTCCGGGCCGCCAATGGGAAATATGTTGCCGCCAAGAAGAACGGCCAGCTAGCAGCCACCATTGATACTGCAGGTTAGTACATTTATTAGAGTAAAAACAAGGATTAGGGATAAAACCAATTTCAATTCAGTGGTTTAAAATGACTCTTTGATATGGGGCTAGACTGAAATGTTTGACTGATATGTAGCCATGTTCTGGATGGAAGCTTAAAATCTCTTTCAACAAATCCTAGTTTATTTATGGGTTGTTATGGCAATGTGAGTTCAGATCTACTTTTTGGGTTAACATCCCTCTTTTCTCTTGGCACAGGCACCAAATCTAGATACAGTTCAGACATAAAGATGCTCTAATTATAGCCCATCTGTTGGTTGTTAGTGAGCTGATTAGGGGCTGTGGCTGCCAAAGTACTCTTCTGGGTATTTTCTCACTGAAGTTGCACAGTGTTCCCTCCATACTCAGCATGACACAGTGAAGTTTGATGCTTTGTTATACGACATACTCACCGTTGGCTGTTTCTGTAGGTCAGAGTGAAGAGTTCATCATGAAGCTGATTAACCGTCCAATCATAGTGCTGCGTGGAGAACACGGTTTCATCGGCTGCAGAAAAGTGACAGGGACACTGGATTCAAACCGCTCGTCCTACGACTACTTCACCCTGGAGTTTAGAGATGGAGCCTACAGCCTGCAAGGTCTCTACATCCCACATCCATCACAGACTTAGTGTCAAGGGGTTTTAGAGGGAGGGAATAATTTCAACTCTTTTACAAAACACAATTCAAGAAAACAAAATGACACGCTGTATTATTCATGCTTTTAGAGTGGGGTGGCTGCATTGTATGTCATTTGCATATGTTTAATTATTATACAGTATATTTGCCATGACCACACAATTGTCTCCATTGCTGAACACAATCATGTACTATGATGCAGACCGCCTCTAATGACCTCTCCTGTTTTTGCAGACTCCACAGGTAAATACTGGATGGTGGGGAACGAACAGTCGGTGGTGAGCAGCAGCGACACGCCCGTTGACTTCCTGTTTGAGTTTTGCGACTACAACAAGCTGGCAATCCGCCACGTTGCTGACAACAAGTACCTGCGCGGTGACCACGCTGGTGTGCTCAAAGCCAATGCTGATGACCTGGAATCTGCCACCTTCTGGGAGTACTGAGGAAAACCATGGCAATTGCATCATAGCTGTGAAGACCGGCACACAGCACTACCGTTCTCACATCTACCTATCTGCTATATCTTTATGTTGAACTGCACACTAATAAGGAAGGATAACTTATCTTTACTTCCTCCCTTCCCAGCTCTGCTCTACAGTGTCAAACCTTTTTTGTTTTTTTATTATCTGTTGCCATAGTTACCATGGGGCTGTGCACTTTTTCCTGCTCCGATCTGGTTGGCTGCTCGACCTGTCACTCCTTCCCTCTTCGCCTTATGATTGGGCCTCCCAGTGTGGCTCGGTCCCTTTTACCAGAGCAGAGCAGAACCACAATAAAGCCCCTGTCTCCACTTAATGTCTCTATTGTGAGTAACACACGATGGCAGTATTTATGATGGCTGACTGGGAGATGCTTCTACCTGATTTAATTTGCCCAAACCGCTACTTCCTGTTTTAGTGTCTGTGCATTTGGATCATGTACCAGCAACCTCCCCTATGTCAGACCACTATGTATGTTTCTGGAAATGGCCATGATGCCTATGTCCATAAAAAAAAAAACTATGTGATATAACTGGATTTTAAAATTATGGAAGACTTCATCTCGAGCGTAAAAATATTTCACTTTAAACCAATTTCCTGTGTTGTTCTAGCTGTGTTCTCATTGGTTGGGAGTCTGAATGTCCTGGACCAAACAGGATGTAGGAAGTCAACCCCCCCCCTCCCCCTTATAGCTATTGTCAAGAGTTTAAAATTAAAAATTAAAAAAAGTGCGGTAGGTTATGTTTACTGCACCTGTCGTACTGAAAGGAAAAAAAAACAACACTTTTTTCTATGTCCAAGGCACAGACATTATCATTGGATGAGTAGGCCAGTAGGTAGCAACATGTAGAAACGGAAATGTAATAGGCCCCTCTTCAAGCCTTTACCTACAACTAAATCAAACCTTAAAAAACATCTCATCAACCTCTGGTGCTACTAAATCCCAAATAGTTGCCCGTTTCATATTATTTGCTGCACAAAAAAGCCTGTGCAGGCCTTATACGACTTCTTTTTTGGTTTTCATTTCTGTCTGAATGTTGACAGCCTTAAAAAATGAATTTTTTATAATCGCTTTGTTCCTGTTCATCACGTCAGGAAGTTAAATAAAGCTTTGCTAACATGTTGTCCATTTTATTTTTACCATTGCACACAAGGGCCCTGGCTTTTTTACAATATTACAAAGTGGCCCTGAACTCATCTCACATTCCCACCATGTGGAAAACCAATCATTGCCCCATTAATTCATCTCAAAAGTCTGTACATTTTGTCTGCCATAATGGTAAAAAAGCAGCGGTTACCTTCTCTATGGTAACCGACAGGGAGGCTTAGACAAAGGGATGTGGAAGGTAAACATGTGGTAATGACTGTGCCTTACGCTAAAGGTTTTTGGGCCGTAGGAAAATGGAAGGAAAAAAGGATTTGGAAAAAATTAAGTCCACATTTTTGCTTTGTATAACTGGAAGTTCCTTTTGTATTATTATTTTGTATAATTTTTTTGATATTGTGGATGAATTAATCTCTCGTGCCATTGGTTCACCTGAAATCCAACGACCAATAAAAACTGGGATTTGGAAAGATGCTTGCCTTCTTCATTTAATGATTGCATACTTATATTTCGTTGCATATAAGACCCTATATTAGTTACAGAATTTATAGTCAAAACAATGCAGTTCTATGGATTTTTTGGATTATGGTGTACAACACAATGAAATGCCAGTCCCAGGCTGTATGAAAAGACAGGACCGTGTCAGTTAGAGCATCTGATGCAAAACATTTTAAACATGCGAATCACACATATGATGATCAAAAACTTCTTGTAGAGTGCTGCCTGAGAAATGGAATAGAAGTGTGCCGGTGTTATGGATGTCCCGATCCCAAGCAAGTGATCAGTATCTGGCGCTAATCAAGAAATGTTTAAATGATTGGGCTGATCTTGTGTTTTACATTTGCCACAACAAAATACAAACAACCACGATGTAACCAACCATGTTTGTGGTAGGGCTGGGCAAAAAAAACAAACAAATTTGATTAAGTTGCATTTTTTTTTTATTTTGGATAATGTCAAAAGAGGCTCTGTCTCTTTCTCTATATCTAATCAACGTTGGCAGAAATGTCCTCCAAGAGCTGCAGCTGTTCATGGGGTGGTGGCTAATGCTACTGCTAGCGCCCAGAGCAGCTTAAATACTGACTGTGGAGACTGCGGACACTACAAACACCAATAATAGAGTCCCTTTACCTTATTAATACTTTTTGTTAAATATGGCAGCAGTTTGGCCAAAACAGTGTAGTGTGATGTGCAGGCTTCAATGCTAACTTTACATTAGCATACATTAACTTTTACATGCTAATTAGCCACATGCTCTGCAGCTTAGCATCTTTTCACAGGCCTCATGTGGTGTGTATAAATTATAACAGACCAGCCCTTTAGAATCAGAGAGGGCTAAAGCTAAAATACATTTTTGTCTTTACTGATGTCTCTCTGAGAGTAATGCACACTGCTCCTGCTGTTTTGCAAAGCCATTTAGCATAAAAAACTTAGCTATGTGATATGTTAGCTGTTACAAAATGCAAAAAATAATAATGAAATTATCAGATCGGGAGCCAAAAAAAGTTGATTGGGACATCCCTAGCTGGTATTTTAAAAACAAGGAAGATGTGTGCAAAGTTGTGCAATGCTGATGAAACGTACAATGAAGTTAGGGGAAAGAGCTAGACTAAGATTGGAAGTTGAGAATTGAAGAGCAGCGGTAGAAAGGTTAGCCATGGCAAGGCAGAATACATGTGTAGAGGAAAAAAAGTTTAGGATTTTTAATACCTGGGGGTCAATGGGCCAGGGCAACTGAGAGTTTGGAAACATGGTATAAAGGTGTGTGGAGAGAAATGTGTTGTGTAATAAAAATCAATAGATGAAATGAAAGATGTAGAAAACATTGGTCAGTAATGTATGGTATGGAGACAGTGGCAGAGAGTAAGATATAGGGGTTCACTTTGATAGTGACAAGGGTGGCTAGGATAAGGAATTAGTACATCAAAAGGAAAGCTCATGTTAGATATTTTGAAGATAATGTCAGATAGGCCAGACTGAGATAGTTTGAACATGTACAGAGTAGTGAATCAATCAGTAGAATGATGCTGAGGTTAGAACTGCCAGAATGAAGGCCAAGAGGAAATTTATAAATGTAGTAAAAGATGACATGAAGTTAGTGTTGTGAGAGAGGAGAATATAGAGGATAGGGTGATTCACTGTGACAATCTGAAAGGAACCAATGAAAGGAGAAGAAGCTGCACAGATATTAAACATCAGACATAAACAACATGAAAGTAATTTTAAATCTATTGATTCACTAACAGTTAAACTAAAATTAAAAACAACATTCAATAGTACAAAAGGACCTCTCACTCCATGTGTCTGATAATCCCAGAGGTGGCTCAGCTCAGGTGCCTCATTACCATCACAGTGGGACATTGCCTTGTCCCAAAATATTCCATTTGGATAATCCGGATTTGGCAGTATATAAAACTGTGTATTTGCATGGCATGATTCAATCTGATCTTTGACTTTGACCCATTGAACAATAGGTTACTTACCTTAGATATACATAGGCTATGATTCTGGGCTCAGGTTAATTTCCTCTATTACTTCCCCTCCTTTCTATGTATTCATATGTTTAAAAATGTCTTCTAGCCTAACAGAAAGAAATCCAAAAAAAAAAAAAAAAAAAAAAAAAAAAAAACTGCGCAGTGTAACCTTGTTTAACTACAGTATTCAAATAATAGGCAACAATTAGGCCTTTGCTAGAAAACCTTAAAAGTTAAACAAAGGATCCACAATAATGCGCGCACATCATTTAATTTAAGGCTAATATTTGGGTTAAGGCAACACTGTATGCTAAATTATAAAGCCAAATACTGTGACTTAGGCCTATAGTGTGGGCAATGGGCAAAAATACTAGCCTATTGCATGGTGAATCTCTTGCTCGCTTCATGCCCTGTTCAGTTCCCATATAACAATAGCTGCACACTTGGATAGCCAGCAATTTATATGGAACACCACAGCTTCAAATGCTGCCCGACATATGTAGCTATTTTTTTCTTGTCTTCTGAATAGAGCCTTTGTGTAGAAACATTTACTCTAGTACAGAGAATGAATTGCCCCCCACCTCCTGCCTCCTCTTCTCCTGTATTTCTCTGGTTCACACACGCATATGTGCACAGTTCAGGGTGGTAATGTAATGATGGAGCCTCCCGAGCGTCTCTCTAATCCGGTTTCCCCCTGACAGACCTGCAGCTCCCAGAGGAACGCCCCACACGGCAAAACAAACACTCTCCCCAGCCCTCGCAATTTCATCACCCCTCCCCTCTATCCCTTTGGCTTTTTTTTTTTTTTCACTTTTTTTTCTTCTGCTGAAAACATCACTTGCAGTTTGAAAATACGACCCAGAAATGCTGCTTTAGTTTGAGTGAGGTAAGATAAATATATGAGAATAACTAGCTAATTTAAACGGTTCAAAATGGCCGCCGACCCCCGCGACGCCTTTTCACGCCACGCGGACTTCGGCGTTGCCATGGAAACAGCAGCTGGCGCAGATGTGAATGAAATAGCTAGCTGTGATGGATAGAATGTCAAAAAGCTTCATTAGAGCTAAATTGCCAGTTCTGGTAGTGGTAGGGGGCGTGGGGGCTCAGAGGGGTTAGCATGAAGACCCCAAGGGAAAGGTAGAAAGAGGCGGAGGAGACGATGTTTTTCTTCATCCTTTGTTTAAAAAAAAAAAAAAAAAAAAAAGAACCGCTGATGGGAGAAACAGGACAAGGCCTCTCCCTATGGTACCCGCTTTAAAAGCATGTCTGTCCACTCTAATCGAAAATGCATCGTCCCGAGTGCTCCAGCCCTCTCCCTCGGCCCACGTAGTCCCAGGGCTAGTCGGTGGGTCAGTGGGTCAGCGGGTGGGTAATCTCTTTAGAGGCTAGGATGAGCGAACAACGTGGGTCCGTACAAGATGAATAGCAGGATGACTCACTGTGACTAATGAGGGATAGAGGTAGTCATACAGTAGACCTATGGAAGACTGATAGCCATGTTGGCCAAATCAGTAACAGTATTAAGGTATGGTGGCCCAGAGATCATCTGAAAGGAAAAGCAAATATAACCATTTATCTCAAAGACAGAGCCGACTGGCTCAAGTGGTTCACAGATGCTCTGATTGTAGGTCCCAGTTTTGTTATCCATGATTATTTTATAGTGAAATTAATTTACCTGTTATGGCATAGCCTGTGTATTTTGAAATATGTTTTACCACCTTCAAAGGAGCTGAAAAACAAAACTAGGCTATATCCACTTTCCCTTGGGCCCATATTATTTGTTGTCATTCAGCCAACACTGTACAGTCTAGGGATGCTACCAATGTTGATGTGATGCTTGATGGCAACCTATTCAACAGAAGAGGAAGAAGTACTCAAAATCTGTAGCCAACATAAGTAAATATTAGGCTACTTGGTGAAGAAGAACTACTGCTACTACTACTACAAAACCTGGCATAGAACCCAGGACATTTTGATTGCCTCGCAGAATGTACCAATGATGTACAGAATGTACCAATGATGTACAGAATGTACCAATGATGTACAGAATGTACCAATGATATACATTTTCAAAAATTGACTTGAGAAAACTTCTTGAGTAAAATAAGTTTTTTTTTTGTTTTTTTAGAAAGTGCCACTCTGGCATTCAAGATGATACACTCTAATACACACAGCCAGAGGCAGCAGAGGTGCGGCAATAAAATTGTCTGGGGGACTAATGTTGCCAGACACCAGTTGTCCCTGAGGACAGAGCCATAGAATGCTTAATACACACAACTAACATGAGTGAGTGTGCGCTGCTCCTGTCTAGTCAGAGTGTGAAGGTCGCCTCGGTCACTGCATGCGAATATAAAAGCTATAAATTCTCACTGAGTTTAATGCAGAATGACAGGAAGCTGCTGCAGAGGTGTGTGGACAGATATGGAGGTCCTGTCTGGTGGATGTATTCATAATTCATAGACAGGACTTCAACAGCTCTCATAGGAAATAATTTGTTGAAAGAAAAAGAATGGGTAATGGCTGACTCTAGACTTTATATTACTTCATTGTCACTGCAAATAGGTCTAATAGATTTAATGCAAGTGGGATTAAACAAAACATACCTCAAAGAGTTAAAGGTTTTAGATTTGGAGGATTCACAAATTTGTTTACAATAGACACTCCTGTATTGTTCCCACTTAAGCCTGTCTTTGTCCCAGACTTAAATGAGTAATTAACACGTAATACTCTATAATACCTCCAACTGTAACCCACGCCACGCACACTTGTCTGACAGGCTTTGAGGCATCTTCAGTGTCTCACATACTAGAAGTCATTCACAATGAAGGGCCAATTGTATTCTGGTGTTGTTTGCCAAGCCTTGGTAGGAGACTGGCAGGGACAATGAAGGTCAAAGGTCACAGGGGCTTAAGTCAGGAAAGCACAGACCTTGGGTTTGTCATCCATCGTTTCAGACCAACATCTGACAATTGTAATATCCCTGGGGCATGGACACAGGTGAAGTCATGAGGGTTTGATAAAGCTGACCTCACGCACCGATGCAAATTAGATTTGGCTATGTTCACACTAATGGCTTTATCTTAGTCCATACAAACATTTCAGAAAAGACTAGAATACATTTGTGCCAGTGATTTTCAAAAGCCTGCATTTTGAACTGATGGGTCAGCATATTGTATGTCATGGGCATGTTCTTAGCAGGTTGTGGTGTGAAGAAAGTTGTGGGAAAAATAGTTTATGTATTATTGTACAGTATATTGTGTGAGATATTGAATGAGGTTAATTTGTCAATCCAACAAAATATGGATCAACTTTGATTTCAAGATGACAACAATTGATAATCACTGATCTAAAGATTCAAGGGAAACATCGATCACACCATATAGTTTTCAAATTTAAACAAAGAATCACAACATGAAAATGAATTGTACTGGAAGAAAAGTTGAATATTATTTTTGTATATAACATTTACAGTATTTAATAATGGCACTAACCTCATTCTAGAGGCATGGCTTTAGTTCAGGAGTAACTGCATAGCCATTGAACCACAAAACCCTTATACTTTGTCACTATTGTAAACAACCCACTAAAACTTCTAGTGGTAGTTAGTAACCAATAAAAATATAATCTCCAATGTTAGATGTTTGACCTTCAGCCAATACTGTGATGCCCTTGTGTGTTCAGATTGAGAAAACTCTGCATTATTAATTCATTGTCAGTGTAATAAGATACTGAATGTGATTAAAGTCCAATTTTGGCTCTTATACAAACCGAGTCTGTCCCCTGCCACCCATGACTAAAACCCTTTGGACCCCGAGGCAAAAATGGGGGCTCGTCTTGCCACTTTTACAGCACCAAGACTGTGTGTGCATGTGTGGCGAAATGATTTGTCATGCTTGCAGCACACTTTGGCTGAACAAAGAAGTCTCCCTCCTCCTTTTTCTCTGGTAACATCATAAGCATGACAGTCGCTACGCTGTGATTGGTCAAAAACAGGAGTCTGGTGTCATGTGATTGGTGGATAGCCTCGGGGTTCAGTTTTCATGAGTCAGCCCCTTTTTCTGCAAATGTAGGAGGGAGGGGCACAAATGTTTGAATGGTGAATGTTTTTTTGGGGGGGTGAAAAGATACTGTATTTGCACAGATTTAGGAACAGAACTTTATTAGAAAACTGTGTGCCGTTACAGATCACACTTATGTAATGTAGACAAGGGAATGCTCTTATTTTTTTTTTTACTCAAAAATAGCAGTATAAAGTGGAAATAATGTTTGAGCTTAAACTTGATTGAACAGATGTAAAAGCAAAGTAGATCAACATCATTTTAAAGCGGCGTAGACATAGACTGTGGTAAACCTACAACCCTAATTCAAAAGAAGTAAGGACGATGTGTAAAATGTAAAAAAATAAAATAACAAAAACAGAATGCAATGATCTTCAACCCTCATAAAACCCATGTTTTATTCACAACACAAGAAGAACACCAACAAACATGGCTGTCTCCTTCTGGAAGTGTTCCAGAACCTATGCAGTCATAACACAGTGCTGATTGAGGGCTCAAAGATTACTAGCATCCAATAGATCCAAAACTAACATAGAGACTCTGAAAAGCCCATTTTATACTACGCATTACTGACTTATTGCCAATATGCATAATTAGTTGTAAAATGCTCCAGCTGCTTATTTTTTATGAGTAAAGCTTTCTTTACCAGCTTTTTGTTGTCCCGTCATACATTTTTAGAAATGTGTTGCTGCCATCAAATTCAAAATGAGCCTTGCCATTGCTCTTGTTTATGTTCCACTGTGAATTAAATGTTGTTTTATGACATTTGCAGATCATTGCTTAGCGTTTTATTTACATTTTACAGTGCCCCCACTTTTTTGGAATTGTTGTTGATAGCTAAAACTGGAAAACGCTAATGCTGAGTGAATGTTAAAAGCGTCTGTAGTAACGATGGTGAGGTCCATAGTGCATTGGCATCATGTCCCAGTTGTTGTGTTGATGCAGGTTGTGGTGGTGCACGTAGTGGTGATGTGGATTGTGTTGATGCTGCTGGTGGTTGTTGTTATTGTTCAAAGGGGGCAGAGGCGGTAAGGGGGGCACATAGGGCGCAGGGGGAATCCGGGGCAATACCACCTGGTTTTCTATGCGTGGGGCGAGGGGAGCATAGCGACCACGGGGAGGCACAAAGAGAGGAGCCTGCACCGCCTGTGGCTGATTAGGGGCCCCCTGGTGGGGTTCAGGAGCGGGTTCCGGAGGTGGTCCCACACGAGGACGCTTGGCTTCAGTGGTGGTTTCTGAAGGAGGGCCCACTCGCTTCCCTGAATTATCTGCAGAAGAGAAAGAATAGACAAAATTTTATAGCAGTGTTCTCAAATGGTCTGACTGATGCTTAGTTGTTTTATGGTTTTGTGAAAAGGCCATAGTAACATATAAAAGCATAAATCAAAGGAAAAAGCTCAGACAAGTGGACATGCTATGCTTGGACTTCACTGCAAGTTTTGTCCTGGTGGTGTCTCTGATTATGTTTACAGCTTCATTACACAATACAGTTTAACTTGCATTTGTGCAAACTGGATATGTTTCTAAGCCCAGGCAGTTATTTCCAGTAAAGAACCATGTCTGTTTTTAATGCTGTTCTATTTAAGGGATCCAAGATTATCATCTAATTCATTGAATATTTATGATAGAAACTGGTTGGACAACTACTTGCAAAATGGTCATTCAGCAGTTTTTTAATTAGTAAAGTTTTACTTCCCAGTTTTTGTTGCCCTATTCTAACTTTTTTGAGAAGTGCTGTTAATGCAAAATGATCTATTTTTTGTTTATGAAATCCTAAAATGTCTAAACCTACTAAAAATGTATACAACTTCCTACAACAAAAAGGGCAGTAAGGCAACTTTAAAGTCTCTCTGGATAAATGATTACTGTTTGAATTACTGTCTTTTGTAAACTAACATACAAAATCATATGGCTCCTTATCGCAAAACAGCAAAATACCAACCTGCACATTTCTTACTGAGCTCTGCCTCTCCTTCCTTCTGGATCTCCTGAATGATTCGTTCATCATCTTGCTGCAGACACAAACATACAAGTAGTTAGTCTTTCACCCAATTTTCATACTGGACTTTGTAATTACAGATTCAGATCTCGACACAGTGTCTCCTGAAACTAACAGCTTGGGTGTAATTTAGTTTGAAGAGTGCAAGAACTACATGGTTTAGGAGAAAATTATTAACCTTGGAACAGAAAATCAAGCCTTTTTAAGGACTGACTTCTGGGATGGGTTGGGTAAGAAAGCAGCTGGTGTGAACATTGATTAGGATTTGAAGATGTGCTTTGTGTCCTTGCCAAACAGCACAGCTAACTGCTAACATCCTTTGAGTTTAATCAAAAAGTTAAACCAACTTTTAAGCCTACCGTAAACATCTAGCTAGAATGGTGCCATAAGCTCAGCAGATCACAATATATTTTCACTAGAGGAATTAGTTTTAGCCACCAACTATTGCAAATTATGAATAATTTGGTAACTGCCAGCCAATCATCTGAGTTTATTGAAGTTTCATGAAGGTTAAATAAAGATAAATAAGTAAATTTTGATGTCATGTTGTAGTTACAACTTACACAAATGAAGAAGTTTGCCAGTGTAATAATTTAATCTATCAATTGCCACAAATCTCACTTTAATAAGTGTACTTAAATGGAACTGACAACTAATTAATACTCACTCTTTCACCATCTCTTGTATATTTCCAATAAAAGATAGCATATGCCTTTCCCCTTTGCCCGTTATTCAGGATATACAAATATTTAGCTTTTTCTTGGCTAGCATGTCACTTCTGCTGCGATGTTGGACTAGTTCCAGCTCATTACCAGCATGGGGACTAATTGTAGTTTTTGGTTGCCAGTGATACTGCAGCCAAACCACTGAGGGTTACTATGGAGTCAGATGGTCAGGGTCAAATAGGGAGGAGAAAAAAAAAATCTTTCTCTGTTTAAAAGATGACTCAAGCCTAAAACTATTATAGCAAGACAAATTCATACAACATACAGCTTATTGATAGAGTAGTGTTAGAGTACCGTGGGATCTGTCCATAGAGAACACTTGCGGCAGTGGCGGCAGGGTGCACCAGGGGAGCGGGCGTGCTGACAAAAGTGGTTGTAGCCGGTGATGGGCTCTCGGCAAAGGTAACACATATAGCTGCCACACCTACAGGACATCCGGTTACACCCCTCAGACTTCACCAGGCCGGTCCCGCACTTGACACACTTCCTTACCCGGGCAGCGGTCATCCGCTCCTCACTGCCATACAACGGTATGACAAGAGTTAAAAAATGAAATACAAATGCTTACTACTTTGCTGGACTTTGAAATTAATGTCAATATAATGTAATTTTTTGAGGAAAAAGACAAACCAGCCAAATTATCAAATTTCTTTTGATACAATATTTTAATTATTTTTTGGTTTAGCATATTCAACATTTGAACTATCCGTATTGAAAGAAACTGCTTGTATTATAATTATCTTGTCTTTCCTGTGTCAGACATTCATTCTTTGCCTTTCAGACTGTTCCAACCAAATAAGTTCAAAAGTCCCTAAAACCCTGTTTAGTCTTATTTTATTTCCTAGTTAGGACCTTTATTAGTGCTTTAGCCATTATGACCTTTACTAAGCATTGTGTTTTATGATTGAAAAAGATGAATTAGCACACCATAGGTATCAGAATAAGTATTGCTCAGGTACCGTTCAAATGCTAGTATAAAAATTTTTAAATCTGAAGAGTACCCAGCCCTGTTAGCCAGTGATGTGTGGTGAGGTTGGTGGCTGTCAGCACAGGACAGCATTTATGGTTGCAGCTGACAGGTGGCTGTTTCCTTTACACAAAAATAAGGGACATATTTGGCAAAAATGCGTTGATTCTATTAATACGCATGATTGCTTTATAGTTGCTATAAGGGAACAACACAAAATTGAAGGGTAAAAAAAAGTGAAGAGAAGGAGGTTTATACAGCATCCAGGATTTTGAAGCACTACATGATGTAAACCACATACTCCTCGGTTTCTAAAACAAATGGTTTGTCACCATGTCAGTCTTAGCTACTGCGCCTGCACTGATTGCTCTACCAGGTTACTTCCTGTGTCTTTCAGCGCCGGGAAATAAGACGAGCTGTGAATGGCCCAAAACAGGAAGTTTAGCCTGTCAGCCTGCTGAGCTACAGGAAGCAGCCGTCTCTCCACTTCCTGGACTGCTGTACGGGACACTGAGCTGTTTACCCAGCAAACCCAGTCACAGAGGTGTGAACAGTGAAGTTGATAGAATTAGAAAAACAGAACTTTGACTGAAGGACTGGGAAAAAACACTGCGCACCCAAAATTTTTAGTGCCTAATCCTTTTAAAATTAAAATCATTGCCACTAACGCATACATTTTAGGTGAAGGAAGTTATTTGCTTTGCTAAGCTGGAAAGAATAAAGTCTCTAGAGTAGGTTTAGTAAAAAGTGGGAATAACCAAAAGTTCCTGATTGTTGCATCTTATTAATTAATTTTTGCCCTAGTGCAAGGTTGGATTGGGAGCACAAATCTTACATAGACTCAACATTAATTAAGGTTTTTCAGACTATATGCTGAAAACAAAAATTTAGTTTGTGGTATCTTTGCGAAGGGTTTACATTTTGGAAGCCCATTTGAGCCACTTACAAGACCACTCTCATGCGGATCTCGTCCTGCTCCAAAACCTGTTCACACGTCTTCCCTATGTGCTCCTTCCACTGGACATGGCACTTCCGACAGCTCTCCTACACCAACAACAAACACAAGAAATGCAAAGATTTAACTTGTCTCATTTAACTATTGATCCCCATACACAACACCATGATCAGTGTATCCCATTATTGCTTTGCACTGTATCTGCTCTATATGCTACTGCTGCTGCCACTGCAGACACTGTGAGGTGTGGCTGTCTGAGTGTGTATGTGTGCTTGCTGACTGCTCCGTTGCTTAGAAACAGCCCAACTCCATCCTTCTTTTGTCATGTCAGCCTCGAGACGTTGAGCAAAAGGACAACCAGGCCAGACTGACATCCACATGGACCCAACTATGCCTCTAACCCTCAGCTAAGTGGTGTTGACATTAATATTTCAACCGCTTATGGAATATTGAATAGTCTGACATGACAGCTGATGGTATGATCTGCATCCCCATGGAAACCTCTAGCATGACATTTGACCTTGACATAAAAAGAAAGCACTACGCATTTTGGGAAATGGTTTACGCCACGATTTGTATCTGTTACAGTTGGCAAATGCATTTTAAATGAGCAAAAGAAAGCAAGGTCAGTAAGAGAATGTGAACGAGACAAGTTATTTTCGGGAAAGGGCAAAACTCTAGTCTCTCCAAAGACAAACTGTATTGCCAGTGGAAAGCATGTGGCAGTCTCAATTAAAAAGAAAAGCCTTTTTATTGCACATTTAAACAGAAAACACATGTCAATTATAGCCAATAGTGATGGCATTTTAGTAGGAATTTGCTGAAAGAAGCATTAGTGTAAGCGAAAAAGTATATCATTTATGCCAAAACATCTGGCTTTGATTAAATAGGTGTCAATAGAGAGTGGAGGATGGGGTTATGTGCATGAATTAGACTCAAGTGTCAGTATAAAGCAGGATCACACAAAGGCTAGAGCATGTGAATAGGTTGTCAACAAGACAGTGTGGTGAAAGATGGCCTCCTAGTGGTGGTATATACACCAGGAAGAAGCCCAGAGGCAATGTGGCAGTCTGTGTGCGAGTGTGTGCTTGCAACCTGTCAGACGAGCTACTAAAAAAAACAAGCAGCCTGAAGGTATGAGTTTTTATAGTGAAACTAAAAATACACATTACGTCACAATGAACTCTTGCACTTCTGGGCGTGTCCTCCCAGCTTTGACAGTTATTTGAATAGGCTGAACTATCACATGGCTTTTTATAAACAACATATCAGTGTACAAATCTGACAAATTTCTACAAGTTTTCCGCTCATGTTCACACCCATTTTTTTTCTCTTCTCATTCATATTTTGCCACTCCTACCAGTATCTTCCTCGTTTTTCTTATGCGGCTCTCTCTGCAGCAGTTCCTTATAAGGTAGTGCAGAAAGCTTGCATTGCACTGATTGGGGGGCTATGTATTTTGGATGGGGAGGTGGCTTTGATCATACAGAGGCGACTCCAAACTGATATTCAATACTGGAGTAATGTGAAGCAACACCATAGAGGTCCTATGATTGACCTACATTTATACATCCCCTGCTTTATGGAGTGATCACACGCAGGCCTGTACTAATGTCCTCATAGCCACATGTGGAATACATTAGCGGCGTGATGTGTAGGTCAGACGGAGCCAGGGGAGAAAGAGGAGAAAAGTGGGTCAAACTTGATCTGAACCACATTTGAAACAGAACAGGAAATGTGCCTGACCAGTAGGAAACCAGTTCAAGGGGAGTGGGGCATGTGGGCAGCCAATCAGGAAGTAGCGCGGACGCAAGGAAGGTGGGCTTAAGGAAGTGTGTCAGTTACATAATGAAGCTCCTCCCTAATGGCAGAGACGGCACTGTACAGCAACAGTGTGCAGCTGGACTGGAACACAGCAACAAAAAATATCAATGGATTTAAATGGATTTTTTTTATAATGAAGGAAGTGGGTAGCATAAAATTAACCGTTAACTTAAGAACTCAGTAAACACAAGTAAAGCTTCCAAAGTGACTTAGCTGGTTTGGCTTTCCTTTATTTCTTCATAGTTTGTTATTTTATCATTTCAAACATTTGTGTTTTCAAGCCTACAAAGTTGCTATGTACTCATAGTAGTGATCATAAAAAATAAGCGCGTCCACTTAAATATAAGGTATTTTCCAGACCAACTGAAATCATTAAAAGAGAAACACTAAATGGATGTTAACTAAGACACTCTACTTATACAATGACTTGAATCTTTGGGTGGATGCTTATAATGAAATTCAGCTGTGCAAAGACATGATGGATTGGCCATTGTAGGCCTGTGGCACCATCTATGGGCAGCCAAAAAGAATTACAGCAACAGAGACAATCACTCAAATTGAGAAAAATACATGATTTACAAGAATATGTGTTTTAAATCCTTTTCATCATTTCATGTAATAGAAACACTGAACCATTTTGAGTCCTGTCCCATCAGTTAAGAATTATTGTGCCAAAGCAATTACCTACGAGAAAAACCATTGTGTCAAACTCAATGCCCTGGAATCTTTTCATATAATGTGTCAAATCAAAACTAACATATTGAGCTACAATGACAATGGAAAAATCCTCATTTGACCTTAGAAGGTTCTGTTCCCAGTTAACTTTCACTTTTACATAAGAATAAACATGCTTCTGTACCACAAACAGTGAACTAGATCCATTAAAATAGACTGAGATTACTTTGTAAAGTTTACACAGCCACACCGCTTCCTCTTGTCTGGATTGAAGGAAGCACATCTGTGAGTATAGGTGACTCGTAAAGAGACTGTGGTTGTGTCAATAAAACTAAAAGATTAATGAGATTTAGTGTGGTAAGAGGGTGAGATTTTTGAAAAAATTTGTACAATAAGGATGATTTAGCACAAGAATCCATGTTTCAATGCCTCCCCCCCTGCATTCCTCAGACAGAGGGAGGAGGTCCAGAGATAGACCAGACAAACAAAGAGCTAGCGATTTCACCAGATGGCACCTTTTTTATCAGTCCCCTAAAAGTGTTCAATCAACTGTTCTTCTTTAAAGAAGTCAAACATTGTCTTATGTCTGCTGGTTTATGCTCAACTTCACACAAATTTTAGTGTGAACAGTTGTTTTTTACAAGGCAACAGACTGAAAACCCATATTGGCTCCTGGACTCTGAACATTCCTTTCAGCTTTGGTCAGTTGGGGAGGTGAAGTGTTAAAACAAAGTAGACATGAAGCCATAATACTTAAGGCACACTGACCTTGCGACAGCGGGGGTTAGGACAGCTGAACCGGGAGATGTCTTTGTCCAACAAGGCTGGAAAGTTACAAAATGGACACCTGAAAAAGTGAAAGCACAAGTACACTTGAGCTGAAATAACATGCGGAATAGAAAGCATAAAAACAAAGACCAGGACTAAACATTAATTTAATTCACGTTGGCATTTACTTTGTTCAAAACTATATTAAGAGCAGACAAACTCAGTCACTCAATTTAAACCACTGTATTAGGTTGTAAGGTTAGCACTAGTATTGGAACAATAATTGTTTTTTAAAAGTAACAAATCCCAAAATTAAAATCAGTAATACTGTGATATGGTATATACAGTATGACCATGGACCATTTGAATATGATTATTGATGTGGCCAACACCACTCAGGCTGGAGATACACTAAGCCATGCATAAGTGCACATAGTCATTCACATATTATCTGTCACAATATCATATTATCACAATGCCCCCATAGGTTGCTTGTTCCTCCTCCCTTCCCTGAGGGCACAACACAGCCCGGCTTTTACTCAAAGTAAATAAAGTATAAAGACATGGAAGTATTGCTTCTGGTTTGTGGGTTTACCCATCAGAGGTTGCAAATTATTGTTGTGGTGAGGTTTTCATATTTGCCATCATTAATCAGTCAAAACAATAGCAATTCTAGCGGAAAATGATCTGCAGGTTGAAGCTTGTGCATGCATTGCGTCTACTTTTGGAGCGGTGATGTCATGCGCTCCTGTATTCGTACTCAAACAAGTGTACCTTTGGCCTAATGAACAAATTAAGACTAAACAAATAAAAAAGGGGGGGTGCAGTCCATAACTGCATACATTTATTTGAAAAAAAAGAACTGACTTAATGTAACTTTAATTAATCAGTTCATTCATTCATTCATTTATGTAACTTAACTGAATTATTTGCTTCTCGACCTTTTAAAAAAATAAAAATATCCATCTGTTTGACTCTACATACCATAGCAACCTATGCCTGTTTAAGAGTGAGTCTGCATGCAACTTATTTCTTTCTGGAGAAAAGACCACACATACCTGACTAGTTCATCAGCGCAGGTGGCAGCAACCGCCTCCTCCGCCTGCCTCTCGTAGTATTTACACAGTATGTTCTCTGGCAGTACCTTGTTCAGCTCAAACACCGGGAATGAACACTGGCAGTTTGCACTCATGCAACTCAGCTCTGACTGAAAACAGACACACAGAAGACACATGATTAATTTTTTTTCTCTACCCTAAATGTAGACATCAAGTAAACAAACTGTTATCTTGCTTTTAACCCTTTGGGTGCCAGTTTTTTTTTCTTCTCTAAAATTAATAAGTTTTTTGACATCAAATATTCAAAAGGCTGTGGCTTAAAAATTATTATTTAGAGCTAGAGTCTTACTGTAAATGAGAAAGATGTCAGTTATGAACCAAAGTTTATGAATGTAGTAATTATAGGCATCTAATCTGCATATATTTTGCATTTTGTGACTGTCATTTTCAGGCGGACATGCTGAATTATGTTATTTTCAGTAAATACAAGATGATAAACATGTTTGAACTTTTTTTTGTCTTTTTCTCCAATTAATAAATGAGTAGAAACCAGATATACTCTAAACCAACATTAGTAAACTATAACTATAACCTCTAATGTCCCATAACTGGTAAAATGTGAGGAAAGAGAAATGCAGAATGTAAACATTCTGCATTTGTATCTGCAAGTTTGTCATGGCCTGGCCAGCAGACTCATCAAACTGCTGTATCCACCCCTGATAAACTTCCTCCTCTCTCAGGTGATCCCAGCCCCATCAGTGCTGTTGCTAGTCCTGTTTATACTCGCCACGCTGCTCCCACCGCGCCCTTCGGCAACACCTGCCTCTCCTCACGCCTCTCTCTTCTCCCACCTCTGCCTCTTCTGCGGGGAAAAGTGTGTGAATGAACGGGGGGTGCTTGGTGTACATTTATTTCACTCAAAACCACACTGTTCCCGAGTTCACTCTCAGTACAGTGGCTGCAGAGACTCCGTGCTGTGCCACCTCCACGGGACGAACTACAGCCCCGCGAGCACATCTTCCCGACCTCACGTTCACTCCCAGGGTCAGAGTAACTAAGTGCACGCCTGCCTCTGTCACCTACAGTGGGCAGAGTGACGGAGAAACGCCATGTGCAGTGACTGTGCGCATAGCTTGCGCGCCGCCACCAGGAAACCACCCCTCGCTCGCACTTTCACAGCTCTCTTCACTCTCTCTCGGTTTAAAAAGTAGATGCTCTCCCTCAGAATCAGAGTCAGCAGTTATCAGTCATCAGTGCTGTACATTTTATTAGCTACTTTCGCCTTTTCCTCTCTCAAAACTGTAGAGGAATCTACTCCACGGGGGCGCTCCAACGCGCCACTCCCTGTGAGACTCACTCACCTTTGAGCACGTCTTTTTCAAAGATTTTGAACGACAATATATGATTCTATTGGGCTAGAAACTAAGTCCTGGGTGTCTGACACCTAGAGGAAGGGAGTAGAAACAAAATTTAACATTTTAATAGGAAGTAGGGGCTGTTATTTTTAGCAACGTTGCTTGTCGCAATTCTGCGACTTTGGTGCTTAGAGGGTTAAAACATATCCTAGCTGAACCACTGCCAGTTGCATCCCCACCTTTTAACAACAGCATTACTATCTGGTGCTAT
Organism: Bostrychus sinensis; assembly: GCA_020698575.1. NCBI lineage: Eukaryota > Metazoa > Chordata > Actinopteri > Gobiiformes > Eleotridae > Bostrychus > Bostrychus sinensis. The sequence goes on along the minus strand of CM036253.1, from coordinate 25,323,743 downwards.
TTTACTAAAAGAAAACTAAAAACTCAACCAATTTTCCATAATACACAATATAAAATGTGGCTAGCGCTTACCTTAAACTTCTAGCTAGAGTTTAAGGGACCATGGAGTCCAATGCGTAGACGGATGGATGGATTTCTGCCTCTGTAAATGTTGTTTGGACGTATTCTATCGTCTACTGGTTTCTCAGTGTAAACAGGCACAGTAATTGTTGGAATATAGCCACCTTTTCTGTATTATTGGCAGCTTTTGATTCAATATTGATAGTTGATTCAAAGTGGTGTGGACCAACCACTGAAAAGTTCACAAAAACCCTAGATTTTTCACATATAATTTGAGAAACAATATGCAATCATGTTTTCCTCAAATGCAGCCATTTCCAAAATGAATAGTGTCGCAGCCCCCTTAAATTTCCAAAAATCTCATGTGATCCCCTAACACATGGACCCCTAACAAAACGCCACTCTATTTAAAAGACCATGTCATGTTTTTCTTCATAGATTTCTTTAAAAAAGTTATAAAAAACACCGACTCTTGGCTAAAATTAGTTTTAAAGTAATATTTTTCAAGAAGTATATAACTTTACTTAATTAAGACTCAACTTCTTTTTATGTACTTAATACAGTCATACTGCAGGGCCCCCTGCAATACCTTTGTGGCCCCCACTTTGGGAACCACTGTTCTAATGCATGAAAAAAAATGCATATTTAGTAAATCTTTCAATGTGTACTGTGTGTCTAGATGAGTTTTGTACCTTTCCAGAGCCAAACACTGCCTCCTGAGCATAATTAACCAGGCACTCTTGACAAAACAGGTGACCATCTGAACACTGGGTCATCTTCTCAAAGGCAAAGTCCCCATAGCAGCAGCCGCACTGAATCAACTGGCCATCCTAGAAAATGAATACACAATAAATAAGTTCAGTGTAATAACACATACTAAAGCTTAGTTATGTAACATAGCTGATTAAATTGGGTTATAAAGATGACAAATGTACATTAATCCAAATAGTTGTGAAGATGCTTGCCTTTTTATACTCATCTTCATTGACCTGCAAGGCCAACAAGAAGTCCTCATGCTGAAGACAAAAAACAAAAAGAGTTAAAATGGCCCACCCAAGCCTGTACTTTTTGAAGAGGCTAAGGCAGGCAGAAGTTAGCTGTCAGCTAGCCTTTTATTCATTAATTATTATTAATTATTAATTATTCATTTATGCATGTCTGTTTGATAAGATGGAGCATGCTTAAAAATAGAACTGCACTTAGAACATAGGAAAAATGTATGCTGTGTGTTTACCTCTGCCCATTCCTTGGCTTTCTGCTGATAGAAGCATAGCTCCTTTTGAACAGAAGCCTCTAGATTACTGTACGTCCTGCAATACCGCCGGTCATTCTCCAAGAAGTACATCTTCCTCTCAAGCTTGACTGAACCTAGTGTAAACAGAGAGAACACACGCAGAATTAAGTTCCCTTGTATATTAATAACAATAAAAATATCTTAATTTTATGCGGTTTGGCATGTAAACTATAACTATACACTGTATACAATAAATGATGGCTTTTGTTTACCATGTTCAAAATGAAAATCAATGTAGCAACGCTCAGTGGAGGTTCTGTTACGTCGTCTCTTTCCTGAGGGGTCGCCAATGTTCTGCCACTTCTTCAGAGCTTCCCATAAGGCCTGAAGAGTAGGTGTTACAACAGGTATATATAAAAATAAGATGAGGTGGAGTAATTTGCATTGCGGAGATTAAGGCACCTTGCGTGTGATTGCATAGTGTCCCTTCAAGGCATTCAGAGCCCACTTGATGTCCTGACAGCTGAGCATCCGGAAATCTGCCATGAGCAAATCGGCAGCTTGCATTACAGCTTCATGCCCCACAGTGGCCAGTTTAGAGAAGTCAAACAGGTCCTCCGTCGTCTAGGGAGAAGTTTAGGTCTTATTACTACAGTTACAAATGACAACAATTTTGATATGAGACAATGTAAAATAACTATGCTTCATTCATAAAAAAAAATTCTTCAAAAGGGTGAAATATTTCACTCAAAGGCGACATGGTATAGCTCAGTTGGTACAGATGCAGCGCATATACAAGGCAACTGCAGCCTGCCTCGGTGTTGTGGGTTCGAGTGCGGACTCCAGCGGCTTGCCAAATGTCTCCTACCGATTTCCTACTATACCCTATTCTATCAATGAAGGCTAAAAAAAAAAAAAAAAAAAAAAGGGGGGTGGGCTTTCCAAAGGGGGCTTAGAAAGGGTGCTATTCCGATTTGGTTCAAATGAAATCTTCTGGTGTGAAAGCCATCAAAGACTTGAGCATAAATGTCAACTTGCTGGTATATTTTTACTATTTTTATGGGGAGATGGAGCCTTCTCCTTTGCTGCCCCCACCCTCTGGAACTCACTCCCCAAACAGCTCAGAGACTGCACCGACCTCCCCACCTTCAATACCCACCTTTTTAAAATTGATTTTAATGTTTAACTCTGTTTATGTTTAATGTTTGATTGCTTTGTTTTTTTTATGTAACTGTGTACAGTCTTGGAGTGTCTTGAAAAGTGCTTTATAAATAAAATATAATATTAAAAATGCCATTTAAAAATTCAAGACCTAGATGGACAGCATGTAGTACCTGTCCATAAAATGCATTACTATGATTTTGACACCATCACACCATTAATGCCTTTTTACTACTACTACTACTATTACTACTTTTAATACTAAGACCTTGGGGAAAACCATGATACTGGGGATTTAAAAAGTGTAAACAGTGTGATTCACTTCTTTAATACCATAGCACTCACAAAGAAGTAACATAGCATTACCATAAAAAAGACATTTCAGTCATGTGGACATTCAACAGGAAGATTGGTGAGTTGTTCAGACTAGACCATGAAGAGAAGAATGTTGCAATGGACATGGACAGAGTGTGTTCACTGCTTAATGTCAATAATAGCTAGTATTTAGTATGTTTCTGTCTATGTTGCATGGTCTAGTCTATTATTAACTTGTGGTATAATTGTTTGTAATTTATCAAAATGTGTGACAGCTCTTCTCCTCGGTCTTGACAATAGTTTTTTCAAAATAACCTATTTTCAGTTAAGAAATAAAAACTTCCTAAGTAGTGCTTAAGTAAAAGAATATTTATAAGAAGCTTTGTGGATATAGCTCATTGTGTTGTAGAACTAAATTTAAAGGGACCCTATTATGCTAACTTGAGTTTTCTGAGCTTTTTCAATATTAAAATGGTTCTTTGTCAAAAGCATGCCCAGAGTAGTAATTTGTTTCATTACTGCATGTTTGACTATTCTTGTATGATGAGACGCTGCCCTTCTCAGGAGCTGAAAACGCTTGGTTTCACTGCTCTACGGAGATACATCAGAAAATCCACCTTCTACAGGAAGCGCTCCTGCATGTTTCTAAAGCACATACCATCAACAGGCCTTCGAATTCACATACTGATTATTTCAGCGCACCTCAGAAAAAGCTCCCAAAAAGACGACATTTGTCAATAAATGTAGATTATTGTTAGTTATGAAACATGAAATTGTTAATGCAGAAGAGTCCAATTAATTTCAAAAAGCTTGAAAATCCTTTATGTACCTTTTATAGGTACATAAATCTCCCTGCACCTCTGCCAGCATATTATGGTGAAAACACACCCTTGCAAGATTGGGACCGCTGACACGGTGTCCCTGTCTCAGGTCTCACAAACAAGCTACAACAACAAGCCAGTGATGCCTTTATTTCTTAGATGTTTGTCATGGCAAACAGATACGAGGAGGAGCAAGCTCGATACGAGGAGAGTCAAGCTGAGCAAGGCGTCACACAGGAGTCAACTGAACTCCTGAGTTTTAAAGATAGTGCTTCACTTCAAAATGTAGTGGGAGCTCCGTAGGAAAAAAAAAAAAGCAACCAAAACAGCAAACAAGCAAAGTTGCATAGCTTTCTTTTAGAAAAACTATTTTCTAAGGCAATTAAAGAAACAGTGAATTTACAGACTCAGTACACACCTCGGGCTGGGTGTCTCCGGGCTCCAGGAGGATGCTGGTGGCTGCTGCAGTCTCTCTTTGTGGGTACTGTGGGTTCTCCAACAGCAGGTTACAGATACTAAAAAAATCAGAAGTGTCTGATTAGAAGAAAATATGCAGAATGGAAAATTTATTTCGTTATCCAGGTATGTGACTCTGATTTGAGTGTTTACATGCACTTTAAAACTCAAATTTCTCTACTTGCATGTAACTGCACTGATTGCCCAGTTTATGTGGCCACCATCATCCACAATGTTATAAATTGTTTATCTAAAGATGCATTTCCCACAGACTATATTTAGAGAATTTTTAATATGTTTTTCACAAAAATATATGCACAGCAATTTAACAATTTAAACAGATTGGAGGCTTTTATGAGTCACCCAATAATTCACACACTGCATGATCTAATAAAATAAATAAATAAAAGATATCGTAGATGAATCTTACACATTCAAGTCTTTCACATTATTCTTTTGGATCAGTTCTGCTACATAGGCTTCCTGAACATCAGGGAATAGATCCAACTGGAAAATGCAAAAAGAGATCAAATATTAAAAACAAACTTGCTCTGGATGATCATTCTGGTCTGCCAACTGCTATACTCACAACTTTAGCGATGATATCTCTAACATCAGGTTGCTGCTCTGGCCTGTCTCGTGGGACAGAGGGACCAGGCCGCGCATCCTCAATTCTTGGAATGTCTTCTACCACTGAAGGGACTGCCACCAGACCTTGAGCGGGTGCAGGTCTGTCTGGATATGGGGCTGGGAACTGGGAAGTAGGAGCTGGCGTAGCAATACCGCCTGGGGGGGGTTTATTAGGCAGATTTGGTAAAGGGTTTGGAGGTCCTGGCTGAGAATAGGATGCCAGGCTCCCGAGGATTATCCTGTGGCCTGCTTGAGGAGGCCCAAGTCTTTCAGGGGCAGCAGCTATAAGGACTGGAGGCGGTGTCACTTGTATCACCTGTGCAACATTAAGAGCCTGGGCTGGTGCGTGGGCGGGGGCTTGGGCCAGGGTCTGTGGCTCAATCTGAATGAGATTGCCCTGCCTGTGAAAGGCCTGTGCCCTAAACTGGAGCTGGGGCTGTGTGATCAGAGTGGAGGCCTGTATGCTCGGCTGCTGTGGAAGGACAAGCAGCTTCACTGTCTTCACTGTCTTCACTGTCTTCACCTGTCCTATGTTGGGCTGGAGAAGGGCAGAGGACTGCTTGGATGTACCCGGTTGTGGTTCCAGATGTGCAGATGAAGTGCTGGCCTGAGGGTTGTCTGGTGTTGCCCCTCCTACTCCCGTCTTTGCCAGTGCCTTTGTAGAAGTACTAGACACTGTGCTTGCCAGCGTACAAGACTGGCGTGAGGCACTGGAGGTACTTGCTTGGGGCTCGTCCCTTGCCTGTGCTGAAGTGCCAGGCCGTGAGATTTCAGATGTGCTTGGCTGAACGTTAGCCAATTCTAATGGGAGGGCATTAGCCTGGACTTTTGTTGAGGTCTTTATGGAGGTTTGGCTAGAAGAATCTACATGATGCTTTACATTTGCATCATGTTGCAGTGAGTCCGTGTGAGGAGTAGACTGAGACAAAGTGGCTGAAGGACCAGGCTGAGGCTGTCCATGCCCCGATGTACCAGACTGCAGGGCTGCTGCCGGTCGGATGACCTGCCGCACTACAGTGGAAGTGGCCTTGTTGTCTCTGGAGGTAGAGGTGACAGACGTAGAGGAGGCAACTGAGGAGGAAGAGTTATTTGGAGCTGCACTTTGCACTTTGCTTTGATCTAATACTTGATTTGGGTTAAATGAAGCCCCACTCCACTTTGCTGCCGGGCGAATCACATGTCTGCGCGCAGGAGTATTAGCCTGAGAATACAAAACATAAGGTCTTGACCAATTTAAAACAGAAATATACAACAAAGTCTGAAGCTATGTGTGAATGTTCTAATATTTATATTACAAGTACATTCTATTTACAAACAAACAATGGGAAGGAATGGGTAAAAACTAAAATACTGGCAGATGGCAGTGTCAAAACATATTGAAATAAAAAAATACACTATTACTTTATATTACACTTTAATAATAAGTCCTTAGGGAAATGTCTTGTATAGATCAGATCTTTTTTTTTTTTACCAGGATCCCTAATATAGCTGTAAATTAACCAAAAAAAAAAGAAGAAAATATTGCAACAGTAAGAGGTAGCAATAATGTATTCAAAAGCCAAAATAAACCTTAAATTACCTCCAGTATGCTGATATCATCATCATCATCATCATCACCGGCATCATCAGGGACATAAACAGGACTAGAAGGGACCAAAGTCACAGGCTCTTCATCCGAATCATCAGAAATGGTGATAAGCTCACGCTGACGGCGGCGAGAACCTACATTTATGTATTAGTGACCTTTTTTAATATACAGTGTTCCCAGGAACAGGTGCAATCAGTGTCAAAAAAAGTTGTGACGGTGTCTCTAAATGATTTGCAGTTGTAACAAAGTAGCAAAGCTTTTTATAGCAAATGTAGATAATACAAATGATCCTTGGAAGTGAAAATATCTAAGTGTTACCTTGACTGCGGTGAATGTTGAAACTTGCGAGGTGAATGACATCATCATCACTACCTCCATCTGCCATCGTGATGTGACACTAACCAGCAGCCCACAGTCACTCCACAATCAGGGCCACCATCTAAAAAAACAAACAAAACAAAACAAAACAAAAAAACAAACAAAAAAAAAACAAAAAAAAAAAGATTTAAAAAGTTAAATTATGACTACAAATCATAACACAAAATTATATTGTGATTTTAACTGCATCCTGTTTCTTTCCATTTCACCATTGAGTACAGTATTTATTATGGTCCAATAAATACAAAAGAAAAACAAAAGGTTTAGAAAGATGACGCACCAATCTAAAGAGAAACTATAAACGTGACTAAACCGTAATGAAATGTTAGCAAGCTATGACAACGTGTTTGGAGTAGAAATTACCTAGCCTTTTCCCGAACAGCAGAGGTAATCAATCAAACTTGGAAATAACATCGACAAGACGCTTAACTGCAGGGAACTGGAAAGACAACATTGCTTTCGTTTTAGCTTCTGTAAAACTGCACTGCTGACAACGGCGTCAGATAAATACACGGATTTTTAAACTTGCCAGTGCTGTTGAGAAAAACAAACAGAGCTTCTACCAGACATTTCCGCGCACTTACAAACCACACTTGGATTGGGTGGGCTAATAGCGATTAGCTTCGCTGGCTAGCCTGTAGGAAGAGTAGTTAGCTTCCTTGTGTAAGGATTGACCTTAATATCAAACCATGAAACATCCTATATACATGTTAGGCTGTATGTAGGCACAGAAAACATGCAAATGATTTACCACAGCTTTGTTCCAAAGATCCTGTGTAAACCGCCCTCTTGGTGGACTGAGAGGCAGAGAACATCGAAACAAACTGCCAAAACAAGAGCAGGAGCAACAACGTCACTCGTAAGAAGAGCTTGGCTGCGTACCAACTAAGACTTCTGGGAGTTGTAGTCTTTCTTTGAACTCGACGGTCAAAATACTGTTTCTAAAGCTCTAAAAAAGCGCTGTCATTTCATTAGAACATATTTATAAAAATTTAACCCTCTGCCTTTATTATCTGTAATGCATTTAATGTGATATTTTGGATGTTTTAGTATTCAACGACACAAGGAAAAATATTTTGATTTAATTTATTTTAATATAATCTTATTTACATAGCATTTTTTCATAAATGTTTAGTACATAGTAAGTTACAATGCTCTTGCATCCATTACACAGTGAACTCAGAACCTAGAAAATGCAGATTGAAATACTGCGTTAACAGTCTTTGATCTTCAATCTACAACAGATCCCATCTTTTCCCCATCACTCTCTTAACATTTAGGTATTAAGTTCATTCTAAGGATATTTAATGACTGTAAAGCAACTTTGTTCATTCATAGTTCGTAGGAATATGCCTGTGATAAAGGGAACCTCTTTAACATTCAAGCAATGAGGAAAGTCAGGCAGGAAAACAAGTATTAAGGTGTCAAACTGGACAATGGAAAAATGTATAAAAGCTTATGATATTTTATTATACATGTTACATACAACCAAAAGAAAATATTGGATTTAACGACTTTCCTTCTTAACGGCTCATTATTTAAAAAAAAAAAAAAAATCCCATTTGTGTCCTTTGACCTTTTCAGAATACCAGTAGAGTATGTCATAAAACATAACTTTAAAAACTAGGGTTGGGAAGATCATTTCCCAAACACTTCAATAAATGTAACATGGTATTCAAAACACCAACACACTTTGTTTTCATACACTTGAGAGAATTTCTCTGCTTTAATATGAATGTTAAAAAAGTAACAATATTCAATAAAACCCACTTTGTGGATTACTGTGAATAGACCCTATGTCTCTGGAAGAGGGGTTGATGAAAAGATTAGTGTGAGCTCTGGGTAGAGCATATAGCAGCTTGGTCAGTAATCACTTAGTAATAAATAATAAAATAGAGTGGACAAGAGTGGTCGCAGATACAAACGGAGGAATCAAGAAGTTACTAAACAGAGAAGCAGGCTTGTTTGATAATTTTTACAGAGCAAGGGGATGCCATGCCAGACACAAACACACCTCAGACAGACATTTCATGCACACATACACTAACAGACATTCGGAAACACACCAGTGGTTAAACATGAAGCATGAATACAAGTCAGCCCATCAGCTTGTCAGAGAAAAGACATCCAGTCTGGTTTTGTTCTTCAGAAAGAGTTCCTGGTTTCAATTTGCAGGCTTGTTTGTGATTTTGCTGATGTTGTCCAGCGACTCAAGTGCGACTGGAGTCAAATTTGCTGTGGTGCTTGACATTCAGAAGAATGACATCATAGCTTGTTAAAACTGAACGATAAAAATGCTTCTCCAAAACATCTGAAAAACTTTAAAATCCTTTTTTTTTTTTTTTTAAACATATTTTCTGCTTTTGCTGTGCTTCCTCCTTTAGCCCCAACAGTTCGGTGGTAAAGAAGTGGCAAGACACTGTGTGTTCTTGTAATGCTTGGCTGCTTTGTATACTTGTGTATACTTGATATTGTGTGTACAGTTAAAATGTCAAATAATTGTGTGCAAGTGCAAGCTCAAGGGTGACGGTAAGTTGGTTTTGGTTGTGGATTCATCACTCCACAGCAAAGCCGCAAGTCTCCTCCACAGCCGTCAGGAGTTTCTCATAGAGCTTCTCATACGTTTCATAGGGAGGGATGTCTATTCTGTTAAAACTAAAGATCAAAATAATTAGTGCATTGTATAATTAATATAATAAGCATATCTTTATTACTTTCAAAGTAATCATACCAAGTGTGAGCTTTGGGTAAGTTTTCCGTGTTGGCATCTATCAAATGGATAGTAAAAAGCCTTGGTCCTGCAGAACCTGTAGAGCCTTACAAACAGACATTCTAGTTATCACTGCTCTGCCTTGCTGGACAGAATAAACACATTGAACAGTAGGGTATCATTATATTATATTATACTATATTATACTATACTATACTATACTATACTATACTATACTATATTATATTATATTATATTATATTATATTATATTTTTCTCAATGACTTACACTGTAGATGCAATAAGTAAAATTATGTACTGTATAAAGTGTATGGTATGTGAGTGTTTGTTGGCTTTAAGTCAGTGGCTGACCCACCCTGCAAGGCTTTGAACCCCTGTAAAGGGACTCTTGTTGATCCGGTCACAAACTGCAGCAGGCGTCCTCTCCTCTCTTCACTGAAGGCCTCTACTGCCTGCCAGAACCACCGCACCACATTGCTTTCACTTGTGCAGTGCTTCAGCCGAGTGTTGGTCTTCCAGTCTGTAAGGTCTATCTTGCTCAAGCCACCGATGATCAACTAGACAACAAGATAAAACAACAAAGTACCGTAAGTAATGAAGAAAAAAAAGACAGTGATGATAAATTGATCAAAAGGTGATTGCAAAAAACTTTTTACCTCGAGCTCTTTATGGTCGAAAGGCTTGAGGAGATGCTGAGGGATGAGCTCACCAAATCCCTTCTGAAGAGCCAGAAACTGTGCCTCAATTCCACGCATAAACCTCCAGTTGACATAAAGTCTGAGAAATAAAACATGAACTCTTAGGCAAAATAGTTTATGCATATTATAATTAAAAAAAAAAGACAGTGGAACAGGGAAAAAGAATTGTTGACCATTATAAGTGAACTTTACTGTGACTTTATCTGTGGAAACTGACTGTTTTACCTTACATATTCCTTTTTGTTCTCTTCAGTGACTGGAATATTGCGTCCATTGGGCTTTAGTTCATGTTGTAGAAATTTCCCAAAGGCATTGTGTTCTACACAAAATGTGTGGTCCAGGACTGAAGTGATGTCGTTCTCTCTGTGTAGATTCACAGTGTACAATGATAAGATGAAGATTTTATACAAGATTACTTAATGTACAGCTGTTTGATATGTACTTACAATATCCAGACAAGACTTTTGTGTAGCTCGGGGTCAGTGGTCTCCAGATCACTGAGCTGGATGGGTTTGCCTAGCAGCTGTTTGTAAAAGGGCAGCGTAAAACTGCCGTTGATGTAGTGGCCATGAAAAACTGCCAGGCCCATCACACGGCCCACAAAATGAAAATATGACAGATGGTCCTAAGGAAAAACAAAATGTTAGTCTGGCCCAACAATTCAGTTCCACACTTGTTTTATGTACTTACAGGGTTAATGGAGGAATCAGGGTTGATCTGTAGTGTGTAGATATTATCTGTAGAGTACTGGAACAGGCCGTAATAGGGGTTCAACATTTCATGACACAGGAGGTATAACCATTCCCTAAAGAAATATTGTATAGAAATAAAAATAGAAAAATGTTAATTATGACAGTGAAACCTCCTGGTTAAACACATTCAAAAATAAGTTCAAAAATAAGGTACTGACCTGGCCACCCCACCATAGTCTAGGCCTTCTTCTCCCCTGAACTTCACCATCAGCCTCTTCTTGAGGTCTTTTGGCCGCATTTTCATTATCTGCCGATATGACTCCTAAAACCACAAAGAAATCATTAGATAAAGTAGCATTTTTTTTTCTCACAACCATGTATAGATTTTTTTCTGTGAATGTTTGTACTAAGCTCGCACCCACCTCAAATATCTCCTCTCTGGACACTTCAATGCGGCAGTGGCCAGCTTGCGGTTGCTGCAAGGATAGCTCGTGTCGGAGCAACTTCAACTTGTGGACCAAGTCTCTTTCATAGCGTGCTGCCACATCTCCTTCTCCTCCACCACCACTGCCTAAACCACCCCCATTCTCCTCACCCCCAACGTCCATCTGAGGAGCCTGGGACGTTTCTTTCACTTGCTGAGATTGTTGGCTGCAAATGGGAAATTGGGATGGAAGTCAATGAAGCTGAAATGTCATGCAGGCTAATCCCTCTAACATGATGACACTGGTAACAGCTATTTAAAACATCAACTGAATTAAGATTATTTTTATTTGCTAATAAACAAGCATATTTTTATAAATCAAAGAATTATTTAGTTGACAGAGCTGTATTTATTAGCTGTCTAAGAAGAGCATTAGAAGAGCAGATAGAAAACAATGAAAAATGAGTCCAAAAACATTTCTGGGCAACAGAGGTGCTGTTTGCTGTTTTTTACACACATACATTTGACTTCCTCCAGAGGCTGGAAAAATGAGCACAGTGCTGTATATTTTTTCACCCAGAGGTGGCTCCCTAATGCCAATAATTAGACAGCACAGAGTATGGAGTTTTGTCCTGACTGTGCTGTCACTGTCTTTATGTTGTTTGTTTGCTTGAAAATGTTTAAATACAAGGAGTATGAACACCAGCCACCACCACAAAGGCGTTCTGTCAGCTTCATCCTTATATTATGTTGTACACTACAGTCTGCACAGGATTTTATACCTGATGATGTTGTGAAGACGGGGGTCTGTGAACTGTGTGGTTCTGTTGTTATGGTCCACAAAGTAAATGCGTCCAGACACAGTACTTCTGACCTCCCAGCCGACGGGCAGCGGACCAAGCTCCTCACAGCTCACACTGGCTAGGTCCCTGCACAAGAAACCAGGCTTTAGTCAGCAGTAATCCCCTGCACTTTCACCCAACTTAATCTGGTGAGCCCCGAGGCAGACCTCTGTCTTTACAAAGGTCTGATCCTACATACTGTATGGTCTTAACTTCTCACATGGGATCTGGGCCTGCAGGAAACAACCAGTTGCACCTATCAAACCTATTCAAGTAATTTGAGCAGAAGATTTTAACTTTAAGATATTATTGTGTGCATAAGTGCACAAAGGATGATATTTATTCAGCTAGATAAACTGTTTATCTAGGTTGCCAAATTTGACATTTAATACCTGTGGTGGCTTTTTCCGTTTGATATTTTATGTTCTATGTCCACTTTCTATATAACAACATGGCCCACTTTGCAGACTTTATTTATGGTTCATTCAGCAGGTTACATTTGCAACAAAAAACTGTTATATTCTTTATCTGGTTTGATATTCATACCTTGGTATTCGAGGGTCGTGCCAGGTGCTGACACCAGTTTGTGTGTGAAGGAAATACACCTGGCCTTGTACTGTTGTTCGTTGCTCTATTAAAGAGAGATTATTAAAAGAGAGATTATTGAAAGATGCTACACGACACACAATAACTACAATAACTATTGATTTTCCGTGTGTCTGACCATATCCTTCTGGCAGGTCAGGTGGTTGGTGTCCGTGCGGCCTGTTCTGAGGGGTGTGGCCATGGCCTCTGGATTCCTGCCCTCTGATTCGCTGGGCCTGGAGCCGGTTCTCTTGATTGGGCGAGTCAAGACGACAGTTTCCACCTCCCGCTGCTCCAGTTGGATCAGAGTAGGGCAGGGGCTCTTCACTAAAACATCCCTCGAAAACAGGTCTGCACACAGCACAAGCCATGTAGTGCTTATGACTTTTTTGACTGAGTTACTTTTTGATGTTTAACAGAAGGGAAGAGGACTAGAAAAATGCTGAGTGTAACTAAACTAAAAGACAAACAAGCATCCAATGTGGGTCAAAGCTAATGCAGGATTTGAGAGGGAAGTATACAGCCTGTGACTCACTCACCCGTCATTTTCCAACAGTCCTCTGCAGTCTACCACTGGGCCACCACTGCCGATGCGGTCTCGTGTCTGTAAGCTCACTAAAAACAATAGAAAAAACAAGATAAAGGTCAATACTGAGAGCTGAAAATATTTTAAGAATTACATCTTGAAATATTACATGGTATTTTATTAGTAAATCAAATGAAGAGGGCTGTGATATGCAAAGAATGAAGGTGTACTTCACAAAAAATGTATATCTGAAAGTGTGGCACTTGCATGACATTACTGTTCTGCACACAGCACTGTTGGAACACAAGTCTTCACCCATAATGACCAAAGTTTACTATTTTAGACCACAAACTAGTTCAGTAATCTTTCGAAACTAATGTCCCATCTCATTTGTAGTCCCATTACCAGTCTGTAAACAATACTGGGATACTTTTGGGAATAATTAGCATATAAATTGAATTCTGAAATGTGTCTGACAGTGACCTTTGACTACCATGGTAATTGTGTAATTATGTTTGGTGCTAAATCCAAATAAATTTCAACTGTTCATCACACAGAAGTGGAATAACCTACCAACCAGCACACATATTTCACAAAGTTGCTGTCAAGGCACAGAAGCAGAGAAAGAGCTGGGGTGAGGCTGGATAATACATCTGTGTCAGGCCTTACCTACAATCTGCCCCCGCACTGCGTCGCTGTCCGAGGGGTTCAGTTTACATAAATCTAAACGCTGGTCTGGAAAGAAAGCATGAAGAGAGAACATGTACAGTCAATTGTATATTTTATTTCTTATCTTAAAATTGCTGTATTTTCCGCACTATAAGGCGCACCTAAAAGCCTTTAATTTTCTCAAAAACCGACAATGCGCCTTATAATCCGATGCACCTTATATATGGATCATTGTTGGTTAATTAGGGTTACCATATTCATGGGGCTTCGCCGAAGTGACAGCGGTAAAAATGGTAAAGGGGAATTCCAGTCCCAGCTGTTCATGTGTGCCATAGGCGTGTTTATAGATCGTGCCGCAAAAGAACAAGGAAGCGCGGCCTTTGCTCCATCTAGTAGAAGAGCTGCGACATTGAGGGGACAGAAAACTGAGCGATCGAACGCTGTTCATGTAGCTTTGAACTGTGACAAATGGAGTTGGAAATACATTGTTTTCAACGAGGGCGGCGCAAATAAGAGCTACCGGTACATACGGTACCATATTGTGAATGCACTAACTTGAGTGAACGGACTTGTAAGAACGCTGGTTTGTATTCTATTAATAAAGTTTGACTGACTGACTTATCTGACTGTTTTATTGACATTCCCTTTAGCGCAGCTCCAGCTAGTGGATGCGCCTTATAATGCGATGCGCCCTATATATGAAAGCAGTTTTAAAATAGGCCATTCATTGAAGGTGCGCCTTATAATCCGATGCGCTTTATAGTGCGGAAAATACGGTACTCCTCCTCATTTTTCATAGGTTGTCAACTTAACCAAGGAAGACTGCGCAAACACTTACATCCTGTGTCTTTTAGCCGGCTGATTGCGTTGGAAAGTAGTCGTATGCAGCCCAAGAAACCTGCCCCTTGTCGTTTATGGATCTTTCTGTGGTTCCATATACTGATGGTGATGGAATCTGTTTTCCCAATATAGCTGTAAAAGATAACAATTCTCAGTAATTTCTTGAAAAAAATTGCAATGCAATACATTAAAACTTAATCATGCTTGCTTCTCAACACTGTATCAATGACTGCTGGGGGTAAAAAAACACATTTACTCCAGTAAAAAGAGTGCATAAAGGAAGAAAGGAAGACATAAAAATCTATCATTTGCTAATCTACTAAAACCATATTTTGCTGCGGTATTGTTGTCAGGTGAGAGGTTGGGTTGAGAGAGTGATGGGACTTACAGGTCATAGTGCTGGTTCCATTTGGGGTCCAGTGTGCCCTTGACGGTGTCTGTCGAGTGGCACTGACCTGATCCATCCACAACAACCTTTGCAAACGGATCTGGCAGACCTGCATGTGTACAACCACATTTACATTCATAAATAACCACTCAAACTAGAAGTAATGTACAAGGAGAGCTCACATAAAAATAACCCATTTGTTTATGGGTAATGTCTGAGCCTAACATTGATTCTGGCAAACAAACAAGTGTGATTGTAGGTCAATCACTGCGGCTGCTGGGGTACAATTATGGCACAGCAAGTAAACAACACAAGTCAATTTAAGGACATTACTAACAAAGAATCTGTGTAAAATATAAATAAAAAACAGAATACAATGATTCACAAACAGAACACAACAGAGCATAAACAACTGAGATATTTCTTTAAAATAATGTTTAATTTCTTTAATTTGATGCAAAATGCTCCTTCAGTTGGTTTTTAGTACCACTTCATTTTCCAGCCTATTATTGCCCGCCCCAGCTTTTTTGAGATGTGTTGCTGCCATTGTTTCTACACCTGATGTGTTGTTTATGATCTACTGTGAATAAAATATGATTTTATAAGAATGGCTTTTTGTTTTAGTTTGCGGTGAACGCACTATTTTAACATCTTTAGAATTATGCAAATACATACAATTATTTCTAATGTTCAGTGTAGATTATTATTTGACACAGTGCAAAGAATGAAGATACTTACGGAAAAAGTCTTTCTTTGCGAGGTTCTTGGCACATAATACTGTGAGAGAGAAAAAAGTCATTATGAACCAAATGCAACACACAAATATGTAAATGGTACAGTGTAGGCCGATCAACTGTTCTTCTGTGCACAAAAATGTATTCGTGAGTAGGAAGACTTCTGCTTAATAATATATGAATGCCAGAGGACAGTGCTGACAATAGTGAAGTAAAGGCCATGGTCATAATCACAGCACACACTAAGAATATGGGACTTAAAAATGTCAAGTAAGCATTTTACCAAATTGTGCAAGCCACTGTTTAGTGTGCAATCAGACATGTGTCACTCTTGTTTGTCATCATTTTCCAACTCAAAATAAACACATGATATAACCACCACAATGAAACAATTTACTAAAAATAAAATGTGTGCATGTTAAGTATAGGCCTGGGTACCGTTCAGATTTTTTCGATACCAGGAACTGAACAATACCTTTTCCGATACCTATGGTGTGCTTATTAATCTTCTACAATCATAAAACACAATATTGAATAAAAGACCAATTTTTGGAACAAATTTCTTAGCCAAGTTAAAACCAGTAGCTTAACTTGTAGTTGATTTATTCTGTTATTTATTTGAGATTTCAGTGGTCATTTGATTCATTAACTATTTATGTTGTTGTCTACTACAATATACAGAATTTGTAATACATGCAATATTGTAATCTTATAAGATACTGGATTTTGGATTTCATTATCTTATAATCGGTTTATAAAGGAAAATTTGCCATTTCTTAATATTCTAATTTACTGACATGCACACATATGTCACAAATGTATTGTTATCTAAAAAACACCAACCCCAGTATAAGTAGGGGAAGCAAATATTTTGTGTTTTTGATGAAAAAAAATATCAACTGTGTTTCGCTCTCCGTCTGCTTCAGACAATCTAACCTACAGCGACTGTAGAAGGTATACTTTTATAATTTTGGGTAAAAAGTTACGGTATCAAATGTATTGATATGAAGGTGTTAAATTGAATCATACCATTCTAAATCAGCCCTTATTGAATCAGTTTGAAACACTGCCAATAGATATGTTGTTGTAAACAAGTTTTGTTACACCCCTACGTATCAATATAAAAAAAATATATATATTTTTTAACTGTCCCAGGAGAAATTACATTGTTGCAACAGCAGAAGTAATAGCAGCATCAAACAATGAAATGTAGCAACAAACATATAAAAAAAAGGTATAAAACCAGGAAATAAAAATTAAAAAAAATACCAGAAAAAAAAAATCTTAAAAACCATCCTAAAACAAAACAAACATAGAATATGCCTGCACATCAATGTGTTCAATTTAAGAATTCAAATATTGTTTGTCAAACCCTTACTAAAAATTATTGTAACATGGAATGCAACAGAATTGTTTTGTGGCTCTTAGTAGCCTTATTAAGGTTAGAAATTAGTAACATAGTAACAAAGCATGCCAGGAAAACTTATCACACAGCTCATGGAAGAGTAAAATGAGCCTAACTTTAAGAGAAAAGATACAGTAGAAACAGCCTGAAGGCCAGGTAGTAAAATGCAGATTAACAAATGATGGAAGCAAAGCCTTCATATCAATCTATGTTACCTGTACAAATGGACAAAGCGGGCATTATTACAGATAGAAAATGGTAATGATGTCAAAAAAACAAAAGCCTCTGAAGATCCATACAAGCTGTCTCTAAGTGATTCGCTGTGGTGCTTAAAACAATAGCACAGCCCTGAGGTGCGAATGTGTCATGATTTAGCCTGAGTCAATGCGGTCAGTCATTCAGTGGGTGGTTTGGATGTGGTGAGTGTGGTGCCGAGCATGTGTCTGTCTGGTGAAGCCGGGACTATTTCCTGTGATTAACCAATAAAGAATGGCAGCAGGATATCCGTCCCATTCTTGTGACTCATTACACAGAGAGAGACTCTTCTTTTGGACTCATCTACAGTGACTGAGGCAAGAGTGCTGGCTTCAGTTTGGCTCTTCCTCTTCATTCAGCCAGCCGTACAGGAAGTCCGTCCCTTTCACTGTGGCCTCAGACAGGGGACACCCTTTAATTTCAACTCTGTGTTTTTTTTCCCACCTCTTGACCAGCTCTTCTGAGGTGCTGAATGTGTGACAACGTCTTTCACAGCATTTCAGGAAATTCCTAAATCTGCCAAGGTCAGGTTGGTGCTGACACATGGCTAAAGCTCAGCTGCTATTCTCCACTTTCTCCACTGTTTCTGCCCTTTCACGTTTGTATTTTCTTCTCTTTGAAAAGACTGAAGGGGAGAGAGCCAGCAGGAAGGAGCACTATTCATTAAATCTTGAGGGAACACAAAGGAATTTAAAGTCAAAACATGTTCTGAGTTTAATCAATGGTGCTGCTTGTTAGATATTTGTAAAGTTTAAAAGGGAAAAGACCATTTGTGTTATTAATAATGAAAAAAGAACTTGCAATGATTAACTGTAAAAAGTGACAATTAGCCACACTGAACTCATCGCCATTACCCACTTTCATGGTTTTACAGTGAAGTAAGTAAAAAGGTTATGTGCTTAAATGTGCCATTCAGTCAGTAGGAAAGATGGCATGTCTCTTTGATGCTACTGTATGTTTACAATAACAAAAAATGCATATTTTTAATATTCTTGGTCACACCAAAATGAATGTCACTCACTAAACTCTAAAATCCTAATCTGAAGGAGATGTAGAACACCTGATTTCCACTGGGCTCCCAAACCAAAACAGCGGTAGCCTGGCACATGAGTCAATCTCTCACCTACTTAGTGACCCCTTGTATACTGCGATCAAAACATAAGCGTGAGGCCAAATATCACTTCCCTAATACTAAATGTTGTGAAATGGTTTTGTGCTACTGTCAGCATCTACTGAATGCTTTGCACTATGTCTTCCTATATTTGTGAACATGTCCTGTGTGTTTGCCTGCTGAGATGTGATTCTGCACATGGTCAAAGCCTCAGTCAGTGAGAGGATTACAAGTGCTTATGTTGCTCCCTAAGCAAGCACTATTTCTTCCTTTTCCTTCTGTTTTATCACACTTTATGCAGCCTTTAGTTTCCTTCTCATTTGTTTGAACAGTCCTATTTCCTTCTTCCTCCTTCATGCTAGTTGTCTTTAAATCGCTCTTTCCGTTCATTTTCTGGGTATGATTACAGTTCAGTGACTTTGCCTTGCTGTTGGCACATGGAGTGTAACCCAAGTAGCTGGCACCAATCCCTGCACTGCACGTGTAGCAACCGTGAGCAAATTAATCGGATCCCACTGACTGATCCACTGATTCTTTCAACAAATACCTGTTCAAAACATTTTAAATCGCATTAGCATGTTGACAAAAAGGGTGTTTTTATTGTCGTTTTTGACCTACTTGTTTCCTGTTTATTGTACACTGCCTGCATTCAAATTGCTCCATTATCTCTGCAAAATTTAAGCATAAGCGAGCCAAGAGCAAACAGTACTGCTCATACAAATCCCGACCCTTAAAAAACACAGTATTGCTATTACAGCTACACGATATATCATAAATTTAACGTTTTATGATATCAGCAAGAAAAGCATTATTGCAATAAAGTTTTGGTCTTTCATCTGACAAAGATTTAAATTTTACACTGTCAAAAAAACAACAACATTGTACTATCTGGGACATTAGATAAAACTGCAATGTCACCATTAAAAAGACCACATTTAGTTGTGATTCCTCAATTTAAAGTCCAAGTTTAGCCATCTTTTAATCTTGGTTTAGATGATAAGTTTAGATTTTTACCCAGGACTAACTAGTACATACTCACATACTCCTTTAGCTTTAATTCAAATGAACTTACTTTGTCAAAATAGCATATCAAAATACCGTCAGTCATTATTGCATTATTCAACATAGTTTTCACTTTTTTATTATCATGCAGCTCTAATTACTTGGGCGACACAGAATAACTTAGATGTATACAACAAAATCTCTCACAATAAAGTGTGCAAGAGGTCTGCCGAGGTTGTTTTAATTAAAAATAAATTGAATTTTTCAATATGCACAATATCTAACAAACAAATGTAAAACTTTTCCAACAGTACACTAAACTACCTGTAGCTCCTCCTAAGCTTATTCCATGAAATACAAATGACGTAGCCACAACAGCAGCCTCTCCCTGAAGTGGGTTCAGCGTGGCCTTTGTCTGTGTCCCCACCTCAGACACACGTCTTTCTGATATAGGCCAAACAACCCCTCACTCTGACAGACTAAACAAAGCACTGGCCAGCCAAGCAGCATTGTGCTGCCATTGGCTCATGGTGCATTCCTCACCCAATTAGGATTCCTCTCATACCTGTGGGGGCGGGGCACAGCCAGGGCAATAACCTCTGCTCGCATCTGAGCACAAATAATGAGGTGCTGCTTTTCACAACAGCAGACTCTCCAGACTCTCAAATCTTGACTTATTTTAAACATTTCTGAATTAATATAAGACAGCCAAATTAGCTTCATCTGTTCTATGTTTTATATAATTGTGGTATTGTCTGAGAGTACTTAATTTTGTATTTCAATAGCTATATCATTTATATAAGTTTAATTTGCCTTACTAAAATAATAATAAAATGTAATGATGTAGCCTCTTGAAGCGCGCTTCAGTTTATCTTTGTGTTTTGCTAGAGCTAATGAAGTGGAACTGTGAGGTCTGTAAAGCCAATTGTAGTTTATGACCCTGACAAATATCTTCACCAGGACCAGAATGAATAAACATCAGGATATTGGTGCATTATCTCTTAGACTGACTTCTAACAAATGTTCTTGGTCCTTGAAACATAATGTTGATACAACTAGTAAAAAATTATTAATCAAACAGACAGCAAAAAAGAAACACTTTTAACATGTCGACACCTCATACAATCATTTCAAGAGCAAAACGTGAGAAAACTCCATATGAATAGTCTCTAACTCACTCCTAATATCCATTATCTCTCGTTTTGAAAACAGAAAAGCACAAGGTGTCTGCCCAGAGGCAAATAGTGGTCATTTCCATCCGAATGAAGGCCACTGTGTGCCCAGTAGGGTTACATTAGCTACAGTAAAACCTATTGTTATGGTTTTATTTTAGTGAGCAAGTTAAAAGCAGAGTTTGAACAGCCACTTTTGCAGCGCAAGATCTCCATCCACAAAGTGAGCCTCACCGGGTTTATGCAGTCAGACATTAAGTATAGTTTCAGCTGACACGGTGGCAAATTGCCAATCAATACAGGGGAATATGGCTAGCATACAAAAACAAATCCAGCGACACATCGATTAATAGAGACGCACTAGTTCAACAACCACTTTTATTCCCTTGTATAGAGCACGTCGCATTCAGGTCAGGCGAGTTCGTCTGGTGGTCAGCAGCAAAAATGGGTGTAGCAAGCATTAGCGGTCAATGCTAACTTCAATCTCACTTAAATCTAACAACGCGAGGTTAAAACAAACTGGCACCAATGGTATATAACGACCATTGCCACAGTTATTACACACCAACTGCTCAAGTAAAGTGTGTGATATCTCAGCTCGACATAGCTTATAAGCTGTTTGTTCGGTCATTGGGTTAGCATGAAGCTAAGCTAACAAGCTAGCACTAGGCTACTGTGTTTGCCACAAAAACCGGATGTTTAGGCAAACAGCAGAACCGAGAACACCCAAAGAAACATCCTGTTCGTTCTTTAACTTTAACCAGAAAACATTTTACTGTAGTGATTTGTAACCGAGCGGCTTAAGGTAAAGTTGAAACGTGCATTGTAAGCGCATTCTCTCGCTCTGGTTTTTACCTGTCAGTCGGATTTTGATGCTGGACCCGTTTCTCCGAGTCCCAGGATTCGACATCACTCCGAAGAAAACGACCACACGAAGTTGGAGTCTCCCCAAACCACAAGTTTTACAACTTAGTGGGAAAACAACAAACTTAAACCATTAAATCATGCGGCTTGGTGTTGCTTTCCTCTCGGGTAAACGTGCATTATTTCATCGCAAAGTCCTGCGCTCCTTCGAAATCCAACAACACAGGAGAACATTTTCGGGCAGGCTCAAGCACGTACTGACGTCATACTCTTAACGTGGGTAGTGTTACGTGCTCGTGTCCGGGAGGCGTGGGCGTGCCCGAGAAGATAGAATTCTTTAATACTCTAGTCATTCCTCACCTGTTCGTTTCACTTTTGGTACCAAAATCGTGGACACACCAAGTTTTGTTATAGACCACAGAGAGGAGCAAGTATTACATCCATGAACAAGAAGGAAAACAAAATCAGCCTACTATATTGGCCTACTACTACAGGCCTACTCAAATATAAATATGCTCCAAGTGGCTTAGGCTACTTGAAAATAATTTTACTCAGCAAAGGTAAGACACATTTTGATGAAAAGACTTTCGTTACCTTTAAAGTATTGGCAAATCCACTATTTCACAGGGCTCAGTCCTCACAACATTAAAAGTGCTATAAGCAGTATATATTTTATATTTCTTAAAAATTACCCACGTGTGCCAAGATATGGTGTCAAATCAAATTTTAGTTTTACTCATAACAATGGTAAAGTTGATCTATTGACAAGTAAAAATATATTTTACATAATGGCCAAGTTGTTTTTTTTTTGGTTCTAAAACTGCATTGCCAATCATCCAATCAGAAAAAAGTGGAAAGACAGGCAACCCACAGAGCACTGTATTGATTTAGACTGCAGTAGCGTTTTCAAACCAGTACGAGCGCATGCTGCTTACAGTACCTTTAAGTAGGCCTAAATGGCTTTTTATTGCTGTGTTATACTTAATACTTAATAATTACAAATTGATACTTCCTTCTCTTGAAGATGATAAATATTATTATTTATTATTATTTGTTCATGTGAAATATGCTACAGAATAGATCTGTAGGCTGAACTCTGTTATGTGCTGCTGTGGTGCCTAGAGGTCAGAGAAGCTGAAAGGGCAGGGATAAGGCCAGGAGGATTTGGCTTCAGTACTGGGGTTAGCTCCAGGACTGCAGTATTAGCAGCAGGAACAATAGACCCTCTCACAGCCTGTTTACGGGACACTGTAAATCCATGTAAGCGCTGAAGAGGCTTGTGGTCACTACAGGCCCAGACACTGAAATACAAGCACTGTTGCACACATACAAACAGCTTTTTCTCATGTGCAGTTGACCTACTGTCTAATTTTTTTGTCTGCAGGCCTTTTCTCATTTTCTTCTTGTAAGCTGCCCTATGTACTTGTAACATAATCACATTAGGCTAGATTTCAATCAGTGCATAATATACAGTACATGACAAAAATTTGCCAAATTTTGAGTTGTGTTGAATTATGTTTTGTTAAATTTCTTCTGAGCCTCAGTGGCAAGTTATTTTATATTTATTTATTTATTTATTTATTTATTTATTTATTTATTTATTTATTTATTTATTTATTTATTTATTTATTTGGCTACTTAAAGTTAGACTCTTGCATATATCCTTTATTCAAATATTTATGTCCTCCTCTTTGATTCTTCTCTATAAAATTGTATACTTATACTTGCCAACGCTCCACAGGTGGCTGCTCTTCCACAGGGGACGGATGATTTGACCGCACCATACTGGCCAAGTACAGCTGTTCATATCATTATGTGATTATGTGCCTGTTTGTGTGCTTGTGCATGTTATTCAAAGTACTGTTGTAACTCCTGAGACCAGCTGAGTGTGTTCACAGCTACTTAAATCATTCCAGTCATACAGACAAACTTAGTTAAGGCCAGAGGGATGCAGTTAATGAAGATGAAGTCATTTTGGTGCTGTAAGTAGTTTGGAGACAAGAGTAGCCACTTCTGACATAGATTTTCTATTGACTTTTTGACATTTAAGTATTAAGGTATATGAAGAAATTATTGTCCTCTTAACAAATTCCTTGTACCAACATGGAACATTTCTGTATCAAGGTCAATGTAATATAATGTAATGCTTCTCTGAATATTTAAACCAAGGAGACTAGGACATGATTGCTCTTATCATTGTCTCATGATTTCACTTGCTTGACATTATTTAAATCAGAGCAAGTATAAGAAATTAACTGTTCCCTAATTAATATTTCAGGCGCCCTACTCATCCCAAAATCCCACCAGGAGGACAGCAGGGAAGCTTCTGATGGTAAAAGGCATGTTGGAGTTTGGGACTGAGGTGTGCTGGGCTAAGGGATGGGAAAGACAGTGAGAGTTGATGTGGTGAAGAAAGGAGATGGCTTCAGCCCGAGTGATGACTTTCCTGGGGAACCTTAAATGGGCCGGAGTTAGATTGAAGAATTCCCTGATCCATTGCTATGGGGATGAGACCTTTGGGTAGTGGCTGGTTTTAGAGTTGTGCCCATATCGGGAATGAGATGGCTCCATATATATCTGCCCCAGCATCAGTGTATTTAGCCAAAGCCGCCCGTAGAGCACCGCTGACTCCTGCCTTGGTAAGTTTTGCACCTGTATGCTATTATTGATATTAGAAGAACATTAAACGTGCAGTAACTAATTTAATTGCTGATCTAAAAAAAATAATCCAACCAAATGTAGAGACTTAGTAAGGGTCAAATTAGAACTAAAAAGGTTAAAAACTACTGGTCTAATTGTTGGAAGTCTAAATCAAGACATTTAATTTGGATGACAACTGTTTGATTTGACAATTTTGACATAGAAAAAGTCTGTCTGTCATGTAGAAGATCATAATGCAGTTGTAATATAAGTCCAGTGAATCAATATTATTCAGCTGCATAGTAACCTATACCAGATGAAATGATTTAACCTGATTAAGGCTTAGGTTAAAGTTGGCCTCAGTTCCTACTCTATGTGAAAAAACACAATTATTAATTGTGTTGTGATTAGTAATATTGCACTAGTAATAATTTTAACAACAAAATAACTGCAGCCCTACTGTATTTTATGTAAAAGTTGACTGTTATGTCTCATATTTTCTATGTCTGATACTCTGTAGTGGTCCGAGGGTGTTTGTGAGCAGGTTTTTCACTTGGTTAGTGGTCCTCGGCTGCAGCAGCTATGCCGAGCGCATACAGAGGGGAATGTGGGGACGATGTGGACCCCATGCCCTTCCTGGTGCCCACTGAGAAGGAGCGCCTGGATGCTATGAATACACCCTACTGACATCAAGCGCTCCTGCTGGGTCAAAGATGAGAAGGAGGCATTTGTTTCTGGAGAGATTCAGTCTGAAGATGGGGACAAAGTCACTGTCAAAACCTCTAAGGGCACTGTAAGAGAACAAAGACAGAAAAGTTGTACTAACTTACATGCTTGTGAAATAACAGTAGATTATGATGATTTTGTATGTATTCTTTGTGTAGACGGTAGTTATGAAGAAGGAAGATGTCCACCAGATGAACCCTCCAAAATTTTACCAGGCGAGTGACATGGCTGACCTCACTTTCCTCAATGAGGCCAGCGTTATGGAAAACCTGCGCAGCCGTTATGTCAGCATGAGGATCTATGTAAGTGGACTTAACAGTTTACATAAAACAAACTATTTTCTACAATCAAGAAGCATTATCAGATACCGTCAAAATTTTGTACAACATATCACTGCCATGAGTAATGGTTGTCACTAAATGTATATGGGTGTAATTTTAATTTCATGAAACAGGCAGATTTCAAAATACATGTGCCATAAAGGTTGTACTAAAATAATTTTTAAAAATAATTTTGGTTTTGTAAAAAGTGGGTAACACAAGCAGATCAGAGATACAATTGGCCACTAAACCACAGAATGATAGGGTTCTTTACCAAGTATTTATCATTGCTTACTGCCTTGTTTCAATTTTGGTGTGATGAAAAATATGTATGAGGTATAAAGCCCCGAGCTAAGGTGGCATAACATAATTTAGTGGTAAACAATACCTAATATAAGGACATATTTCAGGGAAACATATTATTGAAGCTGACTGATACTCTCTGAAAGGCTAAACTTAGAAAGCAGCAGACAAAGACAAATGATTTCATAAAAAAAGTCATATTCCATCACAGTTGAAAGAATATAAATGAGAGCAGACCTTTATTTAAGCATACACAGAAGCCTATGAAGTCTTTTATATTCTCTTTTCTCTCTAATGCAGACCTATTCAGGCCTTTTCTGCGTGACCATCAATCCGTACAAATGGCTGCCCATCTACGGAGCCAAAGTGGCCCAGATATACAAGGGAAAGAAACGCAATGAAGTTCCTCCTCACCTCTTCTCCATCTCAGATAACGCCTACCATGACATGATGCTGGGTGAGCAGAGAAGCAGCCATCACTCAAGTGCTGTCTTCAGAATAAAATGTCTACGAGTAATGATGATGAAGATGCAGAGGGGGGTCTTTGAAGAGTGGGAGAGGGGAAAAACATTTTAATCAGTCAAATAGGTCTAGAGGCAGAGGAGAAAAGCAGAAAATAAGTGCTGTTAGAGAAGTGGTTGGCAGTGCTGTGAAAAAGACATGCAAGTGGTGTGTGGTGATGTGAAGGGTCCCCTGGAGAGACCATGTTTGACAGCCATTACACAGTTGTATGGGGATCGAGGGAGTAGGGCAGTTGCTTCAGGTTTGTAATCAGCATGCCGTGTGATGATTTGTTCAGGGAGTAGAAAAATACTTTGAAGCCATTATGTGGCATCAGGGGAGAGCGGACAGCTGTCTGTGTGGTTCAGACTGCTGACAGTAGTACTGCTTAGCACAGGACGGAGGGCATCCACAGTCCTCTGATCTGCTCAGTGGGAAATCAGCAGGAATTACTCCCATCTCTCTCACACTGTTCTCTCTCCTCCCCTGCCCTCCTTATGTCCTCTCATTACAGAGTATGAAAACCAGTCCATGCTGATCACGTAAGTACATCTTACCTTCATGTGAGCCCCAAAAATACTGCTTCTTTGTGGTCTGCTCTGTTAATCAAACACTCTGAAACATTGTTGTTGTTTTTATTAGCGGAGAATCTGGTGCTGGCAAGACTGAGAACACCAAGAAGGTCATCCAGTACTTTGCCAGTGTTGGAGCTTCTGGAAGCAAAGCTTCTGACTCTAAGGCATGTATATTTAGTCATATTATGTGCAAATAAGATATGGTACCATTATGGTTTTCTGACCTGACACCAGTTCTTTCTTGTGCTTGCTTAGGGCTCTCTGGAGGACCAGATCATTCAGGCCAACCCAGTGCTAGAGGCATTTGGTAACGCAAAGACCATTAGGAACAACAACTCCTCACGCTTTGTAAGCTAAAAAAACATAACATGGCCACCTGCTAAACATGCAAGTTATAATTATGCATTCACTTTTGTCTTAGGGAAAGTTCATCCGCATCCACTTTGGCCCAACAGCTAAGCTGGCTGGTGCTGACATTGAGACATGTGAGTGAAAGAAGTGAAGTAAGAGAAGATCTTGTGTAGCCAACTAAAATGTGTGTCTTTTATGTGTGTGCTTCAGACCTGCTTGAGAAATCAAGAGTGATATCTCAGCAAGCTGCTGAGAGAGGATACCACATCTTCTACCAGCTTCTGTCAGGGAGAAAGCCAGAACTCATAGGTCAGACAAATCAAGCAACAAAACACTGTTGATGTTCACTAGATTTTGTTAACACAGTCATTTGGTCTTTATTATTACTATCATTGTCTCTGTGTCTTGCAGAGGCTCTGCTGCTAAACCCTGACCCAAAGCAGTATGTGTGGGTGTGTCAGGGGGTCACTGTGGTGGACAACATGGATGACGGGGAGGAACTGCTCCTCACTGATGTGAGCCAGCTCTTTGGTTTCCTGATACAAGCGTTTGTTCTGTGTTGAGCTGAATTACTTTTGTAATCTTGTTGATAACGCTTTATACTGTTTCAGCTCCGTGCACCTCACATCTTCTTTTTTATGTCCTCTGTACAAACCAAAGGAAGCCTTTGATGTGCTGGGCTTCACTCATGATGAGAAGATGAGCGTGTACAAGCTGACTGGAGGCATAATGCACTTCGGCAACATGAAGTTCAAACAGAAAGCCAGAGAGGAGCAGGCTGACGTGGACTCCACAGAGGGTAGAAAAAACTGCTTTCACTTGCTGCTTGACTTGTTCTTTTCATGATCAAGCTAGATTATCCTACTGTGCACATCTGACGTCTGTTTCAACTGTATATTTGACACCATGTTACTGCATATTTTTGGTTCTAGCATGTACAACAGATTTATATTGAAAAAATATCTCTTGTTCTTCTGCCAAGTGGCTGACAAAGTTGCCCATCTCATGGCAATTAACTCTGGTGAGCTGCAGAAAGGCATAACCCGGCCCAGGGTCAAAGTTGGCAATGAGTTTGTGACCAAAGGTAAATCAAAACTGTTTCTAGTATCCAGCAAGGTCTTTAGTGAATTATTTACTCATTTATTGAACGTAAATAATCAGGTCAGAACCAGGACCAGTGCGTGTACTCCATTGGCGCTCTTGCTAAAGCCATATATGACAGAATGTTCAAGTGGATGGTGACCCGTATCAATAAGACCCTGGACACTAAGATGCAGAGGCAGTACTTCATAGGAGTGTTGGACATTGCAGGGTTTGAGATTTTTGAGGTAAGACACACCTGTTGTCATCTTTTGCTTAAATCTATTGCACTAAAATGAATTAACGCTTTTCTTTTGCCCTTTAGTTAAACAGCTTTGAACAGCTCTGCATTAACTTCACTAATGAGAAGTTGCAGCAGTTCTTTAACCACCACATGTTTGTGCTGGAGCAAGAGGAGTATAAGAAAGAGGGCATCGACTGGGTCTTCATTGACTTTGGGCTGGATTTACAGGCCTGCATTGACCTACTAGAGAAGGTAATACAAATTTATACTTGGTAGACATGATTAATAGTTTGTAAACAGCATATCTCCTTTTCCTCTATAGCCTATGGGTATATTCTCCATCCTGGAAGAGCAGTGTGTGTTTCCTAAGGCAACAGACGCGACCTTCAAAGCAGCTCTTCATGACAACCACCTGGGCAAGTCCGCCAACTTCCTCAAGCCAAAAGGCGGGAAGAAAGGGACAGAGGCCCATTTTGAACTGGTGCACTATGCAGGCACAGTAAGTCTTCTTAGGAGCAACTGATCCTTATATCTCACTATAGTAATGAATTCACTAAAAGTAATTATTTGTTGCTTTTCTGACTCCTTGTGGCTAAATACTGTATTTTTTTCTTTGGCCCATTACTGACCTTTTTTGAAAGTTTCATCCAAAATATAATTGTTCCATTTTGTGTGATCTTAATAACAGAATAATAAACCAACCAACAAACCAATACCGGCAAAAACATTGGGGGACATCAATTAAGTGCTTGATGTTACTGTTGTTTTATTGGTAATGTAAAATTGATTTGTTATGTTATTACTATTATTATATTGTGCATGTAAACTTGCCAACTTGACCCATTCAGTTTTGCCTACTGGAGCAACGGGACAGGCTTTATGAGATGCTTTGTTTCTCTGTATGTTTGTTAAGTGTTTTGGTCCTGATAATGTTCTTCTTATGTAGGTATGACTGCTTGTTTGTCCGTCTAGTTGCATTCAGGGGTAGTTTAATATGAGTTGATTTATTCTAGGAAAAAAAATACAATATGCAGTATGTCCATGGAATATGCATTCAGTACTGTAGTTTTTAACCAAGTAGTCAAATTCTGAATACATGTGATGCAGAGTTTGTGGTGTCTCTGCTAGGTGGGCTACAACATCACTGGCTGGTTAGAGAAGAACAAAGACCCCCTGAACGAGACTGTGGTGGGACTGTTCCAGAAGTCCTCCATGCCCCTGCTGGCTCTGCTCTTCAAAGAGGAGGAGGCCGCAGCCGGGACCAAGAAACAGAAGAAAGGCTCTTCCTTCCAAACTGTGTCCAACTTCTACAGAGTAACTAACTCAACCCACACACACCATAAGACAAACACAGCTGTGCAAACAAATGTGTCAACAGTGGCTATCACACCTCACCATTAAATCCACAAACTGCTTTTACTGCTTGTGTATTTGTACTACAGGAACAGTTGAACAAGCTGATGAGCACCCTGCGAAGCACTGCTCCTCACTTTGTCCGCTGCATTGTGCCTAATGAGTTCAAGCAGTCAGGTCAGTAGGTAAAGAAAAACAAAAACAATGATGAATATTGCAATAATGTGATATATAAATTCACATGGTCATAGTAAATGTTTAGGTGTAAATTCTCTATCCATTGAGCCATAAATCCCTACTGTATCTCTCAATAGTAAAGAATATATTTTGATTGGAAGGATAAGCTACAGAAACATAATCATTTGGCAACATTGCTTTTGATAACTGGGTGTCTTCTTCATGTTGCTAAGGTGTGACAGACAATCATCTCATCCTGCACCAGCTCGCGTGTAATGGCGTGTTGGAGGGCATCCGCATCTGTAGGAAGGGATTCCCCAACAGAATGCTGTACCCAGAGTTCAAACAGAGGTCTTACTACTCATTATATCAGATGTTTGCTACAGAGCCGTGGTTCTCAAACTGTGGGGCAAGCTCCATGGGTGGAACTCCTGCTATCAATCTGGTGCAATGGGAGTCTCTGAGATTTTGATTGAAGATGTAAAAACATATATACCATACTATAAGAATAATAAAGCATCTTATTCAGTGCTTTTCTGGACAAGTTGCTTTACGGTTAGGTTATTCATTCACTCCTCAGTCACACTTGTGATGATGAGCAACTTCTGTGGCCACAGCTGCAGATGTGGCTGACATTATGCGCCTTCGGCCTCTCTAACCACAACCATTCATACATACAAAAAATATTTTATCATACTTAGAAAAATAAGCATTTTGAGAATCACTGCTATGGAGACAGTTTCAGTTCTTTTAGTTGTCTACAAATTTAATTGAACTTTAGGTAATATTTTACTACTATTGTTGTTAATTTGTAATTTCTTCTTCTCGTACTGTTAGGTACTACATCCTCAACCCCAATGTAGTGCCAAAGGGATTTGTTGACAACAAGAAAGCATCTGAACTCATTCTGAGTTCAACTGGCCTAGACAGTTTGGAGTACCGTATAGGCCATACAAAGGTCTTTAACAAATTAAATCAGTCTTCATTTCTTTCTCTTTTCCTCTTTTCATTATTGTCATCCTTTCAGGTGTTTTTCCGTGCTGGAGTCCTGGCCAAGCTGGAGGACATGCGCGATGAACGGCTGACTAAGGTCATGACCTTGTTCCAGGCTCGCCTCAGAGGAGTCCTCATGAGGATTGAGTTTAAGAAGATGGTGGACCGACGGTCAGTGTGCCAATATCAACAAACACCTATATAGATTTTGCCTTTGCACAGCTATTTATTTATGTGTGATACAGAATTGCACTGATGGCCATCCAACGAAACGTGAGGAAATTCCTTCAGTTGCGCTTCTGGGGCTGGTGGAAACTCTACACTAAGGTAGGTTATGTCATTAAGTGTACTCAACTACAGGCTTCGTGCAGTCATGGAAAACCTGGAAAAGTCATGGAATTTTAAAAGGAAATTTCCAGGTCCTGGAAAAGTTTTGGCTTTTTATATTTTAGTGTAAAGTTTTGGAAATTTAAACAGTCTGAGTAACATTGGGCCACTACTGTTTAAACCTGTGCCAGCTAGAATACAGTAAATGTTTTCACTGCAGCAAAAAGTGACCAATATCTATTTTTTTAACTAAATAATTTCTTTGCTGGTCTTTAGCTCTTTTGGTTTTGGTAATGCTTTAGAACAGCATAGATGACAATTTTTTCTTCAACTGACTAATTTCCAAATTTAACAAGTTAAATTGCAGCAAAAGTATGTTTCTAATGCACCACATTGGACATTTTGAATACTATTTAAACATTTTTCAGGTCTTGGAAATTTAATCAAAAGTTTTGAAAAAGTCATGGAAATGTCATAGAAAATTTTTGGTAAAACGTGTACGAACCCTGCAACTATAATATAATCACTAGGGTACAGATGTTAAATTACATTTTGATTTAAACTAATATTTCTTCATCTTATGTTACTGACTGGAGATCAGTAAGATATCCTTTATTTGGAGAACAGCTACAGTAAAAAGTAGTGTACTCAACTACAAATCAGGCCTGTCACTGTGTGTTCAGGTAAAGCCCCTACTGATGGTGGCCCGTCAAGAGGAAATTTTCAAGGCTAAAGAGGAGGAGCTGAGAGTGGCAGTGGAAAAGGTGAAGGAGCTGGAGGGAAAGATCAAAGATCTAGATGAAAAGATGGTCACTCTGTCCCAGGAGAAGAATGACCTGGCCCTGGCACTGGCTGCTGTAAGTGAACATCTGCACACTGTTCAGTTTGCCGAGAATCAGAAGTAATAACTAATGATAAATAAATGTGCATAAATTATAAATTTTACCCTTTTGATATACCCACAGGAGCAGGACATGCTGGGGGATGCTGAGGAGCGATGTACCCAGCTGATGCACCAGAAGGTCCAGCTGGAAGAATCAGCCCAGGTGAATGCATCACAAATATTTCCAGTTCTAAAGAGTTCAGACGGTGTGTAAATGTAAATAAAAACATTTGCAATAATTTACAAATCACATAATATTTTTTTCACAATAGAACATAAACAACATGTCAGGTGTGGAAATCGAAATATTTTGGCATTTAATGAAAAATAATAGCTCATTTTCAATTCATCAACACATCTCAAAAGGCTGTAACTGCAACTAATACGGTTGATTGGCATAATTTCAGTAAGATGACTGGGTAGAAAGGAATTATTTGAAAAGACAGAGTCCCATTAATTAGTATTGGAGGTATGGGATGCTTGTGATCTTCAAAGTGGCAAGCATACGCAAATCAATTAAAAAATAAATGCATTAATGAATTAGCTACTTATTTAATATTTGTCAAAGATTGTTAAAACAATTGTGATAAATTGTGCATTTAGGATCTACGTGAGCGTCTGGAGGAAGAGGAGGGGACCACAGCGGTGCTCCACAGCCAGAGGAGGCAGCTCGAGGGAGAGCTGACTGAACTAAAGAGAGATCTGGAGTCTCTGGAATCCACACTGGCCAAGAGTGAAAAGGAGAAGCAGGTAGAAAACTCATAAACACAGAATAAAGGTGATAGGTTAAACCAGTAAAGGGTTAACTGTTTAAATTGTATGTAAATATTATTTTCTAGAGTCTGGACTTTAAGGTGCGGACTCTGACGGGTGAACTTGACCAGAGGGATGATACTATCGCCAAGCTGCACAAGGAGAAGAGAACTCTGGAGGAACTGCAACAGGTAATACTATGATGACACTACTTGCTCTGCAGAATGGTTTAGATTAAAAAATGATATATGATAACATTGTGTTATTAATCTAAATGTAATTCAGAAAACTCTAGATGATCTCCAAACAGAGGAAGATAAAGTCAACCATCTAACCAAGACCAACAGCAAGCTCAACATCCAAGTGAATGAGGCATGTTGTATCTGATCTGTATTCTGTAGTACTCAAATACCTATTTTATATAGAAATTATTGATTAATGTTTTTGTGTTGTATTTGCAGCTGGAGGACAGCTGGGAGCAGGAGAAGAGGATCAGAGCAGAGGTGGAAAAAGCCAGAAGGAAGGCAGAGGGTGATCTAAAGATGGCCATTGAAAACCTAAATGACATGGAGAATGCAAAGGTGGATCTGGAAGATGTCATCAAGAAGTAAGCATATTTCATATTATTATATATTTTATAGGAGAGAATGGATACATCACTGCTTTACTAATGATTAATAGTGGTGAGTTATCCTAAACTAACGTGTAACTGAATGATAATACTAAAATCATCAGGCATAAAGTTGTGTCACCATTTGAGAGCTGCTGTTTTATACAATTCTAACTAAATTACCTCTGCATCTCCCATCCTCAAATATCTTGTATTTTCTTACAGGAGAGACTTTGAAATTAACAATATGAATGCAAAGCTGGAGGATGAACAGTCTCTCAGTACAATGCTCACCCGCAAACTCAAAGAGCACCAGGTGTGTGATGGTGATGTAGGGCCAGAGTTGTTAGCACAATTTTAATATGCTCATTTGCATAGCACCAAAACAATAAGATGCCTAAACTTAAAACTAGTCATTGTTTTGTACTTTTCTTCTAGTCACAATTGTTATGTATATTTGTTGTGTCATTCTTTTAGGCACGCATTGAGGAGCTAGAGGAAGAACTAGAAGCTGAACGGGCCATGAGAGCCAAGGTAACCACAATACTATCATTATATATATTGGTTATACTGGTTTAGTCATTTTTAAACATTAGATCATCAGAACATCAGATGGGACATTCTTGCTGCTTGTATTGCTGATAGGTAGAGAAGCAGAGAGGCGACTTATCACGAGATCTCGAGGACCTCAGTGATAGGCTGGAGGAGGCTGGAGGAGCCACAGTCACACAGGTGAGTTTGACTGACAGCTGTCAATCAAAATTATACTTATTTTCTAAACTTAATCTGTGATCTTGCTGTATTCTTTAATTAGATTGAGCAGAACAGGAAGCGCGAGGCAGAGCTGCTGAAGCTGAGGCGCGAGCTGGAAGAGGCCGCGCTCCAGTCAGAGGCCACGGCAGCTGCTCTTAGAAAGAAGCACTCGGACGCCATGGCTGAGCTGGGAGAACAACTGGAGAACCTGACCCGGCTCAAGGTGAAGCTGGAGAAGGACAAACTGAGCATGAAGGCTGAGATCGAAGACCTCAATGCCACACTGGAGGTCACTCATAAAGCAAAGGTACAAATCATATACATATTAAAAACATTGATTAATTCACTTCTCATTTATGAGTATAAAGAAGGGTACATCTTCGAAATCCCTAGTCAATAAAGGCTAACACACACCCACATTAGATGAAAGTCACTGGTTTATCTACACATATATGTTTTTGTTGGTGTAAGGAACCTCTGGAACATGCATACGGCACACAGAAATAATGTTTAAAGTGTATTTTGTTTTGTTTGGAATTTAGGTGAACTCTGATGCTCATGGCCATAAGCTGGAGGACAGCCTGGCAGAGGCCAACGCTCGCCTGGCTGAGATGGAGCGCACTCAGACTGAGCTCAACACTGCCAAAATCCATCTGACTGGTAAAGGAAACTGTTCTGTTAATAATTTGTAAAGGTTATTAATGATACAAATTACTACTACTACTGATATTATCTTAATAATGAAATGTAAAGTAGTAGTAGGAACATGACGTCAGAAATAGCGTCAGTCTATTAGGAGTCCCAATTTAAAGAACTACACATTTTATTGAAAAAAATAAAATTTTAGTTTATTTAGTTCTTCCAGAAGGCTATACGAATGCTTCAAGTCAAGGAATAATTAGGATAATTGTGCCATTTTGGCATTCATTAAGAAATATCTAACATGAAGTATAGATGATTATGCTCATAGATGTTTGTCACTATTTGTGTCTATGCATCTAGCCGAAAACAACGATCTGAGCAGAGAGCTGGAAGATGCACAGAGCAAGCTGACCCAGGTGACCAGGCTGAAGGCTACACTCACCTTACAGGTCGATGAGCTCAAGAGGCAGCTGGACGAGGAGAGCAAAGTATAGTATAATCCCTTACCGATAATACAAACACACTATCCAAGCATTATTATTCAGAATCTCAAAACAGATGTACTTTTCCTTTGCCTATACGCAGGCTCGTAACACTGCAGTAGTGGGTCTAGCCAACGCCCGCCATGATCTCTCCCTGCTCAAAGAGCAGCTGGAGGAGGAGTCAGAGGCCAGAGGAGAGCTGCAGCGCCTGGTGTCCAAGCTCAATGCTGATGTGACCTCCTGGAGAACCAAATATGAGACAGATGCCATTCATCGCACTGAGGAGCTGGAGGAAACCAAGTACGGTTAATGGAAGAGAAATCACCCCTTGAAAACACAAAATTAGATCTTTACATGCACTACAACACTTGTAAGTTGATTGTGTATGCTAAACATACAGGAAAATGGTTTACTATCAGTGCCTGAGGTCAGACTCTCTTACATTGCCTTTATGAATGTGTTCATTCTATATTTCTCTGGGCGTGTGTGGTGTAAGCCTAACCCAGCTATACTGGGCAATAGCAATTTTGTCACGGGACCAACATGACAGACAACATACTATAAATATGAGACTAATTTAGATTTACCAATGTACCAATACAAGCATGTCTTCAGACTATGGTATGACACTGGGCTACACAGAGAGAATGCACAGTAACACAGGGAGGACATGCAGACTCCTCACTGACAGATTGTTGGTAACAAAGAACCACACTATACCTGTAAACACTTTTCCTTGTATCATACTACAACAAACTGTTGCTTTTGGTCGTGTCTTTCCAACTGGGACTCGGGTACCTATAGTCCCCTTTGTAGACAGCTAGTAAATAGATGTAAATACTTTACCTGCATTAAACAAAAGCATACAAGCATGTGTATATGTTGTTTAATCTTCAGACTTGCTGCTCATCCCTGACCTTCAGTTCTACACGGTACCTCTGCCTGTGGAGTATTTGTAACATGCCCAGAAAGACCACAGACATTTTTTAAAAACAGAACTCATTATTTTACTGCTCACTACTGGAAACCTTAGTTAATATGGACCTTGAATTATTTCATTACTGCCATTTTTGTTTTATTGTTTACTGTTTTTTCTGTCTACTTCTAGGCGTAAACTTGCAGTGCGCCTACAGGAAGCCGAGGAGGCAGCTGAAGCAGCCCAAGCCAGAGCAGCAAGCTTGGAAAAGGTGAAGCAAAGGCTGCAAGGAGAAGTGGAGGACCTCACTATAGACTTGGAGAAGGTAAACCTGCCTAGTCAGTCCACGCACAAAAGTAGACCAGTTACCTTTACAAGTAAAAAATGATGTAAATGTTTCTTTGCACTAGTCCAATGCAGCAGCTGCCGCTCTGGATAAGAAACAGCGCGCTTTCGACAAGATGGCTGCCGAGTGGAGCCAGAAGAACGAGGAACTACAGCTGGAGTTGGAGACCAGTCAGAAAGAGTGCCGCTCATACATGACTGAGCTCTACAAACTAAAGACTGTCTACGAGGAGAGCCTGGACCAGATGGAAACGATCCGCAAGGAGAATAAAATACTCTCAGGTACCTACAAATCATAAAGGTTAACAGTAGGGAAAAACAATAATATTAGTTGATTACATAAGTGAAATGATTTCCCACAGAGGAGATTAAGGAGTTGGTTGACCAGCTTGGGGAAGGAGGCAGAAGTGTCCACGAGCTGCAGAAAGCCAAAAAGAAACTTGAAGTGGAGAGAGAGGAGCTTCAAATGGCTCTAGAAGAGGCAGAGGCTTCTCTTGAGGTACAAAAAATGGAAATGTCCAAACATAACAATGAGTCATAAAGGGAAAAAAAAAATGCTTGTATTGTGTTTGGTATTAGGTGGAGGAAGGAAAACTGGTACGTGTGCAGCTGGAGCTCGCACAGGTCAAGGCCGACATTGACCGGAGGATTCATGAGAAGGAGGAGGAGTTTGAGGTTACCAGGTCAGAACACACACACAATGAGAGAAAAGAGATCATTTTTATATTTTCCTTTAAAAAATAGGACAGGTCATGTATGAGTGTGAAGAACTTATTATTTCTATTGACATGACTCCTCCTGCTTAGAAAGAACCATGCTCGTGCTATTGAGTCGCTCCAAGCCAGCCTGGAGGCAGAGGCCAAAGGTCGCGCCGAGGCTCTGAGGATGAAGAAGAAGATGGAGACTGACTTAAATGAGATGGAAATTCAGTTAGAGCATGCCAACAGAAACAACGCTGAGCTGGTCAAAACTCTTAAAAAGCTGCAGCAGCAGATCAAAGTAAGACACTTATTTGAAAAGGAAGATTTCACATTAAAAAGTGTCTAAGTCTTAAGCACTGTGTGTCTGTGAGCAGGACCTGCAGGTGCAGATGGACGAGGACGCTCGTCTCCATGATGAGCTGAGAGAGAAGTACAGCCTGCAGGAGCGGCGCCTGTGTCTGATGCAGGCTGAGATGGAGGAGCTCCGAGGAGGCTTAGAGGCATCTGAAAGAGCTCGCAAACAAATTGAGCAGGAGCTGGTGGACCTCACTGAGAGGTTCAGTGAGATCAGCATGCAGGTTTGTGTTTAATAAAAATTAGGCACACAGACACACATGCTATGCTGTTATTCTTCTTTTAGTATGTCATTTAGAGTAATATAATCTTTTTTACTTCAGAACCAAAGTCTGACCATACTGAAAAGAAAACTGGAGGCAGATCTCACAAAACTGTCCACTGAGAATGAAGAGCTCATCTCTGAGTTCCGCGCTGCAGATGAGAGAGCCAAAAAGGCTGTAACTGATGTGAGTGACCTGACTACCGTATTTTCTGCACTATAAGGCACACCTAAAAGCCTTTAATTTTCTCAAAAATCGACAGTGCACCTTATAATCCAATGCGCCTTATATATGGATCAATGTTAGTTAATTATGGATACCGTATTCAGGGGGCGTCGCCGAAGTGACCGGTAAAAACGGTAAAGGGGAATTCCAGTCCCAGCTGTTCATGTGTGCCATTAGGCGTGTTTATGGATCCTGCCGCAAAAGAACAAGGAGGCGGCCTTAGCGCCATCTAGTAGAAGAGCTGTGACATTGTGACTCAGAAAACTGAGCGCTCGAACGCTGTTCATGTAGCTTTGAACTGTGACAAATAGAGTTGGAAATACATTGTTTTCAACGAGGGCGGCGCAAATAAGAGCTACTGGTACGTACGTTACCGTATTGTGAATGCACTAACTTGTTTTGGGAGTGAATGGAGTTGTAGCTGGTTTGTATTCTATTAATAAAGTTTGACTGACTGACTTATCTGACTGTTTTATTGACATTCCCTTTAGCGCAGCTCCATCTAGTGGATGCATAACACAACCCCAGCCACTACAGTAGCTTTTATTCTATGCGCCTTATAATGCGGTGCGCCCTATATATGAAAACAGTTTTAAAATAGGCCATTCATTGAAGGTGCGTCTTATAATCCAATGCGCCTTATAGTGCGGAAAATACGGTAATTAAAAGGATTGTAAGATTAGATATATTCATTGAAAAAGTTTTTATAAACTTTTCTCAAAATTGGCACTAAATGTTGCTAACCATTCTCCGACAATCTTCATATTACTGTAGGCAACGCGTCTGTGTGAAGAGCTTCGACAGGAGCAGGACCGCAGCACCCACCTGGAGAAGGTCAAGAAGAACCAGGAGCAGACCCTCAGAGACCTCACTCTGAAACTAGAGGAGGCCGAGCAGCAGGCTCTAAAGGCGGGCAAACGAACCATCCAGAAA
Organism: Bostrychus sinensis; assembly: GCA_020698575.1. NCBI lineage: Eukaryota > Metazoa > Chordata > Actinopteri > Gobiiformes > Eleotridae > Bostrychus > Bostrychus sinensis. Next base: position 25,284,713 of record CM036253.1, on the reverse strand, counting down.
CTGGAAACCAAGGTCAGTAAAGTTTATTATGCATCAATCCCCACTGATATAATATTTTGTTTATGAAAATGTACACAGTTGAGGCATAAAAATCATTTACTGCCTTAAGATTAAGGAGTTGGAAAATGAGTTGGACCAGGAGCAGAAGCGCCATGGTGAGACAGTCAAAAATCTGCGTAAAGGAGAGCGTCGGCTCAAAGAGCTGATCTTCCAGACAGAGGAGGACCACAAGACCAATCAGCGCATGCAGGAGCTGGTGGAGAAACTCCAGAACAAGCTCAAGTCCTACAAACGCCAAATAGAAGACGCTGTAAGTAGAGGCATTAATGCTGGATTATGTCATGTACCTGTTGTACATGTTTATTACAATTCTTTTATTTACACAAGAACAAATGCCTCTTAGTTTTGTGGTACACATATTAATATCTTTCCTTATGGCATGGCAGGAGGAGCAGGCCAACAGCAGCCTGTCTAAATACAGGAAGACTGTTCATGAGCTGGACGATGCTGAGGAGAGAGCTGAAATGGCAGAAATGGCACTTAATAAACTGAGAACCAGGAATCGAGCTTCTACAACAAAGGGCTTCACCTCAGTGGAGATAGTGCAGGTCACTAAACCTGGCAGCGGAGGACAGGGAGATTAGATTATTGTCAGTATACATTCATCAGCAGCAGAGTGGTATGTGATCACAGGAGTACTGCTTCTTAAAAAATAAAATCATTGGCAAAAGTTAATTTTGTTTTTCTGTCTCTCAGAGTGACACACGCCCATTCAGCCCTACAGAGAAGGCATCACTGAGGAAGCAGCAGCCTGTGCTTTAACAAAGTCTTAAAATGCCTTTAGAAAGTCTTAATGAAGACATCACCAATAGTCTTAACAACTGTAGTCTTAGATTTGCCACAAGAAACATTTCTTTTTTTCCTGCACACTTTCCCACTGCTCTGTGTTTCTAGTTCTACAGTATCTACAGTAGTATCTACAGTATTCGTCTAGTCTTTAGTAGAATACTGATGTACCATTGTCAACATACTGTTTGCTTCCTAGCCGTAGTGTTTCTTGTTTGTCCACTGCCTCTTCTCAGTAGTGCCTGGATCTTGAAGGGATGGGTGGGAGAAGCTGTTTTCTCACATCAACGATAGAGAGTCCACCTGTGTGTGTCGCTCATGTTGTTGTACAAAAGTGTGTACTGTTCCTCCTGCTGCGGTTGGTTAATAAATGATAAGCAAGCGACATTGTGTGTGCTATTGTTTTTTACAAAGATGTAGTATGTATATCTTTCATTCAGTCATACTGAGAAATTGTCTGTAGCTGAAGTGAATCCTATCTTATAAGTACTGAAAATGTCTTTTTTTCCTAAATGCGTTGTCGAGTATTCTACCTTGACATTTTTTAACTACGTCTGTCCTCAATTAACATGGGATGAAATCTAGGAATAAATGTCTTTAAAATTGAGACATTTGAAGAAAATGTTAGGCAAAATGAGTTCTGAGATTTTTCTAAATCAATTTACTTCTCTTTGTTGGTTAAGTCATAAATATCCCAGCCTGTAAGAGACTGGGTTATAATTCCGTGAGAGACAGAACATCAGCCTTGCCAGTCCCAAGCCAGAAAAAATGGAGTGCTGTGTTTAGAAAACAGAAAACTAAATATGTGAACCACTACATGATTTTCTGTGGCAGCCCTTAGGAATCACCCGAAATAAATTGTTTATCTGCTTACTTCCCAGCTAAGTATGCCACTGTGGCAGTGTAGTGTAAAAATCAATATGAACACAAGATGCCCAATTAATACATCAACATGGAATTTATTTTCATGAATCAGATGAATATTTCACATTTTGTACAAAATCATTACAAAACGCCTGACGCTCAAAATCCCAAGAATAATCCTCATTAGTGGCTTTGAACACTAAAAGGACTATAGGGAATTATGTAGCCTCCTTGACCAGTCTCACTCAAAAGCCTACACTCACCTCCTTGAACATAACCTGACAATATGGTACAGTGAAAATATACAAAGTACAGCAGGATGAGGAGCAGGTCTGCCTTTCTCTGTCAGTAACTACTTAAATGTCTTCAATGTATGACCACAGTTCCACATCACCATGCATGTTTTCTTACGCATGACACATCATTGGTTATGATCGGTTAAGTAGATGTTAAAAAAGGTCTTTACATTAAGAGTTTAAATTAACCAATGACTACAGGCCTGTCAAAGAAGGGGAGGGCGGGGTCAATGAGCTTCAGTTTGGATGAGGTACGAAAGGTGGCAGGAGATGTAGGGTCATTGCTTGATGTTTTGCTAATGTACATGCCCAGTACACGCACAAATGAGGCAACGGCACACACACTTCCTCAGGAAACATCGCCACTCATGCCAGAAGCTTGGGGTAAACTACAGCTGCCACACACAATGCAATTTTTAAAACAGTGTTTATCAGTGTGAGCGTTTATAGTGTATGAGAGAAAATACTGAACACAGCCTTAATTAAGATCTGACAATGCGACAGATTTTATTGGGTCAAAGCAAAGAGATTTTCCTCTTCGAAAACAGAATTTACCATGTCATTGGTGCAGAGAGGCACTTTCACATCACTTACATTTTACACAGTGCTTGCGTCTGTGTGGATTTGTGTCTTCAATTTAGACACAGCTACATTTTTGATCAAATATTTTACACACTCACACACAGCATTTTCACATTGGAGCATGTTGTTAGCAGTTGGCACATGTACATGCAAAGCAGCAGGGGGAAAAATAAAGGAGCGAATGAATGGGAAAAATTAAAAGGAATAAAATATCGACATGTATGTGGACAGACAAACACACATAATGTAAGACAGGCTCTTTAAGCGTTTAAAAACACCCCCGTCTTGGATCCTGCCCCCCCCCCGTGTCACATGTTAGTAGCAGCACCAGAGGAGCACTCTGATTGGTGGGTACAGCTGTCCTCTCGTTCAGTCAGTTTCAAGGATGAGTGGCGGCTGCTCATTCTCTTCCTCCAGACGCAGGTCATTGAGGTCCTCCTCAAGTCCTGCCCCGCCCACGGCACCTTGCTCCTCACAATAACCTAGGAAACAGGGAAAAAATATCAGTACACTAAAACACAACATTTTATGTATTTTTTTTTTTTAACAAAACCTTCAATATATGTCATGTGAATTGACATGAAATGGCAATAAACTGGAAACTGGGGCTGGGTTATATTGTGGGCAAACATATGATAATAAATATTCTGATAATCCAATAAATATGACTGCAATGTAATACCCAAATTGGCTGCCATAGCTTAACATAATATAAAACCAGAACTGAGGTCTAAACTACAACTAAATGTAGAAACAAACCAGGTCCAAACCAAGACTTTTTATTTGGACACATCACATTAAATTTCAAAGTTGGGTGGACAATTACTTTGACAGGCAAAGAGTAAATACAGTATCTGGCACATAAATTACCAGAACTTTGTTGCAGCAGAACTTGGTGTTTGTGCTTTTGCAATTAGAGATAAAACATCTGGGCAGCAGAGACGTTTGTCCAGTATCTCGAAGGTTGGCATTTCGAGCCCCACTACCGTCATTGCATACTTGTTGTGTCCTTGGGCAAGACACTTCACCCACCTTGCCTTTGTATGAATGTGTCAATGTGACTGTGTTTGGTGGTGGTTGGAGGGGCCATAGACGCACATTGGCAGCCACACCATCAGTCTGCCTCAGGGCATCTGTGGCTACAGAAGTAGCTCACCACCACTGAGTGTGACTGAGGAGTGAATGAATAATAGAATAATGTAAAGCGCTTTGAGAAGCTTGAGCAGCTTATAAAGAGACAATATAAATTCAATCCATATCATTGTAACAATAAATTTGCAATATTTGAGCAGTCCTGATTCAATCTAACTTTTAATGTGTGTGGACTAATGTAACTGTAATTAAAGTAATGGTACCTTTAGTGACTGCTCCACTGTAGGTTTGGGCCACAAGTGGGCGGTCATGTGACCCCTGTTCTAGGATCTCATTAGATGGCTCAGCACTGCCATCTAACCTGAAAACACAGATATCAAGGGTTTAGGAACAAGTGAATAAAAATTACTTTTGGTTGGAGAAAGACGGCAAGTAAAAATCTTATGATCAGCTTTTATTATTATGTATGTGTTACCTGTGCTGCTTCATTAGTGTACACTCTCCTCCTTCTTGCGGGTCCAGATTGTACAAATACAAATAACCATCTGCGGCTGCTACTAACAACCTGGGAATCTTCTGAATCCTGATTTCAAAGAAGACACAGAGGACAGCAAATATCTGAGCACCTAGACCAAAACTGCAATGTAATTTAATCATTTTAAACAGTATGAAAACAGACCATTACAAAAAATATATATACATATATTAAAACTATTTACAGTTTAGGCAACATGCTGAAGCAGATATAAAAGGGCAAACAACAATCTGTGATTGTGTGTGTTGATGTTATATCATTTATTTTGTGTATATACTGTTCACTCACACAGCTAAGGCGCAGATGTTCTTGTGTCCACAAAATGGCAGACGCACTGTGGCAAAGGCCCGCCCCTGGGTGAACATCTCTGTGACCTGAGAAGGCAGGTAGGTAGTGGACGCCATCAACATTTTGCCAAGGTAACCTCCCCACGTGGCAGGCTCCTCTGTAGGCCTAAACACAGCCATACAACTGATTATTTCTAAGGAAGATCAACTTTCTCACTGTGATAAATAAAGAAATGATAAAAAGGTACATACACATATTTTTCCTTCTGTGTCTCTAATTTGAAAATGTGGACCGTCTCTGTGTTGCTGGAGGCTGACAAGTACAGGCCTTCCATGCTGAACGCCAGTGAACAGATGCTCACACACCTGAGGCACAAGATTACATTTTGTACATATGATATGGACCTTGATGGAAACTAAAGCACAGGATAAATCAGATATAGTAACATAATCTAGTACCTTTTGACTCCTCGCCTAAATTCAAAAAGCTTCTGTCCCTCTGGGATTGAAAAGACCCGGATAACTGTGCCCTAGGAGAAAGTGAATGAATCAGAAGGAGAAAATCATTGAAAGGGAAGCACAGAATATGATAAATCACTAAAAACAACTCTCCTCAAATCCACTGATCCTACCTTTTCTGATGCTGTCGCTAGTTTGGTTCCACTGGCATCAAAAGCTAAAGCTGCTAATGGACTGTCGTGAGCAGGAATCATATTCGCTGCGCGCTAAACCCCCCCCAAAAAAAACAGAATGAACAAACTTGTTAGGCACAAAATCAACACTGCCAATCAATACACAATCTAAAAATATAATAAAGAAGAAATAAAGCAAAAGATTTCATTGCTTTATGAACCTACCAGATTGACAGTGTCAAACACTTGAACTTCACCTATCGTTGCACTACCCGGGTACGCCAAGTAACAGTTATCATTGCTGATAGAAAGGGCACATAATCCTGTAGAGGCACATTTAAAAAACAAGAAAATTATAAAAAAGAACACAAGCAAATGTATCTGAAGAACACAATTTAACTAAAAACATAACTGTTGCAATATACAATACATGTTATTACTGCCTCTCACCTGAAGGATTTGGGGGAGTTTCTCTGATAGTGTGCAGCACTTTCATATCACGGATGTTGTGGATGTAAAGTGACTCTTCGAGACATACTATAAGCCTCTGCAAGTCATAATATAACAACTTGACCACTAAAACAGTATAGTACAACTGGATACCATTCTATAGGTGACAGTGGAAAACAAAAGTATTTCTCATATGTATGTACCTGTCTGTTGAGTTTTACTGCCAGTATGGTGTTGGAGTATGAGTAGTTGCATATCTCAGTTCCCTTCTTAAAGTGACAGACTTTTAGCTTCCTGGGAGCCTTGAGGCTGACAATAGCCACCAGGCTGCTGGAAAACAGGCGCTCCACAATACAAACATCCTCTGTGTCCGCTGCAGGAAGCACACAAATCCACAGAGTAACACTATGACAATCAAAACAACTCAGAGGACTCAGATCATTGTTCTATGACTACACTACATAGGAAAGCAATAAAGAAGACAAGAGCCTGAATGTCCATTTACAGGCTCTATAAATTATTGAAGGAACAACAAGGCCTTAATGGTACAGCAACAGTAACTATATCCTGTCAGCATGCATTTGCAACACAATTAGTCAAATATGACACTGTTATTGTTGAACAAGCAAATTTAAACACCAGTACGGTCTGTAAGTTAGAGTGTTTATCAAAAGACAAACAGCACTTACTACATTCATATATCTGCTCCAATTTGTCCACAGAAGACAGAGAGAAAAACTTGTATCCAGATTTGGTACCAACAGCTAAGGACCTAGAGACAACACAAAAATCAAGTACAGAAAGTCATTACAAACGCAAAAAGAGAGTCTAATTTGTATTCAGTCTCATTCTAAGCCCATTAGTTGAAGCTGACTGAGGACAATAACAGGACATGACATGCAAATCACTGGCTCTATTCATGTCACCAGATGTAGACAACAGCGACCATCGTCACACGAATGTAACTGTTTGGCAATCATCACAAGGCCTCTGAGGTTGAGACAGTAAAAATAATACTTCCCCACCCATATGTTATACTGACCAAGCTAAATAAGCCATTGCAATAGTTGGATGCAGCCCTCAGACTATGGCTAAAACCATAAATCTACATTCAGTCCATAAGCTCTGCAGTTTGTAAGGTAATTTTGTGTTCAGAACAACTCTTAAAAAAATGATATGACTCCTAACCTACATCACTGTTTGTATGAACGTCGAGTCATACGGCTTTATGTTAGCTAACGTTAGAAGCTGTGCTAGCAGCTAAATAATGAAATTAAATTCAGACGACAGAACAAAGTATCTATAGAGCACAAGTTTTGTTATTATCTGTGGTCATAAGCGACATTTGCATGTTTCTTCATTTTGAGCCCCGTCTATCGGTATGGTACCAAGACATGCCCAAAGTGGAGCTAACGTTGCTAGCCTTACAGCACAGGCCAGTGGATCCAGACCCTCTCCCCGGCCCTGGCTTACGTGTTGTCCTGGTTAAAGTTGGCGAAGAGGAGCTGGCTTCCGCCGGCCTCCCCGCTTTGACTGGCCAGGTTCATGGGCTCGGCACCATCGACATAAACAGCTCCGGTGGAAATAGCAGCTGGGAGTATTACTAGTGCTGTGATATGGGCCTCTAGTGTGTGCTTCACGGGGCCATCTCTGTTCCTAGCCCTGCTGTAGTGATTGTTGTTGTTTTTCACTGAGGCTGTTGCACTCTCCTACTGCGCATGCTCTGAAACGGACGTGCGACAAATTTAAAGGGACAGAACACTTTTAATTACAAGAGCAACTAAACGTACACACGCGCAGAAGTACGAGTTAAAATAAAACGTGAAAATACAGTTATTTCTAGCATGTGTTTTGTTTTGTTTTTAATGAAAAACAACGTACTTTCTCGAAATAAATCAAATAAGCAGTAACTAAGTAAAGAGGGTTTAAGTCACAAACGCCCTCTGCCGTCATTTTATGGCAACGACAGTTGAAATAAATGAGCGTTTGTAAAGCAGCTGCAGAACTCTGTGGTCTTTCCTAAGTTTCTTTTAAAAAAAATAGTTCCATAAATACAAGTCACAATAGTTTAACTTAAACCTATCAATAGTTTAACCTAACCTAACTTTACAACCCACCCTTCATACACTACTAAACTAACTAACTAAAGAATCAAAACTATTTACAAAATTAAACCATGCTCTGTGTTGTTGTCCTTTCATCAACAGACCCACATGGAAAAATCCACTTAGCCAAATGTTGATAAACTTTTTACCTCACTATTTATGTTTTCTACAAGTGTATAAAAGGCATAGCCTCTAGAGACTAAGCTATATCAGTGATTGTGGTGTTTTAGAAGCAGAATAAATTAATCTTTAGAACATAATGTAAATTGTGCACAATTTAAAGCTTTAGTCCAAGTTTAGTGTCCAAGGTATTTCATGGTTAGATCTAAATATGCCATGTATCAGTACAATTGATTTAACAAATCAGAAATATACCCCAAAAAATATGTGATTTTCTTTATTCCTATGTTGCTCTTATTTATAGAAAGTGTCTATCATTATTTAAATATAGTCCTTATACACAGAGTATAAAGATCCCCCATGATGTTTATGACGGCCTTTCAGCACTTGTGTGTCCGGTGTGTCCTTTGCTCTAGTTTACTGTTCTGTGGGACTGTGTATCTACTCCAGACCTCCAGGGCACATGCAAAGACACAGCACACACTGAACACTAATCTGGTTTACACATACCCCCGCCACCCACAAAAAAAAAAAAAAAAAAAAAAAAAAAAAGCATGATAAACAGGCAGACAGATGCACAAGGGCCATGTAAAGCAGCAGGGACTGAGAGAGAAAAACTTTTAAAAATGTTTATTTTACAGACCAAAGTTCATATGGACATATGGACACAATAAGATGTATTTCTGGCGAATACAATGTCAACATGAATAAAAAATACTAAAGACTATTACTGTATAATACAAGAATAACTAATGTATAACCTATAGTGCTACTTTGGGTAACTTTTCATGTTTTGTTTAAAATATGAGAACCACGAAGTGATTCCATCTAAACTGCTTCAACGAGTGGGGCTTATGAATAAATAAAATGAATGTAAAATTAAATTAATCTTTAGACTAACATAGGCTACCAAAACGTGTCCTCAATAATAATCAATGGTTGGAGAAAAATGGGTAAAGCCTGAATGGATATTAGTGGCTAAGTGTATAACAAAAAAGCAAATTAGTTACTTATCCTATCCTTCAGAATACAATAGGATTGTTTATAAAAAACACACTGCATACAAAATACTTTGCATAAAGCCAAGCAAAATACACAAATATTCTGTGTGTTATCTGTTAACAGAGCCAGAGTTACATGCTTTGTTTAGAGTGCAACCGTCTGGATACAAGTGTGTTTGCATGCAGCTGCACGAGTCTCTGTTATTGCTTGATAATGTTTAATTTTCCGTTAGATCCGGGTGCGTGGGTGTTAAAGAGAATCTATAAACTAAAAGTCAAGTGCATCCCGAAGCTGAGGCGCACTCTTTTATTTGACCCCATCAAACCGTGCACTTTGACCTTGTGTCACCTTTTTTTCGAAGCCCTTGATGAAGTTGAGTTCATTTGCAGGAAGTTGAGGATGAAACGCGAGCAGTAGTGGTCGTGTGTGTGGTGGGGAGGGGAGGGGCTGCTGTTTGTTGCTGCCTTATCATGAGCCATTAGAGGGGAAAGGGGAGGGGGCAGAGGAGGGGTTACGAGCCCAGTCCCGCGGAACATCCTACGAACACATCTCAGAGTCAGAACAAAAGTGTCAACAGTTAGCTGCGCACCAAAAAATCAACCCCTTGAGTTATTCCATCACCTGAAATACGGTGGAACCAATTTATTCCCAGGTTCTGTGCAGCTGCTGGACTTATGTGTTTGGACGTGCGACGGTGGGATATCCGGAATGGGGAATCCGTAGGAGGAGACGACGCTCGCTGGCGTGCAGGTCGTAGATAGAGCGCGCACACAACACGAGATGGACTTTAAGAAGACCAAATTTGGAAGGTAAACTTAGTATGGCTATGCCCACACATCTGGATGTGCGTTTTTTCCCAATATGAAACCAATTTAGTGCGTTCAGGCGTCATGACGCACAGGGATGTTATAGGCTAGATTACTTTGCATGGAATGCACTTAAATATGTCTAGTAGTTTTACTGTGAGGATAAACCCCATGGTCTCAGTTTAGCTGGTATCGCTCTGGATAGTTTTGTTACACCAAAAACATTAAGTTTAAAAGTGTACATCTCACTGTTATTCTATAATACTCTGGTTTTAATATTAATAATATTGTAAGACCTTAATGCGGTTTTTAAGAATTGCTGTTTAAGCAAATACTCATCAAAGCAGTATATAGGAAAGTCTACATTTTATTTTGTTTTGTCCATCACTCTTCATGCATGATCAAAGTAGCATCATTAAATATGCTACTTTGTAGTGTATTCGGGTACAAAAAACGTTATCCCCAACGTTATTACAACCAAACTACAGTATAATGCACTAAGATCATATGTCACAATTATGGCAATTTTACATTTTCACAGGCAGGCAGTTTTTATTCATGAACAAATGGAAAACAATATCTTTAAACTTATACTATACTACATCAAGGCTGCAAATAATGAAATTGATAACTGAAAAAACAAGAAATTATCTTATTTTTTAATGTGTGTGATTCAACATCATAGCTTGACTGCCTGTAGGTATTTGAATGGTGAAAAAAATATGACTGCGGAGGAGTAGACGTTAAGAATCAACAAGATGGTGGTAGGGGAAAAAATCAATAGGAAACAGTATTTATTAAGTTGCAAATGTCCTAGTACATTTGACTTAAAGCGGGAATCTGAGTCACTAAAAATATCTTGAGATCAAAGATTTATTAATTCTCAAAGGTAAATTCATTTGTTAGGCCTCGTCAGCTCTTCAGATAAATTGATTCTGACTTAAGACTTATGATCATCATAAAGAAGGAGTTCTTCTGTGGTCCAAGTCTGAGTCTGTGTCCCCAAAACAAAGACCTGAGTCCATTTTGGACAGCAGTAGCTCAGTAGGTAGAGACGTTTGCGCACTAACCCCAAGGTTGGTGGTTTGATCTGTGCTGCTGGCATTGCATACTGTTGTGGTATCCTTAAGCAATACACTTCACCCACTTTGTCTGCATGTATGAATGTGTTCAGTGTGATTGTGTGATTGGTGGTGGCTTCTGTCACCAGTGTGTGACTGGGGAGTGAATGAATAATGCATCATATTGTAAAAGTGACTTTGAGTGTCTAGAAAAGCCCTATATACCACTAATGCATTATTATTATTATTATTATTATTATTATTATTATTATTATTATTATTATTATTATGTCAAGTCATTAAGGCTTAATCTCTATGAATATTGTCTTGCTGAGGGGCCTTTCATGTCAAAGTTAAAAACTAAGATACATTTAAATAGGCATGTTTTTAACAATCCCTGTTACATCATTGTTTTTGTGTTAGGGGACACATGGCAATAATTATGCAAACCCATGGAGGGTCCCATGGAGGGGATAAAGTATAATATCCTCTATACACCTTCACACATGCACAAAAGCTCCCATGGTGCAACAGATCTTCTTAAAAGCTACCGATCCTCTTAAAGTATGGAATGTGCTGTAACAGGCTCATAAACCCCTGTGCCACTGTGCCCCTTTTTCACATGAACCTGTATCCCGGCCCAGGAGGACTCACGTGTGTTGGTACACTGTGGCCAGAGCATGGAGAGAAGAAGACTGTCCCGATGATGACAATGTCCTCTCTGATCACATCCACCCCCACCCCTCCACCCCCCTTTCACATCATTACACACACGAACATCAAACACGCACACACACCACTCTGTCATAACTGATTAGAGGGACTCACAGTGTTGCATTCAGGGCCATTTATGAAGCCACAATACAACAACAGTGCTCCGTACAAGGCTGCTCTCTTGTTAAAATGCAGGACATGAAAGGAAAGAGGTGGCAGCAGTAGAATAAGGTCACGCAAAATGATTTAAATGGTGATTTGTGAAGCATATGTTATCAGCTTATTGCATAGTCATTAATTCTCAATGATTTGGCAAAGTGTTAGGTTCAAATTAGGCCTGGACAGTAAAATCTTAAATACCCTATACCATGATTAGAAATGGGGTGCCTTGAAAGTAGGGCAACCAATGCAATATCACATCATTATTTTTGCATTTGGTTATTCATGACTTTCACGGATTAAGTTTTATTATTTTGGCATATTCCCAAGAGGAGTTTATGAAAGATATTGTGCATTTTGGTGTCCCTATTTTGAGTTTTAGGATTATATTATAATTTATTTCCATGTTAAAAATACAGAATAGCTCCACTATTGTCCTTGTATATTGTCTAATCACTTAAAATTAAAATAATGCATGGCAAGAGGTCTCCTATTCCACATCACTTTGGCCTGATTGCAGTCTTCCCTCTGCAGAATGTACCCGATGATTCTTGATGTGCATGTTTATTTGAAGTGTAGACCATAATGCATAATCAAATAACACAGCTGAGTGACACAGAGGCACCTGTGGCCCAGCATGAGGACTGTTTTTTTTTTTAATGGTCTGTGTGTGCCTCTTGATGTGTAAAATGTGATTTCGTAACAACTCCAGATTTTTCCCTGTGTAAGCTGGGATTTACAGATTTACAGCTGATTAAAACCAACATGAGCACGTACTAAGAATGGAGGAAGTACTGTATGCGGGAGCTAAAATGCAAATGGAGTTAATGGTTAGTGGTCAGTGTTATCCTGTGGTGGAGGTGGTGACATCACAGCAGGTGACTATGGCAACACAAACAGTTGCCGGGGTTACACTGAAGGTTCAAAAAGCGGGATGTGAAGTAGAGCGATGTAAAGCCTAAAAGAATAGCTACTTTACACACTTTCTGCCACTATAAGGAGAGATGAGCAAGTAATTAAAGGGGCCATTATGTTTTTTTTTTCAGGCTTTTTGAAATAATGCTTCATAATGACAACATTTTATTTGCTGAAATTGTCAGAATAAGTTCAGTGATGGTGTATGAGCTTTAGAAACGCGCAGGAGCACTTCCTGGTTTCACGTGTCTATGTATAGCACCGAGACCAAGCATTTTCAGTTTTGAGAAATGGACAGACTCAGCAAATAGGATCAGCTTAAACATGTGTGAATGAAACAAAATACTACTTTGGATATGTTTTTGACGTACAGACAACGTTAAGACTAAAAGCTCAAAATGTTGATTTATCATAATAGGGAACCTTTAAGTTAGACTATCCTGTGTATCTTGGGAGGCATTCATTTACGTTAGAGGCAGAAAGTAACTATATAGGCTACTTCTACTCAAGTCTATTGCATTATTTCCCTTGACTAAATGTATGTTTTGCAACCAGAAGGTCCTGGGTTCGATTCCAAGTTTGCATAGAGTAATAGTAGAAGCGGTGGGGCTACAGTAGTAATAGCAGTAATAAAACATAAGTAGTAATAGTAGCAGCAATAGAAGTGTGACTAGTAGCATAGCAAAATGACAATCAAAAGTTGCTGTTTTTTTGTTTTTGTTTTTTAAAGTAAACTTTACATTCACTAAATTCAGTATAGTACTTTTTCTGCCTCATTTATGGTCCAAAAAACCACACATTTTAGGGAACGGTCAAAACAGTCAGAACTAAATTAGTCGATTTTCAATGCAAAATAATGGTATTTTTGATATATAGGTGGTTAGTTCAAAGCAAATTTATTTGGTCTACCATAAACAAAACATGGACATGGTTTTGCTAAATACATTTTTTTTTTTACATAATTTAGCTTGTTAGCTAGTTTTATACAAAATGGTGGTTGCGGGGTAAAGTGAGCCACTTTACTCATCATACAGGGCATAAGAAATAAACAAACAAACAAACAAACAAACAAAAAAAACAAACCTCCAGCTAATATATAGATGTTTAAGTTGACCACATAGAGACAAGTTTACCAAAATTCAAAAACAAAAGCAAAAGAGCAAAAAAGTGTTGGCATCATCCCAGCTGACAGTGCATTAACCATTTTTCCAGAGACCATGACCATGAACATCACAGATAAATTCTAATATATCAGTGTGTTTACATATTATTTTTCCACACTACTTCTTGTTTATTTTGGCACAAAGACCACAAAAAATGATTTACTATTCCCTGCTCACCCCCAACTTCAAACACACAGTTACTTATTGACTACCAAAGCATTGGCCTATGCATCATCTAAACTTATTTTGCTCTCTTTTGCCTTCAGATTTATGAATTGCAGAGTGCCATCCAGTAAGAGATACCAGCCCACTGAATATGAACATGCAGCCAACTGTGCCACACACGGAGTAAGTACAATACACACAAGCTTGCATACAGACCACTTCAAGAAATACTTGATGCACTGAAATGATAGTGAGGATTGTGAGGAAGTAGGTTTTTTGACTGCAGTAGTGGTTTATAATCTGTGATTCAGCCTGTAGCACTCTCTAATCTACTGTAATCCCTGGATGCCTCTGGCTGTGAGAGCAGGGACAGTGACTCAAACACAGACAAACATGGAAGAAATCACTGAGAAAACATGAACATAATGAGCCTTAAGCTTTCAGAAGCCTGGCATCTGTGGAGCTGACTAGGGCTATAACAAATATCAAAATATTCATCACGGGAAAAAACTCTTCTTGTATTGTAATAATGTGAGAACCTCCATGTTTACTTGTCTGTCCAGTACAATCTTTAAATATAACTTTGATGCATTTAGTCCTGGTTTAAACTTGTGCAGACCTGGTATAGACCAAAGATATTCCTGGCCCAAATGTATTCCAGTTTAGACCTTGCTTTAGACTTATACTTTGGTTCAAGTTAATATTAAAGTATGAGCACAATAAAGAATAATGATTTTATTTATATTACCCAAATGGCTGCCCCAAATGGCTGCTCCAGAGATAGACATCAAACAAATCTGCAAAAAGACTGTACCAGACAACATCCCTGGTCCTTAGACCTTTATTAAGGTGAGAAAAAACTAAAAAAAGGAAAGGAAAAAAAGATGAGCTCTAGGACAGAGAGGTCATGCATTAGATATGTCCAGGACAGTTGTATTTTGTTCATCACTAGTATAGTACTAGTATACCAAAGGTATAGCTAGTAATAGCATCTCCTTTAGCATTGCTCTTTTTGTCTGCTCTGTGCGTTTGTAGAAACAGGCGGTAATGGAACTAAAATGCCCTCTAGGTTCAATTAAGTCTATTTTTCTGATGTCATAAGTGATCTTTTGATTAACCGATTCAAAAAATGTCTTTGGATGACTCTACAAAACTGTACACTGTGCAGCTTTAAGTGTAGAATGAAATACTTTAATTTGAGTAAATGCTTTATGATTTCACCCCCACAGTTCTGGATCCTCCCCAGTTTGGTCGGCGGGTCCGTGCTATACTTCCTGTCTGTGGACAAATGGCATCGCGTCGCCGCCTGGCTCTATGGGAGCGGCCTCACTGGTCTGTTTGTCACCTCTACGCTCTTCCACACTGCCGCCTGGAAAATCGGCCATCACCGGTGCGTAGGTGACAGAAACTGGGCTCGTGAGCAGCAGATGTCCATATGTGCAGACAGCTCAACTCACTAAACAGACATACAGTTAGTTAATTATGATGATGCCGGAAGGTTGTGAAGTAAACAACAGATGCTGCATGGTGGTATCGTACATGACATAACCATCTATTTATGTTCACATTTGAGCTGATTCCATGTTTTTCTACAGTGAACTCTCACCTAAAAGATTGGCGCAAAATGCCACAACAAATGCTAGTGTTTGTAGGAAAGTCAAGGCTTAGAGGTGTTTGAAATCTGTAATGTTTGTACAATACACAGATTTGCCATTTGATATAAGATACCTACCATGCCAGGTGCTATACTGTAGTGTCACTGTATTTTTACAGGCAGCATTAAGAGAACCAATACATTAATTAGAATATTGATAAGAAAATGAAACAGGAAATTTATATGGTGCGGGAAAAAAGAAATTATCAGTTTTTGGTGTGGATTTTGGAACAGTGTCAGGATCAGCATACTTTTTAAAAAAATGTCTATACCATTGTGAGATAAGGTTGGAGATAGTAATTCCAGCAACAAAGAGTTATATATGCTCTATTTCCAGTATTCAAGTATTTGCTCACCTGCATTTACATGCATTTGAATTTCATACTTAATCCATAAGGTTTAATATGACGTTGGCTCACTCTTTGCATCTATAACAACGTCAACTCTTCTGGGAAGGCTTTTCCCATGGTTTAGGAGTGTTTATGGGAATTTTCTCCAGAAGCGCATTTGTGAGGATCAGATACTGATGTTGTACAAGGAGGCCTGGCTCACAGTCTTCGCTCTAATTCATCCCAAAGGTGTTCTATCGAGTTGAGGTCAGGACTCTCTGCAGGCCAGTCAAGTTCTTTCACACCAAATTTGCTCAACCATGTCTTAATGGACTTTGTGCACTGGTGTGTAGTCATGTTCGAACAGGAAGTGGCCATTCCCAAACTTTTCCGCAAAATATTCTACAAAACTGCTGCCTAGGTGCTTGATTTTCTACACCTGTGGCCATGGAAGTGATTGGAACACCTGCATTCAGTTATCTGGGTGGGTGAGCGAATACTTTTGGCAATATAGTGTATATACATGCTGAGATATAAGGGCTTTGTGACTCAGTGGATAAAGCATTTACCCTGAGTCCAGGTCTGGGCACGAAATTTTTCTCATTGCAAGATAGGCCAAATGCCTTCTCCACTAAACTCATACATACATTTTACAATAACAAAAATAATGAACCTAAGAGAATAGAATCATTCTCTTCTGTATTAAAGTCTTTAGTATTTCCAGTATTTAGTTTGTCAAATGTTTGTCTTTACATTATCCCTTATTACATATTATTAATTAGGTCAAGATTGTACTTATCAGTTTTTTTCTCTGTGCATAGGAAAGTTGAGGAGCGTTTCCACATGTGTGATAGAATGGCCATCTACTTCTTCATAGCAGCCTCCTACTCTCCTTGGTGGGTCATACTATACACAAACATATCAGCTGTTGTAGTAGTAGTAGTAGACATAGTAGTATTCACATTTTGCTCAACAAAGGCTGACTGTGCTGTATGCCATTGTTTGTTTAGGCTGATGCTACGGGATCTCGGACCCTGGGCGTGCCATATGCGTTGGCTGATTTGGGTCATGGCATGTATAGGATCCATATATGTCTTCTTCTTCCACGAGAGGTAACATTGTCTTTGTCTCTTCCCTCTTTGTCCTGGTTTGACACAGTTAGCCTGCAACCGGACACCAGGGTGCTATGTTTGAAGCAAAAACAATGGACATGCGGCTTTGAAAGTGGATGTATTGTCTTCTCACGTTGCATTTTTGGTAACTGTAGGTACAAGCTGCTAGAACTACTGGGGTATGTGTCCATGGGGGCCGTGCCTGCTTTGGTCATCCTGTCCATGGTAAGCACAAAACAACCTAAAGTTTGTGTTTGATTTTGTCAAATAAAAGTTTCCTTCCTGCTATTGTGAACAAACAGACATTGATGCAGTATTTAAGGTCAGATGTTTTGTTGCTTAAAAATAGCCTCTTGCTTGGATCTGTTGTTCAGAAATTTTTTTTATTGTTTTACATCCTTCCAGCAGTTGAGGATGAGTGGTCATTATTATCAGCCACATATCAGAACCCTTTAAGAAAATAACAATTTATATTTTTTATATTAGTGGTATGGGGTACAATGCGCAGTGACTGAATACATATTAGCAAAAATGCGTCCTGGACAGTCAAGGGACCATGTGCAACAAAAAATAACAAACAACAAATTAAATAACTAACAAACTAACAAAAAAACACAGACAGGCAGTGGTGAGAACTAGCCTGTTAGTTTTTACATTATTAAACTTGACCTTATCCTCCATATTTTGTATTTTCCAGGTGGAGCGTGCAGGTGTGTGCGAGCTGGCAGCGGGTGGAGTCTTATACGTGGTGGGCGTGGTCTTCTTTAAGAGCGACGGCCTGGTCCCGTTCGCTCACGCCATCTGGCATTTGTTTGTGGCGGCTGGAGCAGGCATTCACTACTACGCCATCTGGAAGTACCTGTATGTCCCGGGCCCACTGCTGCAGACCGCCAGGTGACGAGAGAAGAATTATGTGAACTCTAGAGCTGCTACTGATCACTAGGGGCCAAAAATGTAGGACCAATCACTGAATCAGTTTTCAATATGCAAACATAGCCTGAATCTCAGCTAACAGGGCATTAAAAGCTGTCGCAGAAAGTTGACAGGACTACACACTGTGTCCACTGTATGCAAAAGCCAAAAGTCTTTCTCTACAGCATTCCATGAAATGTGCCAAGTTTTACTATGAAGACATTCCATTTTGTACTGGTGCTACTTTCAAAGTAGGTAAAATGTCATTACAGATTTTATTTAACTCATGAAGGTGACCAAGTTTTTCAGAGAGGTCAGCAGTTTTGAATAATCCCTTTAATAAAATGTAACAGTTCATGTTTCTGGGATGCAGATGTGATACTCTATAAAAAAAAATCATTTTTCAAATCCAATAGTGCTTTACATAAAAGACAGCAGCAGGTATCACAAGAGTTGGTCAGATTATGATCCTGTTAACATGGTCTTTGTTTTTTAGATGCACTTAAAAAAGAAAAGTAAAGTACCTCAGAAGTTGAAGTAATCTTTTTTTAAAATTCACATTGCTTATGGACCACTATTATTTTATTTCTTTTTAAAATTACACAACAATCTTATCGAGCACTTTTTCTATCATCAAAAATGGTATTAGACACTACTAAAGGTTATAATAAATGCTGTACATACACATTTTAGAAAAAAAAAAAGTCATTGTTTTATTCCTGAAGCACTGTGTAGATCACATTTCTGGGTTTTTGAACAATTTCAGTTATTTCTGTGTTAGTCTGAAAAACACTCAGGTAGTGATAAATCATTTTTAATCAGATCGATTTTGTAAAATGTAATTGTGGAATTATAATACAAATACTGTATTAAAAAGAGATGCAATGATTGATTTATGCTTTGTATTTGTCAAATATGCTACATCATTTAAATGAATAATTAGAACAGATTTCACTTGATAATGAATTGTTAATTTACAAAAGTGCATCACAGTGAGGTATAGTATGCGCACAATTGTGAACATTTTTACTGTGATTGTGTAAGGCTGGTGAGCATCCGTAGTCGAAGCGGCATGGCCACGTTAGTGTCTCTATGCCACTGTGGTTTTGTGACTTGAGGAGGCGGAGTCAGGACGCTCTGAGCCACACCAGGGGTTTTCAACAGTGACCACAACTCTTCCCCTCTTGTTACTATGGCAACTAAGTCTTCTTCGTCTGAACACCAGGCTACAGACCCACCTCTGGTAGTGGTCCGTAGTTTAGAGAGGAACAGAGACACCCTAAAATATCCAGAAAACACATTTACCTTACAAGTTAAGAGTTTAAGCATTATGCAAAAGACATCTGATTATCACCTTGGGATAAGGTCATGTGACCTTGATGCCAGTTTAGCAAGAGCACTCATCAAAGTCGTGACAACCTTCGGGTTAGGACACGTGCCCCCAGGAGGCATGGCAGAGGAAGTGATTTCAAACAACACAGCTTCCAGCGCCTCGAAACAAGAAGTGATGTGTCTCACTGAACAGCGGGAGTCACACGAAAGAGAGAGGTATTCTCCAAGCACCCACACCTGAAAAACAAAGGTCTTACAGATAGTCTTGGATTTTGCAATGGATATTATTTCAGTGTATTATTTTTATAAGAATTAGAAAGGTGAAATCATATATGCTGAAATGGGTCCAAAATATACAAAGCAATAATTCTGTCTTTGTAAATGATCAAATCTCTTACAACATGAGTGTAGAGTTCCTCTTTGTTGTAGACATTAGATGTGGTTCCAGCAAAATCCAGCAGCTCGTGAGATTGATCGACCACTAGAGAGGGGTGGAGTTTACACAACTTCAGCAGGTGGTAGCTGAACACCCTGCAAGACATAGATAGAGTAAGTCAGGACATCAAGGTCAAGTTAGGTAATGTGTACAAACCCCTACAAGAGAAGTACAACAAATAGTTTACCTATGAATTTCATTCATAAAGTTGGGAACTTTAAGAAGGAGACTGCTTCTCTCCAGTTGCACCAGAATCAACTGGGCTAAAAGTGTCTCGTCAGCTACCTAAAAAATATAAGCTAGTTACTATCCAGTGGACTGCAAGTTTCTTCTTGAATTAAGAGTATTGACTTGCATATTGCATTTTTCATTTTAGTAGTAATGTTTTTTTTGTTTTGTTTTTACCCCATTTTTAAACAGAAAAACTGCATTCACATATCCAACCTTAATGACTGTGTTGAAAAAAATGTGCAACAGTACAGGAACAGTCTGTGCACACTGCACTACTCTCGGCCAATCAGCAGACTCGGCCAGCAATTCATGGAGCACACTCAGTCGGTCAATAGTGTCTCCTAAAGAGAGGCAAAGAGAATCACTTAACTGCTATAATTCATATAATGACTACATTAGAGCCACAATTACCTGAGCCTGTCTCCGCTCTGAGCAGGAAAAGAAAAAGGCCTCGGAAAGTGGGGTTTCTAAATGCATCCAGAGCCTGAAGGCCACGAGTGCTCGGTTCAGTTATGGGCAGAAGCACAGACCTATAACACAGAATAGTAAGACATTTTGGTAATTTTTGAGTAGGGTACATTTAAAGAAAACTGTTTGGTACCTTAGTTGTAAGACCAGTGTGGCAGAAAGGCAGGGCAGGTCGAGCAGGGTGTGCAAAAGCTCCACAGCAGTAGTGGTAGTTACCATAGTGGGCAGCAGATCCACAAAGTCATCCACCATTGCTGGACTGTCCCATGCCAAGAACTAAACAAAACACAAGAGTTCATTATTCTGCAGCAGGTCAGTTTAAAAAAAGATCTTTCTATTTGTGTTCACCTTCAGCAGGTTTGGGAAGGACTGGGTGTACTGTGGGACTTTGAGTTGCAGATTTTGGATGTTGTGGCGAATGAAGCGCAGAAACTCGTGTGCCAGGAAGGGGTCATTAAAGAGTTCAGCAGGGAAGCGGATAAACAGCAACTGCCACAGGTACTCACAGTCCACTGCTGCCATCTCACCTGAACACAGTGGTTCATATGTGTGCTAAAGTCAGCATGATTTTGGAGAACAACTGATACTACACAGATGTTTATACAGACCATGGTTGAGGTAGAATTGCGCGATTGGCAGCAACACTCTAGCATAGGACAGATCTGAGCTGAGGCGGCCATAGAGTGCTTTTATGCATGGGAATACTCGGTAAACTAATGAGCAGTCCTCTAAGCACAAGGCGTCCAGGATACACACAGCTTCCACAAGACACTGAACAGAACAGATCCATCAGATTATTATCTTATTGTACCATCTTTTAATAAACTGTGACACATGTTTGAAATTATTCAACATAATACATAAATGTACTATGTGGTGACTTACTGCTTTTTGCAACTCTGTGTCAGTTTTCTTCTGTGCCTCTGAAAAAAAGTATTTTTACTTGTACATTAAAATGACGCATGTATGCAAGCAATATCAGAAAAGTTACTAATAATAAATCTGTATGGACAGCATCTTTATGGTTTCCAAACGATGGGTCAGAAAAATGATTTCAATGGCCAACTGATTTGAAGGCTAATTTTTATTTTATTTTTTTCAGCTGCTTCCTTACAATTGCATAGTCATTTGGCTAGTTTTCTTGTGTGCTTCTCTAGTGCTTTTGTAAAAAGAGGGTCACAAATTTATGTCTCACAATCAGACCAGTTGAGAACCACCGATCTATGTTGTATGATACAGTAAGAGATAAATGAATGACATAAATGTTTTCTTTTCTTACAAGGACAAGACAATCAAACACTCACTGCGATCGCTCTGTTCGATGAGACGTTGGCAGTACTGAAAAGACTTCTCTCTCAGCCGTTCTTTTGGCGGTAGGAGTCGACTAGACGACGAGGTGGCTGAAACCATGGAGATAACTGATCCGTCTACCTCTGAGCGGTCATCTGCAACACAGAAATCAAGTGTGAAAAAACTGTACAGAAAAACATAAAAGGGAACTGTAGTAATCGATTATGCTACAAAATTTAGTTATGGAACATTTCTGAGTGATTAGAGACAAATATGTTTGATTGGATCAAAAAGTCATTAAAGTATTAAAAATACCATATTGCTCTAAAACTAACATGTGTACATCTGTCTATTAGTGACACACAACACTGGATTATTCATGGTTTAAAAAAATGCAACAGTAATCACACAGTGAAAAAGGAGTTAAAAGTCACACATTATTAATTCTTGGTGGTTCAGTGATTAGATTAAGAGCAGTTGTGAGTTAAGGCCATGTTAAAGTTGTGCACCATTGACGATGTGCTGCCCAGGAATTAAGAACAGAACACACTGGAGTTTAGTTTATACAAGAGTCTCAGACGGACCTGCATGCAGAAAAGATTCACACACATATGTATCTTACCATTGGAGAAGGAGTGTGAGTGGGATAGGGAGAGGCTGTACTGTAGCCTGGTTGCTGGAGGTTTTGGAAACACAGAGCATGTAATAACTGAGGCCCAAATGTGCTGGATACTTACTAATCTCATTCATGAAGAAACTAAAATGAGAACTTTGCCACTGTGACATGAAGTCCTTTGTCGTCATATTAAGGTAATTGATATTGATTGATTGATATCAGTTGAAAGGTCATACCTGTGTCAGCAGTGGTGTTGCAAATAGAAACAGAGTGATAAGTGAGAAGCCAATTGCGCAACATGGAAAAAGAGTAGACATTCATCCACTGGTCTTCAGTGAAGCCCTGGCCCACACACAATACTGTAAAGAAATCTCCCGACACCGTCCCGTCTAACTCCGCTATAGGCCCAGGCTAAAAGAAAACAAGCCCATATTAAAAAAAAAAGTCACTTTACCTTTTTAATATTTATTTAAGCTGGCCAGTGTCGCTAAAAGGCCCACCTGTCTAGATCGAGATCCTGAGAAGAATCCCCCAGGGGAAGCTCCCTGTGTGATGCTGGCATAGCGCAGCCAATCCACAAACTTTTTACTGAGGATTGTGACATGCTCTGTTAAAAGATCATACATTCTGTTAATAATAATATATTCTGTAAAATTTTCAGAAAATATTAGTACATGCTAATTATTGTATTTTTGTATTTTGTCAAATCTGTATACTACCTTCTGTTAGGCATTCAGGGCTATGTGCCAAAATGGTATTGATGATTGGCAAAATGTGTGTTTGTGAGTGAGGTGACGCTTCTGAATGTCGGCTTTCCAAACTGCGCACAAGTTGAGCACAGAAAGGTGTCAGGGCAGTTGGGGAGCTGGCCTGTGAGGGTTATAAGATGTTTTATTAGATAGCTCTTACATTTGGGGTATTATACGAAATAATAAAGAGAATACAATGCATGTCAAAGAGCACCTGTGACAATAACAGACCAGCACCATGCCTGTTTAAAAAACTGGGGTTGTTCTGGATGTAATTCACTTCTTGATCACACAGGGGCAGTGTTTCTCTAAGAACAGCTGAGCCCAAGATCTGAAGTTGCTCTGAAGGTGAGGAGATGAGGGAGAAAATCCTTTTGTGAAGCTCTGGTGGTAATCTAATGTCAAAAGAGAAGACAGTAACTGTTACCATAACAATTACGCATTGTTTACACTCTGTAAATATTAAGATGTGTTTGATTACTTATCAGTGTGTGGACGCTTATCAGTACCATCAGGTCAATAGGATTGTTTAAATTTGTGCTGTATATGAGAATGTTTTCTTAAGTTTACTACTGCACAGCATATGATCTATAGCTTGCTACACAATTCAGCATCCCCTGCTGCATGTATCTGTAATGGGTACTTTTACAAGAGAATGAGGAGATATTTTGATGTATGAAAAAACATTAAGTGACAACACATAAAGATGTAAACAAAACATCATAGACTGATTGGTAAAGAGAATCTGCATGAAGAGGGGCACATCATTGCATCTTACTCCTTGGTAAACTTTGTTGCTGACAGGATTAGGTGCAGTCGTTGTAGAGAGTCAAAAGCCTCGTGTCCAAGGTCCTTTCCCTGGAGTAGTTTGACCAGTCTGCTGTAAAACTTCTGCAGTTCAGAATCCTGAATGTCTCTAAAAAAAATCAAACACAATTCCACTAAGCAGCTAGGTATTGATGGCTTTAGATACGGCTTTTATAGAATATAATATTATGTGTGGTCATTTACATAAGACTGTTGCCATTGACAGATCTGAATATATTTTGACAAATATCTCATATGTAAAAACCTGTCAAAGTCTTCAATGGCTACCTAGCATTAGCATGCAAATAGACTAGCATGGCTAAGTAAAGAAGTCACGGCAAACACACTTTAAAGTAAATCAAAATATATAAATAGGATTTGCTCACCTCGCCTGTTTAATTAAACTTTCAGATCCGTGAGAGTACATTTTGAAATAAAGTCATTTCTATCTCTACTCTTCGTAGCAGGCAAACGTAAACAGTGCGCTCGCAAAACCTAGCCCTGATTGAAATCATATGACAGATAGTTCCGCCCATATGGTTCCGCCTCCCCGTTTGAGGAAGTTAGAAGGAGCTCTGCATAAGAAAATATATAGGCCTCATATATTTAAATAAAATGTATTTATTCATTCATTTATTTAGTTGGTTAGTAAAATTGCATTTATGTACGATAAATACTTATATTAGCAAAAACATATTGGCCCATATATTCCTGCACAACGTCTCCAAATTACCAAGCCCAGCCATACAACTGCCTAAAATGTCTATTTGAAAGGTCCATTTTGGCATTTTGTTACACAGTGACGTAATCAAGTAACAGTTTCTGCCTTGCATAACCTATCCAATAGCTCAGGTAGAGACTTTTACTGTATAGTAGACCAATCTTTACAGTTACTGGATGATCAGGCTAGTAACTAACTAAATCTTCTGTCGTCCTAGTGTACAACATTTAAAATCCCCCCAAAACATACTTGCGGCATGCACAACTGTTTCCACCAAGAGTGATACTGCAGTGGAACAAAACAGGGTTAACGACTCAGTAAATCTGACTGTTTTTAATAAAGGTGACACCCACAAGAGCCCAAAGTTCCCAAAACAAGTAGTACTTGTCATGCTGTGTAATTTCAGTAACAGAGCACAACAACACAGGCTGGGCGCTCTTCCTCACCTCACCTCAGTGCGCGCAGCTTATTTCCATCAGACTTCACACCGCCCGCCTCCACACTCTCACACACTCTCACACACACTCACCCACACTCACCCTCAACACACACAGGTCCCATGCCTGGCGCCGTACTTCAACTTCACTTCTGTGTACAAATGGAGACAACTTGAGTCCGCTGGATTTTGGGAGAAACGGGACGGACGTGGTGATTTATCAGACTTTAATACTGCAGAGAGAAACGCGTCACGTTTTCAGGCCACGTTAAAATTATCCCAGTATCTTTGGGCTTCGTATTCGTCGACTTTCAGGTAAACAAAACAAGTGCCTAGCTAATATAACTTTAATCTCACGCATGGCATCAAGTGATATACCAATAAGTTAGCACCTTTAAGCTAGGTTTAGATCTTTAAAAAAAAAACAACTATAACCTACTTCTAGCATAATTGTGGTTCCTGTTTAGCTGCTAACAAATAATTTAACTTGAGTTATTATGTGTAAAAAAAATAAATCCTTAATTTTAATGATTGAATTTAATTGATTTCTGTTGTATTTTTCAATTTGCATTCCGTTAAAATTATTGAGGTGTTTTTTCATCCTGTAATTTGAATCCAGATATATCAATAGCTTTTCTATCAGTGATTTAAAAGTGTGGTAAGAAGTGCACTGTATTCCCATCCAACCAGTCACATGGGTAATTACATGCCTAGGTCGTGTGTATTCTGTATATCTATTTTAAATATTTGCAAGATACATTTTCAGTTATTGTTGTGAACTTGAAATGCTTTTTGGCTTCTGCAACAATTAATTACTTTGGCATTGCATTAGTTCTCAGACATGAGAGTCAAGGGGCCATTATCTGGTGTTACTAAAATGTTTGGGATTCCAAAAGCAGGTGCAGGGTACAATGGCTCCCAGTGAAAGAAATAACAAAGGATTTTGTTTTGATTTGAATGTGTGAATCTGTAACATCATGATAGTGCAGTCACATTTTACTTTTTCATGGTTGGTGGTTGCTTCAGTTTGTAGGCTATATGAGTTGACTGAAGTGAAACTCTTGCATGTAGTTTCATGCATCACTTGTGCACCTGCTAACCATCCCTATGTCTCTTTTAGTGTAGGAGAATTACAGACAAACCACAGCCCTGTACAGTTTTAACCTATGCATTTTACTTCCGCAATGTATCAAATTCCTATAGTATTCAGCTTTTCTGTTTGACAATGCAGCCTTTGTGATGGTGTGTACTCTTAAACCAATCATATGTGCCCATCAGCCACCCGTCCGGCCAGTCGCAGTGAACTTGGACGCAGCACCTATACGATCACTGATCTCAGTGGATTGCGCTGAACACACTGGGATTTCTGCGACAGGCCAATGGAAAGAGAGCTCTTTGTCATCTGAAGGTATCAGTTGTTTGTTTCAGAACAACATTTTAAGTAGAGGGCTCAACCTTTGGTGAGTCAGTAGTGTGGTGAAACCTTACTAGAAAAGGTAGGGGGTGTACAATAGAGGGTTGGGACCCGTTCAATGGTGAAGTGACTAAAAATCAAACTGGTCTTTATGCTACAGTATACAGTATATTAAAAAACAAGCATGTAGAAGCTGGATAGATAAACTGTTCCATTAATTAAGCATTTATTCAGAAGACACATTTCAAGTTGTGGGGCACAGTGGCAGAGTGGTTAGTGCTCTTGTCTCCCTCTCACATTCACTCCCACATGTATTCACAGGGAATGAGTGGTATGTCTCCATGTCAGCCCTGCGACTAACTGCCCACTGTCCAGGGTGTACCTCTCCTAAGGCCCTGGGATACCGCAGCCCCTAATAGGAATAAGCGGAAGATTTTTATGGTTCCTCAATTTCAAAAAGGAAGATACTTAACAGTACTATGTGACTTTGTAACTTTTGACAACTGGAGTTATATCCAAGCTTTTAAAATAGTGTGAGATTCTGATTAGTTGATGCAATTTAAGTCAAGGGAAGTGAAACAGAACATAGGACACCAGGACTGCACAAAATCTTGCAACTGTCATGTGCAATATCTGTATCATGGGATCATCAAAACAGTAATGTTATGGTTTTCCACAAACCAGGCATACAAATTAATTTAGTGTTGTGTCTGTGTTTGTTTTCCTGTAATCCTGTTCAACTTCATTGTGCCCCAGGAAAAAATTCAAATATTGCAAATTACGTATATTACTATCACAATATTGACAACACATGGAGCTCTTGTTTTGTTACTGTACAGACTATGTAATTTATTAAAAGTAAAGTCTATAGCCTCAAAGTTACTGTACAAGACAGAAATATAGCTCTTTCTAGTTACTTCTGATATGGACAGAAAGACACCTCATATGTGACAGTTGGTTTGTTAGTCTGTTAATAACTAGTTATATATAAATAGTCTCGGGTGAGATTCTGTACCATTGGGAGATAGGACAACAATACTATCTCTAGGCACAGGCGGTCAGAAAACGATGGATTCTACCACTGTCACATATAAAGGCTTTGTGATGCAAAAGATAGTGCATTTACCCCTGAACTAAAAGATCCCTAGTCCAGGTCTGGGCACTATATCTTTACCACTGTGAGATAAGGACAGTGCCTTGGCAGAAGAATGCTCTCTCCAAGTGCTTCTACATCTGATACTGTGAACTCAAATGCATTTTGGGTATTCAAAAATGTATAATATCACTGTATATGTTCAATTAGAAGAAAAACTAACTGAACTAGCATGGAAAGGCTGTCTGCCTAAACTACATCCACAAGTTACACAGCTGTAACAGTTACTTTTACAACTCTCACCAATTAGGCCTATAAAACAATAAAGCACCTTTAAGCACCTTTGTGAAACAAATGCCACTGCAACCTTTAGCATATTGTAGCTATTGTTTAGTGAAGCTAGTTTCTTTTTGGCATCTTGACTTCCTTGAATGGCCGATCTATATGGTAATGGGAGTATTTTTATAATAAAGTTTACATTAATGCAGGCCAGTATGCAGAACACAGATTGACTTTTTTTTTTATTTAGTGCTGAATTTTTATGGCAGGAAATGAACAGGTTTTGCTGGTTATACGTAAACCCACAGATTATTATTATTTTTTGTCCCAACATGTAGTTTTTGGCAGGGACATTGAATACTAGTAAGAACTTACATTCCTTTTATGTGGCAGTAACCTACTTAATTACAGTAACAAAAGCAATGGCTTAACTGAGAAAGAGAGTGAGGATAGCTGTTTGGGGTCACAATGCAACAGGGTTGCAGGGTTTGGTTTGTGGTTTTTGTGCACATTTAAAAAAGACAAAGAGGAAATACTATTTGTCCTCACTTAGACTTGAATATTTAACTGGCAGAAATAGTAGAATAAAAAATGGCTATTAATCTATTTGCATCTGTCTGCAATGAGAGTTAAAAAGTCTTGCGTTATGAGTGTACTCTCTGAAAGATGTTTTTTGATCAGATGTTTGATCAGATGTTTTTTCCACTGAAACTTAAAATAAAAAACATCTCAGCTTCACATGAAATAGAGCAAGAAAGCTATGATGAACACATGCTACACTTTGAATGATACATGTTATGTATAAAAGTGCTAATTGTGAAAGACTATGTAATTTATTAGCATAAAGTATATAGCCTCAAAGTTTTATTATTTCATTGGTTCTATGACAAGAAAAAGGAAGAATAACTCATCTTTAATTGACACTTTCCCCACCAGATATTTTTTCTAAATTACTCTACTACAAGCTTTATGGCACATGCATTTCAAAATCGGTTTCTCCTTTTTATGTAATTCAAACAATATTTGCTCTTCAAATTACTAAACATTAAGACTGCATTCAACTTCTCCACAATCCACATTTAGGACCTAACCCACCAGTTGAGAATGACTGCTCTAATATACTGTATATCTCTGAGTGGCAGGCTACTATACTTTTTTTTTCCACTTCTTTTAGTGATCTGTTCTCAGGGTTGCCACGGTTAATCATTCTAGTGTTTGGTCATTTGCATATTATTTAATTTTAATTTCTGGATGCCCTTCCTGGCACAGAGAGTATACTGGCTCCTCTGTCGGTGGATTAAACAGCAGTACATCTTAAGTATTTTAAATTTAATGACAGTATTGTGCACATGAAATGTTGACTCAGTGCATTCAACACTATAAGAAGCAGTCTGATCACTAAAGGCAGAAATATGAAGTGGAAGTGATTAATGTTTTAGAAGTGGCTATCACATATTCTTGTCTTGCCTTTTTGTGTTTGCTGGTGTGTATTGCCAAAAAGGGGAAAGCACAATATTAGATTAGTCGTGTGACCACAGGAGGTGTGACAAGAAGTGAACACATTCACACATTGCATCTGGTCTGAAAAAGAGGAAGCATGGATGTTCTTTCTCGGTAAAGAACTCAAAAATAACAAAAGAGGAAACATGCATGCGGTTTCTAATTGCGCGTTTATAGACTTCTGCTTGTGGACTTTTCATTATCTGCAATGACTGTGGCAGTTTCATCCAAAATAATAGCGTCAGTGTTGAGCAGGTGTAAGATTTCTGCATCGGTTACTATTGGAATGCACAAATGTCAAAAGTCAGGAGATATTGCTATCCAAATCTTTAAGCTAGCAACTGAAACTTCTCTTTTGTCTCTCTGAAGTCAAATTTTTCACTGCCATGCGGTTGTTTGTTTACCCATTTTTTTGGCAGAAGGTAGACTAGATTTGCCTAACTGTATACTCAAAATTTGTGGACTGCCACAAGCCAAAGAGCATGCAAATTTTCCACAGGCATAGACGCTGTGTTGGTGTTACAGATGTGCGTTTGTGACAGTGAATGCAGAAAGGAAAGAAAGTGGGAGGTATGTGAAAAGGTATGAAGTGTGGACAGGTAGCAAGAGGCAGGAGAGTGGGATGGGGAGACAAAAGCTGGTTTATGTGTTTACAAGCGAGGCAAATGAATGTGGGAGCAGCGCTGTGTTTTATTACATGTCACCAAGCTAGTACGGTAGAATTTATGTGATTTCACTCTCAGAGAACAGCTAATAAAGACCTTTCATATTTATGAGTCATATGATAATCCAGCCACAGGGGGTCACAAGCCAGTGTACTATTTGTGCCTGAGCAAATAGAGAGGTTTGCATCGAGAAAGGCATCCAGTGTAAAACTTGGATGCCAAATCAATATGCAAATCACTGCATGCTAGGAGGTAGATGATTCACTGTGGCAACCCCAGAAGAGGAATGCCAAAAGAAAAGAAGATATTAAGTACAATGTATAATGTTGATAAGCAGTCAAAAAGGTTATGTTTTCTACAGCATTGGATTGTTGGTTGGGTTAGTAAAGGTTGGATTTTGGACAGTTGTGTTATAGCTGAAGGAAGAAACTGTTTGTTTTTTGGTTCTTTATCATTGTGAGGTGTAATGGGTTTATAATGGAGCATTTACCCTTCCCTTGAGACAATCACAGGTTTGAGTCATGTTGGTTTGTCGGACATATGTGTTTTTAAAGTCCTTTTTTTCATCATTATACCATTATATATTTTTTTTTATTTTTTATTTTTTTTGTCTGTCTACATCAGAACCACCTCCATTTGACTATTTTACTATATTAGTTGTTAATGTTAGGCATTGTAATAATAGTTGATATCTTACAAAGCCTGGCAATCTGATTCTTTTTTGTGTTCTATGTAATAATCTTGTCTTTTCAAGTTAGAAAAAAAAAAGCCTAAAAGTGGAAACTTCCTCTGAACTGATACAAACTATCAGAAAATGAAGGGTTTACACAAAACCGGCCCCATTTTAGATCAGCAGCTATGATTGGTTATGTTGGCTAGACCTCAGTGAAAGACTCGAGGCAATCCAGACCTAATTTCTTTTTGTAAAAGATTTTGTCATTGACTGACTTGCCATTAACAAAATGATAATAAAATACACAAAATCCATTTTTACAATAGTAAATGAAACCCTCCGGCTTTGGTTGTGATGTTGTTAAAGCCCAACACAAACTTTAGTTTGATACCACTCACATTCATTTGTTTCCCTCAATATGTTACCTTTAAATATTAACAAAAATATGGCAAGAAATATAAAATCCAAATTTTCCTTTGCAGTGTGTATAAGATGGAGAATGCTGAGTGCCTGTGGGACAAAGTGGACTGCAAACGCTATGAGCTGTGTCGTAGCATCTCACCTTCCAAACTTACCCCTTACCTGCGCCAGTGCAAGGTCCTGGACGAACAGGACGAGGATGAAGTCCTCAACTCCTTGCGCCTGGTCTCCAATGCAAACCGCACAAGTATGTACAAAGACAAAGCCTTCTGCTTGTAATATGTCGATAGTTAGTCCTAAAAGTATTCCCTCAATTTCCCATCAGGCCGACTGCTCGACATCCTGCAAACCAAAGGAGAGCGTGGCTATGTGGCCTTTCTGGAGAGTCTGGAGTTGTATTATCCTGAACTGTACAAACAGGTCACAGGAAAAGAACCCACACGTCGCTTTTCCACCATTGTAGGTCAGGCAACTTTTGGCATTAAGCAGTTACATGAGCATAGTGCATGATTTGTCCCTGTATTTATTGCATGCTGGTGTGTTATAGTTGAGGAGGGTCACGAAGGTCTGGTCCATTTCCTGATGAACGAGGTGATGAAGCTCCAGCAGCAGTCCAAAGTCAAGACCCTGCAGCAGGCCGAGCTCCGGAGCAAGAACTGCACCCTGGAGGATGAGCAGAAGAAGCTAAGACTGGCCAACCAGGAACTACAGGCCTTTCAACAGAGTACTGATCTCTGATTAATAACTTTGTACAGGAACAAGTTAGACTATGAAGGATTTACAGGCACAGTTTCCTTTCACCTGTAAGCTATAGTTGGCTGTGCGTCCCATTTATTTTCCTCGAGGGAGTAAAAGAAATGGGACGAGTACACTGAGTACCAATTCAGAAAATGTTTGGCTTCTCAAGTACCAAGTACCTTTAATAAACTAAAATAACCCTAAATCTGGACTAATCCAGGTCTAAACCAGGGATAAAACCAGGATTAGGACAGAAAAATGCAATACTAAAGAAGGACAAAACAGGAATAAAACCAGGACATAACCAGGTCTAAACCAGGTCTAAACTAGGTCTAAACCAGGACTAAACCAGATCTAAACCAGGTCTAAACCAGGACTAAACCAGATCTAAACCAGGTCTAAACCAGGACTAAACCAGATCTAAACCAGGTCTAAACCAGGACTAAACCAGTTGAAGAAAAACAAGGTCCAGGCACTCACTTGGTTGGAAAGATATAAAAGGCCTTTATTTCATGACGGCTGGAGACCTTAAAACACACCAACGCGTGTCAGCTTGCGCCTTCTTCAGGGTGTGAACACAAAGACAAAGGGAAACACTAATTTATATATGTATATATATATATATATATACATATACATAAACTGGCTGCAACCAAGTGAGTGCCTGGACCTGGTTTTGTGGATACCAGTAGCTCTCTGTCATAATCTGTTTTCAGGACTAAGCCAGGTTTGAGAATCTTTGGTATAGTATAAACAAACCTTAACAAATCACCTAGGCTTTCTTATCAAGCCACCATTCATGGATCTCTACATCATGCATAAACACTAAAGTAATGGCTTTGGCTAACCATGAGAGCAGCTAATTCAGCATTATGTATGCCTAGTTACACAGAGAAACAACACAGATAGAAAAAGAAAAATAGATAAAAGGGAAGCAAAGAGAAATAGAGTAATATTGGCAAAGCATTCACATAACATTTAATGAGGGAAAGAATTGGCACATGGCATGGTCTAATGGATGGCCATAGTTGGGCTTTGTGGAACAGTAATTTTAACTGTACAAAATGTCCTGCATATGTGGTTGCACAGTGACAGTACTGAACTTGCTGCCATTCATATGCATAGTAAACCACAAAGGTTAATAGAACTGAGATACATTATCTGGTTTCTGAAACTAGGACATATATGTCCATTCAACTCCCACTTTAGTTTTTTTTGGCTGAAGCATACAGTAAATGTGAAAGTACCATGTTGCTTCCTTCCTTCTTAAACTGCTAATAAATTATAATTGCCCATTCTTGACAAATCAGAAGGTCCTATGATAACTTTAATTTGTTTGTGTGATGTCTATTAGGGTTCAATAAGTTAAAAGAGGAGAGAAATGCCTACAGTGATGAACTACTGCGAGTTAAGGATGAAAACTACAAGCTGGCCATGAGGTATGCAGCCCTGAGTGAGGAAAAGAACATGGCAGTGATGCGGAGTAGAGATCTCCAGCTTGAGGTACAAAAGCATACACATACTCTGTGACTGTGTCTGTTACAGGTGAATGATGAAATTGACTGTGTGCTCTTTACAGATTGATCAGCTGAAGCACAGGCTGAATAAGGTCGAAGAGGAGTGTAAGATGGAGCGGAGGCAGAGTCTAAAGCTGAAGAACGACATTGAGAACCGTCCCAAAAGAGAACAGATTTATGAACTGGAAAGAGAAAATGAGATGCTCAAAATCAAAGTACAGGAGCTTCAGTCCATTATACAGGTAAATGAAGGACTCATAGTCACAGAATAGTAACACAATCATGATTTCCTTGAAGACACGGCTGTCACAGAACCATAAAAATGTTCGTCTCTGCTGTAGCAAATAGTCAAGATCCCTGCTGAAAGTAAGGATTGGTGCAATATACAGTACAAACTGTAGATATTTGCTGATATGACATGCAGCAACTTACCTGGTCAACCACCCTAGCGCGTCGGAGCACCTCCGTGGAGTAGATTCCTCTACAGTTTTGAGAGCGGAAAAGGCGATAGTAGCTAATAAAATGTACAGCACTGATGACTAATAACTGCTGACTCTGATTCTGAGGGAGAGCATCTACTTTTTGAACCGAGAGAGAGTGAAGAGAGCCGAGAAAGTGCAAGCGAGGAGTGGTTTCCTGGTGGCGGCGCGCGAGCTATGCACACAGTCACTGCTCACTGTAGGTGACAGAGGCAGGCGTGCACTTAGTTACTCTGACCCTGGGAGTGAACGTGAGGTTGGGAATAATGCAGTTTTGAGAGGGAGATGTGCACGCGGGGCTTGTAGTTCCTCCTGCGACTTTCTCCTGTGGAGGCGGCACAGCACAGAGTCTCCGTAGCTGCTGTTCCGAGAGTGAACTCGGGAACAGTGCAGTTTTGAGTGAAATAAATGTACACCGTTCATTCACGCACTTTTCCCCACAGAAGAGGCAGAGGAGGGAGAAGAGAAAAACTTTCTTTAAGGAGTTCTGCTTGCTCTCCCTCTGCTCAGGTGGGTTTTCTGTGGGTGCTCTAGTTTCAACCTAAGACAAAATGGGCTCATCTTACAGCTAGGTAATCCTGACCAGGATCATGGCTAAAGAGAAAGAGAAAGAGAAAGGTCCCCTCTGCAGTTGTCTACGGTTCCTGGCAGGTTGCCCCAGTGACAATGCATGGATGGGTCAAATGCAATGAGCGAATTTCCCTAATGAGCACAATAAAGTCTATCCTAACCTTTTCTATCAATCAAGTTAAAGTTTTTTATTGTAGCAAAGTTCACTGCCATACTACAATACCACAGGAAGTAATGAAATGTGGGGAAAATATATTTGTGTTGGTTAGCACAATCGGTCAAAAAAGGAACCTGACCTGTAATGTTGAAACTAAACGTTATGATGACATTCTGTTATCCATTGGCTTTTGTGTTTGAGTTAAATTATCTTACTTGAACAAGTGTATCTCTTGTGTTTTTGTCATAGCCTGGCAATGTACCTGCATCAGACAAAACCATTCTTGACATTTTGGAGCACGACCGTTTAGAGGCTCTAGAAGACCGGCAGGATTTGGTGAACCGCTTGTATAACCTGCAGGAAGAAGTCCGACAGGCTGAAGAACTACGGGACAAGGTGAGTAAAACCTCCAAACAAACACCTACACATAACTAATATAAATGATATTAATGCAGTGTGTTATGTTTTTTTTTTAGTATCTGGAGGAGAAGGAGGAACTAGAACTGAAATGCTCCACACTTCAGAAGGACTGTGAAATGTACCACAACCGTATGGACACCATTACCATACAGCTAGAAGAAGTGGAGAAGGAGAGGGACCAGGTGCACACTCATGCTTAGATACGTATATCAGTCAATTCTTAACCTGTTTTGTAATGAAAATATATGTCACTGCTAGGCATTTCGAGCCAGAGACGAGGCCCAGCACCAATTCTCCCAAAGTCTAATCGACAAGGACAAATATCGCAAGCAAATCAGAGAGTTGGAGGAAAAGAGTGATGAACTTCACATAGAGATTGTTCATAAAGATGCCAAACTGATCACACTAGAGTCTCGGCTGCGACGGCTGTGCAAGGAGCATCCTCTGGACCAGATTGACAAAAACAATGTACTGTTCTATCATTAACCTTATTCCTTTCATATACTATATTTCTGTTACTCAATGTGCTTGTTATTTTTACCCAGAGTTTGCCCAGAGACTTCCCGCCAAAGAGCATCTCTGAGGGGGAGGAGTTTAAACCAGCCCAGGGCCAAACAGAATGGTCCAGTGATGAATCCCCAGAAGAGAAGTTCTTTTCTGAGGAACCCCGTTTCAAACGCAGACCTAATATCAAAGCTATGGTCAGCCAATTTTCACTAACTTCTAATTTGTATGGAGATTAGTGAGAGAGGCCAGATTGGGATGGTTCAGACATGTACATGGAAAGGATATTGCATAAAGTATATGATGTATAGGGTAGAGTTAAAAAGAGGCAGATGATTTGCTGCGGCAACTCCTGAAAAGGGTAAGGCGGCAGTAAAAGAAGTTTTTAGGCGCCTTTCAAAACCTTACCAACCTTACCTGACATTAGAAAGTTGCACAGTAAAAAAAAATGGACATGAAGCACAGATAAAACAACAACAAACAGCGCAGTCAAGATGGGGAGCTTGGGTGGGATAAGCCAGGTGGAGGAGATGAGTTTATAGACTAAAGAACAGACTGGCAGGTAGAGTGAACAAGCAAGGGGTGTAAGATTATGGAGAACTTTGAATGTGAGAAGTAAAATTTTGTTGTTGATGTAATAATGAACATTTATATATATAGATAGGGGAGTTGAGGGTCTGAGGATTTGGATGCTGTGTCCTGTGAAGGGGCATAGAGGCATCTGAGATCTGGACCAGTTGAAGTTTATGGAGCGATTTTTAGTGCAGAGCAAAGATAAAGAAATTGCACATGATAAAAAATGTGTTAATAAATGTAATGCTAATTTTGTCTTTTAGATCAGAGTCAAGTCTCCAGTGCTTCTCTTCAAAGACCAGCATTCCAATTCAGAAACCACACAGTCTTCAGGTAACACTCCAGTGCATACATTTGTTGTATCCTCCAGCATATTGCCTGGAGGCAAAATGCTGGAAAAACAAAACACAATATATCACAGTATGATATAATATAATATAATACATATTTTACTGTGACACTTATATTGTGATATTATATTGCCAGGTTCTTGCTAATATACTTCCTTAATATGCTTTTGCTTATTCCTACATCATTTTTTCTCTATTTTCCTTTTTGTCAGTCAATGGAGGAGATTTTTTAGAGACCCCAAGCAACATCCTTAGTACTTCTGCACCCTCCTCGCCCAATTTACCAGTTTCTCCAACTTACCCTATGACCTCTGCCCCGACTTTCTCCTCCCCTATGCCCTCCCCACTCCCTTTCATCACGGACAGGCCTAATATGGTGAGAACATCATACTTGTGGATTTCCATAATTGTAGCATCAAGAATACTTAACATTAATTACAATAACATTTTACTGTGAATTTTGCAGCTGCGGTATCGTAATGACAGCATTTTGTCCACACACCCTGAGCCGCCAGACAAGGCATCACTGTATCGCAGAGAAAGAGAAAAGGAGCAAGATTTCTATCCACGTCGATACAGGTATATAGCTTTGTGGACTGTTTACATTTTTTATGCTGTTCTGTAATTACTTGCTATTATAAAAAAGCGATTTTCTTTTACTACTTTTAGTCATTCTGACTTTGATAGTGATAACCAGGAAATGGAATTTGGTAAATAATTCTCAACACATTTCATTCACTCCTATTAGTGTACTGCATTGCTAAATACCACTTCTGTGTTTGCTTCATAGATGATGAAGTACAGCGTGGTCCCCCTTCTGTGCACTCATCTTCCTCATCCCATCAGTCAGAAGGCATGGACACATACGACTTGGAACAAGTCAACAATATCTTCAGAAAGTTGTCTCTAGAGAGGTAACAGGAATAAACGCACACAACAAACAAGACATTTTTATTCAAAAGGAGGACATGGCACTTAAGTGCTCTTGTCATACAGCAAGGAAGTTGTTGGTTCCTTGGACCGGCCGGTACATGCATGATACTCCTTCCACCATCCAAAGACTTGTATGTATTAGGTGAATTGGTGACTCTGTATTGCTCCTAGTGAATGAATATGAGAGTCAGTGTATGTCTGTGTCATCCCTGCCACTAACTGGCCATTGTCCAGGTGTTCTTCACCTAGGGCCCATAAATTCTGGTTAACAGGAAAAAGGGGAATAAGATGATTAATAAATTTTCATTCAAAGAATATCTACATGGTTACATTATTGTATATGTTTTTGTGCAGACCTTTTCGCCCGTCTCTGTCCTCAATCACAAGAATCAGTTCTTTAAAACCGGTCCAGGAGGTGTCATTACTTGGTGACAACTTACTGAAGGATATCACGCTAGTCGGTGGCAACGACAGTGGGATTTTCATCTCGTCTGTCCAGGCAGGCTCAGGGGCCGAGAAGGCGGGGCTACGAGAGGGACACCACCTTCTGATGGTGAGCAAGTTTTTTATTTCTATGTGAGCAATCTTTAGCTATCTAAGGAAAAAAACTGTGTAATCACCTAAGGGCATATTGGAATAGAAATAAAACAAAATAACAGAATCATTCTAGCTTTGTCCAGCACACTACAGACTCTCATGTTCCTATCGAAAGGAAGTTAAGGATACTCCCATTGGATGGCCGACTTACACTGGCTTGTTAACCAAAAAATAATGGCTACTAATACTGTCAGTATTACATTTATGGACTACTTATAATACAGAGAAAGTGTCTATTTGAGAGCTGGCAAAACATTACATTTAAAACTAGGAGCGAAGTGATGATTCTGCATTTAATGATCTAATCCACATTGTTATTTTTTTGGCTGATTAGCTGGAAGGTGTCATACGTGGAGAGAACCAGAGCATCTCACTGGATACCAGCACTCAGGAAGAAGCACACTGGACACTACAGCACTGCTCTGGATCTATCAAACTACACTACCGAGC
Organism: Bostrychus sinensis; assembly: GCA_020698575.1. Taxonomy (NCBI): domain Eukaryota; kingdom Metazoa; phylum Chordata; class Actinopteri; order Gobiiformes; family Eleotridae; genus Bostrychus; species Bostrychus sinensis. The sequence continues at coordinate 25,246,494 of CM036253.1, read as the reverse complement.
CAACAATGACTGTATGCCATTTAAATCCTCCAAAATTCTGAACTGGAGTTTGTGTTGCTGTATTTATGTATATATTTATATATATATATATATGTATATATATACTCTCCAGCCTATCGTCGTCTTCAGAGGGATATTGCTGACGGCACGCTAGCTTCTGGCGATTCTTTCTACATCCGAGTCAACCTCAATATTTCCAATCAAGACAACTGCTCCTTAAACGTGCGCTGCGATGAGGTGGTCCATGTGTTGGACACACGGTACCAAGACCGCTGTGAATGGCTGTGCACTCGTGTCGACCCTTATACGGGCTTTGACCTGGCTGAACGAGGCACCATCCCCAGCAACTCACGGTACAGTGCTCTCTGATTTTAACCATTGGTCGTACACACTGAAAGAAGTTGTTACAGGGTATTCCCTTAATGTTCTGCTAATGGTACATTCCAAGAATAGTAGTTACATGCAGGAGCAGTAGAGCGTATGCTATGATGTACGTTACTAATACAGTTATGGGAAATAGCCTTTGATTGGAGTGTGTATTTACAATGATCAAGCTTAAAATTATGACCACCTGCCTATTATATATAATTTGTTATGACCATCTACATACCAGCATTAACTTCTTGAGCAATTTGAACTCAGCATATTGAGTAGCTTGTCTGTTGGAGCGGACCACAAGGACCTGCCCTGGCTCCCCATGTACATCACCTGTCATGGGTTCACCACAGTCCCTTCCTTGGACCAATTTTGATTCTGATTCTGAGACAAAGATACTGACTACTGCAGACTGCAAATCAGATTTCTGACCCAGTCGTCCAGCCATCACAATTTGGCTACTGTCACACTCAACTTAACTTGTCCAGATGAAGAGATAATCTGTGTTATTCACTTCACCTGTCAGCTGTCTTAATGTTATGCCTGATTGGTGAATGTTCGTGCATTTCAGCATCATCTTTGCCTCCCACCTCTCACATTTACACAAAAGCAAGCTGGAAACAGTGGTGCACAAACAAACTCAAGCTATATTTACTTGCGGCAGTTCTATCCAAAGTGTGCATGCTGGCTATATACAGTATGAAATGGAATCTGTTTTTCTCAGTCAGTTTAGTACATTTTTCAGATCAGAGTTCAAATGCTCAAAGTATTTGAACTGTTAATCTCTACATTTTCTAGTCACTCAGGTACAAAATATAAATCAGTTTCTTGTTTATTTTGTACATTTTGCAAATATATTTTACTGGCTCTTTGTTGAATACAGAAACCCTGAAAAATGTAGGCTTATAAGTACATAATAAGTACAAACAAATAGAAACATCAAATTTCATAATAATGATAATAATAATATGAATACACTGGATTTATATAGCGCCTTTCTAGATACCTAAAGCGCTTTACATTGCATTATTCATTCACTCCTCAGTCACACTTGATGGTGATGAGCTACTTCTATAGCCACGGCTGCCCTGGGGCAGACTGACGGAAGAGCCTGCAGCCCCTCCGACCACCACCACATTCACACTGACACATAATAGGCATATGTAAAGGCATACTTTCCAAACATTTCTAGTGTAATGATGATAATCTAAGAAATGTACCAATGTGTCTGAGAAAAAACTGCCTTCATGCAGGGCCCAGCAGCTGCTCTTGGTAAAGATACAGAAGTTAGTCTATCGAGGCGGGAAAGAAGAAAATGAACTCAGCCGCAATGCAAAGGTAAAGAAACTTATTTAACTATGGCACTATAAATATTGATATCTTCACTTCCTCTTCATGTGAACAATGTCTAATTGTGCACGTGTTATACTTATCTAGAATAATTTCCTGGCAGAAGAACCCAGCGCCTCACCAGACCCTAAATCCAGCCCGCGCTTGTCCAAAGCCAGCATCTTCCTTACACAGATAATACAGGTGATAACAAATCTCAAAATCTCTTCTTAAATATTGCTTAAAATTCGCATGGGCCTGCCATTTCTTGTTGAATATTTTACATAACTGAGAGTGTGGCCTCAAGGCTACATAAATGTGCTAAATTCTATGCATCTTTTTTCCCACTATCCACACTATCATGCTATATAATATCATAGAACAAAGGTGTAGTTTTAGTGCATTATTTACCATTGATCCTTGTCATTCAATGGATAGCGCATTTACCCCTGAATGTAATATGAACTTATCTGTGCAGACATCAGATGTTTGACCAATTTTATGAGTCATTGTGAAAGTCACTGGTTTCATTTTACACATGTGCGTTAAAAAAATCATTGCACTTTTGTAGTTTGTCAGCAGGGTGGATATCAAGTACAAGCGAATGAACAGCAACGAGCGTGTGAGGCTTGTAAACTCGGGTGGCACATTGCCCAGACAAAGCTTTGAGATGCTTCGACCCGAAGGTGAGAACACCAAAACTTCTCTGATTATGTGATATCTCAAGAGTACAATAATATTAAAGTTGCCCTCTGTTTTTGTCTTCTCATCATTCAGTATGAACAGTAGCCTATTACTTTCTGTCCACAGACACTGCTGACCCAGATAATGAACTGTGCAGGAGTTTGAATCTCATTCCCTACAGTCCAGTCACCCCTCAGAAGACCCAGAGGAGAAGACCGGTCCTATTTACTCCATTTGCTTTAGCCAAAACCGTCATCAACAAAATACTCAACACGGCAGGGGGCACAGACTTCAGCAACTGTAAAGCAGGTAGGAAGTCTAATTGTTGAGAAAGTGCCAGTCGACAGGGACAGAAAAAAGGAAGCGTCTCCGAGGATTTAGGTCATGTATTGTGCTGTAGCGACATGAAAAAGTTTATCAGGGTAACTTGATCACTGCGGTGGCTGAAAGAAAGATGGCCTACATGATAATAATGATGATGACTGGTAATTGAGGTAGAAGTTTCAATTGTGTTGAGAGAGACATTATTAGACATGAGACATTATTAGAAAAAAGTATTTATAATTTTTTTTTTTTTTTTTTGGGTGTGGCTTTTTTTGTGATTTTACTTTCACCCCTAAAAAGAACTTAAAAATACATTTTGTTGATGTCCCACAACATGTTTTACTTATTATAATATAATTTCTTCTCTTTGTTCTCCATAATGCTGAAAAAACTTGGAGTTCTATGTCTTTCCTTCTTTACCTTCTTTACCTTCTTTCCTTTGGCTTTTCCCTTTCAGGGTCACCACAGCAAACCATCCACCCTCAGTGCGCACTGATTCACATTTTGGCATAAGTTTTACATTTACACTGGATGCCCTTCCTGACGCAACCCTCTTGATTTATCCGGGCTTGGATCCCTTGTAGCTTGATTGATTTTGTATCTTCTTTTAGCATGATATCTTTTTTTGTCAAACAAGTTGATTCAACTAGTGAGGAACTCAAAAATACATGTGTAGATGTATTGGTAGAATGGTTTAGGACCGTTAAAATTACTGAAATAAATCTGAATAAATTTGATAAATGTGATGTCTAGCTATAAAAACATGACATTCTGTGGTGTACCCATAGCATTTTTATTTCTTGAGATTATTGTATGTTTTAGCTGGACAAGCCAACTACAGACAATATAGCTGATATGCAGAGAGAGAGATGCATGACCATATGTTTCTTTTCCTATTTTGAAGTATGCTTTCATAACCAAATCCCTATTTCTGTTCATAAAATTTGGTTTTAATATATTATTTTATCATGTTTTGCAGAGACCTTGTCCAAAGAGGAGTTTCAGCTCAAGCAAAATGTTGAGCCCTTCATCCATTACACAGAGAAACAAGCCTTGTATGAATGTATCACCAGAGAAAACATTGAAGCTGTCGCTGCAAAGGTGAGCAAATAAGAAGGTGTTGAAACTAAATGTCAAAGATTCATTATTCATAGCAGTCATGCATGCAGTAAAGGTGTGTGGTAAAGTGGATATTTGTGCAAATGCCCAGGGCAAACACTGCCTTCTGGAGGCGGAACTGAGCTGCGTCAAAGACCTTCTGAGGAGGGAGATCTACCCCATCATCATTTACATCAAGATCTGTGAAAGAAATATTAAGAAATTGAGGTATGTCTGATAAAGGTTGACTGTCAGGTAATCCTCTGCATGTTGCCAAGCAGTATCAGATTAATAACTCAATAATCATTTATTCATTCATTCATCCTGTCCTGTTTTTTACCTTTAGGGGTGTGAGGTATGCCAGCTACTTTGGGCCTGAGGCAGAAGAATGGCCAGCTAGTTGCAGGGCTGAGACTTAGAGACATAACATACACTAACAGAATCAATGGTCATTTTCAGTTGTTGAACATTGTGGTTATTGTTGAATACATTTCAGTTTCAGTAACCACAAAACAGAGGTTATTTCTGTGACGTTAGGGATTCTTATTCAGACTAAACTAGATATTTTTACCAAGATAAGACCACCAAAATCCCAGGGGTTAGGGTTTAAAATCCCACTAAATTCTTGACGTATTTGGTGGTTGATGTCATTCCATCTTGTGAGATAATTTTAGTCTTTCTGAGAAATGCCTCCATGAAGGGTTCTTTGCATCACCACACCAATGCTTCCTTCCTGTTTCCTGTCCTCACAGGAAGTTGCCTGTGCGCGTGGAGCCCGAGGATGAGTTTGTGAGGTTGTGTCGGGCCAAAGAGAAGGAGCTGGAGGTCATTCCTTGTCTGTATGCCAGTCTGGAGCCCGAAACCTGGGCTGGAATGGACGACCTGGTCAAGGTCATCAAGGAGCGAATAGTGGAGGAACAGAAGAAGACCATCTGGGTGGAGCAGGACTTGTTATAATATTATAAGTTTGTTTTTGCCTTTATTTATGCCACAAGACCTGAGGATTTCTTGTAGATGTAACATATAAACAGTATATTTTTGTATATTTGTATTTTATTCTTTAGAGAATTAAAACATATAAAACAATGAAAAATCTTTGACTTTCATTTTGAAGCGTCCTAATGAAGTATAGTATTAATAGTATATAGTGACCTCTGGTGGTACATATTGGAGATTACATTTAAAAAAAAATAAAACGGGGTTGAAAGTTTTAATTTTGATCAACAGACGTGGCATGCCGACTATTTTATTTAGAAATGTATTAAATATTAACATCTCTATATACTTTTGTTTAATAAATCCAGTCAGTCCTTGCCATGTTTCTTTATGTCGAAGCTACTAAATTTGATGTCAAAATCATTTGAATGCACAGTAGGCTTCTGTCTAAAATTGTGCCATTTTTGTAAAGAGCAACCAGATGCTTCAATCTGAAAAATGCGCATGCCAGAAGGGGATTTACAGTCGCCTCTTTTAGGACGCCAGATAATCTGCTGATAGATAACACAGAGCCTAAAGATGCAGTATTTCTGGTACAGGGCTCTCTGCTGCAAAGTTTTTTTTTTCATAGTCAAACAGGTCTGTGACTAAAGATTTTCTTTTTATATAGGCATGGACCACAAGATAACGTTACATCAGACTATTTTTGGTTTGTGTATTAAATTGAATTATGCTCCTCCAGGTATTTGTTTGTGTGGTTGAGATGAAGGGTGAGATGTTATGAGTGCCTTGTGACACTGATTGAAAGCAGATGACGCGGGGTCTATGTCTTGCAAAGTGGCTCAGCAGTCTGTGCAAGCTGGATGCAACACTAAGACTCATTTCAGAGGGAAAATCGAGTTCGCAAACACCACGATTTGTCTGGCGTCAGCCTCAGGCAACAGAAATAGACACACACCCCACAGCCACGTTTCTTCAGTAATTCCTTTGGTCTCTGTTTTGAGGCTGACATTTGTTTTTGCAGGTAGTGCAGGTTATTTTAAGCACACTTCTCCGCAGGGAGCCAGCAGTGTCGAGGAGAGATTGCAGCGAGGCTGACTGTCACCATTAATCATCCAAGAGAAGAGAGGTTATGCAGGATTTGACCCAGAAAAGTGAATTTTCCCTCATGAGCTCACTCTGCAGAAAACCCATCTACCCAAATCTCGCGGTGCTTCGTGAGTTCCCGTTTCATCCTCGAGAGGGAAAGACAGTGCTCGCATCATAGGGGTCTGCTCAGCTGACGCGGCGCTGCTTCTGAAGCCGACGGTAAGGAGATTCTTTATGATGAATGTTGTGAGTTATTTCAAACAAAATCCATGTAGGTGTTCATTAAAGACAGGTTGTGGTGGGTATTTTGCTTGCGCCGCTTTATTTGAACGGCTCTATAGTACTTATCTACCGCTAGTCACACTGGCACTGATAAAGAGGCACGAAATCTTGTTTTGCTCCCAACTTCCAGCGTTACCGTGACGTAAATTTATCAGACACGCCGCTGCTTTCATGAATGAAGGCACATGCAGACAGCTGCCCGGTGCAGGAACAGCCCGTTCCCGTGGTCCAGGGCTTAGTCAAAGGCTACATTGTGTGTCCGCTCTGGCATCCGCTGGCGGCTGCTGCGGACTGGACGGTGACGCTTCAGTGTGTCTCCGGACCGCTCCGTCTGCCTTTACGGCCACTGGTGCTGTTTACGCACCTGGCCCATCCACACAGAGTTGGCAGGGCTCTAAACAAAACAAAAGTGGAGATTCTTCTAACCTCTCGCTGCCTTTAGAGGAACCTACAGCGTGCGGTGGGGCTTTTGGGTTCACACTTCTCCACACAAACGTGACATTGTCTGCTCACTAAATCACAGCCTATAGTAAGTTTAAATCCACTACAGTACTCTACACTACATACAAATAAAGCTTTGTTTTCAGTTGTACCATTACTTATTTATCTCAAGTGTTAAATAGTCTACACATTTGATCAAAGTGAATGCAAAATGATTTCCAATTATGCTACAGGCTGCATGGAAATTTGAGTCACTATTGGTTCATTCACCCAAAGTGACTCTTGCTCAGGAAAAGGGGAACTGTATGAGAGCTGTTGCATGAGAGCCACCAAATTTAGACTTGTGCTGGACTGGAAAGTCGCACTGAAGAGGAAGAGCAAGATTATGGAAAAATACTACATACTATACTATAAAACATTATTTGAGGCTATATTCAAATGCAGCAGGTGTAGCAGAGAATCCACAGTGAGCTTGTTATGCCTAGAGTAGAATAGTATTCTGCAGTGCACTTGGATTCAGGACATACCTTGCAAAGCCTACTGACTGGAGGCATTTAGCAACTATAGTGTGATGTTGACACTTGGGAGGTTTGAGAGTCTGTCTACTTCAGAATATTTTTTGTCTTGTTTTTCACACAAGTGCAGCCATAGATAGGGATATTATTAAAACAATAGTAAATGCACAGGTAGTATAGAATATATCAATTCAGCTAAACCTTCTTGTACTCTTTACACTCAGCATTTTTGTTAGTCTATAAATATTAATAGTAAAATTGCATGTAAGCTTTTAATATTTTAGGAAGAAGTATGAGAGACAGTGTGTGACTTGTACAGCTCCTCTGCAGTGTAAGAAGTCCTTTGTTGTTTCTCCAAAATACTGATAAAATGTGATCTGATGAGATATATTGAGAGATCAGCAAAATTTGCAAACATATAGCCAAAACAGGTATGGTAACTACATCAAAATAGGTGTTAATAATCCACGGCCCAGGTGACTTAAGGAGGCAAGTTGGGTGAAGTGTCTTACCCCACCACCTCATGTTACATGAATTTACATGAATGACATATTTTTATTGAATCTTTCATAACATTATAACAAAAAAGCACTTAGAAATCAGATCTATTTGTGTCATGGTACAGAATCATGAGTATTTTTACCCTATATTCTTCAATTCTTCACTGTATTGTTGTATGTTTAATTAGTTTATTTATGGTTGAATGGTGTGTGTTGTCCACAGGGGCTGCAGCGCTGAGAGGTGAGAGTGAATCTATGGATGGTCAGTCCCACTCCTGCACTGCAGCATCATCATGACAACCTGCTCCAACCATCACACACCATCTTTCTATCGCCATGGTGAGAGGCGGTGTCTGGACTTTGACTTTGTTGTCATGGTGACTGCGTAGCAAACAACACCCTTTAACTCTAATCCATTCTTCACATAAAGCCTAACCAGGTAAGGGTGTCAATCTGCTGCCATGGCAACGCTCTAGAGACGCCCCGCAAAGACAATTGTGTTGCTATGGTGACTCTGTAGCTCGCACATCAGTTAGTCGCCATGGGAACGTCCAAGATGCTGCGTGTTTTTGTTGTCTTGGGCTCTGTCTTCATGATCCTCTTCATAATCATCTACTGGGACGATGTTGGAGCGTCATATCTGTATCTGCACACGCACGTCTCGCCTGGACCAAAAACCCCAGCACCGCCCCCACAACAGAAGCCCAAAACTTCGCAGACGCCTTCCTTTCTCTCAGACATCGATGCCTTTGTTAACCAGTTCTTGGAGCCAGGAAGTGATGAGCCCACAGACCCCATCCCTGCTGATACGGGTAACCAATCAGAGAAAGCAGAGGAACGGTATATACCCCGGCAAGAGTGGAAGGTCCACCTGACTCCAGTAGCACCGGAGCTCCGGGAGAGACAGGTATGCTTCACAATTGTAAAAGATAGAAAATTTGTGTCCATTTGTACTTATGACTTTCAAAAATTAACTTAGCCAGCAGGGGAGGTGTATAGAGACTGTTGTACGCAAGGGCCTAATACCTGTATCCTTTCAAAAAAACACTTTAGGCATGAGTATATTGGTGAATTGGTGAACTTCCAGCCACTCATGACTCCTAATGGGACTAAGCAAAAGAAGAAAAAAGATTAAAATACATTGTATTTCCAAAAGTACAAGCTCACCTGCCTTTACACACATATGAACTTAAGTGATCTCTCATTCTAATCCATAAGGTTTAATATGACGTCAGCCCATCTATCTACATGTCTTTATGTGGCTGACGTTCTCATTCAACATCAGACACTGATGTTGGATGAGAAGGCCAGGCTCGCAGTCTTCGCTCTGTGCAGGCCAGTCAAGTTCCTCCACACCAAATTCGCTCATCCATGTCTTTATGGACCGTGCTTTGTGCAAATAAAAAAAAATAAAAATTGGGTACTGTCATTGAGCTCTATATTGTTGTCCATATTATATTAAGCATGTTAAGAATAAAACATAAAATAAATAGTAAATGGTCACATTTGTTTAGTGCTTTTCTACCTGGGTACCCATGGGTACTCAAAGTGCTTTACATCAAGGAACCAATCACCCATTCACACAAGAACTCAAGCATTCATACATCATTGTGCGAAAGGGCACAACGGCAGTATACAAAGGTGAGAGCAGGGTTTGAACTACCGGCTCTACCAACTCAGCAACTGCCACCCAGAGTACCACCAAAGTTGCAAACTGACTAAAAAGTAGTACATTTCTGCAGCTCTAAGCACACAAATTTTTTTTTTTTTTTTCGCCTGGTTTTAGCTTTGTATAATTGTCTACAAACAGTACATTGGAAAAAAAACAGTACAATCCAAAATCGGGGGCTGCAGAACTCTAGCACTGTAGCAGATTCAACACCTACAGTTTGTTTCCAAAGTAGACAGCTATAAAAACACTTCCCAAACTCGCTCATCCATGTGTTTATGGACCATGCTTTGTGCACTGGTGCACAGTCATGTTGGAACAGGAAGTGGCCATCCCCAAACTGTTAAAGCTAGGAGCATGGAACTGTCCAAAATCTCTTTGTGCTGAAGCATTCAGAGTTCCTTTCACTGGAACTAAGTGGCCAAGCCCAGCTCCTAAAAACAACCCCACATCATAATCCCAATTCAGTTATTTGGGTGGGAGAGCGAATAGTTTTAGAAATATAGTGTAGCAAAGAATATATTTTCAGGATGTATCAAAATATATACAGAGATGACATCCCCTGCTTTAAGGCTGTTTTGCATTATGAACTATTTTTCAGAGATTAAAGGAATAAGTCATAACCATAAATCCTCCTATCATGTCTTTTTTAAAACTGACATCCACAGGAACAGAGGCGCAGATTGCTTCAAGACATATGCACCAACGACAGCTTGGCATTTCCTGGCAAAAACCGCTCGTTCGACGACATTTCCAACCAAGAACTCAATCACCTTATTGTTGATGACAGACACGGGATTATCTACTGCTATGTCCCCAAGGTACACAAATGCCGGTCTGCTGCCTTCAAACACTGTTGTGTTCTCTCTTAGGGGTATGTTTGCTTGTAGCATGAAATGACAGTAATATTGTGTTATGTCTTTGTGCTGGCCTCAGGTAGCGTGCAGTAACTGGAAGCGCATCATGATCGTCCTCAGTGAAAGCCTGCTTCACGACGGCGTCCCTCAGAGAGACCCTCAGGCTGTACCTGGGGAGCTGGTCCACAACAGCAGCATGCACTTCACTTTTAACCGCTTCTGGAAACGATATGGGAAGTTCGCCAAGCATCTTATGAAGGTGCGTTCAAATACCATGTGTTTCATGATGATGTAAGTTTAGACAGCTTTAGGCACACTTTAGGCAACTATTGAGTTGTTTTGTTGTTGTGATCACTACTGAGCTATATTTAAAGAAAAAGTATTTAGTATTTTTTCTTGACACAAAAAAATTATTGTCTTAATAGGACAATATAACATAAATAGAGAAAAAGTAGCAAAGTATTCACTCAGTGTTTAAAGAGTGGGACATACAGTTAGGGCCATAAATATTTGGACACTGACTCAATTTTTGTTATTTTAGCTTTTTTTTTTTTTACCAAAACTATTCAAAATACAGCTATATAATTCACATGTGCTTAAAGTACAGGCTCTCAGCTGTAATTTGAGAGTATTCACGTCTAAATCTGAGAAAGGGTTTAGGAATTTCAGCTTTAATTAAAATCTATTTCTTGAGCTGCATGGGCTGTTTCCCTCATTAATCCATCATAAACCGAGCAGGTAAAAGCTCTGGACTTGATTCCAGATGTTACATTTGCATTTGAAAGCTGTTTCTGTGAAATCACAACATGCAGTCTCCCAAAGGAAGTGAACCAGAGCATCCTGAGGCTGGATAAAAAGGTAAAGAAAAACCCCTTCACAACATCCACCTTAGAGTAGAACGCTCTCCAGGAAGTAGGTCTATGTCAGTGTCTAGGTCAGTGAAGTAGGTCAGTGTCTATGTCACCATAACCAGAAGACTTCATGAGAAAATACAGAGGGTTCACCACAAAGTGCAGACATCAGCCTCAACAATAGAAAGGCCTCATTAGACTTGACCTAAAAACATCTAAAGAGCAGCCCACATTTGGAACAGCATTATCTGCACAGATGAGACTCAGACCAACCTGTACCAGAATGACGGGCAGAGAAAAGTCTGGAGAAGGCTTGGAACGACTTGATCCAAAGAACAGCACATCTTCTGTAAAACATGGTGGTGCACTGTGATGCATGAGCGTGTATAACTTCCAATGGCACTGGGTCACTGGTGTTTACTGATGATGTGACAGAAGACAGAAGCAGCCGGATGAATTCTGAAGTGTATAGGGATAAACTTTCTGCTCAGATTCAGACAAAAGCCATGAAGTTGATGGGCAGTGGTTTACAGCACAGGACACAGGACAGTGGCCCAAAACATACTACAAAAACAACCCAGGAGTTTTTTTTAAAGCAAATAAGAGGAATATTCTGCAAAGGCAGGGGTCAGTCAAAAGATTTTCGCCCAATCGAGCCTGAATTTCACCTGTTTAAGACAAAACTTAAGGCAGAAAGAGCCACAAATGACCAATGACTGAAGACAGCTGTAGTAAAGGACTGGCAAGGCAACATAAAATAGGAAACCCAGTGTTTGGTGATGTCCATGGGCTCCAGACACTTGCGTAGGATTTTGACCAAAGTGTAAAAAATTATCATTTTATTTATGGTAATGTTTATCTGTCCAATTACTTTTGAGACCCTGAAAAAGAGGCAGCTACAAATTAAAGAGCTATATTTCCTAAACCCTTTGTCCAATTTGGACGTGAATATTCTCAAATTACTGCTGAGAGTCTGCACTTTAAGCACATATGAATTGTATAACTGTATCTTGAATATGTGTTTGTTAGCAGCTAAAATAATAAAACTTGTGTCAGTGTCCAAATACTTATGGACCTAACTGGATTTGCAGGACAACATGATCTGATAATCACAGCTAAATATTTAAGGTAAAATATTTAGTTTGATGTCATATAAGTATGTTTTAGCCACAAATTAGTCCAACTGGTCCAATTTATAATTAAACAAAAGAAAGAAGGGTTGTTAGGGATTGGGTTGGTACTTTTTGACTTTAAGTCATAACTTTTTTGGACTCTGTTGTCCTTGTTATATTAAGCATGATAAATGGTCACATTTACAATATATAATGCTTTTCTACCTCTATGGGCACTCAAAGTGCTTTACATCAAGGAATCATTCACCCATTCACACTAGCACTCAAACATTCATACATCAGTGTGCACAGACACTGGAGGCAAGGGCACAACAGCAGTATACAAAGGTGGGAGTAAGGTTTGAACTGCCAACCTTCTGGTTAGTGGACTACCGGCTCCACCAACTCAGTGACTGCAACCCAGAGTACCACCAAAACTGCAAACTCACTAAAAAGTAGTAGATTTCTGCAGCTCTTAGCACACAGAAAATTTTTTTTTAATTTAATTTCGGCTGGTTTTAGCCTTGTATAATTGTCTACAAACAGTACATTGGAAATAAACAGTACAATCGGGCTGCAGAACTCTAGCACTGTAGCAGATTCAACACCTACAGTTTGTTTCCAAAGTAGACAGCTATAAAAGCACTTCCCTGTAATTGCTACCTTGGCACTAGTCTACTGCTAATGTTAATTTATGATATCAGTGTGCTATTTTGAGAAAAGCTCTGTGCAATGATTGCCTTAAATAGACTATAATTTAGATCAATTGCCCATTTAATGCTATGCTTTTGTGTCTTGCATTTATTTTTCTTTCCAGGTGAAGCTGAAAAAGTACACTAAGTTCCTCTTTGTGCGTGACCCCTTTGTGCGTCTCATCTCTGCGTACCGGAATAAGTTTGAGCTAAGCAATGAGCAGTTTTACCAACGCTTTGGACAGATCATTTTGCGCCGTTTTGCTAACCAACCCACTCCTCCCGCGCACGCTGACGAAGCTTTCTCTCAGGGCATCCACCCCACGTTCGCCCAGTTCGTCCACTATCTCCTGGACCCTCAGACAGAGAAGGACATGCCCTTTAATGAGCACTGGAGACAGGTGTACCGCCTTTGCCATCCGTGCCAGATCCAGTACGACTTCGTGGGCCACCTGGAGACGGCGGATGAGGATGCAGAGCACCTTCTGAGGCTGCTAAAAGTGGACAATGTGGTGGAGTTTCCCGTTACACCCAGAAATGTTACTAATAGTGGCTGGGAGACAGACTGGTTCCGCACAGTGCCCCTTGAAGCCCGGAGGAAACTGTATAAGCTCTATGAACCCGACTTCAGGCTTTTTGGCTACGACAGACCGGACTCAATACTCAATGAGTGATTCAGCCAAAAGTTCCTCATACAAAATTATCAAAAAATATTTTCTATTGCCACACTGTTCAACAATGACACTTCCAACAGACCTGTGATTCTCAACTGGGGTCATCTTAGGATGCAAAAGTTATTGTTTGACCCACATATGTTTTACAGTCTTGTCTACATCCTAACCTCATCACAACCTAATCAAATATCCTAATCCTACTCAGATACCAAAACACTGTAACTATATTTTACCACAAATATCTTCACTCCATAACCCTGTATGAACATGCCCAAGACCCACTTTGGGTCCTAATCCACCCCTTGAGAAGGCAAGCTATAGACCCTTCCACTTTCAGTGACGTAAACAACAAAACTGCATTTTGATGACAAAAATAGCTTTCCCAAATAATTAAATGTAAAATGTTTGTTATGCATATGGTTGTTCAAATTGACTTCTATAATAACCCATAGATCTGGAAACCTATTATGGTCCGCCATAATTTTATAACAACTTATGCATCATAACCTGAGAATTCAGAGATTTTAACAGGTATAGCTTATGTAGCAGTAATTGATCCTGTAAACCACAACATGTTTAGATCATCAGCCAGTCCATATTGTTCCCTACCAGACACTAACATTAAACACTTGTAGGTAGTTGGTTTGCAAAAAAAAACTTTCAATTGTAAATTTTGGGTTTCTAATGTTAATTGGTGCTTTAAATGTGTTTACTGATTGTATATCACCAAAATATCCATTCAGCGTATCGTGTTTACAGGCACCAGAAGGATCTATTCTCCTGTTTTATAGTTTTCTCATCCGTTTTACATCAATGTTGACATTTTTTAGGACATTCTAACACTATAAAGCACATTCATGAGGAAAAGCAAGGTCAAATCCATTGCTGTTTTCCAGTTATCAGAAAACAAGAAGCACACAGGCTGTGGGAAAGATGAAATAAAACCAGTGTGTGGAAAACAAAATGATCACAGAATAACAGCAGGTGTCTGTAAGAAGTAAGGTGTGTAAAGGCGGTGAGAGTGTCCTGCTGCTAGAAGTTAAAGTCATGGCAGGCCTGTCAGTTTAAATGTCACACTTCTGACTGACTAATCTTATAACAGTATGTATATGAAGTTTAATTGACAGATTGAGAAATACATAGACTCACTTGTCTGCAGAGAGCTAAAGAATTTGAACTGTTGAAACATGCCGTTACTTAAATAGTTGAAAATGAAGTTGCACTAAAGCAGTACGTGTCAGCTTATTTATTTCATGTGTGCAATGATTATCCTGAGCACGAAAGGGATTTTGTGTTGAACTGTCACTGAAAACACATTTTTTGTATGCCTATAACAGAACACATTTCATCACATCAACAAACCTGACAATGTATTAAAGCTAATACATGTGGTTTGTGCATGAAGTAAATATATATAATAGTATAGTTTTTTACTGCTTGCTTTATTTGAGACATTTCAGAGCATGATATGAATGCCATATTGTAGCACCATCTTTAGAAGCACAGTAGCTCCAGCAAAGGCTTCTGTAGCTGGATTTGTCTGAGCTTGTTTTTCAGCTGTCAAATTGGGTTTTTGATGTTCTCATGATTTCATCTCAGCAGGAAAACCACAGCAAGCCCTCACTTCCTCACATCTTACAGTGTTTCTAAATGAATCTTTTACACTTTTTCATGGAATATAACATTTATTGACACTGAAGAGTACCGCTGGAGACTGCAACAATGTTGTTGTCCCCTCCTTAAAATCATATGACAATTTTAAATTTAAAAAGGGCAGCATTTTTATACATTGTATAGAAGAAAAAAATGTCAAAATTGTGTTTTAGAGTATGTGCAATGCTACTGTGCTGTAATGTAAACACTCCATGGGTTAGATTTAAGCTAGCACTAAAAACATATAGTAGAGTTATGGATAGTGTTAAGGTCACACCATCTTGAAAAAAAAACAAAACACTTGACTCTGTTTAAAGGAAAAGAAAATCTTATCATGATGACCTAGGTGTGAACTGGACCATTCAGTCAAACAGTGAAAAGAAAAGGAAGTGCCTTTGGATGCAAAAGTTTACACAGCAAAAAAGTATTTTTGTAGAAGGACTTCATTTTTACTCAGTACAGTGACTACTGTATGAACCACAAAAGGTATTTTTGATCTACTGGGCCTTGTGGTTAATATTGTGGTTAATATTAATATAAAAAGAGAAGAACGTGTTTTAGTTTTTTAGTGTCTGTTGTTCTTGTCAGGCATTTCCCACGCAGCGCTCCTGTGTGGTTTGGGCTGTATGTAATGTCAGAGGCTCTGTGCCACAGTCAACCTGTTTATCTGATAACGCTGTGTTGTCTTATTGCCTTTTGGTTGTTTTTGTGTAAATTGTTTAAATGTAATGATACAAGATGAACACAGCCTTCTCCACTCATTTGCACCTCGTCTGTATTTGTCTTTCATTCATATCACTTTTGTTTTATGTTCTTGTCACATATTGTCTGATGCTTAACACATCAATTCAGAAGATACTGAATATTTTGCAAATATTATTTATTGGCAGAATGAAAGGTTTAGCTGCTGTTGTCAAAGGGAAAACCTATAGTGAAACCTTCTTAGTGAATCGCACATAATTGATTGTGATGTTGACTGTTTATCATTTTGTCATGGCTAAAGTGACCAATGTCATCTGAAAAGTACCCTCTACATTTCAGCCACATTGAACACAAACCAATGCTTTTTCATCTGTGTATTTTGTATTTTGTGGCTTTGCGTCAAGGAGAAATAAAGGTTGTGGGCATGATGGAAGAGAAATTCTGTTGCTTCCTTGTCCTTTCTCCTTCAGGATTCTACATTAGCATTTTATCAGATGAAGATAGCCACCACTAGACAATGCATTATGGTATTGTATCAACAAAACAGGTCCTGCTCTCATCAATTTCAATATGTTTTAATGTCTTTTTAGCTATTTAATGTAAGCTGAAAATCTGTCCATATGTCATGTGTGACAGGGAGGTTTTTTCCTAACAATTCAATTAATCTTTACATAATAGAAATGTTACTCAGGCCACTGACTGTTATAATATGGGTATGAATGTAAACACATTTGAATATAGGATTATACCATTTTCTACTACTATTATTGCAACTCTTTTGTGTTGATTTGATTGAGAATTCTAGGGGAACTACTGGACAGACTTTTAACAAATCAGACAGCACAGGGAAGTGCCAACAGAAGAAACTGTCTCTAGACTGATGCAATTTAAAAAAAAAAAAACTACTTTGTGTGTGGATACAGTTTTATTTATTCAAAAAGGATGGAACAATTGGACATTTAACCAGAAACAGAGAACCCAGAGAAACAAAGTTTGCTCCAATTTATAAACTGTTATGATTAGTTATATAGCACTGATT
This sequence comes from Bostrychus sinensis, assembly GCA_020698575.1. Lineage (NCBI taxonomy): Eukaryota > Metazoa > Chordata > Actinopteri > Gobiiformes > Eleotridae > Bostrychus > Bostrychus sinensis. The sequence goes on along the minus strand of CM036253.1, from coordinate 25,229,672 downwards.
TTGATTGGTTGTAGGTTTGGATGTAAAAGGTATCAGACCCACTTCACTTCACTGAGAAAAGTAATAGCAATGACAGCTCACAAAAGAAGAGAGGACTGGACCTGTGACCAGGTTTATTTAGAAATACTGGTCTGGAAATCCTGCATACTCTGCCCTTACCCTTACTGGAAGTACAGTACATTTGTCAAACATGTAGGCCAAAGTCTTACTTAAAACAACATCGGGTAATTATTTAGTATATGAATTGTATTAAGGAAATGCTGGGAGTTACTCCACTGGGAGATCTTCAAACATCAGAGGAATCCGGAAAAACAGTGGCCACAGAAGAAAAGAAGGCCAGTTGTGAAAACATTGTGTAGCACGGGAAGGAAATGGGAAGGATTTTTTTTACAACATCCTGAAAGAAAAGTGCAGGATAAAAGTCTGGTCTAGGACAGTAGGAAGTGTTCGAGTGGAAATATTGGGGCCAGAGGAGACTGATATATTTAAGAGCATGAACTGTTGCTTGACAACAATAAATGTGTAAAAACAGAACCTCACAGTTTTAGTGCACCTACACCTTGTTCTAGTGTTTTCAGACATATAGAAAGATGCTATAGAATATAAGTACTAGACAGTGTAGCTTGGCCAACCACCCAAATTAAATTGTTTGATTTGAGTTGGATTTCCATGGACACAGATTAAACTACCCCTGGATGCAATCAGATAGACATACATATAACCAATGATAAATTAGGGAGCAGTAAAGAGCATATACAGAATGAACTGCCACTGGACTGACCCCATTTGAAGAAAAGGTATTCATTAATACCTTTTGATAGTGCTAAAAGTCATGATTAAGAAAAGTTATTGCCCTTTATTAAAGAAGTGTACAAAAGGACCACTTAATTCAAAATGTGCTAAATGTATATATACATTACAATACAAACAAACTTCATCTTAGATCTAGAAAACCAAAATGTCTGTGTTTTTGTTATTGTTTGGCTTGAGCACCTTGTTTATAGCCTGGCCAGCCACCCTTATTCTTTTTTCAAGAATTTGCCTGGTCAATATTTGGGTTGGATTTCTGGGAGCCGGAGACTACCTTTGAACACAATTGGATAGACATACAACCAATTGCACAGACATCCAACGTACTGCATCAAACCCGCCCCATTTTACATAAACCATCATAATTGGTCAGGTATTGACTCTACTGACTGAAGATTTGAAAGGGAGTGGCTCTGAACCCTCTTGATTTTATTAAGAAAGTGAGTGGGGGGTTTGACTGGCCAGGCTACTTTTTTAGCACCACAGAAGCACCAGAAATGTTTATATTATCAGCACCTCTATATCTTAAAAACATTGCTTTTACTCAAGGCATACATCATTTGGTTTAAGCCTAATTATTATTGGCTCTAATGAGGTATCCATTAAAAGTAATATAGACATCTACATCATCACTGTAAATGGCATTTTCCCGTTCCCTCTTGTACAGTCGGACCCACACCTCGTCCTTAAGCCCGAGCTCCAACATGATGCTCTGACTCTGCATAATGGAGCGGTCACTTGGCTGGGCGTAGACAATAACCTTCTCACTCTCGTTCAGCATGATGTGCAGGTATGTCTCCTTAAAGTTCCATGTGTGAATGTTGACGTTAAAGAAGTAGATGCCTGGGATGAGGCAGATAAACTTTCCTTCAAACATGTTAAAGTGGTCGTCCATATTGACAAAGACAGTGTCGAAAATCAGGGCCTGGTACGTTTCTAGGCTGTGGAGGGATTTGCGGCGGCCCACAGAAAAAGCCGAGTGCTGGACTTTGCAGGAGTCTCCCGGAGCACCAGCCTGACCCTTAGAGCCTTTTGAACCAATGGGACCTCTGGAACCTGGTGGCCCTTCCATTCCAACTTTACCAGGTGTCCCTCTGTCTCCACGGTCTCCTTTGTCACCTGCAAACCAAGAGGAGTTAAGAGGTCTTAGCTCATGACTCCATCTAGTGGTCCAAAGTGATATTATCAGAGGACAGCTCATTTTAAGCCTCTTGTAGTTGGATGTTTTGCTCATATCTTTTACACTCCTTAGTGTGTGCCTACACTTTTTGATCTTATTGGGGGCAAGTGGACATTTTAAAATATTTTAAAATATATATATAATAACCTAAATAATAACCATTTTAATAACCAAAATCGCAATATTATTTGAGAACTTTTTAATGAGAGATCATGATTTTTTTTTCAATAAAATACAAATGCCACATAATACAACAAAATATTGTGTCTCTAAAATACTAGGACAAAACTAGGATAAATAAAAATAAATAGGCTTCAAATAAATATCATGGAGCTTTTTTGTTATAACAAGTTGTAATAACATTTTTGTAGTTACCAAGCATTTCATATGAGGAAAATCTACATTTGTTGACACCTCTGTAATAGAGCACTGCACTATATTAATGTAAACAGAATAACATATGTTTGCATTATATAGGTTTTTATGCTTTTTAGTTATATTCTTTTTCAATGAATGAGTCTGACGTTGGATTTCCAGGAGGCAGTACAAATGGGTGCAAATCCAAACAACCTCTGGACACAACCAACCAGAATTCAGGAGACAGTACCAACATCTGCAGACTAAACTGCCTTTGGACTGATGCAGTTTCAGATTGGATTGATCTTGGTAGAGCACGGCTTGAATGACAGAGGTTCAAAACCCTTTGGTAATAGAGCAAATAAACTGGCTATAAGTTGTTTTGTAAGATACTATATAAATCTACAGTCAACTCTTGGAGTCTTTGTGATTTGTTAAAACGCCCGTTGTCTTTGTTTTACAATGTCATGTCACCAAGGCCCTCCATGTGGTAGATATGGGGTTAAATACCTAACACGAGAAGGAGAATAAGAGGTTCTGGTGACAGTAAATACAGAAGTTAACTTTTGCAGTGTTACCTTTGAGGATGGTCATGTTGATGTAGGTACGGACTTCTGGCATGTGGCTGAGCCTCCCAGAGCGGTGGTCTCTTGTGCCCTCTGGTGGGTCCAGGTGGTCACAGCAGCGTCTGCATCCGCCTGATGGAGGAGGCCCCAGGGCCACCAGAGAGAAAAAGGACAGGAGGAGCAATGGGCCCAACATGATCTGGCACACTGGAAGACAAAAACAACAATATTTGGTCAGTCAGACTTTGTCCTGTGCTAAAAAAATGTATCAGAAGTGAGAAGGCCAAAATAATCTTTCCTAACTGAAAGATAGGCACTTTACGTTGTTGCAAATAGAACATTGCACCACTTAAGCTAAGTAAAATATGGGGCAGTAAACTTTTCTGAAGTTTGTCAAGGACAGAGAGCCAAGTCCATTCTCCTCGTAAATGTTAGCTCTGGTGGAAAATAAGGTCATTATGTGTCCTTAATGTCACTCCCTAAGCAGTGAAAATGGGAACTTAATCCTTGAACTGCGCCAAAGTAAACAGTCTCAGGCCTAAAGAAAAACGGTGGGAGTGAGGAGATCAAGAAAAATAAATCTTCTTGCAAAAGAGTTGGCTGTACATAAACATCTCAAGCATCTGAAATGGCCAGGGGATTGTTGGAGGTCAGATGATGCTTCCAGGACAGTGAAATACAGTGTAAAAGTGCAAAGCTCAGATGAATGGGAAGTTAGTAAATAATGATTGTCTCATAAATCTCACTAAAACGGCACTGTAGGCAGCTCATAGTTTATGACCAATTAGCTGAGGAAGGTTTCTCGACCACAGCAGCTCGCTTCATCAAGAAAAAATCAGTTCAGGCTTCTGTCTGCAGAGACAAACATGTATTTATTAGTCCATAAATCTGCCAGTACCAACATGAGTGCAAGAGGGAGAGGAGCTGAGTGTGCTGGAGGTTTGTTTTAGTACAGAAGTCTTGGCCCACAGCCAGTCACCAGCCACTGTTAGAGAGAGAGTCTGTATACTTGGCTTTAGGACTTGTAATGGGGTTTAGAGTTCACATTTATAAATGTATTGCAGAGCTCAGCAGAAAACTTGAAATTTAAAATAGTTAAAAAACACAATATGACCCATTACACATTCCTGACTTTTGAAATTGATGCACACACAAGAGACAGGCTTGTTAACAAACAGAGTTTGCCCCAAACAGTGAGACCCATTTACTCTCTTGATGAGGTGGGTCTGGAACCCCTCCCATTCAAGCCATGTTCTCTTGAGATCTGAACGGTCACGATCCAAATTGTGGAGCATTTTCTTATTTCACATATCTCTGATTGGTTGTGCATTTTTCAATAGCATATTGGTACTGTCCCTACTTTTTATGGTTAAATATCTGTCCAAATGTAATTAGGAAAAAGAAATAGGGATAGCTGGCAAGGCCAGACAACATCTGGTGTACATCAAGCGAACAGCTATGTCAGGCTCCAGGGACATGGACAGATGAAACTGGTCCAGCAATTTGATAAAAAATGGTTTGGTTCATAAATGGCTTAAGCCAAAAATAAATATGTGCTTCAAATGAAACGGTGCTTCTCCTACAGCAGTGCTGTATATTATGCAAAATCAAATTTCACGGCTGTCTGACTAATCCTCTATTCTCTGGCCACTGGTACAAATTTATATACAAAGGACTTCTTGGTTTGCTCCCTCTGTACCTGAGTGTGTATCTTCAGCAGAAGTCTGATGGACCTTATGCATTACGCTCTCAGGACTTCCACACTCTCACTGTCCCCAGTGTCAGGACATTCATTCATTCATTTTCTACCGCTTATCCCCGTTAGGGGTCGCGGGTGACTGGAGCCTATCCCAGTAACTTTGGGCCGTAGGCGGGGTACACCCTGGACAGGGGCCAGCTTGTCGCAGGGCAGTGTCAGGACAGAGAGCGGAAAAATGTCTCCTACAGACTGGAACGATTTACAGACCTTAAAACTACAAAATCTTGTCCCTTTGGATCAGAGTCTATTTTGAAGGACCAGGAGGTTTACTTGCCACTGCTTCTAAATGTGTCTTTTATCTCATTGTCTTTAACTCCGATTTTTTTATTTTTTTTATTGTATTTTATGCAATTTATGCAATGTGGGTTGTGTTGTTGATGCCTCTTGACCAGGACTCCCTTGGAAAAGAGATCTGTGAATCTCAATGTGACTTTCCTGGTTAAAGAATAGTTAAATAAATCTGGCAAGGTGAACGCCTCAATCCGCTTGGTTCCACAAGCCCCCTCCTCTTCCACTGAACCCCCGCCCAGCTATTTTTCACAGCTATTTTTCATTTTATAGAAATGAGTGTCACAGCTATGCATTCTCCTGCACTCTGCTGCCCTCTGCTGGTCCCTTCACATGTTTCTTTATGACCCAAGTAGAGTACTTATTAAACACCTTTTCTTTTTTAATGTTTATAAGGGTTGTAAAGCATGCAATGCTGTTCTACAGGTAACCAAGACTGATTTAAAAAATATGAATAAAAGCATAATATAGCCCCTTGAAGACAGACAAACAACAAGTGTTACGTATTGATTATAGACTAATGACAGATGTGTTCGCCATTATGTCCAATCCTATATGCTATTTTATAAACTGTGCACTTGTTTGATCTGCAGTGTACTTAACTGTTAACTGCAATATTACACATTTCAGGCTCAAAAGGATTAAAGATACTGAGATGGCAAACTAAACTCAGTGCCTTTGTGAGGTCTTTCCCACAAAAGTCATAAGCATCTTAAACCTAGCATCATGGAGCATTTAGCAATGCAAAAACCAGTCCACAAACCAGTATGATTTATTATCATATTTTGCAACTTAAAGACTCATAATGTGGGCCAAGAACACAGATTAAAATAGATGCAGCTGCAAACATGATAGAACAAACCCTCCATTAAAACCAACATTCTTGGCTGGGTCAATGTGCTTTTCTTTTGCAGTTTATATTGTGGAGTGAGATGTCCTAAAACTATGTGTTGGAAACAAAACCGCTAGTGTTTTGTTTCCAAAAAAAATTACCATTCTCAGTGTTTGGTATGACCAGAGATTACACAACCCATTTAATACTAAATCACATTTAAAGCTGCAGTATTCAGAATAATACATAACGCTGCACTCACACCAGAAGTTAAAAAAGGCTTCTTCTTGCCACAAATGTCCTTCTTCATCAGATTGCTGGCAGAGGGTAAAACATCCAAGCAGGTAAGTTGTTCCTTAATCCTTTTTGTTGCAAACAAATCTGCCAACTTATTTAGTCACTGCATTGTCTGCCTCAATTGATTCAGCGTAAACAAGCCATGCACACCAACAGCCAATGGTAGCATCCCTCACCTCAGAACCTCCTTTATACAGACATGTGATTGGCCAAAGCTTGTTGGAAGGTGTTGACTATCCTCAGCTGTCAAAAACTTTGCTTAAATAACATCTTGTTTTGTTTTTGTTTGTTTTTTTCTTCACAGATAGGTCTACATTTTATAATATTTTCTTACAAATGTTTTTTCTCATAAATACTTAAAGTTTTTAATGATAGAAAAGTGGGAGTAAAATGGTTAAATCTGCTAACTTACAGCCTTGCATCCTCATACTCTTATTATCTTTGTCAGTAACAGCAACATATAAAATTTACAATAAAACCCAAACTCTGTATCTCTTGCCTATAATTTACATTTTCCTTAATTACTACTGTCTGCCCGGGCCACGTCGTTTAAAGTCTAAACATTTTCCCAGCTTGTACGCCACTGTGTGTTTATGTTTAACTGTATTATTGAGCACGCATGCACACAGATCTGGCAGTGAAATGACTCACTCTGTAGACTACATTTTATAGTTTGCCACGTTTCCCCCGTTCAAAAAACTCCGCAGCCAAACTCCTAAACTACTCCCACGGTGTAAAAAAAACAAAAAAAAAAAAAACAACATAAACAAAACAAAACACATAATTAGCAGTACAACCCTTTAAAGGTAAAGTAAGTGTTAAGTATCAGAGCTACCTAGTGCTAATAGCCTACAGGTGGAAAGCTAGACGCGTCTCACCTCGTTGACGTCTCGTTGACCGCTCCAGTCCGCGCGGAGGAGGCGAAGAAGTCCTGAGTCAGCAACTTTACTTCTCTGGGATAAAAACTCCGGTTCCTCCTAGTGTTATCCTGGGATTATCCTGCAACGTGGACCCTCATTTAACAACAACCAGTGCCTGGGATGTCAGCTTGTAAAACTCTGTGACCTTGAAATGATCATTGATGCGCGTAAAACTAAATTGAACCAAAGTAGCTCCAGGTGCAGCCAAAAAAAAAATAAAATAAAATAAAAAAAAAAATGCACTACTGCTCGTTTGAATTGCTTACACCCGAGTCATTAAGTTTCAGGCTGGCGGTGCATCTGGAATAGTGCAACCAAACCAAGCGTTTGTGTTCACAAACTTGTTCTGGAGATACTAACCCACAGCACCTCTGCTGGTGCACTTCCGCTGGGCTGAATTCCTCCGCTCCATCCCTCCCATCGGCTCCACAGCTGCACCAGAGAGAGCAGGGCGCACTGTTGGGGGAAGGAGAGACCGCCAGGGTTCACGGGGAACAGGGCGGAAAAGGTTCAAATGACAGAAAATCAAGGAAAAGCATAAGGAAAGGATTAAGTTGCCTTGATTGGAAGCGTGGAAAAAACACAGCTCCAAGTACAGCGTGTAGTTTCTGCTCTGTGTCATTTAAAGAGACAGTTGAGTTTGAAGTGGGGTTGTATAAGGTACTTCCAGACTGCAACAACCAGTGGTAGAAGAAGTACTCAATTTCTTTACTTAAGTAAAAGGTACAGATAAAGGAGAAAAAGTTTCACCTTAAAATTTCTACTTAGGTAAAAGTATAAAAGCACTTACTTTTAAATGTACTTGCAAGTAAAAAAGTAAAAGTATTTCGGAACAACTCATTAATGTGTTAAATGTGAGGGATTTTGCTGAAAAATTGGGCTGATTCCAGATAAAATAAACAAACTGGTGCAGTAGAAGAAACTGAATCTGTCAGTGAGGTCTTCTGTCTTTATTATTTTTTATTATTTTCTAAAGGAGTACTACTTTACTGCATCTGTTATATTTAAGTACTGTGTGTCCCCAATGAGGTCACGACAAAAACACAATTTTAAACCAAAACTCAAAATACTTTGTACTTCAAAGCAACTCATAAATGTAGTGGAGTAAAAAGTACAGATACTTGCTCAAAAATGTAGTGAAGTAAAAGTAAAAGTACTCCTTGTAAAATTTACTCAAGTAAAGTACAAATACATGAAAATTATAGAACGTTGTAAAGTAACTAAGTACTTTTACTTTGTTATATTCCACCACTGGCAACAACAAATCTGACACTAGGACTAAACTATGCAGCTAGCTTCTGATATATATATGATGGATGCCAATGGGATAAACACATTTCAAACAAGCCTCAAACATTTGGGCAGGGACGTGTTGAGCAGTGGTCCAAAATCTACACCTCTTGACCTTCTGCCAGGGACAAATTGGGTAAGTGATTCGCATGACTTCTCCATGAACTTTACAGTAGAAATAAACATGTCGGGAGAGTGTAAAGTTTTCACAATGTCCAAGATGGTTTATTTTCAGTGTGGCTTTTAGTGCACACAATGACGTTTCTGGATTCCAAGTTTGTTTTCATAGTTTGTTCAGTGTGTGGTTTTGAGGGATCTCGCACCGTGCGCCTGGTAACCCTTTTTGGTGATAACTGTAATCTGAAAAAAAAAAAAAAAATGTCAATAGAAACTTGAAATAGCGTATGTCAAATATCTTGCCACCATTGTTGAAATTGTAAGATCCCACTTTTTTTGTACATTAGTATTGGATGAAAGATTCTTCTGTTCTCTCACTATGCTGCTAACTGCGCTGTCTATACATTAACCTATTGGTTGAATATTTTGAGTTCAACTAAAGAGGTTATGCTTTTGTCTACATTGTGGCAGAGTGGTTAGTGTTCTCGCCTCCGTAGGTTCTGTTCAGGTACTCTGGCTTCCTCCCACCATGCATGTGTTAGGTGAAATGGTGATTCTAAATTGCCCCTAGTGAATGAATGTGAGAGTGTCTGAAATGGTTGTCTGTCTGTGTATTTCTCTGTGTCAGCCCTGTGACAAGCTGACCCCTGTCCAGGCAAGGTACACCTTGGTACATCCAAAGTTACTAGCCTGGCCTGCCAAACAAACTCTTTTCCTATTCTATACAAAGTTAGTTTGGTACCTCTTTGCTAAAGTATCATTTCTGAGGCGGAACAATGACAGGTGAAGTAACCAATCAGAGAAATGAAGGGCAGGACATAAGCAGCACACCACTGACCCACACAAACATGGATTCTTGCCCTTTTTTTTTTCATACGACACCAGAATTCTCCGTATTATGAGCAGCTCTGTACTTATTTTTGAACAGGGACAGCAGCATAAGCCAGCTGTACAAAGACTTGTGGAAAGTTGTTTTTTTAATGTGTTCATTACATCACATGTCAACAGGACTTAACTGTTGTTAAAATGGCAACAAGAGAAGAAAAAAAAAATATGCAAAAGACTGAACAACAATGAGGACTTCAGCAAAACCAACACATGATGAAAGAAAAGCTATAAACGCCGTTAATCAGATCAGAGAAGTGGTTAAATTAGCTCAGTTGCCAGCACTACCTTGGTTAGTTCTTCTGCTTTCGTAAGATGGGCTGCAGATAAACGTCTGTGATTGGCCAGTTCCAAATCGAACCAAAGAAATGCTCTGCTCTGAGAGGGGAACCAGACTGTCCTGCTAGCGAAAAGTCAAAGGGGTCTGTTGTCCCGGGCCTCAGTGTAAGAGGGGCCCAGAAATGATCTTGGTTCTTATATTTTATTATTATAATGGGCCTGCATGAAGCCTTTTTGTCCCAGCAAGTCTGTCAACGGGCCTGACTTTAACAACAGTGATAGCTTAACAGTTCAGTGCCAAAACATCAGAATAACATTTCTTTTTTATTTTAGGACATATGGCGGTTTAAAACAGATTGGAACAGGTCATACTGAATGTGAACGTGTCATATACAGTACTAGCCCACAGCTGGTTAGCATTACTGCCCATGTGTCCTGAAGGCCCGCTAATGCAGTTACATCACAAGTGCATTCCTTTGCCCTGGAGCCAGTGTAAACTGTAAGAAGACGATGCATGTGAAAGCACTTCTTACAGCCATTTAATCTCTGTCTAAACATCAACTATCTGCTGTTTTTAGGAAGGAAGCCCCAATTCCCATGAGGAGCCCATTTTTCCTCTGCCTCTGTCAGTCTTGAGATCCAAAACAAGACTTGTGTGGTGAACTCCGCAATGGTATCTATGTCCTGGGCCGCTTGACAGGCAGAGGCAGTACTGCTAAAATGTACGACATTTGTAATAGTTAAAACCTGTTTAATCTTCAAACTAATGGCATTAGTCTATAACCATGTTACCATGAAAAAATAGACCTTTAGCCTAAGCAATATCATTATTCTTATAGTTTTAAAAGCTTTAGCCACACACTGGTTAGCAAATATAGGGGTCCACTCTCATTTGCATAATGGACACTCCCATAAGCTGTTTATCATTGTCAATATTATGTAATATCTCCTGGCATAAACACTCTATGCAGTCGTTTAGGGTCACACCCACTAGGGGGCCACATGAGCAGAAAGGTTCAGTTTAGATGCACACCTTTTTCATTTTCAATCACTGGTGGCATTTGTGAAGTTCATTTTTGTTTTTGTTTGTGATTTATTTATTATTTTGCACTCCTTTATTTATTCTTCAAAAATATTCGTTCATTTGCTACAATAGACCTTGTTAAAAAAAAGTAAGAGATTTGTGATTAATTCATTTATTATCTTTATTATCTTGAGTATTGAGCTAACTTTAATTAGCTCCCTACCCAAAATGAACAGATAAGACAGCTAAGCTTATGTGTTTTTGAATTTATCTCACAAAAATTTTACCAAGTGTAGTAGCTATAGGCCTAGCACGTGGTAAAACCTGTTAAACCAGGCATACTTCATTGAGATTGTGGTTTTTGGCTACATATTTTGAAAGTAACTTGGCACATTAAAGTCTGGGGTACAACTGTATAACCTCTGACCTCTGTGGCTGAAGTTTTCACAGACACTTGGGTGCGGCCATAGTTGCATATTTAGAGTAATTCCTTTGCAGCAGCTGTTTGTCTTTTTTGGTTCAGAGCCATTCAGTGGTCAGTGTCTCCTCCTTTTGACCACAAGGCTCTCTGTTTCTGCCTCTCATCCACATAAACACATTTAAACTGTCGCAGCCCACATCCAATTTTTTTTCCAGAACACAGAAGATTTTTATTTTCACTCTTTGTGTCTCTGTCTGGTCAGAGCTCTTAAAGGCTTTGAGACATGACAAACAAATCCAGATATTGTAAACAGAAGGAAACTCAAGAACTCTCTATTTGGACAAGTCACTAGAGCTTTTTATGGGAGTTTAAAAGCTTTTAAAGCAGTTTTTGTTGTAAAGATTAGGTCAGATCCCAGAGGAACTCAACATGGAAAGCATGTAGCCAGGTGTGTCACGCCCTCTCCTGGTGAACTTGACTTACTACCGTGTTGTTTTTTCATCAAAGGGGAAAAAAACTATCCTGGCCAGCCCTCCTTATTGTTTTCCTAAAGGTCCCTGTTGATTGGAGTGGAAAATGGAGACAGATGAACCAACCTCTGAATGTGTAACTAGATTTAAAGGACAACCAATCAGAAAAAAAAGGGGTTAGTACAAACAAATGAGAAACAGCCTAAAGAGCGGACCAATCAATTAAAGGAACAAACCATCTCATAAAAAAAACAGTTTTGATTCATGAGTAGGATAGGTCTGATTAAAGACAGGTTAAATGGTAGAGGTTCCAGACCCTTACCAGTTTCCTACAAAAGTGAATGGTAGCCAGCTTAAAAAAGACTAGCAAGAACTCAGAACATGTTTATATTTAAGTTTCATTCATCTGCTTTAAGTAAAGTTCCAGTTAAGTCACAAGCAAGTCTAAGTCAATATTTATGAGAATCAAGCAAGTCCAGTCAAGTCATACAAATGTTTGAGTTAGACTTGAGCTAACTGTTTTTACACATTTACACACAACTTGAAAGGCAGTAGTTATGAAGAGACTTTTAGGTTAGCCTACATATCTGGACAACAAACATTTAGATTTTTTTTAATAAAATAAAAATATATATGTAGCTCTCCAGTCATTTTTGATTGAGCATTTAAGGTGAGACTCTGCAGGTGAATAGGGATGCTTTTTTACACTAACAATTTTTTTTACACTAACAATTACACTATACTATAATATACACTATATTTCCAAAAGTATTCACTCACCCATCCAAATAACTGAATTGGAATTATGGTGTGGGGTTGTTTTGAGGAGCTGGTCTTGGCCCCTTAGTTCCAGTGAAAGGAACTGTGAATGCTTCAGCAGACCCAGAGATCTTGGACAATTCCATGCTCCCAACTTCATGGGAACAGTTTGGGGATGGCCACTTCCTGTTCCAACATGACTCCACCAGTGCACAAAGCACGGTCCATAAAGACATGGATGAGCGAGTTTGGTGTGGAAGAACTTGACTGACCTGCACAGAGTCCTGACCTCAACCTGATAGAACATTTTTGGGATGAATTAGAGTGAAGACTGCGAGCCAGGCCTTCTCTTCCAACATCAGTATCTGACGTTGGACGAGAACGTCAGCCACATAAAGATGATGCAAAGTGTGGGGTGACATCATATTAACCCTAACCCTAACCGTATGGTTTAAGAATGAGATGTCACTTAAGCTCATAGGTGTGTAAAGGAAGGTGAGCTTGTACTTTTGGAAATATAGTGAATCAATGTGACACTTTTCCTGTAGATTACTGGCATCAGCATAGGAAAAACCTCTGTAGAGAACATGAGCACATCACTATATGTACTGTATCTTCTTTTATTTAGCCTCTAGGACCAATTAGTGGTGCATGAGCTAAAGGACACATGCTAAAAGTGACTGAATTTTTATGCTGGACAAGTAGTTTGAGAACAATGACAGACCACAATTTGTCAATGTATGTTTTCTAGCACTTGATTATATGTCCCTATAACAAGAAGCCAGACTGGGAAGTCTTTTCAGGCATCCTAAAGATTTGAATGACTCATTCTAGGCTCGATGGAAGCTATTTTAATATTTTTGACCCATTTAAAAGCCCTGTGCCTATAGTTTTTGTCAATGAACTATTTTACACATTGATCACTCATTGGATATAGTTCTTGTTAAGTGAAACATAGTGATTTACTGAAAGCTAAAACTGTATTTTTATGCTGTGGCTTGTGTCTAACAGGCTAAAATTTGACTGTTTTGCAAGGTGAGCGGATGCTGGTTGTGCACCTAAAATGTCAAACCACACTAATGACACTCTCTCACACAGTTGTGCTCACCGCTGAGGCCACCTGACAGGACATGTAAATATACAGAAGCAGTCGCACACATGCCCCCGACCCCTCCCAGATCCACAGTCACAGGAAGTCAGCGGGGTGACCCACTTCTACCAGAGTCTATATTTTGTTCTGACTTTGCACAGATGTCACAAATGCAATGGAAGAATTAAACGTGCAGATTGTATTCATAGGTGACCCCAATTGAAAACCACAGTAAGTGTTAACATACAGATTACATAAAGACTGACAAAAAATGTACTAAGCAAACTAGCAGCCCTTTCTTTTGTGTATCTGTGTTAGCATTACCAGATGCTAGACTTCATGTAGCAGGCTTGTTAATATAAATTATTATATAGCAAAATTGTTCTGATTGCTGTTTGCATAGCATTTGATAACCAAGTACTGTTACATTGAGCATACTTACATTAAACTGGACAATGGACTACACATAGTTATGTAAATTTCAATAGCAGTTTAAGGGCTCTTTCTAACAGTTTGTATCCACTACTTGTGAATCTAATGAGAAAGGTCTGTATGCAGAAAATAAGCCCTCATTTCACAGCTTTACACACATTCTGTGTTTATTTATCAGACAAAATATCAGTAAAAATTAGCAGCCAAATAGAAAATCCTAACGTACAAATATAAATACTTAAAAAGGACATAGCCCTTCATTGCATTATATGTTGATAGGCCAAAACACATTTATAGGCATTAAAAGATTATTAAGTCTATAACTTGTCAATGATTAATTCATTTTTGAGTTTATAGTCTAACAATAGCCTAAGCAATTAAAAGTTTAAACTGGGGGAGGAGGGATGCCTTGGTGGTAGAATGCATACACAACACAAAACACACAAAATGTGTGCCCTTGGCTCAATACAATATTCCTTAAAGCTTAGATGGACTTATTGCTGAATGTGGTCTGCAGCTCTTTAAGTGTGAGATAGCCTGATTTACATGAGTCCACGGGTAAGGAGGAAGCCCTACACATGGGCCCAGCCACAGGCCAGGCTGAGAGGTTCCCGCTAGCAGCAGGACAAGCAGCAATGGGTGTGTCCTCCTCTAAGACCTGGTTATCAAACACCAGATTAAGAGCTGAAGGATGAGACGGTGTGGGTGTTAAGGATGTGACAGACAGGGGAAGATGGAGAAGTGGAGAACACTGGTTGTCATCTAAGGCCTCTATGTCCTGGTCTTCAAACTTCCCTATCCCAAAGCCTGAATCTGGGCTCTGTGGCTCCCTGCGCAGGCTCTCGTAGATAGACAAAGAGTTGAAGGTAGGGCACAGAGACAAGTGAAGTTTTTTGTGTGGACTGAGGACGTTGCCCTGGTAACTGAAGTACGGGCTAGTGCGTGTCTGAGCCAAGCTGCTGTTATAACTGGACATGAAGTAGCCCATGTTGGAGAAGCAGGAGGAAGAGCAGGAGGAGAGGTGGTCCACATGGTGTCTGGTGGACTCAGCAGTTGGAGGGAAGTGGAGCAGGGCTGAGGTGCTGCAGGGGGAGGTGGAGGGAGCCATGTCCCAGGAGTCACACACCTCCACTGCAGAGATGTTCTCACAGGGACGGGCCACAAAGAAGGAATTTGAAGCTGCCAGAGGATTCAGCCATTTCTGGTGGGAAGACACATCAGATTTACAGTGGAGTTTAGATCAAGAGCTGAGGTGGGTAGAATGAATGAAATTTACTCTGTTACATTTACCTGAGAAACTTTTTGAATAAAGTGTACTTCTAAGAGTAGTTTTATTACTCTGTACTTTTTAGTTAGTTTTTAAAAATCTTTCAGCAGCTCCCTTTTCCATTAAGATTCGCCAGATGCCCTTCCTGTCGCAACAAGCCACATACAGTGACCGGAGTAGGCAACATGGGTGCCCAGTGACACAATGACAGTATGCGCTTCGAGCAAGGTTCGAACCGTTGACTCTCCCATTGGTGGGCGAATTTTTGGGCCATTTTTAGGCTTCATTGATGAGGACAGAGGAGTGGGAAATAAGGGAGAGAGTGGAGAGAGACATTCAGCAAACTGTCCAGACTTACGATGCTGAGGCAGGCTGTAGTTGCCCTGTATATGCTAAGGCCCATAGTTACTGGGATAGCGGAGAAAGATGAGTGAATGAATTGATGCAAAGTATCAGCACTGCCTCCAGCCAAAAGTTGCTGGAATGGGCTCAGACCCTAAAATGAATAAGTGGTTGAATGAATATTAAAAGAAAATAGCATGCTGTGGTGAAGTAAAGCTAAGTTCTTTAAACTGGTTTTCAATTTAGAAGCTACTTATTCCACTGCTGCAGGCTTCTGTTTGCCAATGTACAGCAAATTCACCAAAACATTCATCAATTTTAGTTAATATAATGAATCGTTCACCTTCAAATTCCCTCCATGGACTGAATGCAGTGTGCGGAAGTATTTGGAAGGATTTGGAACCGTCTTTTCTCTCATAAGCCTGGAACAACAGCGACATCATGTGGTAGGTTAGAAAACAGTCAACAGAAAATTATACTCATACTCCAAGCACAATAGCGCTCACCTTTTCCTTACATAACACCTATAAAGAGCCAGCAGTGAAGCAAAGGTAAGTCCCAGGCAGAGCACTGATGTCAGCCGAATAAACAGAGAAGCCTGGTCCAGACTGACTGCTGAAAAACATAAATGTATGTTATTAAACGATTCAGTTATAGTCTGTGATTCTCCATGCTCATCAGCACTACTCTGGTCAGTCAAACCAATACACTTTACAGAGAAGTGGTATCAGAACACTTCCCATTCAGATTACCTCTTTACACAGAAATCAAGTCTTCCTATAAAGTCGAAAAAATTAATCTAAAATGAGTTAGGATCTGTTTGATGCTTCGTTTCTATGAATGGTTACATGTTTTTCAAATTGCCTCAGTTCAGAGACAGTTTATTATACATGTGGCGGTACAGCTCGGTGCCTTTTTAGTAGTAGTTTAATTTGTGTCTGTTTGAATTTGAATAAACATAAATTAGACAAATTCTGTAAAGGAATAAAAAAGATTTAAGAGGGATGGCTAGGCTATGAATAAATACAGTAAAACTCTTCATTTCAAAATGTTTACCTTTGTCCTGTGATGTTCCATCCTCTGCCACCCAAGATGTAGTCGGACTCCAGTCACTCCAGTGGCTATTATTCCTCTTATCAGGCTTCACTCTCACTCTAACCTGGTGATGTCCCTTTAGTTTTTTCCATATTACCATCTCCTGGTCAGATGTAGGCTCATTCTTGACCTCCTGAATACCAAAACATTTCAATATTTTGCAAAACCCTTCAGTATATATAAGAAAACAGTAGAAGCACTCACATTCCATGACTGGTGAATTTGTTTGATTTGAACTTCGAAGTTTAAACTTTTTAAGAATCTCGAGTGAGGCCTGCCTGGATCCCATGATATCCTGGTCATGTTAATACTGCTGCTGACATTGGGAGTCCCAGGAGGGTGCATTTTTACTGTAAATTTGTTTGCAAAAAAACAAACACATGCAATCAGGACGAAAATATAGACAGATGTAGAAAAAAATGCAATGACTTATAAGATGCTGTCAAGTTTTACTCACTGTGATTGTCGGGGGAATACTTGAGCCATGTTTTAACCAATGTGCTGTTGCATGTCACACTGATATTTGGCATTTTTTCATAGGAGTTAAACATCTGAAATAATATAAAAACAATAAGTGAGATATTTTATGTTTGTTTCATTGTTTCCTCACATTCACTTGTATTGACGCCCTTAAAACACTACCCGTTATTTGAGGAAAACTTTGTAATAACTTGATAGCATATTGAGATCATATGGACTTTATTATAAGAAATGATATAAGAAAAAAGTAAGAATTTTCAACCCACTTTTAACAGCAAATCCTAAAGGTGTTAAAACTGAACACAGATAATTAATAATAATAATGTAATGGCTAATGAACTCTGAATCCAGTGCTTTAAGAGATGCGCTAACTTCAGTTTGATTCAACATTTTTTCATTTTGGACCTGCGACTAATGGTCATAGCCTGGAATGTATCCCAATTCAGCTTTGAAAGTAGCTGGGATAGCCTCTAACAGTCAGTGGAAATTAGTGGTAGATGAATGAACAGTAGTATTTTGCAGTGGGGCACTGACTCAAGTTCAGGTTGTTGTGGGGCTTAGGAGCGTGAGGAAACAAGTCTGTGGGTAGTGTACCTTTCCTCATGTAAATGACTTACTCTGTCAAAGGAAAAGCTGCATCCAGGAAATTCTCCATGCTGTTTTAGTTTGCAGCTTCGGCTAGAAACATAACACTTACAGTCAGCAATTTTACCAGGCACTATTTTGTATCTGTTATCTGTATTATTGCAAACTTACACAATATGTCTTTCTGGTTGGTAAGTGATCTTGACACCAGAGATCCAACAGTCCAGGCTGGGGTCAAATAAGGGGTCCCTCCATGTGCATGTGACAGTTTTGACAAAATCATTTACGCAAGAGAGTCCTAGAAAACAAATATTAAAATAATATTCAGATTTGGCTTGTTCATTCATTGTTCATGACACACAATAATAACAGAGCATAGTCAATTCTACCTTGCGAGCTTCGGGGAGAGTGGGTTGCATGCACCGAGAAGAGAACCACAGCTGTGTACAAGGACCACTGAAACCCCACTGCCATGGCTTGTGAAGAAGAGATCATAGAAATAATATTAGAACTTGCAAATGTGTATCTATGTATAATAGAAAAGCAATAAATGTGCATTAAATAGCTGTCTTAGAATTTGGCTTTATTATTATCTACTTATTAATCACATCAATAATTTGTTATGATGATTCTAATACATTTGTAAAGACAGACTCATTTTGAAACTTAGCAGTCCAAACCCACATGCCTGTCAATCTGCTAAGTGCTATCTATTATTGAGAAACAACTGTAACAAAGGAACTGCTGTAATGCAATTTAAAGATGTGGCAAAATTGATCAGTTATTTTTAATACTGTTAAAATATATGGAGAAAAGAAAAATGCATCAAGAAACAGAAACTTGTGAATTTATACATTTCAAAATGAAGTGCAAAGAGGATAAAAGTGTACCTCACTCTCTTTGGGTCCTTGAGAGAAGACACATCTCTTGGGCTGGAACTGGATTCCTGTGTCTTCCTATATTGTCTTCAGCTCTGTCACTCATCACTCCATCTACTCACTCTCAACCTTCACGTCTTATTTTATTTTAAGTGCCCAGTGACATTTTCCACTTGTGACCGCAGCCTGTGTGCGGGGTTTACAGGAAGCTTCGTGTCGCTCTGAGTGATAGTGAGAGGATGGGCCTGGTCGCACTTAGCCCGAGCACCTCCTCCTGCTGCTACCGCTACTGTTGCTACCTGGACTCCACTATTGGCTTTCAAACATAATAAATGCAGTGAAAACACAAAATGACAAAGCGCACCACATCCTGTTTCAATAACCAAGCGGCGCGTACAAAGAGAGGCTTGCATGTCGCCTTATGAAGTGGTTTAACTCAACGAAAGTCAGCTTAAACAAGTAGATTGAGAAGATTTAAATGGAACCTAATTTAGAAGCCGGGGGTTATTTTTCTTGTATGTATTCAGAAAAGCTGTAAAACCGCTGCTCTTACAGCCGCAACCGCTGAACACACTACTTATAGTCAATAGGGATCAAGAGGGAAAAAAAAACACTACTTACCTTAAACATCATATAACATGATTCCTTGCAAGTTTTTGGTCAATAACTAATTATTGACATTTATCCTTCAAAAATACAGAAAAAAAATCAATTAATTAGAATACTGTGGAAAGAAAATATATTTTGGTAGTCCTATTTAAAAGGTGACACTTGTATAGATTCAGTACATACAGAGGGGAATATTTCAAGCATGTATTCATTTTAATTGTGATGGTTATGATGATTATGTAATATTAATGTATGCAATATTCTAATTGTATGAGATACTGCATTTTGGTTTTCCTTAACCCTCTCCAGGCAGGAGTTGCAGATTCGCAACAGCTAAATGCTCATTACCTAATTACAAAAAAAAAAAAAAAAAAAAAAAAAAAAAAAAGAATCAGTCAGTCAGAATTGTTTATTACTACCCCATATGATAATGTCCCCCAAATCTGTTACTAAAACTTAATTTGAGACTGAGAGGGTTAACAATAAGCCATAATCATTAAAATTAAAATAAAGAAATGCTTGAAATGTTTCACTCTGTATGCACTGAATGTACACGTGTTTCACTTAAAATTAGCTACTGAAATAAAAGGACTTTTCCATGATATTGAAATTTATTGACAAGCGCCTGTATATTAGCTTCACTAAAAGGGTCTAGGTAATTACTAAAACTGGCACTCTAAAATCTACCTTTCTAAATGAACTTTTTAAAAAGCGTACTCTGCAACATTTCTATGTAAATGTTTGTCAACTCAGTATATTTAAGCATGCAGACATGTTCAACACAAACCTGCCGAATTTCAATCCACACATTAGAATGAGGAAGAAAGGTTATTTAAATAACTTCTGAAAGTGAGATAGTTGTTGGTGCCAGACAAGCTTGTCTGAGAAGTGTTTCAGAATCTGCTGATCTGCTGGAATTCTAACCCACAACCATCTGTACTGTTTGAAAAAGTAAAATTTCTTCTGTGGTTATTGGTTTGGTAATTTATCCATCCATCCATTTTCTACCGCTTATTCCCGTTAGGGGTCGCGGGTGACTGGAGCCTATCCCAGTAACTTTGGGCCGAAGGCGGGGTACACCCTGGACAGGGGCCAGCTTGTCGCAGCGGTTTGGTAATTTAATTTAGACCAATTTATCTTTGGACTCACTACAGTAAATGTTAGATTTGTTCTTCTGTAGCACAGTGTCATAAATGCATACAGAAAACCACATACGTTTTTCTCTGCCCTGACCCAATCTTTGATAACCAGAGATCTAGGAGGTCTAATTTGTATATACATATATATGTAGACACGTAAACATCATCATTTGTCATTTGTCAATAGTGTTTTTCATTTCAAAAGTTCACTTTGAGGGCATTGTGAAAGAGTCTACATAATGGCACAGAAAGAGAACATTGCGACACAGAAACATATAGAATTGCAACATACTCTGTTAGAAGTCATATTTTGGAGGCACCTGTCTTTAGTGCTACTGTATGTGTGTTTGAGTACATAGACCCACAGTGGGACAGAGGCTGATCCGCTGCACGCCGCCCCCAGTTCCTGCGCTCACACAGGCGTCAGCAGCAGTGGGCAAAGGTGAGGGGGAGTGTAGAGGAGCAGGGAGCAACACTGAGCACTTGCTGAAAGGTCAGAGTCCGCTGTGCTAACAAGACCAGAGTGATGCTGTGCTCGGAAGACAACAAGAGACAAAAAGTCCCTATAAGTATACCACAAACATTTAGTGGGGAGGAGGTGAGAACAACAGCAACAAGGGCCGTAAGGATGCAAGAACTGTAATACTTTAATACTCAAGTAAAAGTACTGTTACTTTTAAACAATTTCACACACAGAAGCAAAATCAATACAATTATCCCTTGAGTAAAATGCTGAATAAAGTATTAAGAATGAATTACACATTACACTCAACTTCCAATTTCTGTTACAATAAAAAATACTACTATCACCACCATCCCAACTACTAAGTACAAATTAATTTCAAATTTATATTATTAAAATCTTAAGAATACCTGCACTGCCAGATCAACTTCTGCTGCTACCACTACAACAACACCTACTACCAAAATAACACCTGGAATCGAAACTCGCTCTGGTTATGGGGCAAACCCTGCTATCGACTTTACTGCTGGGGTAAAATTACACTTTTATTCATTATATTTTTTTTTAATGCCATAATTTTCAAATAATTGACTTAAAAAATATACTTGAGTAAATTATCTACCAACTCGCCACCTTTGAGAATAGAAAACATATGAAAAGTAAAAATATTCTAAAATAAAATAACTACATTTTACAGCCATCTTATGTATGATGTGAAGTAGATTTGGTTCAACATACTGCCAACTTACACTGCCCTATCTGTATTAGTGCAGAAATGATCTGATTGTTAAAAGTGATACTCATCAGTTGGCATACAGCTGGCAGTGACAGAAAGGTAGTTTCAGTGGTTTATGCTCAAACCACCTCAAAATACTTCCAGCTGCTGCTTTAGCTCTTAGCACATTACACCCTACATTACAACATACATCGTGGGGGAATTTGGCAATTATATGTGAATGGTACAAAAAAATGTAAACATTGTTTGTGGTCTAGACTTTTTCAACTGTAAGTGAAAACCCAGAAAGTCAAAACTACAAATACAAACCCAGTTAAGCCACTGTGTACAATGGAAATAAAACAGTATGCAGTGGTTTGCTAATCTCTTACATTTTTTCATTCAAATTATTTATTCACAATAGAACATAAATAACAGAGCATAAACAACATATTAGCCATTGAATAAAACAGTTCACATTTGACAGCTGTCCTCTCTGGGACAACTGGGTCTGCATTTTTTCAAATTTGGACTCATCTGACCATAAAGTTTTTCATTTTACCTCAGACCATTTTAAAGTAACTTTGGCTTATGTTAATGACAAGATGTTGGTCATTTAACCTAGCTGCAAAATACAAAAATTAACCTTAGCTATTACTTTTTCATAAAATGTTAAAAATTTCTAAGTTTCAACAACTAATATATTGTTTATAGTCTACTGTGAATAAAACGCTGTATGGCATCATGTTTTTATTTACACTTCACACAGTATCACAACTTTTTGGAATTGGGTTTGTATCATTTTATTGGTTTCTATACAGGTAACAACACGTATATTGTGAAACCTTTTATTTTGTGTTTCTTTAATGTTGAAATGTGCGGTTTCGCACCTTCAGGCAGGACATCACATTTTGGTGCAACTTTTCCTCACTTCAGTCAGAGTCTTTTTAAGCTTGTGGTTCATGATGTTGCTTTCCGTCCACTGGACTGCATTGAACCCACAACACAGTGCCATCAGTTAAAGAGCATAGTTGAAAACCCACAAAGAATAAAACTGAAACAGAACATAGTGTGTACCCATATCATCAGTTTTGTGGCCAAACCAGTGCTCAGGAGGCCATGCAGTCAGAGGGTGAGCTATGTAGGATTCTCTGGTGATGGATTTCCAAGTAACAGGACAACCTATGAACATAAGGATGCATGAGTACAAAGAGGAGGTTAAAAGCTGCATCACTATAATTTTTATTTCAGTAATTATGCTAGGTTCAGCAAATTGAATGACTGCGAGGTTAACTAGCTGATTCCCCAATTCTTTTTCTTTTAATTTTGGGAGCATGTGAACAGCTATGGTGGTCCTGGAGGGTCATGTCGTTGTCTATGAAATGTCTATGATGTCTAGTGGTAAAAGGTCTGATGGGTATTTCACTTTAAAATGCTTAGAAACGTGTGTGTGGTTCTTCTACAGTGGTACTCAGTTACAGTTACAGTAGAAAGTGACAAAACTTTCACAAGGTTCTCTGCAACTTTAAATGCTTATTTCTTATAGCTACTGCAGACAGTGACATTTTGAAATTGAATGTTGTTTTGATTAATTTAATTTGTTTAACTATACAAGATGCTAGAGGTGGGTTTCTCTTATATTGTATCTTGAGGAATGCATTACTTTGGGACCCCTTAGGCTCAATCATTGCATAATATTACTGTATTCCAAGAAATAAATTTTGCAACACAGGATATTTTAGTTTTATACTACACTGACTGATTTTAATAGAAGACTACTTAAACCTGTTATGGCCTGTTTGCAGTCATTACACCCAGCAAAGAAAATAGCACAATGAATATAGTGTGCAGCAATAAGTCTGCAACCTAACAATAAAGCAGTTGAGACAGATTTGCAGCAGGTGTTGGAAGACTTTTCCAAAAGTTATTAAAAAAATGTAATTTGCAAGTATTTTACCTTGACCAAACTGACATATGAAGTAATGCTGTCTACTGTTAATTTACAAGTTGCACATTTGTATTATATACAAGTGATGCTCAACTGGTAAGTCGGGACCCATTGAGATTAGGGTCCAGATGCTTCTTATTGTGAAAAAACAGCAATGTTTTGTTCAGTCCTATAAATATGTATATAAATCCAGACCTGGGAATATGTTGGACCGGAGACAGTGGCCCAGACTGTGGTAGCTATTGGCCAGTATTCCTGCTGACCCTGAATCAGTATGAGACAGCGCCGGTAACTTTACCTGAGGGCTTTCAATTGGTCTCATCTGTAATACACACAGCAAAACTGCAATATTTACCGTAAAGTGAATTAAAAGTGTGAAAAAAGGCAGAAGTCTCACCTGTGACATGGCCACAGCCTATCGAGGTCGAACTGTGAAGCCAAACCGCAAAGATAGAGGCTAGGGACAAACAAGTGGTATTGTGTTTCTCAAAAGTCACACAAGACACCTGAAAGCATTACCTCAGGTTTCACTGCAGAATATGTAATAAAAAACAGGAAATTTGTGTTTTTGCAAAAAGAACAGACTTGAAGAAAAACTGAACTCTCAAATTATTTTTATTTGTCCTTTTATTGAGTTCATGTCACACTTAAATGCTGTTTGTGTTTAACTATATCACACACAAATGTTTGACTGGCTAAAACAATATATAAAACATAAACACAACAACTTTATTTATATTATGTACATGCACTCATTTTTTTTAGAGGCAAAAGAAAATCAAAGACTCAGACCATCGCTCGCTCTCAAGTGCACTTCCATTTGTATCATTCAGATTAACAGAGAGGCCGTTACAATGAGCACCTATCAGCTGCTGATGCCCTAGAGATCATTTTGGAATTTTTTACATTTCTCTTTATATTGTACAGTAAAGTGAAGCGTGAAAAAGTTTTCTACCTTGCTTTGTATAGTACAGCTGTATTTTGGGGCAGTGGATCACATACTTGGATGCAATGGATGAAGATGGAGCATGTTATTTTGCTGCTTTTACTGCCAAAAATAATAAAAAGGCAAACTTAACATTACATAGACCAAACCATAGTATGCAGAGCTAAACAATACCATTTTCATTTTGTGAAGTTTTTCTAAGCAAAAATCAAAAAAGTATATTTTGAAAAGAAGACATAGCTCTTTGTAGAGCAACATAGTAATAAAATTGAGAATGTAAAAATAAATGTTACAAGTTCTAAATAACTTATACTCCAAAAGAGTCACAACTAAATACAAGTGCTAAGATTGTCTTGACCTGTTTTGGTTTCTGGAAACTATGTCAGTCAACCAAAGGATTCTAAGCATATATGAATTAACTTTTGAATAAACAATTGTGCTTTTTATGGTTTTGTTCTAGTTTGTATCCAAATGAATGAAACAGTAAGCCATATTTTAAAGAAGTTGAGACCACATTCCCCTACCTCTACCACCGACTACATAAAGAGTGGGTTTGACATGAAATTGTATTTTTACCGTTTAATCTGGTCATGTAGCATCATATGTGGATTCTGCAAGAGTTTCAAATAGCAAGGGTCATATTGACAGCACAGTTCTAGGGTTATGTGCTATGCATCTGAATGCATACACATTTCTCGAAGACAGGTAAAATCATATTCTTATGAAATATGAGTTGCTTTAAAAACAAAGGAAGAAACCATTTTCTTGCCACCCGTGTAGCTGTGTAATACTCAAAACCATATTTCTGTTGGAGTGGTCCTTCAGGAGCTGCCTGCCTCTTGCTGCTCAGGCAGGACACAGTCCAGCGGTTTGCTCTATGTGGGGGCAAACTTCTTGGCCTGCGCCCGGACACGCTTCTCATAGTCCATCCTGTTCTGACTGAAACATAAACAGGAAAAACAAGTTAGATGTTAAAATGCAGCTGAACAGTGTGTCATTTGAACAATACACAGACCAGTAAATTGTATAGGCCTCTGCTTGGGCTGGGTCTTGAATATTTGGCTCATTCAGCAACTCCTGGATTCCCAACAGGATCTGAAAAGACATGCATTCTATGTTAACCTAGTAAAAAGCCAGATTGATATAGAGTTAGTATGTTTTATCAATCAAGGGAATGTTTCGCTTTGAAAACATTTGTAAAAGGAAGGCCCTCCGTTAATATTTGGAAGTGACTGGATAAAGTACCAGATAATGAGCGTCACCATGTTGTTAACCACATTAATCATATGCATATTTAAAGTGTAATAACAGTTCTGTTTGACCCTAGTATTTGTTCAGCTGAAAAAGTCCCCCCAAAAATCTTAATGAGCAAACTCTACTATCGATTGTGTAGTCAAACCTGTTTAATGGTGATGGCGGGCCGCCAGTCCTTGTCTTCCTCCAGGATGGAGAGACACACGGTGCCTGATGGGTAGACATTTGGGTGGAAAATTGGGGGCTCAAACTTACCTAAATAAAAAGAGTTGAAACAATAAAACAGATGTTAAAGTTTTAACTCAGCAAATGTTTAGGATTTAGTAGTAGACATTGTAGAAAACCATCATTACCTGTGGTTTTTCATTGAATATCTCTAAAACACAAGAGGATGTGTGAAAGTGCTTTATTCTGGGATAAGCCCTTATATGTTACACAGCCTTCACTCATATATGTTTATGAAGCATTGTCAACCATCCAACCATACTCACATTTTGGTGGTGAGGATGGGTAGTCATCTTTGAACAGCATTCTGAGCTTATAGAGTCCACCTTCCCACAATGTCTAATGAATAAAAAGTGACAGAGCATTTGTAGTAAAATGCATTTAATCAAGTTTTATATGAAATTTAATTTGAACCTGTAGGCCTTGGCAGCTATAGTCATTAGCACAAGCTATATAGTTAGTATAAAATAAATATAAAAGACATTCGTAATGATCCATATTCAACAGTATATAAGTATTTTCATTTAGGGAAAGAACTTACTCCTTTCTTCCCTGGGATGGCACATTCCCAGTTCATGAGATTCATCGTCCCATCAGGATTCTTGGTAGGCACAGCAACAAATCCCTGTCAATATCAATAGAATAAAGCCAAAATAATTATTAAAGGTAAAGCTAAATAATTATAGACTCTAGAGGCTGTGTATGAGTTGCTTGTAATTAAACCAACAGGTGCTTACAAATGGGTGGTCTTTCCTCCAGGCTTTGCGCTCCTGGGACAGTCTGCTCAAAGCGATGCCAGACATGACTGCTCATCAACGCCTCCCTGTGGAAAAACAAATTCATTAGTCAATTAACGCTGTCAACAATTAGGTAATTAAGCAAAACAAAAACACATGTTAAAATCACACATATTTAGACACTGTGTGCACGATTTTGTAAACGAATACGAAGCTTTAAGCAGCACTTTATTAAATATGTTAGCAAAAATTTAGCACTAGCTTAGCACATTTGCTGGCAATAATGTTTAGTACACCACACAAGCTAACAGTAGCTACATACATGCAAGACCAAATGTATTTAAATGTGCTTTCGATTAAACCTACCTCTTGTATTATTTGACAGGCCGTGTTAATAACGAGCGTTTTAATGATAACCTTGTTTGCTTCGCTAGAGCTAACGCGGCTGCTACCGATGGCAAAAGAATAACACACCCTTCGACGTCCAAAAAACAAAGCTGTTGCAATAGCTGGAGCGTACAGAGCAAAGCAACACAGTTTCTACTTTATCAGCATTACACTGAATAAGTAACGCTCGTGCTGTCGTCTAAAAAGTACAATAAATGTGCGAAACTATGTAGCTCTATTAGGCTCGAAAACTAGCACACGGCAAGAAAGGACCCCAATTTGTTTATTTGGTGAGGACCTTCAGGCGGCGCACAGGACGTCCGAGGAAGAACGTCAGAGGCAAGCCACGTCTGTTTGAATTCGAATACTAAAATACTTTATTACGTTTTATAAACAAAAGTCGCAAAGGATGTAAGAAACCGCTGATAAAGCTGAGTTTTGACTTACCAGTGCTTTGTTGTCATGATTATTACATGTTATACTGTTAACAAGACTTGATGCTCAACAAGTCACAAGTCAACGAACTGATATTTGAAAAAGATGAAAGAAGAAATACAACATTTAGATAAACTCGTGCTTATCCTTATTCTTTTAATAACATGTACCGTAGCCCTGGCCTGTTACAAACTGCATTAACAATTTAAAAATATTCAGTTTAAATAATTTTAATTTCTTGCATGACATTTGCCCATAAAGTTAAGCTTTATGAAAAGTAATTCATATGCCAGAATATAGTTATATTAACTCCAATGCCTAGTTGGATTGAGAGTAGTAATCTTCTTTAGGCTCATAACACAAGTTGACTCATAAAGGACAAACAGATTTAGTGGCACATAACTTTATTTTCAAATGACCACTTTCACTCAGCCTATTCAAACAGGAAAGTGTGCAAATACTACAACAATAACAAAACTAGATATGCTAGTGTTGAGGCAAATACTGACATAAGTCTTTATACTCAAATATTATTTTCCCACAGAATTTATTGCATTGACATGCTGGTCAAAGGCACATACAGTGGCACACTGATTATAATAAGGCTACAACAGTAAAATCACCACATGCTACACATGAATCAAAAATGCTGTGTCATGGTGACATTGTACATCAGATAATATGTATCCTCCTATCTGGTGAGTAACTTAGTTCATCAACATTCCGGATACGCCTTACCTGTCCTTACAAGTCCTTATATCTTTGTCAAGGTGCTTTAGTAGAAGATATACTCACCTGACTTGTTTTGCAGACTTTAATTGACTGCCATTGTCTAAGGTTACAAACAAGCCCAAGGATTCTTTTGCCCCAGTTACAGTAACAGTAGCACCAGTAAGTGACCCTAACCTTTCCAAACACCAGTGCAAAATACAAAAACATTTATTTTTGAGTTTTCATAGTAATACAAAATGCAGATTTAGAGTTACCACAATTTGGTAATTATTAAGCTTAAATTATCCTGCATAGTGCTGTTATAATGTTTATCTAAGAAATAAAAATGCTACAAGACTTAATTACTTCTTTCCTTCTCCTTCAGAGATGATCATCTCTGGAGGTGCTCTTTTAAACCACTCCGTCCAGGAGCCATCATACAGACATACCCCGGGGTGGCCGAGCAGGTGAGCAGCCAAAATAATGTGACAAGCTGTGACCCCAGATCCGCATGTGGCCCAGATTGGCTTCTGGATGTCCACACCAGCCTCTTTGAACACCTTGGCCAGATCTTCTAATGCCTTCTCTTTACCAGACTCGTCCAAGAAAGTGTTGAAAGGGATGTTGATTGTCCCGGGGTAATGGCCAGGCAGTACATCTGAGGTGAAGAAAAAGAAAGTCAGAAATGTTGAAAATGACAGAGCAGGTTTGAACTTCTACTGATAGAAATGGATGATTTTTTAGTGTTGTTTTAGGGCTTTAATTAGTTGATAGAGTGGAGACTCGAGTGAAAAGACATTTGAACAAATAGATCTTAACTGGAACATGGATCGGTTGAGAACGTGTTATGTGATCTACCAGGTGAACCACTGAGGCAGCCCAAAGTAGTTTAAATAGATACTAAATAAAATATAATGCCCTTAGGTACTTTCTTTCTCGATCACTATATGCCAACAATAATTATATTACAAACATCTCTTTACAGATTCATGAGGGAAAAAAATCATGAAGCATGAAAACATCTCTAATTGAGTAGGCTATTTCTTTAGATCATTTTGAGGCTAACTTTACTCACCCTCTCTGGGCTCTGGCTCAGTGCCCCTGAACCTTCCCGCAGACCTGGCATCCACCACCTGCACTTCTTTGGTCTTGACGTTTTCCACAATATCTTTATATTTCTTAACCCAAGACTTATTCAGGGTGGCTTTGAATTGTTGGGGCTCAGGTTTGGTGTACTCTGCTGTCACGGGGTAGTTGTTGTTTTGCCAGTTCTTCATGCCGCCGTCTAGAAGAGAAACCATGTTGTGCCCGAACACCCGGAACATCCACCAAACTCGGGGCGCACTGAACGCCCCGAAGCCGTGGGTGTCGTACACAACAACGTGCGTCTCATTCCCAATGCCAAGTTTCCCCACGTACTCTGAAAACTCCTCCGAGGTAGGCAGCATATGATCCAGCTCTGTGTTTTTCTCGCAGCACTCGTCTATGTTAAAGAATGAGGCGCCAGGGATATGCGACTGGGCGAACTCGGCTTTGGGATCCCTCTTAGTTTTGGCCAAGTACCACGACGCGTCAAGGATCCGGAGTTTGGGACCAATGTTGTTGTTTTTGATAGCATCTAACAGCCACTGAGCAGACACCAGGGTACGGATCTGCGCCGCCATGATGAAGCTACGTGACTGCTGCAGACTGGTCCACTGGAGGGAGCCTTGTGTCACCGAATTATAAAGCACCAGAGGAGGGCTGAACTTTTTAAGATAATCATATGGACGTCGGCACACCTAGCCCTAAAACTAAACAAGGAACAAACAGTCGCTGTTTTTGTTAAATGCCACGTTTTATTGTAAAGTCATAGGCTACAAAATTATATTGGCTTCTAAATATTTTCATCACTAAAAGCAGTTTTTCTAAGGCACCTGTGGCCATTAGTACATCCACGAGTAATGTATGCAAATATCTGCATGCAAAGCGCATTTATGTCTATTTTTTTTTTTTTTTTTTTTTTTGTAAAGCCAGTTTTAATACCTTCTGAAAAAATAACATTCTTACACTAATTTCCCTCACTCAAATGCTTTATAACACCAGTATCTTCAGTCTCACTTTAAATTTGCACAGCATGATTTATTACTTACATTTGTATAAAATATTTATTCATATAAAAGTATTGTGCATTTAGTATCAGGACAGAATATAGGTCCTCTACAGTTTGAGTGCTCAGAATCAAAAGGGTGTAACTGACATTCCACTAAGCAAAAAACTAGCACCCTTTCACACTGACTGAATCCTATGATCAGATCAGAGATAGTTGTTTCAGGTTTGGTTAATGATTCTAAATTGATTGGCAACAGCATAGTGATATTTTGGTAGTAAGGAAAAAAACCCATAGGCTGTCATTTAGTATTCACATCTTAATTTCACCCAAAATATCACTTACACCCTCTAGATTCTCTCCTCTCGAGTTGCTATGTGTCTTGTGATTTAAAACAAGTGTAATCAAAGTATGTTTATTTGTATGTTATGGTTTATCTTCACAGCTTGCTTGAGGTGCCAGTGGCGATGTGTTCTTTTGGAGCTTTAGTGAACCACTCGTACCAGGACCCATCATACACAGAAGCTCCAGGGGCGCCGCAGAGGTGGGCTGCCAGCACCATGTGGCACGCCGTCACTCCAGAACCACATGTGCCACACAGGGGCTTACTCAGATCCACCTGGGACTCCTGGAAAAATGCCTTTAGCTCCTCCGGGGTAAGCATCATACCGCTGTCATTAAGAAATTTAAAGAAAGGCATGCACTTGGACCCAGGGATGTGGCCTGGTTCTACACCTAGAGGGCAGTGATAGAACAACAAGATTATTATCATGTTGACCAGTAAGCATGAGTAAGCAAAAGTTAATAAAACAGTAGACACAAATTAATTTCCAATGTTGACCTGAAACTATGCGACCCTATGGTGGAAAGTAACTGGATTCTTTTGATTTACATTTTTTGAAGAAACTGTACAAAAACATACTTTTACTTGAGTACATTTTTGAGGAAAAAAATATTTTTACTCAAGTAATTAATACTGTGAATGAGTAAGAGTGAGTAAGTCTCAACTTATTTGAACTCTTTTCAGGACATTTTCTTCTTTACAAAGCCAACATGTTATCAGCTGATTAGAACATTCCTCTTAATGGACCAAACCATATCAGGAAAGAAGGGTGGGCAGCTGGAAGGAAATGGTCTAAGAAGCCCAATCTGATTTTTGAAAGCAATTAGCCTTCTGCATTTTGGTATACACCATTTGGCAAGTTAGATGATATATTTTTACTAATATATTACTGTCCTTTTACTTAGTTTTGACCCATACTGAACTATAAGTGTGTTAAATACATCTTTTTAAATAGCGTAATAATGGTGTCTTGTTGTGTGACGCGAGGTGGAGTAAACTATTTCATTTATAACCAACATTACCTTCTCGTGGTTCTGCCTCTTTGCCGAGAAACCTGGCGTAAGGCCTGACGTCCACCACTTGGTATCGCTGGGTGGCAATGTTGTCCGTCATATCCTCGAATGACTTCACCCATTCGCGGGTCATTTGGGCGCTGAACTTAACTGGCTGTGGCTTGGTGTATTCGTCAGTCACAGGATGGCCCTCTTTAACCCAGTTTCTGAAGCCCCCGTTCAGAACCGAGACTTGAGGATGGCCGTACAAGCGGAACATCCACCAGACCCTGGTGCACGAGAACGCACCGAAGTCACTGGCGTCGTACACAACAACGTGACTGTTATTGCTTATTCCCAGGTTGCCCACGTAGTCGGAGAAAAACTCCTCGCTGGGCAGTGTGTGGTCAAACTTGGAGGTTCTGTCTGAGCAGTCGTCGATGTCAAAATGGGACGCTCCTGGGATATGACTTTGTGCAAATTCCTTCTTTCCGTCTCTTTTCATCATGGGAAGGTACCAGGACGTGTCCAAAATGCGCAGACTTGGCCCAACTAGATTGCGTTTGACCATATTTGCGAGCCATTTTGTAGAGACGAGAGCCTGGGCTTGCATTCCCATATCTGCCTTTAATGTGCTACAGGCATTTGGGAGCAGCTGGGGACAGCAAGTGTAGAGAGGAACGACCCCTCCTCCCACAATCTTCTTTTCTTTATGTTTTGCAAGAGGTATACGTCCAGTGTGAACATTAGCTCTGCCCACTGGTGTGGAGTGGGAAATGACTATAACGTTTACTTATTTGAACATTTATAAATACTGTATAATAAATGAATAATGAATAATTTATAATTTCACAATCAAATTGGCCTAGGTGGTAGGAAATATGTCATAAAAGTTTTATTTTACCTTTTTTTTCCCTCTCAGGTTCTTCCTGACTGTACATCTTCGTCATAATTTTAATCTCATTGCCAAGTCTAGTAAAAAAAGTTATGTAATAAATGATGTAAAGCGAAGTAATGCTTAGCAACAAGTTAAAAAGTTGGTAGGCTATATAAAAATGTTGCAGTAAACACTAGTTTGAGTAACATGGACATTAAAATATTAACAAATATGTAAAAACTAAATAATTGCTTTTTTTAATTTGGTGTAGTTGTGCCAATAAGCCATTATGTCACCTTTGACCTGAAGCGAAAGAAGTGACTTGTGTTATGTTTGTCTGCAAGCGGGATCACAAATTATAAAGTATGAAGCTCTGAGACGTTAGGGTCAGAGGTCAAAGCTTTTTAGTTTGCCAGAAGCCTCTGAGGAAGACTTCTGTCCAAAACGCGTTAGCGCTTACCTTTCTTGATGTAGCCAAAAAATAAAAAAATAAAACTAATGTGAGTATCTCTGTCCTGAAAACTAGATGTGCTACCCTTCTGATTTTTAAATTATTCTTTACATTTGGATTTAGCACTCAACAAAGCTTTGATGAAGTGCAACCTCTTCTGTGATCTCTTTAGGTTATAGTTATGACCTTGTGGCCTTTACATTACCTTCCATCTATTATCTTATAAGAAATGTCTCATGTGTCAGATGTTTATCGGTAATAAAGGGTGTATGTTTCAATGGATGGACTCTTTGCATAGGATCTCTGTGTAGTATGAGACTTTTGTGTAACTGTGTCAGTCCATTTCCTCTCACATTTTTATTATCAAGTTTAACAGATACTCCTAATGTTGTCCATGTGGTATGAGAGGTTGTCTTCAATAATAAACAGACAACAGAACGAAAAAGAAAATCTAGATATCAAACTCAGGTGACTTAATTAATAAGCAGACTCACATGTTTGATACTGGCCCATAGTGGGAGGGCAATATTAAACATCTGGATATAGATAATGTGACTGTGAAAGACTGGGACTATGGAGGAGAGAACGGCCGGGCCAGACAAGGGAGAGGCAGCAAAGTGAATTAGTAAATTGGAGTCAGCATCGTTTTATTAAAGTCAAACCCTTGTTTTTTCTACTTGGACCAAGTTTGCATCGCACTGTTTGTCCATCTCAGCAGCTGATCGGATCGCACCAGATCTACCACTCTGAGGTAAGGCTGATTTTTCAAGTACAAATTAACTGCAGCATAAACTCATATTCTTTTGTAACATTTTTAAGAGGTTGTGTATGCAAATGCTTTTATGAGGTATATTTTTCGATTGTGCGTTCGACTTAAAAAGACATTTTATTATACAGTACAATATAAACATATAATATGTATTGTTTTTATGAATATTGGACTCAACTGACTTTTATTGTTGTTGTTGATTTACAACAACCAATTTTATATTTATATATTTATTTGACAAAATAATATTTTATAATATTTGTAATACACCATTCAAACATTGATTGTAAATAAGAACATTTAAGGCAAGGTATTTTAATTAACATTACCCATGTCACTGGTGATAATAGTTAACTAATATTGTTCAGTTGTTAAAATTTCAAATTATTTTTGTCTATGTTTGAATAATAAAAATCTCCAAAACAAATTGGAAAAAGGTAAGGTTAGAGATACCCAGATAGTTATTAGTCAAATTAGTCAGCACTATAAAAGAGGATGTGAAATGCACAGTTATCTCTTGGGTGATGAAATAAAAAGTAGTAGTATGATAATAAGTAGTGGTACTTGCATTTTTGCAATTGATTCAAAACTATTGAAATCACAAGACTAGTATCCCTTCAGGGCCTGAAGCCACCCTCAGACAGATAACATTGTGTGGATGACTGGAACTGCTGGCAGCAATCAGGAGAATCTAATTTTCTAATGGTCATACTGCAGGAGCCTGCAGTTACAAATATGCCAAGTCTCAAATTAGTTGGTAAATGAGTAAGTGATTTCACGTGTGAGCAGTTGGAGTTGGTTATCAGTCGTTACTACAGAGTATCTGAGGCCCGGGTCTTGGGGGTATTGTGTCCCACTCAGGGAAAGTCTGCACACATTCCACTCATGGTACCTCCAGCACCACACAAAGAGACCTATGTTTCAATCTCTAAGCACAAATGACATAATTTACTTAGTGGCCAAACTAATGTGAGAAAGGTTGACCATCACGTGTATGATAATGTAAAATATAACTTGCAGTATGTGCTGTTACATGTATGTGTGCAAGTTAAATATGTGAAATGTTGACATTAATTAGTAATAACAAACAAACACAAACAGACAAAATGAATGTTATTACAAATTACATATTAATAACCACTGGTCATGCTGGATCTTTAGATGGCTGAAATGTTCCAAAAAAAGTTTGAACTACTTAAATCACTTTTGTTGTCAGCACCTTTAATGACAATAAAGACAATGACAATAAAGATGACTAATGATGTCAGAATCTAAATTATTTTTATGTATAAAAATAAATATGAGTGACAACAGTATCTAATTGCTAATGGAAAGCAGTGTCAAGCTAGCTTTTACTAACAAAAAATATCCAAACCAAAATGGATTCTTCCCTGTCTGTTGGTTAAGCATACACTACAGAAGTTACATGCCAGTTTTGTTGTTTATTTTCTACGCATGGGTAAGGACTCAACTAAACTAAAAAGCTTCAGCTCTTTTACAATACTATACATAGCATAGTCAAACTTGTTTGTCATTCTTTTTCTTCTTTCTCCTCCTCAGGCTCTTAGTATTGGACCAGAATGAATCTCCTTGACTACCCTATTCCAGAACTGGATGTGACCCTACAAGAAGTGGGCCGAGTCCTGCAGCTCACGTTGAGTCCCAACCTTTACCCTGAGTACAAAAACACCTTGGAACAGCAGAGGGAGCTACTTCAAGATGCTCAGCAGAAATTAGCATCTAGAGCTGCAGGTCAGGAAAACTGGGTCACGGACCAGTTCAAGAGAGCGTTACTCTCTTGTACTGACCCCCTGCCAACCTCCACGGCTCTGCCAGTGGTTCTTCTTCCACCCAAAGTAAAACAATCTTCCCAGTTGAGCAGGGCAGCTGCTCTGCTCTGGGCTGCAGCAAAGCTGTACAGTGAGCCTTTGTTACTGGAGGGCAATGCACCAATGGAGCGCACACAACAGTCTGAGGTGTTCTCTGCCAGCCGGATCCCTGGCAGAACTCAAGATGAGATTAAGGTAAAAGGTTAAAGTACTAACAGTACTAAAATGTTTAAGCAAAGTAAATCACATTGATGTAATCATGTTTACTGTTTTCCAGGTTTACCAAGACAGCCTCCATGCCATAATTAGTTGTGCTGCCGGAGTGTTTCCTATTGACATCTTGTGGCGTCCAAGCACTGGAGGTCCAATATCTGCTAGATCATTCATTGACATCTACAATCAGCTGGCTCAGGTGGTGGCTCAACCCAGTGCTGGGAATGATACGTTGACTATATGCAGCCTCTCAGCTCTGGAGCGTAAAACGTGGGCTTGTATCAGGGAGGAGATCCTTGAGCAGGGAGGTGTGGCTGCAGCATCACTGGAGATCATGGAGAGTGCTGTGTTGACCCTGTGTCTGGAAGACTGCAACGCACCAACAGAGCTGGCTGATATCCTGAACGCAGTGAGACTAGGAGGAGGAGAGGGTCCGTGTCTGAGATACTATGACAAGGTATTATAAAAACATCAAAACCTCAAGTCTGGTTACTCTTAGTCATATATACAAATTGTTCAACATTTAACAATGTTCATCATCTTACAGGTGATGAATCTGGTGGTGTTCAAGGACAGCACAGCTGGGATATTGTTCGAACACAGTGCAGTAGATGGGATGGTTGCTGGCCTTGTGACTGAGCATATTTATTATCTGTCTGAGACAGCAGACTTTAACCTGGTCCATTGTGACACACAAAATATGAATGGGTCTGTCACTTTAAACAATGTCAATTCTGTTTTTCCAGTTTCTTTAACGTTCCCTTTGGAAGGTGTAAAATATCCCAGGCCAAGTCCAAACTTAAAAACAACATACCCAGTTCTTACATTTGACCTGCCATCCTATCCTGATGCGTTTGCCACCCTCAGAGGGCAGAGAGGCCTGTATGATGCTTGGATCAACTTCTCTTTGCAGCTTTCTCTGAGGCAAACTCTTGGGGAATCTGCTACCAGTCACATTCTTGTCACACCAACCCATATGCGCCACTATAAACATGGCAGATGTGATCCTACATACTCGCTTACCATGCATTCACGCAAGTTGATTGGGACTATAGCATCCAGTATTGGCCCTGATAAAAAAGTCCAATATACCAGTGATCTTTTACGTCTGTTTCATGTTGCATTTCTGGAGCACAAATCCTTAATCAAAAACACTAAAAATGGTCACGGAGTAGGTCCTCATTTAGCTGCTCTTCGAAGGTCATTGCCATCTGACAACCCTCTGAGGAGGTTCTTTGACCCATTTGGATGTCCATCTGTGTACCTCACTGGTACAGATATGATGGAGGGTGTGGAGTGTGGCGTAGGCAACGTCTATGCTCAAAACCAACTGGCTGTAACCTATCTTGGAAAGAAAGACAGGGTTCGCATTGTGCTGAATGCAAAAGGGACCTTTACACAGACCTTAGAAAATCTTAAGGAAAACTTAAATGAACATCTGAAGTTAGTCATGCTCATAGCTCTTAGATATGCCATTGCATGTCAGATGGGTGCTCTGGAGTGTCTACTACAAAAAGGACAAACCGACAAAATGAATGGAGACTTGTGTTACTCTGAGAGTTCAGACATTAGCAAAAACAATCACAGCACTGCCTCAGGCCCCAACCAAGACTACACTTTGTTAATCCATGGTGGTGCTGGAGAGGAGATGATGCTGAACCCCATGGTAGTTGGGATTGTTGAGTTTGCTTTACAGACTGCTTTAACTGTTGGATCTCAGGTTCTTCAGCAAGGAGGTAAGAGTCTAGATGCTGTTCAAAGGGCTGTGGAGGCACTAGAGAACTGCTTCCTGTTTAATGCTGGTAAAGGCTCAGTATTCAATAAAGAAGGCAAAAATGAAATGGAAGCTACTATTGTAGATGGCAATTCCATGAGGTCAGGATCAGTTGCCTGTGTGGAGCACGTAAAGAACCCAGTAAAAGCAGCCAGAAGCATCCTGGATAGGTGCCAGCATTCACTTATTGTTGGACAGGGGGCAGAGGAGTTTTTGCAAGGGCTGGAGGAAAGGGAGAAGCCAGTTGAACCCGAGTACTTCTACACAGAAATACGACATAGAGAATTGACTGCCAAGCTTTGTAATGATAATAATCAGAAAAACAATCACCCCCAGACTGTAGGAGCAGTGGCTTTAGATCAGTGGAAAGGTTTAGCAGCTGCAACATCTACAGGTGGGCTTGTGGGGAAGCTGAAGGGGAGAGTAGGAGATACTGCAATTGTAGGGGCAGGTGTATACGCAGATGACAAATTAGCTATTGCTT
Organism: Bostrychus sinensis; assembly: GCA_020698575.1. Classification (NCBI taxonomy): domain Eukaryota; kingdom Metazoa; phylum Chordata; class Actinopteri; order Gobiiformes; family Eleotridae; genus Bostrychus; species Bostrychus sinensis. The sequence continues at coordinate 25,191,859 of CM036253.1, read as the reverse complement.
GCTCTGGAGATGGCGATGTGTTTCTCAGAAATACAGTGGCACAGAAAATAGCTAGTCTATACCATCACAAAGGCTATAATCTTAGGCAAGCGTGTAGAGAAGTAATGGCAGACAACCTGAAAGGGGTTTGTGCTGGGGTCATTGCTGTTGACAGTAAGGGTGATGCCATTATTGAAACAAATGCTGGTGTCATGTTCATGGGATCCGTAATAAATGGCATCCCTCGTGTAGAAGTGCTAAGGCCCATGAAGAGTTTCTCAAATGTCATCTGGGAAACTGATGAGCTTGTGGCCTACCTGCACCCCAACCCTTGGATTCCTGGCACCACCATTCTGACTAGAAAAACTTTAAGTGGGGCAGAGAGCATTTTCATGTTACCTGTACCTGATTATGTGGCCATGCTTGAAGCAGCAAAAACTGTGTCAAATTTTTTGTGCCAGCGATTGTCAGTGCAACGCTGTTCCCTTGTTTTTTATCCATCACCTGATCACCCAGCCCAAATCAGACTGCTTCCTCTATATGGAGTTTCACCCAAGTGGCAGCCTCATCTTGCAGTTGATGAGGAATTCAATGTCTATGACCCTGGCTTTTGTACTTCAAAAAGTGGTCCTCAGTGGGACAATGAAGCATTGACCCACGTTCAAGCTAAGATTAGGAATGGGTTGCCTACACCAAATGCACCGTCCTGCTTTGACTTTTTTGGGGACCCTGATAATGATAATCTGTTTAGTCGAATTGTCTGTGGGTTGCAGCAGCAGTGGAGAGTTTGGGAGGACAGTAAGCATGTTGCATTTCTGACACCATACCCAAACACTCCTGGGTTGACTGTTGTAGTGCCACGAAAACCATTGACCAGCGACATCCTCAGGCTAGAAGACACTGACTACAAGGCATTGATCTTGGCAACATATAAGGTAGCACGACTTGTACAGGAAGGAATGAGAGCTCGAGGTGTTGCCTTAATCTTTGAGGGCTTTGAGATTGACTATGCTCATGCTAAGCTGATTCCTCTGTTACCTGCTCCAGATGGCACAAAGCCTGCCAAAATCCAACCTGAATGCTTCCAGACATACCCTGGATTTGTATCATCAGTAGATGGTCTGTGTGCTGATCCAGAGGCCCTGAAAATGATTTACTCAAAAATCACCCAATGCAGGCCTCCGCATTCATGGCAACAACCACTATCACATGCCACAATAGCCATTAAAAGCAACTGGTACCGCAACTTATTCCAGATTCAAAACACACTCTTCCACAGCACTGTTGAATATTTTCACAATTCCTGTCAGTACTCATATGCCCTGACCCCTCTGACCACAGACACCATCTCGTCCCCAATGGGTCTGGGCTCCGACTCAGAGCCAGTTTCAGTCAACCTGCTTGGTCATGACGTTTACCTGGCTGACTCAATGCAGTTTGTTCTTGAATATTTCCTTCGTTTTCAGGACAACCTGCCAGGGACATACTATATTTCCCCCAGCTTTAGAGGGGAAGATCCTGACTCCACACACCTGAACCAGTTCTACCACGTTGAGTGTGAACTACTGGGGAACATGGACAATGCAATTTCAATTGCAGAGGGATACTTAGCTCATCTTACCAAAGCCATGTTGAAGAAACACTCAGATATAATCATCAACACTGCAGGTACCCTCACCCATGCAACATCTATGCTCAGTAAGCTGGAAGGGAAAACTCCAATACCAAGGGTCTCTCTGGATGACGCTATTCCCATGATGATGTCTTCTGACTGCCTAGAGTGGGTACAGGATGGCCAACCTCAGTTTGGCAGAAAGCTCACACGAAAAGGAGAGCGACTGTTGATAGAAAAATATGGTGGTGCTGTATGGTTGACTGAAATGGATCACCTCGCTGTTCCCTTTTACCAAGCGTATGTTGAGGGCTCTGGACGGTGCAAGGCTAAAGCTGCTGACCTCCTGATGGGACTAGGTGAGACTGTAGGGCTTGGAGAGCGCCACGCCACACCACACATGGTACAGGAGGCTCTCAAACACCACGCAGTGCCAGAGGAATCATACAAATGGTACTTAAGCATGAGGCAAGTGAAGCCACTCCTCACCAGTGGTTGGGGCATGGGAACAGAGCGCTATCTGTGCTGGCTGCTTCAGCACAATGACATCAGGGATATGCATATTATCCCAAGAATGAAAGGAATGAAATACATGCCATGATTCAATGTACTCTAATACTGTTTGGCCCTCAGATGTGAAATAATTATTGTAAGCAGTATTACTGAAAAACTTATGCTGGTAGTGGTAGTCTTGATCCTGGTTGGAGCATGACATTGTTCAGTCACTTGCATAAAAAGCATTTTTTATGGCAAGCAATTTTTTATGGGGTGGCAAACATAAACATATAAGTGTTCTTTTGTTAATCTTCTCTTTTGATATGGATTTTCCTATTTCCTATATATTGGCATTTACTGTTTATAAAGAATTGTTATGAAAGTCACAACGTGTGTCTCGTTTTTATATAGGCCTAGCCTATATATAGCACAAGTAGACCATAATGTGCAAGAACTACATTACTAGTATATAATAGTTGAATGTTATTACTATATGGTATATATGCACAATAACTATGCCTACACTATAGACAGTCTAAAGGGGGCTATAGTCAATGCCAAGGCCAGTGGTTCTCAAATTGTGGTACAGGTAGCACCTGTAGGTGGTACTTAGACTCTTTCTAGTTGTACACAGGACTGGAATTCTGGAATTTTTGACAATGAAAACCATTAAATAAATAATTACAGATGAGTTTAATTCAAATTTAGTCCTATGTTAAATCCTGATTTTTGTCCTGTTTTAGTCATGATCTAGTTTTTTGGGCTAAGTCCTGGTATAGTCTTTACATTATCACAATTTTAATTTTAACAGTCGATCATATAGGATAGTTTTAGTTTGTTTAAGATGGTACTTGCATAGACAAATCTTTTCCGTGGCGTATCCGGAGGGAGAAGTTTCACTGAGAATCACTATCCTAGACAAATTTTCAGTTTCTAAAAATCATTTTTTCTAAACTCACTTAACCCGGATGTTGTAGTAGTAACGACTGTTTGTTTCCGGTATCCAGGACTGACCCCCGGCTTGAGAAGAGCTGTTCCTCTTTTAAACACTGTGATCTTTGTCTTCATTCCTGAATCGTAGGTTGGATTATGCTGGTTTGTGTGTCGAGTTTATGTTGTTGTTTGTCCTTTCCCCTTTAGCGTTTTTGTCTGTGTATTTGTTAATGTCACTCCTTAAATGTAAGGTCAGTGGTCGCTTAGCCAAGAAGCTAGTTAGCGCTTTGAGCTAAGTCAGTGCAAGAAGTGTGCGACTTTCCGTCGAGCCAGCCATTTTCAGAAGACAGTTGTGTTTAGCTTGCTTTGTCTAAGGTAACATATGAACTCATATTACCAAACTGATGGCACCAGCAGTTTATATAAGCCGAATATGTCTGCTTCAGTCTGTTAGCATTTTTAGACGAGCTGAATGTTATGTTATTTGCACAGATCAGACACGGTGTGATTGGCATTGACTTGCCTTTTTAAACAGAGCAAACTATTTACGTTTACATATTTGGATAGGGTGTTTACTCTATCCAGTCTATGTTTGTTCAGTGTTTAGTCTTACCAGGTCAGACTTCTTATGTGAGTCTTAACATTGTACCACTGAGTTGCAGCACTCCCTTTTCATAGTTCTTTTGTGTAGGTTTAATCCCAGTTCTATTCCTAAGCCAACAATTAATGTAAACCATTGCTTCATAATGAAATCTCTGTGTTGTCAGGCTGCCCACTTCTCCATGTGTGATCACTAATGGGTGGCTGGTCACGTAGTGCAGTGTTGGAGCTGTATAGAGCGCTCCTCCGTGCGGGGCGTCATCTTCAGTACACTGACCGTAACTACTACCGCCGTGCTGTGTCCCGTGAGTTTCGTCGCTGCCAAACTCTGACAGGGCCTGAGGAAAAGGAGGACGCACTAAAGAGGGGACAATTCTTCTTGAACAGCAAACTGGGTGGGCTTATGTAGAGTAAAAGGCGTTTCAAGTCATCTGGAAGTTTATCTCCCAGGTGAGGAAATGAAAACATGGGATCAAGGAAATAATTTGTATTAGGTAGTAGCAGTAGTTGTAGTAGTGTTAGAAGTCTTTCTAAAGTAGATGTATCATTTCTCAGAATTACCATGGCAGGTGTGAATGGCGACCGTAAAGGGAAGAAAGATGACAATGGTATTGGCACTGCCATTGACTTTATGCTTTCTAATGCCAAACTTGTGCTGGGAGTGGGAGGAGCAGCCATGCTTGGTATTGCAACACTTGCTGTCAAAAGAGTAAGTGACAATAAGATCTCTGTATCATCATTAACATGAAATTAGGAAAGAAAACTTCAAAATATTTGCAAAATGCTCTTTTTGTGCAGATGTATGACCGTGCTGTAAGTGTTCCCACCAGCCCAACCAAGATGGAGAAGACAGGAAAGAGAAGCTGGGAGGAGCCTGCCTGGATGGGTTCATCTCCTCGGGTCCTAAATCATGACATGAAGGCCTCAGTCAGCCGCTCCTTACAGTCTCTGCCCACCACTTCCCATTCTTTTCAACCAGGTCAGGAATGACTCATTACTGTCCTTTTTAATGTTTATCTTTATGTTCAACTGAAACATGTTACTATGTGAGACTCTTTTTTTGTTTTTGTTTTTTGTGGTATCTTAAATTCTGTTTGAAAATATGTTAACAGACAGCGCATTTGGAGGATTATTGCTTTTTCTTTACAGTGGGTGTTGCTTTTGTTTGGAGCTTTAGTTGGCAATCATTTAGCTGCTTTTGGTTTGGTTGTTGTGTTGTAGGATTTAATGCTTGTGCTTTTGAAGTATTTTAGCACTATAGTAAATCACCCACAGTACCCTTTTCCTTCCTTCTTTTCTATTATATCTTCTTTTACCCTAAATGTTATTAACTCACATACTGAAATGCAAATATCCTTTATTAAACATTTTTTAGACTGTCTACGGAGGGCTGTTGGTCGAGCTGCTGTGGGCGCTAGTGGCTCAACTGAAGCAGACTTGCTTCGAGCTCGAATGCGCCTTTCACTACAAGAGCATCTATGGGAATTCTATCAAAATACAGTGAACATCCCCTCTGAGGAGCAGGCTATGGCCAGGAGAGCAGCTCTGGACATCTGCGCTGAGCTAAGAGTGTTCCTTCATGCCAAGCTGCCTGATATGCCACTGAGAGAGATGTACCTCAGTGGGAGCCTATATGATGACCTGCAGGTACAGAGAATACCATAACTTTTTTAACAGCATAATTTAAACTTATTTTTATTAGAGAAAAGATTAATTGTGGCTTTTACCTCTAGGTGGTAACAGCTGATCATGCTCAGCTGATGGTGCCTCTTATCTTAGAGAAGAATCTGTGGTCGTCTATCCCTGGAGAAGACACTATTATGAATGTCCCAGGTTTCTGGCTGGTCCGCAGGGAAAACTTGGAATATTTCCCACGAAATAGTAGTTACTGGGACCGCTGTATGGTGGGTGGGTACCTATCCCCCAAATCAGTCCTTGAAGTGTTTGATAAACTTGTGGCTGGCTCCATCAATTGGCCTGCTATAGGTAGTGTCCTTGACTATGTTATCCGTCCAGTGGTCCCCTCAGAAACACTCACTCTGGAGGTGCAGTATGAGACTGATCGAAGGCTCTATGTGGACTTCCTACCATTATTGGTGATGGAAGATGGAACATCACTTATCGCCAAGCCTCACCGTCTGGCTGCAGAGCGCCATGAGAACCTGTGGCGTCAGAGTTTCCGTGTGGCTGAGACTGCTCGCCTCAGGGCTCTGGACCAGGAGGATGGAGGCTGTCGCTGCACATGTCTAAAGGTGGCCAAGGCTGTGTGTAAGCTAAACCCTGCTCTCAGCCGGCTCAACTCCAGCCAGCTCACTAATGCCATTTTACTGCTGAGTGAGAAAGAAGGGGACTGGACCCAGGAAGCACTGGCTGACCGCTTTCTTCAACTGCTGCGAGCTCTAGTGGGACACCTAGAAGCTGGGAGACTGGCTTGTGCTCTTAGCCCAAAAGTTAATTTATTCTGTGAACTCACTGAACAGGAAGTGGATGAGCTGGGGTACACACTTTACTGTGCCCTGTCAGACCCAGAGGGGCTTTTGAGAACTGCCCTGGAACCGCCTCCCTGACATCAACTACATTATGCCTCAGTATTGGTCATGTAGCCTGGATATGGTAAAAAACGATGCATGAAAACATCCCTTGCTCAGACAATGCTCTCATTGTTTTTATGGCCTCTTCCAAAACATATAAAAATAGTGACAAATGACAAAAATAGCTGTTATACTGAGTTTAACTTATGCCATAATAAGGCTTTACGTATGAGATGTATGATCCAAATATTTTTATTTTAAGAATAAAGTTCAGGCTTAGTTACTGGAGTTCATGGTTTTTACTAAAGCCATTGTATTAAAGTTCTAATAGTCACTGCTATAACAGTGTAAAATACAGTGTGTGAGACCTTTTTATTAGCAAAAGATTTCAGGGACACTATACAGCCTATGTTGAGTTGGACGTTAATGTGTGACTCCTGACTGTGTTTGTGCCATTGTTTCATAGCGCAAAATGCTTTCTTTGTATTTAAACTAAAAACTTAATAAATTGTTCAGCCAAAAAGAGTCAATATTTCTAAAAACATAGTTACATCTATACCTGCCAAAGCACATATTTACAGTGGCTGTACATAAAATATTTTATATGCATCTCTGCGGAAATGTGATGATTTCAGTGATGAAAGCTGCATGTATGTCCCAAATTGAACAATTCAAATTTACAACTATGTTGAAGTATGAGCCATTTCTGCCAATCAGTTGTTAATGTTTTCAATCCAGCAATTAATGTGCAAACCAATTCAGAAATTAATGATTGTTTTTTTGATTTACCAACTTGTTAGTGAGCCAGAATTTGAACAACTGTTTAGTTTATTTTGTTTAGTTTATTTAGTGAGCGAAATATTTCCCGGTGATTGAATATTAATCAGCTCTTTGATTACTTAAAAGGCGCTTTTTTCAGTTCCATTTCTTGCACAGGTCAGACTTGCGTTAATTTTATGCTGTTTCTGTGTGTTTTGTAGTTTTATTATGTTTAGTTTGTGCTTTTTGCTAAACACATCAGTTATGTGATATACAGCAAAGGGTAGATATAGTATTTAATGCCATGTTGCCCTCAGCAAAACTTTCAACATAATCCTTGTCATATAATGGTAATGGCTCTAGCCAAGCATTCTACAGCTAGAATAGTCTGAAAGCCCTGTGCTAAAAAATTTTATTAGAACTACTAAGACAAGGGTACTCATTCAGTTGATATGCGTACATGTCATAGCATTATCAACAAAAGCTACCAGCAGGTGGCTTCCATTTGTAGATCTCAGTGGTTTATCATTAGATGCTCAAGTCGGAGATCATGATGAGATCAAGTCTATTTAAGGTTTCTCTCTTGTGTAACTTTAGCTTTGTTTCCAAGAATCTTGAAGCCAAAGTAAACCTGGTGCATTGTAATGATAGCTAAGGATTTACTTGGTCTAAATAACAGAATTTACGCTAATGTCTTTTCTTTTCACATAGCCTTAGAATGAAAAAGTGCAGTGTTGTGTAAGTTGCTAATCCACTTTTTGTATTGTCAAAATGGAAGGTTTTACATTGTTTATAGTTGTGTTTCAGAAACAATAGAACCAAAATTAGTTATATTTTTGTATTTATTGTACATTTGTAAACCAAAGGCAGGATAATTTATTTTCTATTGCTGTGTTTCATCAAGTGCTTTGTTCTTAAGTCACATGGACTTATACTGCATTGTTTATGCTATAAATCACCACTGTACTGAAGTGACGAGTCACTGTGCCACATTTTAAATGTCCAACAGTAGCTCTCTACCTCTGTGGGTCTATGTTGCATGCTGTGCCCCTTTAAATCACCTATGGAGCACTAATACCATCATTAAATGTTGCAAATGACTAATTTTGCATAGCATGTTTCTTTTTCATTAAGCAGAGAACAATTTAAAACAAAAAAAAAGCTTTATTTGACAAATAAATGCAGTTTTAAAACATGTATATAAAAACTCCCAGACATTTGAGAGTACACATTTTGAAAGACATGGGACATGAAAATTGTGACAACAAAATGTACATAGACAAATTTGTTTCTTTGTGCAGTCAAATTTTAAACTTGGCATTAAAAAATGCTCTTTGAAAGCTGTTCAGGTAGCAAATGTGACACCTCTTCCTCATAAAAAGATGTCAATGATAAGAACCTTTACTGCAGTTGACAGAATGTACAGTTTACCACTAGATTAGAGGACGTGCAAGCAAATAAATGTTACTTGGCAGGTGCAAACCCCACGCGATCAGTGCTCCTGTCAAACACAGTGTAGTACTTCCCTATGAACACATCTCCAAGGATCCACAGAGGACCTGCAGGGGGTGGGATGTCCATGGCCATGAACCCTGACAGACACACTGATGCTCCCATTTGAGATTCCTGTAGAATGAAACATTTTGGAACAGGAGCGTAACTGGGTCATATTTTATTTGGTACATGTTGTATGTTACTCATTCCTCAGTAATTATAGCAGTGCCTCTTTTAATTACCCATTTGACAGATACAACATGCCTTACCTTCATGACATAATCCTCTCCAGTCAGATTATACATCTTTCCTCCAATGTTAAATGAGACAACAGGCAGAGTAGGAATCTTCTTGCAGTCAATCATGTACTGCAGAGTAAGGAAATATGTATAATTGCTGCTCCACCCAGAGTCACATGTCAGTCCTCTTTTAAGCAGAACAAAACAGCAATTCTTCAAGTGTGTTTTTTACCTCTCCCATTATCAAAGGCAGGGCTCCAATGGCTTTGTGCAGAGCTCTGACTTCTGCCACAGGGCCCACAATCAGAGATGTTCCTGTGTCAACAATGGCTTGACAACCAGACTTGCAAAGAGTCAGCTGACTACCAACATTAATTCTGTGGGGTACATTGAAATAAAGGTCAAATCTAGCCAGCCAATAAGACACCTTCTAATTAATTGATTATATTAATACTGTGCTGTTGTTAATTTTTTGTCCCGGTTATGTTAAAAAGATTAGAAATTAAATCAACCAAAACTATTATAGTTCCTCGCTAAAGACAAAGGTTTTTTTTTGTTACCCAGACATGTGAATCTGCCAGTAGGCTTTTCGAGTTACATTCACATAGTGCAGCTCTCCGGTGTAATACTGCGGATCAGTTCCTCCCAGGATCAACTCTCCTCCTACTTCTGCTTGTGAATCTCTAAAGGCATGTGACAGTGAAAAGAGCAAAGATCAACAAGGACTGTGTTAACCTTAATGCAGACATCAGTATAATAGTTAAGAGCAGACACTGACCTACTTATGTAAAATGAGAAGACATTCTGTGGCAGCAATTTGGCAGCCATAGCGGTGTCAAACACTGGAGTAACTTTGGCGACAGATATAGAAGGATACGCCATGCCCAGGACCCCATCAAAACGTGCAACTGCAAATGTGATGCCAGGCTGCTTGACTGCCTCACCGAACTGCTGTTTAGGCACAGGCAAACCAGCCAACTGGGAGTACAGGAAATAGAAATCATGAAAAGTGAACATTCGATTAAAAAAAAATGGGAATGGTGTGACTACAATAAAAGAAGAATGCAGTTTAACAAAGGATTTTGTGAAAAAGGTTATGTGGCTGATAGGAACTCACCGAGATTGTGTCACCGCTGATAAAGCCAGACAAGCTGCCTCTGCCATATCGAATAGAGAATTGTGTGCCATTCTGAACATAGGTGCTTGACTTTTTCGAGTTGTAGCGGTGATGAAGCCCTAATTGGGCAAAAAAGTATGATTGCAATGTTAAGTGTAGCCTTCTGAATGGGTTAAGACACAACCTCAACCTTATCGAGCAATAGTAAAATGCACATTAGTCACAGCTCAAGTTGTATTATTCTTTATGTAAAATCCAACTTTTGATCTGCCCATTGCGAAATTATTTAGTTACAGATTACTAAACCTGTGAATGGCAAGCCAGGCACTGCATGCGTGTGTGACGCTTTGATACACTCCAAAAAATATACTTACAACAGGCCACATCAAAAAAAGAACAATGAATAGAGGGAACCCAGAGGTTGGATGAACCAGTGTCAAACAGCACAGTGAATTCTTGTGGAGGAGTGCCAATACTAATTGATCCATAGTATTGAGCCTGTAAAGACAAATATAGGAAATTCTTTGGTTATCAGCTCATAATAATAGAGTAAGGTTTAACAGATTAAGTAATCTGGACAGAGTCTGTAACATTTGTACAATAACTTAAAAAGGCAGCTAATAATTAATCTAAAGGAATCTACAAATATATTTCTTTTTCCAAGCCTATGTAGCAAAATAATAAATAGAAAATGGTGAGTAAAACAGCATTATCTTTATGACAGTATTATGAAGGTTATTTTGTGTCTTTATTCAGTGTATCCTTTACACTTAATTTTTATAAGAACAAATTTTTTCAAACAGAAATTTTATGCATTGTAGTTTTTTTTCACACCGTTATTGCACTGAATATTGAAACAGCAAATTTTAGGAACAAAATTTTTACTCATTGTATTTTGAGCAAAAATTAAAATGCAATAAGTAAATAAATCTCTAAAAAAGCTTTCATAATAAAAATAAACCAAATAACCTTTCGTAAGTTTCACCTGCAGTTTAATGTTTACATTTTCAGTTCCAAAATATGCTTAACACTTGTCACGTCGGGGCGTGCTACTTCCTGTGTTCTCAGTAAGGCTTTTAGTTTCGTCCACTATTTCACCACAGTCAACTTGTTAGAGTTTATGAACTGGATTAGTAGTTGAAGCTCAAAAACTTGCATACATCCATGAAGTTGGTCAGCCTCTCCACAGGCAGGGAAGGAGAGGGGGAAATGTCAGGTGAAGACTTTGCCATTGCCCGCAGCTCATCCAGTGACTTGCCATTGTCGCTCAAAATGCGGCGTAGGCTTCTGGTTTTATGAAGGGGAACCCTGAAAGAACACATTCAAGACATTACAGGAGGCACAGGGAGATGTTTGCAGCCGACTTCCGTATGGGCACAAAGATGTACAGTAGCTCACAGAGGCAGAAGTTACTGCGCAAGCCCGGTGTCACACGACCGTTTACTTTAATTAATTAGAAGCACGCGGGAGTAATTAACTTGAGGTCATAGAAAGTAGTTAGCTTAAATGGTCGCTACATTAGACGCAGACATTTCTTCTACAACAAGAAAGTAAACTCACATTTAAGATTAAGATTAATATTATGATATTATGCAGCTTTTATTTGCAAATAGTAAAACTCAAACTCAAAATATAATACCTTATGATGGCCGAAGTCAGTGCTATCGCCAGCACACTGAAAATACAAAGTAACACCAACCGAGCCATGGCTGTCTTCGCTAAAAGCTAAATGTTTTAATCCTAAAAGGGCTCCGTCTCAAAACACTACCTCATGTGACGCAGTGGGCTACATGAACGCTCTTCGGCCAACTCCGTATCTAATCGTTTGGTTTCGCTATCGGGCTTTGTGATTGGTGGAAGATGCTCAAGGACAGTTCTTATTGGTCGTGAGGTGTGGTCGTCTTTTCAGAATAAATGGCGCCCTGGGAGTCTGGCTCGTGCTGTTGTGACTGGGAAAGGTAAGACAACCAAGGATAAAACATTTAAGTATTAAGCTAAACTAATTTATTTTTTAACCCTCAGGCCCTCCTTTAACAAAATCACGTTCTTCACCTCAAAGCCCTTTTAGGTCACTAAGGTGGTAAGGTGAAGTCTATAAAACATGAAGAAACAAACATTTTTGTTTTTGTTTTTTATCATTAACATCATACATTGCAAAAGTGAATTAATTTTCATATTTTTAACCCTTTAAATGCCAGTTTGTTGACATAATTCCCACATATTTGTAAATAATATTGTAATAAAAATATTTGGAAATAATAAGGAAATTATTTCCCTCAGTGCAAGTAAAAAATGGTGGATCTGGTGGTGATTTTTTATTTATTTTTTTATTTTTTAGCCTCAGACTGACAGAGTTACAGAGGAATTAACACGATTTAACATTTCTGTATTGAAATGGCAGTATAGTGAATTTGTGAGTTTTTAATTTAAGTCAAAAGGACCAAAAAGGGCTTTATGGGGAATGTGAAAGTAGAAAATTCAGGTTTTTTTTTTTTTTTTTTTTTTTGGTTGTGACACTGAAATTCTAAAATTAATGTATTAATGAACATCTTTGTTAAATATCACCCTAGCATAAGAAATGCCAAAAAAAAAAAAAAAACATTTGAAAAAACCTAAATGGTTGCCAAGGGTGCCTGCGGGTTAAGTAAAGATAAACATACAGAGGCGCAGTGGGGCCCAGGGTTTTTATAGACCCCTGGGAGTGGGCCCTTGTCCACTCAGGTTTTTACCTTAAAATAATTTTAATTCAAGTTAAATTTAACCAACTAATTATATATTACAAGACCTGGATCGATCTGTATCATCTGTGAGCCAGTTTATCTCAGGAAATCAATGTGTTTTCACATAATTTTACATTCAGTAGTACTTTACGCCACTGTAAACTTGTATAACAATTTTACCTTTCGACAGCTACCTGAATGAAGAAAGATCTGAAGAGCAAGAAAAGGGGAAGGCATATATTTTATATTTTCTTATGCTAAAACGCATACAACATTATACATGTGTAATTAATAAATATTATGTTGACATTTTATAGAGCCTTTTTTGAATCTGTCTTAAGGTATGAAATAGTCAGCTGGTTTGGGAACCTGACTGTGAAACATAGACCACAGATTCTCAGGTTGGTCAAAGTAGCAGGGATGATCATGGATGTGTTCACTCCTCTGATCTCCCCTCAAGTTGTTTTTGAACAATCTGCTCTAAGGCTCGTAAGGCTCGTAAGATCTTAGCAGACTCCTCTCCAGTGACGTGACTTAGTAATGTGGGGCCCCACTGCAGGATTTCAGAATGGGCCCTTAAGTTATGAAACACATTCAGTACTTCAGGTTCATGCACTAAGCTTTTTAATTTATAAAATATCACTGTTTTACTGGAGTTTGATACAAAAAACAGCAGCTTATTCGTGAATATTTAGTGACAATTTTGTTAAACTTTGCACACAAACCCAACAGAGCTCTGCGTTCTGCAGGCCAACACCTGCTGGAGGTCCCCATGACCAAAAGTAAACAGTGGGGCGACCGTTCGTTCGCTGTAGCTGGTCCAAGACTTTGGAACACTTTGCCGCTTGAGTTAAGGACCATTACAGATCTGCCTTTGTTCAAAGCTAAGCTAAAAATGTATCTGTTTAGACTTGCTTTTAGTACTTAACTGCATTGTTTCACCTATATTACTATATTTTATTTTGAAAATGTTTTACTTTTGTTTTAAACTGTTATAGTTCACTTGTTTTTAGTTGTTTTTATCTTTTTATTATTGTACTTTGGAAAACACTTTGGTTCACCTGTTGATGTTGTAAAGCGCAAAATAAAGTTTGATTGATTGACTGATGATAAACTATTTTAGTTTTTTATTACAATTTGTGTTTTTTTTTTATTTATTTTTTTTTAGTTTACACATTTAACAGGGTTTAAAATTGAAATAATGTTAACAATTTAATTCTGTAACAGTTATGTGCTGTTCCTAATTATTATGAATATTTTAAACATAGACTTGACCATAGATCAGTCCCTCAAGGATTTCACAGGCAATTTTTGTGATTGTTGTGGGCTAAAATGCCTGATTTTGCGAGGATTTTTTGTAAAAGTTGCAATTTTTTTGTCTATAATTCACAAGTAATACGTACCAGAGGTGATAAAAATACATTGTTACTTGAGTTTTTTTCTTTAAAATATTAGATAAAAATACCTGTATTTGAACAGGCCAAGCGTACCTACTTTTTTAAAAGATATTGCTGTGTTATTAGGCTGTTTTTTGGAGCTATTACACTGCCACTGATTCTGATTCTGATTCCACTGAGATCTTCTCTGGTGGTTCCTGTTGTGTGCTGTAGAACATCCAGTCATTAAAAAACAGAGGAAGTTTGCTGTACTAGGTTTTCAGGAAGGTTATTAGCCTGCAACATTAACATTTAAAGAACAATGACCTCAAACTTTATTGTTGTCATACGCTGCCCATTCAACTTTTTAGGCAAAAAGGCGGGGGAGAAGGTAGAGGGAGGCACAAAAGTGTCGGTGCGTTACTTTTCTGATCAGCACTAAACTCAGAGCCAATCACCTGTCCGTTCAACGCCGACAGGTGGGCGTTTTCCCATAATCCAAGGCAAGTGTCCTCCCTCGGTCCAAACAAACGGCTAATGGAACAGACTTCAGAGTGAATGAGGAGCGTCATCACAGTCACACCTCCTGATTAGTTTTAGTGTCATTTTTTTCAGATATACTTGTGAAATCCAAAGATCGAAAAAACGGTATCAGAGGAGTTGCACTCAACTGGGTGAGGTCATACTTGACTAATAGACAGCAGTTTGTTTAGTTAGGAGAAAGTACATCTAGATGGAGGCACATCACTTGTGGTGTGCCCCAAGGATCTATTTTAGGACCAAAACTGTTTTTACTTACTTACTACATAAATGATCTGTGCTATATTTCAACAAAATTGAAATATGTGCTTTTTGCTTATGACACTACTATATTATACTCAGGGAAGGACCTACAGCTACTTATGACGGAGATTACAACAGAATTAAATAAATTTAAACAATGGTTTAAAAGAAACAAACTGTCAATGAATATAATGAAAACAAAAATGATGGTATTTGGAAAACAAAAAAGCAATATTGATGTACAAATAAAAAATAATGACATCAACATAGAGAGAGTATATGAGTATACATTTCTGGGTGTAATCTTAAGTCATGATATTAGCTGGAGACCTCAAATAGTCAGTGTCTGCTCAAAAATGGCAAGAAGTATAGCAATAGTGACCAGGTCTAGGTGTCTGCTGGAGTATAGAAGTTTACAAATCACCTATAGCTCATTAATTTTACCTTATATCAGCTATTGTGCAGAGGATTGGGAGAATACATTAAAAAAAAAAAAAAATACACAAAAAAATAAAGAGAGAGATGTCCATAATGTTGGGTTTAGGGATCATACAAACACACTCTTTTTGAAATCACAAGCTATAAAACGGACGACTTAGTAAATTTTAG
Organism: Bostrychus sinensis; assembly: GCA_020698575.1. Taxonomy (NCBI): domain Eukaryota; kingdom Metazoa; phylum Chordata; class Actinopteri; order Gobiiformes; family Eleotridae; genus Bostrychus; species Bostrychus sinensis. Next base: position 25,176,612 of record CM036253.1, on the reverse strand, counting down.
TACTATACAAATAATATAATATTATACAAAGCAAGTCGCAATCCACGGAACATTCAAAAATGTTTGTGCAATGGTAGAGATGGGAAATATAATCTAAGAGGAGAATTTTTCCTAAAGAAGCAGTTTGTTCGTACCACTCTTAAAAGTATGGGCATCACAAGAGGAGGTGTGAATTTGTGGAATGGGCTGGATAAGGAGATAAAGAGTTGCACAGCATTAGAGCACTTTAAAAGATTGTATAAGCACAGTATCTTTAGGAAATATGCAGAAGAAGAGCAAAGTATGTAATGTGTAACATTTAATATGCACATAATGTATTTGCTGTGAGCATGGGTCTATCCTCTGGGAAGGCAAGTTTGAATGTACTGATTAGGGTTTTTGCGGTATGCATGCACGCATGCGCGTGTCTCGTGTGCATGGGTGTAGACATGTATGTGTATTTTGAGAAGATAATTTGGAGTGTGTTGATGGTTTCTGTGGTGTGCGTTCACGCATTCACACGTCCCAGGTGCATGGGTGAATTCCTGCATGTGTACTTTTGAAAGGTTAGTCTGGAGTGTATTAACTATGGTTTTGTTGTATGCTGGCACACATGCAGGTATCTTGTATGCATGTTTGTGTACTTTTGAGAGGAAATTTGGAATGTATTGACTATGGTTTGTGTTTGCAAGCACACATGCACGTGTCTTGTGTGCATGGATGTGTGCATGCATGTGTATCCTGGGGAAGGCATACATATATATGCACATAATGTTGTGATTATTATGAAGTAAGGGGCATAGGAGTTTATAAGTTGTACTTCATCCTACTCCTTTTGGGCGGTATTTTATGAGGGATTCTTGGTTGTTGGTATATTAAAATACATGTACATCTATTGCCTAAATAAAAAAATAAAATAAAAAAATAAATCTTTACATTATATTAATACAGTACTTAAACATTTATCACTTATTTAGTCTTTTATAAACAGAGAGGGGGGAGTTCACCTGGGGTGGGGGGTCCAATTTTTTCTGGGGGGACACTAAAGGGGGAGAAATCTTTTTGGGAGGAAGTAAACTTTATTTTTGTGTGTGTATTTGTGTGTGTGTGTGTGCTACATTTTAGCTTATAAATAATCTCAACTTTGCTAAAGAAGATTTTAAAAGAAATACATGCCCATGGCCTGCCGTTTTTTCAAAAAAGCAGCAGTGCACTGAGGGTAATTTTGGCCGATACAAGACAGCGAAGGATCCACTGATGTATCCGTGGTGAATTAGCCACATTTTAGCCAAACAGAGGACACCTGCCTGGGAAGGACATGAACACTAGAACACACCTTGGGTGACAGATGATGACGTGGATGCCTTCCTGTGACGTAATCAAGGCAAGGCAAGGTACCTGGGCTTTGAGAAACACCCCTGGTCTCCTTTGGATCTCACGAGCTTTTGGTGACCGCTGCACTTGTGACATCACAGAAGATGGTAGCAAGTCCGACACAAATCTAACCAGCGTGCACTGTGCACAGACTGACACTGATCTAAACTGCGCAAGTATGGCTCATCTCGAACACACCTTATGAGTGCGCCCAACCTTGGCACCGCACCTCCATGTCACGACTATGTTCCCTTCTGTTTTTGAGTGCGCCGCACCTCCGCATCACACCTCCACACCGCTTTGTCTGTGGCTCAGCCCGACCTCTGGCGCACATTACCGGTGTGCTGCTGCTGATAGAGAGAGAGAAGCTGCTCTGCTTTGAACAGGGGGCAACCCACAGACAGCAGCAAGTGCAGCAAAAGGCAGTTTTGAAAGAAAACCTCAGGGATAATTGGCCAAAGTTACAGAAAAGTTGTGAGTTTGGACAAAGTTGAAGGGTTGCGCTTAATTTGCGGGGATTGCTTGATTTTGTGTTAATAATTACTTGCAACATTGCAAAATCCTGGAGGGACTGATAGAGGCCCACTCTAATGAGCCCCTAAACCTCCTGGGCCCCAGTGCAGTTGCACTGGCTGCACTGCCTGATGTTACGCTCCTGCTCCTCTCATGTATTAAAATGCGAGTATGAGCTACTGCGGTCTGGCAGGAGGTACAAGATTCCCTTGTGTGGACATAATAGATACAAAAACTCATTAGTTCCTCATTTAATTAGGCTAATTAATGAAATGGAGCTAAGTGTAAAGTGCTAAATGTAATTGTGTCATGCTGTAACATTTACTGGTTATATTGCACTTGCCTGGAAATTCCAGACTCACTGCTGTATCAGTGGATGAGTCTGGTCGCCATAGAATCAATTCGATTTCTAGCGCGGAGCAAACGGGCAGCGGAGTTAGCCAATCAGAAAATGGCGGACGTGACGTTAACAAAGTGACAAGAAAGTAAGCAACGCGAAAACATTTTTTTTTTTTATAAAGGGTTCTAGTGCTGCAAGCTGCTGTGGTTTTAATGACTCGATATGTTTTTGGTCATTTAAAACGGAATTTACCGCTGAATGAAACAAACTCGGCTCCTCAGTGCGCCACTTTGATTGTTGTTGTTGCGGATGTTGCTCGCGAAGAACACGTGACTTAAATAAGCGAATCAAAATGCACGGTACAGTTGGGATTTGAGTAAACCACTACGGACAGCGTGGTGACCAGACTGATATTTCTCTGTATAATGATACAGAGACATATCAGTCTGGATTTTCCAGGCAAATATTGCACATGGGTGTATGACTTTGGTGTTTTTTGTTGTTTAGATTATATCTTCTATGTTTGTATTTGTGTATGCAGCTGGCCCTGGCTCTGAGACAAATTTCTCCCTAGGGAGACAAACAAATAAAGAAATCTGAATCTGAATTACATTTGGATAACTTTTATTAAAAAAATTAATAAATGTGTTTTCTTGACTCCCCTATTTCAGTACACAATGGGACTATACAAGTTTAATTTACTCTCACATTACACCAAGGCTCACACAAATAGGCTAGTGATGTTTTCCATGATATATTACTGGAAAGGTGTAAATTCAACATTTTGAAACAACTGACAAACTATAGCAGTTTATGTCCAACCCAATTTACAAAAACGAGTCAAAGTCAATGAGTCATCTAAACTACAACAAAGTGCCCTTTCTGACAGACACTGCCTGGGCCTGTTGAACCAGTTCAGATAGCATTCTCAACACATATTAAAAGAGCTGTATGTATGTAGACAACAATACAAAAACACAAATTTGTTACAGTACCTGCCTCAAGAACAATTAATTTTATTTGAATTGGTTCTTTGCCAAATCAAAGTTAAAGTTTAATTTTGTGACTAAGAGAGGAGAACACTGAATATATTATAGTAGATTATGTGCATATCTGAACTTACTTATATGTGTTTTTATATTCATGTATAAAGTTAAAAACACGGAACCACCCTTAAATTTACTAGGGTGCTCCAGGTAAACACACCTTTACAGATGGTGATGGAATGAGAGACAGGGAGGGGGTAAGACAAAGAATGTAGGAGGAGCAAGCATCTCTGGCATTCGTCAACGAACCAGAACAGATATGTTGCTGCTGATTTGAAACAACATGGACAACTAAAAGAAGACTTTTGGACTGGAGTGTGACGGTAAGAACCAAGTTGTTTATTTCAATGTAATCTATACATTATGTGTTTATTTATTTATTTATGTATTTATTTAAAGGGACAATGCATAGTCATGAACATACAATGTAAATATGCCAGATTTAGCCAATTGGCTACTTTCCATCTGTAGTCCCTGGCAGATCAAATCAGATAAAAAGGACACAATTACACACATAAAATACAAACAGTCATCACTGGAAATATAACATTGTAGAAAGAGTTAACAAGGTGTTATTTATGATAGGTTTCAGTTCACTTTACCTGGATGGTTAGCACTGCATTATTATTATTAAAAGAAATATCTACAGTATATCACAGTACAGATTTACAGTATATTGGGTTAACAACATTGAGCCTATTGTAATCACTAATGAATTAGTTTACACTTTTGACACACAAATAGACATATCACACATCTGCTCCTTTATTTAAATAACAACTTGTTAAAATAGTAGTATAACATAATTAAAAAGTTTTAACTCTCCTTCATCTTACAGGATGCTTTTCAGTTGTCATTGAAGTTGTTAATGTTGCATTAATATTTATATGTTAACCCAACAAGATAACAAAGTTGCACAATGACCTCCCGCATAACGAGCTCTTACACTACAATACAGTCCATCCCCGAGGACCCTGACACACCAAAGGTATGTCCAAATGATGCATCCCTGTAGATAATCTGCTACTGTATACATGCTATCATCATACTATAGCTTTACTATAACCATGAACTGCGATCTTTTTTGCATATACTGTATTGTCTATGTCTTTTTATTGTTTTTATCACTGACTTCTTTGCATTGTCAGCCTGCTCCTACAGATGACTGCCTATCAGAAGTAAATGCCAGGCCTTTAGCTTGTCCCGAGTCCAAAATAAAACATGACAGTGCTGAATGTAATCAGAGTAATGCTGTCGCCTCAACTGACCAAACAACCAATGAACCAGTGAGTGAAAAGTGTTCAACAAAGGCTTTCTGGAACTGAAGATTTGGTGTAACAAATTACTGTATTATCTTTTATCACCAGAGTCCTCCATCTGATTCCCCCAAACCCCAAAGTCTTAAAGAGAGCACGTATAGCCTTGCAACTGAGCCCACTACGCCAACTGATGTAAGCTAACTGTTGAATGTTAAATACTCTGATTAAGTAAAATATCTTTGGCATCTCATCACAGAAGACATGGCAGATGATGATGATATTTAGAGACAGTGTAGTATGTTGTATGTTCAAGCTAATATTCTCTCTTGAACGTTTGGGTCATGCATAGATGAAGGGACGGTGACTTTATTTAAAGCTTACTGTCCCTGTTGTACATACTTATCTATCAAACCAAACTACAAAAAACTGTTTACAAAGACTGCAAGTGGTATATAATGATACTTTGTAGGTGCTAATAAGGAGACCGAGATGGACCAGTGCAAGTGAAATGTTTCTGTCTACAAGAAATAGCACTTTGCCACTGGTTTTAGGGAACCATATACATTTAACTGCAGGTGGAATGACTGACTATACAATTATTTTGAGTTTACCAAATATCAGGATTAGACTGCAGTAGGCTACAAATCTACCGTGGAAACTGCCTTTTTACAATGTGTAATTATAGTGTTAAGATTTATTTCCCTCAACATCTCTCTTGCATAGATTTTCAAAAAGACTGAAGCAAAACGCTCCTCTTCACTGCCACGGCCTGAGCGACCCCCTCCTCCATCTGTGTATTATGGCAGACGTCCTTCTTTGCCTAAGTCAACATCTATGGTAGAATGTTTCTGACAAAAAGCAGTGTTTGTATGTTGTTTCCTTTGACATTGTGATTGTTTTTTAAAGCCCTCTGACAACGAGGATGGGCAAGAATCCATTAATTCTTCTGCAAGTTCAGACCAACAGTCCCCCGTGTCACCAGGTCCAACAGACGAACAGGGGACCCCTTTTGGGATATACCGCCCAACAGTAGGATCCTGCATTTACTGTTCAAATATTATTTAGTTTAAAGATTATTTTATAGATCAGTTAATAGGAAGTATGTTTTAAGTATACTATCTCTGTGAACACAAACATGACACTGTGTATTTGTTTTTTAACTTAGACAGAGGACAGTGAGAAACCTGCAGTTCCACCTCGGCCCCCTCAACCCAAGCAGCCCTACGTCTCATCTGCATCGTTGACTTCTGAGGTATGTCAACTTTTTGAAGCTAACAAGAGGTAAAAACTGGTGAGGACAGGTGCCAAAATAGCAGCACATACTGTATTACAGTCATTAATTCACAACAGATTTTCCAAGTTGTATTCTGTCTGCTTGAATTACATTTTAACACTGTCTAAACCATTGAATATGCGACATTTATCAACTACAGTAGCTATTAAGGCAGTCATTTTGAGATAATGATTCTCAAGTCTTTATCTTTTTTAAATATTGCTGCATACCTCTCTGCTGTTGTGCTACAGTGCAGACCACCACCACCTGCATTCAGTCCTCCACCCCCACCATCAGAGACAGACCCACTGTACAGTGAGATAGAACAGCCATCTTATTTGCACATTCTGCCTGAACATGATAATGTGATGGAGACGGTAAGTGACGATGGCGACAAATGCACAAATGCATGATTTGAGATAATTAAAATGAATGCTTTTAAACTTTTTTTTTTCATTTTTTCCTTTAGCCATTTGAGACGTCAACTATTAAGTCCAATTCTTCCACACGACGTTCAACCTTGGCACTTACACAGGTATAGTCTTAATCCTATAATGCCTAATTTGATCAACATTAAATTTATCAAAACATAAAAATGTACTCTTTTCTTAGGAAACAATAAAGATGTTAAAATGGTTGAAATTAGTGTCAAGTAAGTAGCGTGCATGCACAGTTGTACAATGTGAAATACTTAAATATACTATAAAAGGTTTAAAAGGTTATTAATGTGTCAGAGAAACAGAGAAACAGAGAAAATTGCTATATATATATATATATATATATATATATATATATATATATATATATATATATATATATATATATATATATATAATATATTGTTGTTTTACCAATTCTATAGAGACAGACTACATGCCTCCATCTTTGTATGGTGCCAGTATAGAAGAAGAAATCAGGTATGCTATTTATTATGCATAATATCTTTATAGCATAAATATATATAAGAAATACATTTCTGGTGTAAGAGGTAATGGTTATTTTGTCAACGCAGTGACAGAACATTGATATTTGTGAATCCACTTTTACTACAGATCATTTCATCAGACAGCTCTGAACCTGAAGCAGGCCCTACGCCTCTTCAACCTTCTCATGATGAAGCGCAGTGAAGTATTGCGGGACCACATCTCAGAGCTCACCTCCATATCTGATGCTCTGGACAAGGCGCTGAAAAAGAAGAAAACCATCCAACTTGCTGGAGGCACTACAGGTGCTGTAGGGGGGGTCACTGCAGTGGTGGGCCTTGCCTTGGCTCCAGCAACCCTTGGGGCCTCACTCATTGCCACAGTGGTGGGAGCTGGTATGGTGGCCTCTGCTGGGGGCGTGTCTGCTCATGTTGCTAAAGCCAAAAAGAAAGTTATCACTAGAGATGGAGTTGAGAGCATAATAAATGACTACACAGACAATGTGAAGGACATTGAACATTGCTTGAATTTCATCCTCTGTGGTATGAATGAGCTGCGAAGGTATGACATTGCAAGGTTACAGAGAGCAGGAGCCCAGCTTGATGCAGTGAAGCTTGCACACCTAACACAGTCAGTGTTTAATAACATGGACAGTTCCTGGAGAAACCCAGCTGCACAGACAGGTGGAATGTCATCAGAAAGATTGCTTCAGGGTTTTACTAAAGAAATGGATTATTATTTTACAGAAAAGGATTGTCAGAAGCTGAAAAAGTCTCGAAAGAGCAGATTTTCTGGCCGAGTGCGATTACTTGCCGAAAATCTTCAAGATGAATTAGATTACTTAAATCATATGTGGGAACTGTTTAGCTGAGACAACTATGCGAAAACTTTGTCTTTGTCCTCGTTATAAGAGTTGCTATTATACACCATATGTAAAACTGATATATATTTTAAATAAAAATTCTAAATATTTCGAGATTTTGCTTACTGTTACCTTTTTTACATGTTTTTATAAAATGTTTTTATTGAATACTACTAGTTTAATTGTTTTTAGCACGACATTCTGAAAAACATTTAGGTGGCACTATTTAGTGTGGGTGGAGTGCGGAGTCTTCCGCGGAAGGATACCTGCTCACAGCTACGCACGAGCATGTGCTTGAGCTCTAAAACACCGTCGTTCCTCGTTAAGCGCCATTTTCCTTCCCGCGGATCAACAAACTAACAGCTTTGAGGCACAGCGTCCTTTTTTGCCGAAATGGCAGTGTAAACGTGTGCAGCGACTCAGCAGCAGCCAGCAAAACAGTGCTCTACCAAGTGCACTGAAGTCCTCTCTAATTCAGCAAAATGTTGTAAGTATTTGTGATAATTTTTTGTTTTTTGTCTCTCTCTGGCTTACAGTAGGCCTCAGGCGCCTTCGGTTGCTGCGCGCCATCCATAATCTTTATTAAATTAGATATTTAAAAAACACTAAACATTTTTATCTAGTGGAATCTGTATTATTTTGAGTTCGACAATATAACGATCTATATTTAGGTGTTGAAGTGACGTCACGTGAAATATATATTTTGGATGTGATGTAAATATACTCGCCTCATTGTATACATTGCCCTTTAATTAAAAACTTTAAACTTATCTTTTCTATACAATAACCACACTACTTCGAGTGCCGACGTGGCATTCACAGTCGTTATTTCCTCTTTTGTATTAAAATGGCGGCCTGTAGGCGGATTTAGACAAGTATGGTAGTGTTGTTGGGGGATGGTGACCTATTTGGAGACGGTCTGACGTCAGAGTCACAAGACTGTTTGACCACGTGACTTGAGCAGGTGCATTGCAGTAATGGGGGCAGTGTTGTGCTGAAAATGTGCGTTGGCATCAGCTTTTAAAATGCAGATAATATTTTCACCATGTTTGTCTTCTCTTCTCAGGTCCTTTAAGGAAACCCTCAGCACTGCTGCATCTGACAGCACAAAAGAGTTTGACACTTTCCTGTCATTGTTACACACTCCCTTTGTGACCAACAACAGCCACTATGACCACGATGATGACAAGCTCACAGTTTGGCCTGGAAGACATGGAGGCCCTTCTCTGGGGGTCATCCTCTCCCATGGCTGACCCTATGGGTTCACTCTTTTTCCACCCTGACCAAGAAGAACAACAAAGAGGAAATTCATTTGAGGGGAGCGCCTCACCTGCGTCGCCCCTCACCTCATCATTGTCCTCTTCTTCCTCTCCCCCTCCCTTCTACTCTCCTCCCCCCTCACCTCCTGCTGACCTCCTTCGTGGGGACAAACACAGGTCTGAGTCAGGCCTGCTTTCCATTCCCTGGATGGACCATCATGGTCAACTGAGATCACACATGGTCTCAGATGACAACAGAGGTAAGATGTGAAATTTTCACTCTAATAGGTTCCTGGAAAATTGATATTGTTAAATCACTAATTTTTTTTATCCCCCCCCCCCCCAGAGAACACGTTTGGGGACCTAGACTGGATGGCTGAAAGGGTTGATCTGAGTGAGTTTGACTTGGACTCACTCATTGGGTCCTGCAGTCCTTCTGAAGACTCGCCAAGCTCTCCAGAGGACCTGCTAGCCTCTCTTGATTGCTCCATGGAGTTAGACTCCCTCCCTGTGACAACTCTCTCATCTCCAGTGCATACCAGTCTTGCTTCTGCTTCCTTTTCAGAAATGGCTCCCTCTGTACATTCCACTACCCCTCTTGATAACCCTACTGTTCCTGCACCTGCTTCCCCTACTGACAGTCAGGAGGTTCCCTCCACTCCCCCATGTGTCCCAGAGCCCCAGGAAGAGCTTGAAATAAAATCTGAGCCTGCTTCTCCAGAGCCTTCGTCCCCTGCTTACACCTTAGACCTGGGCAGTGAGGTGGATGTGTCTGAGAGTGAAGTGGAAGTGGCAGAGGTGAAACCAGTGGTAGCCTCAGTCATCCCCCAGATCCCAAGGTTTGTGGTTTCCCTCTCCCCAACCCGCATTGTCCTTGTACTGGCTCCAAAAGAGCTCACCACTACCACTGTGACTGCCACCACAGAGGTCACTGAGCCCTCCCCTGCTACACGGTCCTCCCGAACCAGGCCCTACCCTGAGCCCAAGTACAAGGCTGGCCCATCCTCTCCAAGAGGTGCTAGTGTTAAGGTCAAGTCCCCTCAAATGGAAGAGAGGGTCCAACTGAAAGCACCAAAAGATAAGAAGCTAAAGAAGATGGAGCAAAATAAGACTGCAGCCACTCGGTACCGGCAGAAGAAGAGGGCTGAGCAGGATGCACTGTCAGAAGAACATGCAGTACTAGAGAGAAAGAATATGGAGCTGACGGAAAAGGCTGAATCCATGGCCAGAGAGATCCAGTACCTCAAAGAGCTAATGGAGGAAGTGCGTCTGGCCAGGATAAAGAAAGGGCTTAGTGCTGACCCCTAGTGGTTAGAACTAATAGTGATGCATGAGGGTGTAGTATGACTTCTGTGGACAAGTGAGAATGTGGGCTCAGCAGATGTTTTTTTGTAGTATTCACGGCATGTATTTGAAGCGTAATCCATTTAAAATATTGTCCGAATGATTCTCCTCAATGCTTTACTTGGCATTTAATGGTATTTATAGCGTAGTTCTATGGAAATGGGTGTTTTCCATACAGTATATGAATTTGTGTTGATGTACATTTAGTATACTCTGGACCTTTTAAGTATAATGTCTTGTAAAATTTAAATTGTGTGTTGTAGGTTGACTATATGTATTAATCTTTAAATAAAGAGTCTTAACCTAAACTGCTGTCTATTTATTCATCACTTTAATGACATAACATTTAAACATCACATGTATTTTAAAACAAATTACCAAAGCTGTCATAAATGACCTTTGGCAAACCCATTTACCACTTGTGTGCATTGCCATTGTAAACAGTAATTGTTGAGCACCACAAGGATTTACAATGAGCAGCAGAGCCTTTTCAAATGAATAGCATGAGCAGCATAATGCAACCCGCCTGATCACTGTGCTGCAAACACTCAATTCAACATCAACTGACAGTCATGTGAAACCTTGGATGGATGCATTTTGTTAGTATTTCAGTACGTTTAAGGATACAAAATACAAATTGAGTTAAACTTACTCTCAAATATAAGAGAATTGAAGTTCAGTGTAAGCCAGTTCCTATAGATAGAGAAATATTTAATAACTTTACCAAAAAAGCTTAATCTATGTATATATTTGTTCACTTAAAATCTTTAAAAGCTTGAATTCTAAAATAGCCTACAATTAAGTCATAGGCTATACTGTATACAATATACCATAATCTTATACATAATTTAGAATTTCATATCAGAGATGAAAGTAAAGTTTAGTATAGACTGTTATTACAATTTTATGTCATAGCTACAAATTCACAATAAACAGTACTTTGCAAATTAACATAAAATAACAAAATAACATGAAAGCCATGAATGCAACACAATTGAAATATATCCATATCTTTTATTGTAGCTTAGGACGAACAGTATTGATGACCACACAGGAGATTACATCACTTTGGCTACAGTGGTGGAGCTCACATAGTGCAAAATGCCTGCTAAAAGCCCACAATGTAACATTTATTACACTGTTTATATACTATACTGCAAAATACAATATACAGTGTGAGGAGAGGAACTCTACAACTCCAAATGACTGATGCGACTTTATATCAAAAAGTCATGCTTGACACTAGTAAGTTCTGTAGTTGCCTAAGCCACTAGATGAAGCACTGTCAGTCAGACTTAAGGAAATGGTGTCAAGGATTTTGCTACTAATTTCTATAAAACACACAAAACTGCATGGCAGTAGTGTTGGACACTTATTGTCTACCTTTAGGAGTAAAATGTTCACCATTTTCTTTTTTGCTGTTAAGAGGTACACAGACATGAAGTCAAACCAAGAAATCTGAGTTGCTTGGGCAAGTATAAGAAATTATGTTGCCTTCAAAACTGTATCTAGGCACTCTTTTAACTGCATGCGATGTATTAACATGCCCTTGGAAATGTATCTTTCATTTATTGTTATGCAACAGTGTCAGTGGCGTAGAAAAGGTTACCAGGTAGTGAGCTTGAACGGCTGATGAGGTTATCTTGTTTCTGCAGCATGCTAAAGCTTGATGTAGCTGAAAAAACACTGTCCTGCCCGAGGCCTGTGTCCAAGGCGTACACTTTTGATGCTGAGGCACATTGCTGAATCTACCTTGTCAATAAATGAAATGAAAGCATGACCACAAACAGCACAGCAGAGCCAGTCCAGCCTGGTCCACTGGGATCTGAGGCCGCACAGGCTGAGTTTCAATGCAGCCTTTTTTGCTGTTTTAGAGCCTCTCTTTATTACAGCAAACAAGTAAGTAAACAGCAAGTACTGTTTTAGAGTGAAAAGACAGATTAAAAGAGATTTAAAACCAAAGTGCAAAAGACTAGTTCAGTTTTATGTCTGGTCTAGCAAACTAAAGCAGGTAACTCACAGTAAGTCGCATCTGCAGTTTTCTTAGCAGCACTACTCAGCATTTTAGTAAATGTGCCAGATTTTGCCCTAGAGGAATCAATTCAGCCCCGACTCCCTGAGCAGTGGATAAATAAATGTTAATGGAAGGTAAATTTTGTATATTGCTAGGTATGAAAATTGATAATGTTATCATATGTTTTATGTGCTGAAGTGAAACAAGAGTGCAAATTGGTTATTTTCTTAAATATTCTACACACAAGAAGTCACACATAACTAGTCTGGTTTACAAATAACTACACCCATGTCCTCTGAAGCCTAGTTAAAAATATAATTAATAGATAAAACTGCAAAATATACAATCCACTGACAACAAAGCTAATGGTACAAGATGTATAAATACCAAGAGTTACAAACTTACTGCACCGCAATTACCGTAGCTGAAACAATATGGGATCTTTCATGGTGATCAGCAAGTTACGATGATGAGTAGTTGTTTACTCTGCAGTGTTGAAACAGGGTCTCTATAGCAGCACTTGGATTTCTGAACATGCTCATGAGTAGGGACACAGCTCTGGTCCCTGAAGCAGATGCGCAGTAGTCCTCCTCATCTATATTAATTTTGTGTGCACTTTCAAATCCCAGGTAGCGCTTTTCTCAGTAAACGGTTTGTTTGGTTTGAACATTGCTATCAAAGTCTTCCTTGTGAACTTTTAATTTTTGATCTCTGTAAAGTTGTAAAAGGTAAACTAGATGAGGTTTGCATTACACAAGGTGATGTTCATTATAGAAGAATCAGTTTTATGAAGAAGCAGGACAACTTTCCTTTAAGTGTGAGTCATTGTAGTTGGCAGCCTCTGCAGTCGTCCTCTGGCTCGGTGTTGTCAGAGGAGTAAGAGCTCTCCTCGCTCACTGTCAAAGGCAAAACAATTATATTAATGGATCTATAATACTGCACTGATGACACACAAAGCAGCAGTGTGTTGAAACAAGAGCACTTAAAACGCTCAGTCTGATTTCCCTGTTACTGAAGGTCCAGGAACATCTTTATAGTTGTTGTTCCAGGACCTTCCCCACAAAGAACCAGTCACCTTATTATGATGTCATTAGTCTGCTCATTAGAGAAAAAGCAGGTACACTTCAAGATGTTCTGGCTGTAAAACAACCCAGTGAATTATGATGCTGTTATTTTAATGGCTCAGGTTAGATTCAATGAGTGGGTTAGTTAATACAAAAAAATGTATTCTTAATCTAGAAGTCCTATCCTAATGTTTAGGCAATAAAAACTGTGGTACGTATGTATATGTCTTACATATTGTGTCTTGCATATCTTGTCCAATATAGGCAACAATCCCTTTTTAAATACCCTCTTTTACCAATAATTTAAAACATTTACTGTTTTTGAATATAAGTCAGCTTATCCTTATCATAACTCCCATCATCAATGAGCAATCTTATGACATCATAATAAGGCCACTGGTTCTTTGCAGGGATGATCCTGGAACATTAACTGGAACGATGTTCCTGAAAGGTCAGCAACATGAGGAAACCAGATTGTCCCACTTACACCACTCGGTCTGGATGGGGAGGAAGGCCTTGTCGCCGTTCTCTCTGATCATCTCTTCTATCTTATCCAGCAGGACTGCCACACTCCTGTCTTTGCCTGGCGTCTTACTGTCCAGAACATGGTAATAGTTCCCACAGTATTCCAAAAGTCGCTGCAGCTCCCGTCCACCTCGGAGGATGTGCTCTTCGATGGGCGTGTGACCTAGCCAGTCACCGCAGCTGAACAGTACCATAGTGTGGAGGCAGGCGCCCTCCCCAAACAGAGTCTCTATGTGGGCCAGGAGGGTCCGTCGCTTCCTCGCTGTGAGGGACGAGACCACAGGGAGGACCAGCAGCAGCGTGTGGGGTCCGGGTCGCAGGAGAGCTGCCCCGCGCTGGGACTCCTGCCGGATTCGCTTAGGGGTTCGCCTCACGGAGAACCAGTCCCATCCCGGGGTATCCACTATAGTGACCCGACGACCGAACACCAGTGCCTGTCTTCTGAGGCACAACTCAGTTTCCTGTCCGGACTCGAAATACCGGCGACCGAGGATGGCGTTCCCCACTGAGCTCTTCCCAACACCTTTCCAGCCCAGCAACAGCAGCCTCAACTCTGTTAACAAAGAAGACACGGAGTGAAAGATTATACAGAATAGGGGTTGCAAAGACATGTAAAGGTGAAACTAAATTGCCCATAGTGAATGTGTGTGTAAACAATAAGCTTTGATAATGATGATGGTCATGAATGAATGAAGCAGAGGTACTGTTAGTCGAGTAAAAAGATGTGCTCAGTAAAAATAGAAGTATATGTTTCTCTTCTTTATACTCACCCCTACACATACTTTAAACCATTATGCACAACTTTTTACCATTAAAATCCTATTAAAGGAAGACTCATTCCTCTTTCATAGACACAGCACAACTAGCTCACCATAAACAACTCTATATCAATGAATAACAAGGTATTTCATTAAGAACACATATCTAACCAAGAAAGGGTAACACCAAACATCTTGGATATGCAAGAATCTCAAAATCTTATTGTTGAGTGCATACCCTTAAAATGTAGTGTTGTTTTTAGTAGTATAGTGGTGCTTCTTTTTAATCCAGTCCATCCATCCATCTTCTTCTTCTTCCGCTTATACGGGACCGGGTCGTGGAGGCAGCAGTCTAAGCAAAGGTGCTCAGACTTCCCTCTTCACAGACACTTCCTCCAGTTCTACCAGGGGAACCCCAAGGCGTTCCCAGGCCAGCCAAGAGAGCCCCTCCAGCATGTCCTAGGTCTTCCCGGGGGCCTCCGCCAGTGGGACATGCCCGGAACAACTCAGGAGGCATCTGGAACAGCTGACTCCTCTTGATGTGAAGGAGCAGCGGCTCTACTCCGAGCTCCTCTCAGGTGACAGATCCTCACCCTATTTCTAAGGGAGCACCCAGCCACCCTGCGGAGGAAACTCATTTCGGCCGCTTGTATCGGGGATCTTGTCCTTTCGGTCATGACCCAAAGCTCATGTCCATAGGTGAGAGTAGGAACGTAGATCGACTGGTAAATCGAAAGCTTCGCCTTTCGACTCAGCTCCTTCTTCACCACAACAGACCGATACAATGACCGCATTACTGCAGACGCTGCACCGATCCGCCTGTCAATCTCACGCTCCCTCCTTCTTTCACTCCTGAACAAAATCTCCAGATATTTAAACTCCTCCACTTGAGGCAGGATCTCACCTCCAACCTGGAGAGGGCAAGCTACCTTTTTCCAGTCGAGAACCATGGCATGACTTGGAGGAGCTGATTCTCATTGCAGCTGCTTCACAATTGGCTACAAACCGCCCCAGTGCACACAGAAATCCTGGTTTGAGGAGGCCAACAGGACAACATCATCTGCAAAAAGCAGAGATGAAATCCTGTGGTCCTCAAACCGGACTCCCTCTGACCCTTGGCTTCGCCTAGAAATTCTGTCCATAAAAATTATGTGACAAAAGGTAAATCGGCTAAAAATCAATGCATAAGAAAAACATCTTGAATCGGTGTGGGAAAAAATGAATCGCGATGCCCCTTTAATATAGAGTGCAGGCCACTGGTGCGTAAACTGGCTCACTTGTTTGGCGCTAGACATCATTACCTGGCCATTAAAAACATGCATTTGTATCAAGTTTTAGTTTACATTACTCACTAGCCCGACGTGCTGGGAACGTGAAAAGGCTGTACTTTTTACTAATTACTTGGAGCGACTGTACTTGCTCTCCTCGGTACGTCTCACAGAGGAGGAGCGCACACAGCGCCCTCATTCACAGGGGAACAACAACAGGCCCAGTGCAGACAGAGAGACACCTCTGAAGGTATTATTTAGGCAGCTCATACCTGTTTGCTCCATTTTCCATCGTTGAGAAAGTAGCTTGTTGTTAGCAGCGAGCTAAAGCAAAGCTAAACAGCAGCCTAAAGTTTATCTGAAGTTTCAGTGGCCCCTCCCCGCAGCGTTTCCATGGAGATCAGATTTTTAATTAAGGATGTGTCTTTCCTCACTGATATTTTTACAAGACTTGACTTATATTAGGCCCATTTTATATTTCTTGAGGTGTGAATTCATGACAACCTGCTTCTCTATGCATTGCTTGCTACTAAAGTGTTTCTGTTTTTGGAGGAGAGTAGAAAGATGTTAATAAAAGTCACTAACAAATTATGTTATATATTTTTGTAAATTTTACATGTTATTGTTTTAATATCTACTTTTTAAATTACATCTCAGTAATTATGAAAGCTACAATTTAAGTTTGATAAGGAGACACAAATAGGCTGTGCAAAAAAATACATAAATAAAAAATGTTTTGTCATAATTATACTGAACTAACTAACAAAATCTGCTAATAAAATCGGGGAAAAAAAACATAATCGTGAACAGAAAATCGTGAATCGAATTGAATCGTGACTTCAGTGAATCATTACATCCCTAATGAGGACACCCCTTCAATTTGTGTGAGACCATCTTGTAATAACATAAGTAAGTTTAAATCTGATATTATACCAAGTAACAAAATATCTTGTCAAATGCCATGGTTATTATTGACCAAAATATTAAATAAAATTTTTTTTTACTAATCTGGCAGCAATATTCTCTACACTTGGCACATTGTTTGGCCTAATGTATTAATGTATTTAATTGATCTACATATGCAATGCAATGTACTAATATAGGAAACTACACTACAAACTACACTACACGAACCTTCATAATCATGAGTAACAGGTTCAACTATTCATTAGTAATGCCCCTTGAGAGTGAGACATGCAAAAATGATGTGGCAGTGAGAGGTAAAGGAAAAAGCTCTTTTGATTGTCTGTAATGATTAGGCCGTTTCCTTGGTGTTGTTTTGATAGCAGCTGTGTGACTGTCGCTCTCATTCACTGTATGACTCACTGGCTCACAGCTCCCTCCTACCTCTTGGTGGCCCTCCAATCATCTGCTCCCTCTGCCTAGCGTGCTCCTCCATCCTCATCCTCTCCTCCTCCAGAGCTCTCCTGGCCTGCTCCTCTTCCAGCAAAATCAATTCATTCACCTCGAAGTACCAGCCTGCACCAAAGCAAAAATCAATTCACAACAGATATAGCACAAATAGCTTATATAATAATGTTGCAATGGTCATAACGTTGAAATGGAAAATGCTTTCTCAGAATTGTTTGAAGAAGTCATACCTTGGTTGTCAGTGACCATTTCCTCTACTTTTTCCATCAGCTCTGGTACTTGTGTGTTTTCCTCTGTGTTCTTCCGAGTGTTGTCAAAAGCATGATACCTACACAAATAAAACATTCAACACATTTTAACACAAAATGTTAGGGCTGCATTAATAAAATAAGCAAGTGGTTTTTCAATAGTTAAATTAATAAAGTCAAAAAAAAGGGACAGTTTAAAATTAACAAACTAAGGCAAAATGTTCCATTTATACCTAGTTACTTTAGTGATATGTTGCAAATAAACTTAAGAAACTAGAATTGTGTACTTTTGTTGCCTTAGTCCAAACTTTATTGAGATGTGTTGCTCCCATCATATTTAAAAGGAACTATTTTTATAAATATAAAATGGCAACATCTTGGTTTCAACACCTGTATGTTTTTTGCATTATACAGTGCATACAATCTTTATAAGATTTTGAACTATTTTGTATTATGTTTTGCTTATTTACATTTTACACAGTTTCCCAACTTTTGTAACTGGGGTTGTACTTGTAGTTAGTTAAAATATACTGTTGTAATAGCCCTGCGACAAGCTGGCCCCTGTCCAGGGTGTACCCCGCCTTCGGCCCAAAGTTACTGGGATAGGCTCCAGTCACCCGCGACCCCTAACGGGAATAAGCGGTAGAAAATGGATGGATGGATACTGTTGTAATAGTTAGATGTCCATATTCCATATCAATTTCTTTCAATCAATTATTTTTGATAATTAAAAATATATATATGCACAACTGAGGTAACCAGTACCACACAACTGAATTTAGGATTCCTTAAAAATGTTCCTTTTTTGAAATTCTTTTACAATAATGGGTCAGCTGCCTTACTCACCAGGTACAGTATGTACCAGTTATTAGGAGCAGCTCAGGGTGACATTAGGTGTCTTAGTTGCCTTTGCTCTCCCTCCTCTCTTTTCAGTTAATGTCTTGTAAAACAACTATTTAACTCTTAATAAAGACTAAAAGCCAAAGCTAACACATAACAAAGACTCAGTGATTAATTATAGTCACATTGACTTGTTCTTGATTTTTTTTTTGCGTGTGTGTTTTTGCTACCTGCTTCCACATCTCTCCACGAGCCACTGCAGGGCCTCTCCCGTGTTGGCTATGTGCTCCTCTATGAAGACCCCTTTGGGCAGCTTGTCTATACATGTAAACAGCACCATGGAGTAGCGCCACGTCCCGCCTCCCAGGGCCCCCAGCTGCTCCTCTGCGGCCCTCCTGTGTACATCTGTGAAGGGCTGGGCCACCGACACCACCAGCAGGATGGCGTGGGGTCCCGGCGGGCACAGAATAGCCCCCATGCTTGGCCCCTCACTGTCCAAACTTGGTGGGGGTCTCCTTGGACTGTCCGACTCAGCACCTGCATTATCATTGTCATCAGTCTCAGTGTCATCGTCTGTGTCTCTTGGAATGGCCCAAGCAGGAGTGTCCACCACAGTGACCCGCCGGCCGTAGATCTCCGTCTGGCCAACGTTACTGTGTGTAGTCTCTACTCCAGCATCAAAGGCCTCCTCCCCTAAGATGGAGTTGGCGGAGGAGGTTTTCCCTGATCGTGGCCCCCCGAGAATCAGCAGTCGGCGTTCAGGCGGGTGCCGACCTCGGGAATCTACAATTATAACATACACAACCATCACATTTTTTATTCCACTACATAAAAGAAAATATAATTCCATCTAATCATTTAAATATATACATTTCTGCTTTAAATTATCACCCATGCATGTTTTCAATCTCAGCTTGTCTTTGCTTTCGCCTTACTAATCCACCTCAGAGCATTCATTTTAATTGTGTTTCTGTGACCATAGCCTTTTGCAAAAAAAAAAAAAAAATAGGTCAAAGAGGAGGAACCTTGGACAACTTTCAAAAATATGACCATAAGGACAGAATATGATTTGCATTAATAAAAGGCAAGGAAAAATGTTTATATGGAAAGACAGCAGGAGGGTGGAAGAGTGTGAGCTGCGAGCCTGACATGATGAGTAAACATGCGAAGGAGCAGGAAGTTTTATTGATTTCTCCATGCTACAGCCGCTGACACTTGTCCATGTGAGCTGCCACACAGGAAGTGGGCTTAAGCAGCAACAGTTTACTGTGAAATGGAGCTGTGAGTTTAACCCAGATCTTGTGGCTGGACAGACGGTGGTGATGGAGGACCTGCGGCAGGCTGTGCAACAGAGGATGAAAACCCACTTACCAGTGTCAGAAGCAGAGGACACAGCAGCCATCTTGTGTGTAGAACCTCTGGCTTCATCCTCCTCGGCCCCCCTCCTTCTTCTCCTTCTTGACTCCACGGTGGCGTCCTCTGTGCAGTGCCTCTTCGGAAAGGAGACTATGAGGATCCAAAGGGGAGCGAGGAAGTCTGGCAGCTTGAGTGCTTCCTGGCTCTGGCTTTTGCTCTCATTCTACTGCAGTGTGGCTCAGTCTGTTTTCTGTCTCCTGCACCCCTTTCTCTCTTCATACCACTGCCACTCAACCTCTCTCCCTCTTTGCTTCAGCCTACACACCTCCTCGCCAGCTACGGCTGTCCGTTCTGTGTCTCCTCTTCTTATCTCTCAGTCCTCCAATGTTGTCTGATTCATCTCTGTGGGTGAAGACAGCAGTAGACAGAAGGAAAATTCAGCCTTTGACAAATGTGTCATATCCTCCCAATTCCTCCCACTCACTTGTGTCTAACAGCAGCTTGAGCAGCAGTGGCAGCAGCAGCAGCAGCAGCAGTGTGGCACCGTATCCAGACTGCAGTGAGGACAGAAGGATGGATAGACAGAGAGGGAGAGAGAGGAGAGGGCACTGTGCTCTGTTTACAGCGGAATATATATTCCCCAGCTGCAGCAGCGTGCACAAACATACCTATTAATGTGATGCCTGCAGACAGGAATGTGAGGAGGGATATGCACCCCATGAATAAATTTAAATAATCATATAGAACATAACAGATACATCTTGCATAGCGTTAATACACAAAAAAAATCTCCGTAAATAGTACGCTTCGTGACTAAAAGATATGATCAAAAGTGTCACCTAGTTAATATTTCAAAGTCTGCGTCACAAAACTAACATTGCAGGCTACAACACGTGGAAGAAAATGTTACTTCCCGACCCTTTCTTCATGTTAATTAATTAGAAAGGTGTATTATTAAAACACATTTTTGATATTTTTGAGTAGACTTAGTCGTATTGACATATTACGTAATGTTTATTTATGAGACCCAAAGCTGAGCGGGAGAAAAATTATAAAGAGGAGCAATTAGGTAACAACTGCCGTACACAGTTACAAGTGTCATAACCAAAGCCCGTGCCGTAAATCAACACTCGGTGACGTAAAAACTCTACACCGGCGTCCATGTGATGTTGGAGCCAAACTAAACTCCAGCTCGGCTTTTTCTTGTGCAGCTTGTCTCTGTGCGTGTGCGTGTCGGTCAGTGCGTGTCGCAGAAGGTGTTAGCAAGAGTTAGCAAACAACAACCCAACTTTCAAACATGGAAGACGAATTTATGAAGTATCGTTCCCCGCTAGTTTCAAGATATGCTAGCAAGGAAATGGCATACAACTTCAGTGACAGGAAGAAATTCACCACCTGGAGAAAGCTGTGGATATACCTGGCTAAAGCTGAGAAGGTTTGACACACTGGAGATGGATCTTAGCAAAAAAAAAAAAAAAAAAAGTCATTATTTAGGCTACACTTAGCTAATAACAGTCAGTTTCCAACCTTGAGAAAGTCATATCGAGTTCCTAGTTCTAAATATAGTTAGGTGTAAGGAGGACCCAAGCAGCAGTGAATGGGCCATGGTTGCCAGGTCATAACTGAGCAGGAGTATGTCTTTTCTTTGCAGGACCCTTAAGAAGACAACTGTTATAATGTAGCCCCTAATGTCAGGTTGAATTTGAGTTCTGAGCTTACAAAATTACATATCACATTTAGATTAGGATATCATGGAAATGTTCTTTTTCTGCGATAGTTACATTTAAAGTGATTCAGTAAACAGAGAGACATATTTTATGGCTTTATGAAAAGTAAAATTCAGGATCTCATAAATTAATATATGACACAATATTACATCATCATTTTATCATATCATATACATCACTGAACAATGTCATGTTGTGTATATTGAAGTTATAAATAAGTGCATTTTACTTTTTGAAAAGAACTACTTAAATAATTTAACTTTTCCACAATATTGTAATTTATTGAGGTGCATCTGTGCATTTATAGGCATGACTATATTCGAGGAAAAGGTATTGGGGTGTAAAGTAGCACATGTTCATATATGTAACCATCAGAATCAAGGCAGAACTGAAGTCTACATCACTCAATGTTTCTCTGATTAGAAGATAAGGTTACTTGACAGTCCCCCCTCACATGACCTGCATCAAGAGTATTTGACCCGATCAGACTTATCAGTGATCCTATGTGGCCATCTTCTGTATTTCAGATTGGGCTTAGTTTTGCAACAGTACACATTCTATTGAGGCCAGTGGCTGCTACTATGAGGTTTGTGTGAGAAAATAGCATGCACAAAATGTCACAGTAACAGGAGACAGACCCCAGAGAGTACTGCCTTGTGTGTGTGCTTCACACAGTACCAACTTCTGTGTCCTCTATAGATTTAGTTTTTACTGCCTATCTCTTAGTTTTCACACTTTGTGACCTTTGACATACTATTGTTTGACATCATGAGATCTTTAACCATTTTGCAACTGGGGACAAAGTTCCAAATTTCTCACATGACCATCCCTTCCCAGTAGTGAAATTGAATCATGATGTTAATTGTTTTCTCATGAAATTGCTCATGCTAAAAGGCAAGGATAACTAATAACATTAACAGGCAAACTGACTTCTAGCCACATGTTCTCTATTGTTGGAATAAACCAATATTATCAGTGCATAATTTTATTGTTTATAGAGATATCATGTATTATCTTTTTATATTCTCTTTAGGCTTTGGGTCTGCCTATTACAGATGCTCAAATCCAGGAGATGGAGAGTCACGCCGAGGATATTGACTTTGCCATGGCTGCTGACGAGGAACGGAAGCTCAGACATGACGTCATGGCTCACGTCCACACGTTTGCACACTGCTGTCCCTCTGCTGCCCCTATTATTCACCTTGGGGCTACGTCTTGCTACGTGGGAGACAACACTGTAATTAAAACTTCTACCATGTACACAGCTATGAACAAACACATTATAGGTTTACCTATTTTGTTCTGGCTTTGGTTGACTTGCTAGTTTTTTTTCCAGCAATATATCTATAAAAGTAATGATCTAATTTTGGTGAAATATTCTGGAAAGGAGAGAAATTGAACAAGAAAGAACAGATTCATTTTTGGTGTAACTCCTGAACACCGTTTAGATTCAGGAACATTTTTACCATTAATAGGTAGGGATAAACCAGTTGACAGTAAGATACACTATATAAATACATGTTTGTTAAACTGACAGGTAAATATAGACTTTAACATGGAGTTCATCGCCCTTTTGTTGCTATAACAACTTCCACTTTTCTTCAAAGGCTTTTTGTGGGAATTTGTGCCCATTTATTCTGTAGAGGTGAGGCATTGATGTTGGACGAGAAGACACAGGACAGGTTGCAATCTTCCAGTTCATCCCGAAGGTGCCTGATGGGGCTCAAAGTCAGGTTTGTGTGTGGGCCAGTCAAGTTCTTCCACACCAAACTCTTTACAGTTTTGTTCTGTGCAATGGGGCACAGTTGTGTTGGAATAGAAACGAGCCTTTCCCAAATTGTTCACGCAGAAAGTTGGAAGCATAGTATTGTCCAAAATACCTTGGTATGCTGAAGCATTATGTTTTCCCTTCTCTAGAAATGAGGGGACTAGCCCAAAGCTTGAGAAGAAGGTGTGGCCAAATACTTTTGTATATACAGTGTACTACCTACTGCCCCAAGGGTCAGTAAAGAAACAAATTATTATTTTTTGGTGTTGATCCAGACCACTTTCTGGATCAAAGTATTTTGTAGTCAAATCTTTAACATGGGGATATATAAGGACTTTGCAAGGGTTTTGTGAGTGTTTATCCCTGGACTAGAAGATTGCTGAGCTTAAGTCAGAGCACTATATCTTTACCATTAGGAGACAGGCCTATTGCCTTGGCAAAGGTTTGCTTTTGCCAAGTGCTTTTAATTCATATAACCTTTATTTTATGCAGGAAAACAAATAACACATTTTTTCTAGCTTGTGATTTTCCTTCCCTTTTCTGTCTTTTCCCCTCAGGACCTCATTATGCTACGTGACGGCTTTGACATTCTGTTGCCTAAGGTAAGGCTCAGCTGTAGACAATGTTCACTTAATAGTACCTATTTTATTCTCAGCTGTTTTATCAACAAGTCATCTAAGTAGAAATAATAATATCAGTTTATCTTCCAAGTAACTTCATGTGTCTTGGCACAAAAACAGTAGATGTGTAAGGCTATTAATGGGTGATGTCATGTGTGCGCGGTCACAGCTGGAGCCTTATATAATCATAAACTCTGTGTTCCTTTGTTCACAGCTGGCCCGAGTCATAGACAGGCTGGCAAACTTTGCAGAAAAATACGCTGACCTCCCAACGCTCGGCTTCACACACTACCAGTGAGTGTGAATGCAGCTCCTCTGTGAGCATTAATCAGAGGCAGACTTTAGACACTTCTTTTAACAGTTTTAACCCAGGTTCATTATTGGCCAGTTTGACACAATAACTTCTGCTTGGTTAAGTGTTTTATTTTTTTTTGTATCCTGCGCATTAAGGCCTGCCCAGCTCACCACTGTAGGAAAGAGAGCATGTCTGTGGCTGCAGGACTTGGCTATGGATATGCGCAATCTTCAGCGAGCACGTGATGATCTGAGATTCAGAGGAGTCAAGGGGACCACTGGTACTCAGGCCAGCTTCCTGCAGCTGTTTCAGGGAGACCATGACAAGGTTTTATAATCAATTTACCAAGGAAGCAGCTGAGTTTTACAAACCCAGTTTCCAAAAAATCAAGACACTGTAAAATGTTGATATAAACAAAATGCAATGGCAAATGTCACAACATCATTTCACTCATGATTCAAAATAAACATACCAGGTGCTGAAACAGAGACATTATACTGTTTTTTGAAAAATAATACTTAATCTTGTGAATAATGTTGAGTACTGTGCAAATAATTAGCCTGATTGGTAATTGGTCTGTAATATGAATAAGTACAAATAATTAACAGAGTTTCAGCGTTTTTGGAAATGGGTTTGCACTTGTATTATGATTAATTTCATTTCATAACATAATATCACATCTTGACTTGCTGTTTATAAGGTGGAAGAGCTTGACAGAATGGTGACAGAGATGGCTGGCTTCAAAAAGTAAATTGTTGCATTTTTGTCTTTGGTATATTTTAATAATAGAAAAAAAAAAAAAGAATATATAAGTAATTTTATTTTTTCCTCCCCAGAGCTTATCTGGTAACTGGACAGACATACAGCCGCAAAGTGGACATTGACAGTCTCTCGAGCCTGGCCAGTATGGGAGCCACTATTCACAAGGTACAGAGGAATGTGGACAATGTCTCCATCTAGTGTCATGCACTAGACATGTATAAGAGTTCTAATTTGTATATTTTTGTGTTAACCCCACAGATCTGCACAGATATACGCCTGCTCGCTAACCTGAAGGAGATCGAGGAGCCATTTGAGAAGGAACAAATAGGCATGTACTCTTATTTTACTGCTTGTAAACAGTACATTCTATAAATACACAGATTTTTTTTTATAAATTTGTTTCCCTTTTTTTAAATCAAAAATGAGAGGTTTTTGCTTATATTAAATTGCTTTTTTTAGCAAAAAAGTGGAATTGTTTTTGAACATTAGGGGCATAAATAGTCAAATATGCTGAGATATCAGTTGCATTGCATGTACTCTACAGGGAGAAGAAGTAGGTCTTTGTCCAAAAATGGCTTGATCTGAAAATCAACCAAAAATGATGAAATTCCAAGCCAACGTTTTTAGGTCACCTTCTGCAGTTCGAGTGTTATTATTAGGTGCTTCAGTATAAAGGATTGTTCTGGTCAAAATCCAAGACAAATTGCATTATTACTGAATAAAAATAGTGCCGTGTTGTAATGTGTCTCTCCCTGCAGGTTCTAGTGCCATGCCCTACAAAAGGAACCCCATGAGAGCAGAGCGCTGCTGTAGCCTGGCCCGTCACCTGGTGGCGCTGATGGCTGACCCTCTGCAGACCGCCTCAGTTCAGTGGCTGGAGAGGACTTTGGATGACAGTGCCAACAGGTCAGTGAAATGGAACTAATTTCCTACCACAAAATATTAAACTGAGCTTTAGATGACCTTAACTTTTTAGTTTTCAGTTCAGTGTTAGACCATGCCATCCCACAGTAATTTCTACCTCATTAAACATCATAGAAACATTAAGCCATGTTTAATTTTGCTTCCTCTTCCTCTATTTCTGATATTGTTTTATATTTAATAACCACTTTTCCAAGATTTTAAGCAAACATTGTTGGACGTAAATCAACCAACAAGGGTACATAAGCCAGTGTATTCTTTATGGTGGTTCCAAGTCCAGAGAAAATACAGAGGGTTGTGTCAGGAAAGGCATCCAGCATAAAACCTATGCCAAATCAATATGCAAATTATTGTATGCTATGAGGCAGATGATTTGCTGTGGTGAAAAGCAAACAGAAAAAGAGAACATTGTCAAGCCAATGGGATTATTCCATAGTCTAATGAATGCAAATTTGATTGGCCAAACACTTTTCCTTAAACACAAGAAAAATGTGTCTAAACTTTTTCTTGTCTGCAGGAGAATCTCCCTTCCTGAGGCCTTCCTCACTGCGGACATCATCCTCAGCACTCTGCAGAACATCACAGAGGGACTTGTGGTTTACCCCAAAGTCATTGAGAGACACATTCGCCATGAGCTGCCTTTCATGGCCACAGAAAATCTGATTATGGCCATGGTGAAGGCGGGAGGGAACAGACAGGTAGGCAACAGTGCATCCAGTGAACACTGCACTGTGTTAGGTTATAGCTTTATTAGTTCATCTTTATTCAATTAGTGTTGTATTAGATGTTGCTTGTTTACGCTGACCCTATTCCGGTTTTGATTAAGTTTTTAAGCATTTCTCTTTGTGCCCTTGATTTCAGTTTTTCTATTAGAATGATTGTAGCCTTTTGTTGCCCTTGACTCAAATCTTGATGACATCAGATTCAAAAAGAGTGATGGCACAGTTTTTTAATCATCTTAGCCCTGTACAAGAAATTATTTTTTATCTTTTTCTCTTCCCAGGATTGCCATGAAAAGATCCGTGTCCTGTCCCAGCAGGCAGCAGCGGTGGTCAAACAGGAAGGAGGTGATAATGACCTCTTGGCTAGAGTCCAGGCAGATTCATATTTCTCTCCTATTCTGGGCCAGCTGGACACTTTAGTGGACCCCAAGACCTTCATCGGCCGCGCGCCCCAGCAGGTAGAACAACTATACCGTAACATGCCAATAATTTTTCTGAAAAAGACTATGTTGCTTATTATAAATTGTTGTCATGCTCTCCAGGTGGCTAGGTTCCTGTCTGAAGAAGTGCGTCCTTTGCTGGAGCCATACAAATCTAAAATGGATGTCAAGATTGAGCTGGAATTGTGACAAACATCAACTTGTAAACTAAAATAATAGATTACAATGATGTTAAATAAAATCACTGTATAATTATGGCTTGTCCTGAAGTTCATTTAGAAATAATTTAGCAGCAGTTTATAAACTGTTATTGTTTTTTTGTTTTTTCCAATTAGGGCCTGCACAAGATACAACCTATTATCATACATTATCGCAATATCAACAACTCCAATATCCATATAGCAAAAATTGTATAATCCAATTCAACTGTAAGTTTTCAAACACCGCAAGTCTCTGTTATTGATATATTCAACATAAATAATTTACTTTGTGCAGCCTAAACCCACACAATTAATGACATCGGTCATTAGATTCTATTTTTCTGCCACACTGTCAACATATACAGCACTGACTTATGAGGATTTATTAAAAATCCAGTACTAATAACGCAATAATTCTTACAAATATTTTTATCATTTAAACTGAACATAAAGGGCACATTGTGGACACAAGCTGTAAAAAATGTATATCAATGTATTGTGTACATATAATACAGAATACATTTAATAGCTGTCATTTCTGTTTTCACTCATGTTCATTTTTTAACTTGTTTCTACAACACAGGATCTCTGTCCATATATGGCTGGGACAGGCCTGAGCACTGTGTAACAAGGTCAAAGTCTAACCCAGCCTTGAATGACCTATTCATGCTGTTGTACTTTCTAGTGTTGTTATTGACTGACTTTTTACTGCATTTTTGCCTATTTCATTATTAAATTTATTTATTTGTTCAACACCCTTAAAGTAATATACGAAATATTATTGTATTTTATGGTTAAAATGTTTACATTTGACACGTGACTTGCCTGATAAAGAATGTGTCATATCACTGCTACTGTTACTGGTCGAAGTAGTAAGTGAACAGAACTACCTTCCCCCTCTCTTCTCAAAGACACAGCTACTAACCAAATCTGTTAGTCATTTTAGTTTTATCTTCTTTTAGTCAAGTTTAGGCTCTCCAAGGGAGACAGTCTTAACATGTGGTTGTGGGCTCTGCTTCCTTTCAGTCTGGGTGTCTTTGGCGTCGCTGGCATTTGGACAGTGTAAGTATTATTCTCTTATTCCCCTAATTACTTTATGGTTTAATTCGTGCTTGCTTTTCTTTTCCCCATATCTGGGACACAAGATCTTAATAGAACCATCACTGTAGCTATAGCCAACACTGATGTGACCATAACAAACAGGCAGTTACTATGGAGAACTATCAGCTCTATATTTTTATTTAAAACTTTTTAAAATGGCTTAACTTTTTTATATATATATATAAAATACAATTTCCTATTCAAATATGCAGAAATTTAGAAAGTAAAAAATGTTGGGTTATATTGATTATAATTATATATTCACTTAAAAAGTCTAGTCTATGAGATACACTATATTGCCAAAAGTATTTGCTCACCTGCCTTTACACGCATATGAACTTAATTCTTAATCCATAAGGTTTAATATGACCTTGGCCCACCTTTTGCATCTATAGCATCAACTCTTCTGGGAAGGCTTTCCCCAAGGTTTAGAGGTGTTTATGGGAATTTTTGACTGTTCTTCCAGAAGCGCATTTGTGAGGTCAGACACTGATGTTGGACGAGAAGGCCTGGCTCACAGTTTTCGCTCTAATTCATCCCAAAGGTGTTCTGTCAGGTTGAGGTCAGGACTCTGTGCAGCCCACTCAAGTTCTTCCACACCAAACTCACTCATCCATGTCTTTATGGACTTTGCTTTGTGCACTGGTGCGCAGTCATGTTGGAACAGGAAGTGGCCATCCCCAAACTGTTGCCACAAAGTTTTCCATAAAGCTGCAGCCTAGGTGCTTGATTTTCCATGGACCATGGAAGTAATTGGAACACCTGAATTTAGTTATTTGGGTGACCGAGCAAATACATTTGGCAATATAGTGAGTAGTAATATGCAGGCACTTTTTGGGGGGAGGGGTGGGGGGGGGGTCAGTGGGGGTAGGGTGAGTGGGGGAGGGGTGGATTAAAATGCTAATTTGATGTCAAATTGTAATCAAAAATGTCAGGAATGTCAGGAATGTTAGGAATGTTATCTTTTAATTATGTTTACACAGGTGCTTGACCTTTTGACCCCTTTCATTTCACCCTTCCCCCCTTATTTTATGCTGTTTACACAGCTGTTGAAAAGAATGTTAGGAATGTTTATTTCTTTATGATGTTTACACAGGTGCTTGACCTTAATGACCCCTTGCACCCTTCCCCCCTTATTTTATGATGTTTACACAGGTGCTTGACCTTTAATGACCCCTTTCATTTCCCCCTCCCCCCTTATTTTATGATGTTTACACAGCTGTTGAAAAGAATGTTAGGAATGTTTATTTCTTTATTGTGTTTAAACAGGTGTTGACTTATTGACCTTTCATTCCACCCTTCCCCCAATATTTTATAATGGCTAAACTAATGTAAACACTTAAATATAGAGCAGGACTAATGTAGAATAAAATAAAGAAGGGAAAAACAAATTATTTCGTTTGTCTTAGTTTAAAATCTAAAGTAGTTAGTAGTGTAGTATGCCATAGTTTGTAAAGGTGTACCAAGGTAAACAGGTATGACATTAGCTATCTCCGTGTCATATGAAAAGACTCTATGTTGGAAAGATTATGTACATATTGTACATTTTAATGCTCTAACAGTTATCATGTATTACAGTAACCCCCACAGTACTATGGAGTTCATATTTTAATTTACTGTTAGACTCGTCTACAAAATAACTATAAAAAAGACTTCTCCCATAGTTTCTAAATTATCTATTTTTTTATTTATAAAAGAACTCAGAAACTGCTCGCAACGTTCTACTCATATTATTTTTAATGTTATAATGTTTTTATTCTATTATTGAAACTGAGGTTAAATTATTCTTATAAATCTTTTTTTCTCATTTTCAGTAGTTACATTTTTAAGTATACTTCATATAAAGTGAAATGCTTTTGTCATTTGTGGTTTCCCTTTGCACACATGTCTATTGCCAGAACATTTGTGTTGGTTATAAAGTTCTAACTATTTGGGTACAAATGACACATAGGTAAACTACACAGCAAACATTTTTTTTTTTTTTTTTTTTTTGTCTTGAAACCCCAATTCTTTCAAGGGTCCCAAGTCTTATCAGTTTACATGCAGGCTAATACAAATACCTTTTTCCAGAAAAAACAGGAAAGTGGTCAATAATATCACTTAACAGTAAACCACTTTTTTCCTTGTAATGGATGTTTGTGAAAATACTTTTTCTAATTGAAGCACATTATTGAGTTCTCCTACTGGGTCTGTCAATTACAGATATTAAGACATTTTAAGACACATTTTATTTCAGACAATATTGCAAAGCTTTACATACAAAGACTGATTCCTTACTGCTTGATTTTTATTGCCAGTATTTTTGGTATACAATTTATAAAATGTTCAAAAATATCATATAGATAAACGCAATATAAAAATATACTTGGCTTTTTCTCACTATGTATCTGTATAGTCTAGCGCCTATTCACATCATCCTGAATTCAAATAATAAAATCATACAGTTATAGATTTGGACATAAAAATCTTTTTTTCTTAGTTTTTATTAAAGAAATAATAACCTTCTAACACAATTGGATCAACTAATACAACAGTCAAATCTCCTTTATAGCAAACACTAGGAATGTGGATGTTAAAGTTTTTAAACATTCATTGATTTGTTCAGAGATTTCTCCAGTTTAAAATGAATAAAGCGAGAAAAAAAAACAATCCAAATCCAGATTTTTAAATTGACTCAAATGCAACATTAACATTATGTACTTTAAATAAGTACAAATAAAATTTAAATGCTTTATGGCTCTTTTTGGATTTTAAAACACCTAAATTTTGTTCCTCACAGTATGTTTTAAATAATACTGATACTATACACTTTGGAAACCCCTAGAGTACTCAGGCCATTTGAATACTAAATACTTCAAAATTACCTGAAAGATTTGTCTTGTGACCACCATTGTTTTTTAAGAAGATGTCAAACTGCATGAGGAGCTATACTAGGACTACAGCTGTGGAGCCTGATGGGAGGATGCTCCGTCAGACGAACTTCAAAGACTTGAACAACAACTCCTGGATTTCTTAAGAACCAAAACTATTATTCTTGACATACAAAATAAGTGTACTTGTAACAAGTTGCCACGTAGCGACCAACACCATGCCAACAGTGATGCTGAGTTTACCAATCAAAATCACTGGCTTGACGGGCATTGAAATATGTAAATAAACATCTAACAAAAAAAAAAAAAAACTGCTGAAATATTATATATAAATATTGTTATTTTCCAAAGTGTATAGTATCAGTATTATTTAAAACATACTGTGAGGAACAAAATTTAGGTGTTTTAAAATCCAAAAAGAGCCATAAAGCGTTTAAATTTTATTTGTACTTATTTAAAGTACATAATGTTAATGCTGCATTTGAGTCAATTTAAAAATCTGGATTTGGATTGTTTTTTTTTCTCGCTTTATTCATTTTAAACTGGAGAAATCTCTGAACAAATCAATGAATGTTTAAAAACTTTAACATCCACATTCCTAGTGTTTGCTATAAAGGAGATTTGACTGTTGTATTAGTTTAATAATAATTTAATAATTGTGTTAGAAGGTTATTATTTCTTTAATAAAAACTAAGAAAAAAAGATTTTTATGTCCAAATCTATAACTGTATGATTTTATTATTTGAATTCAGGATGATGTGAATAGGCGCTAGACTATACAGATACATAGTGAGAAAAAGCCAAGTATATTTTTATATTGCGTTTATCTATATGATATCTTTGAACATTTTATAAATTGTATACCAAAAATACTGGCAATAAAAATCAAGCAGTAAGGAATCAGTCTTTGTATGTAAAGCTTTGCAATATTGTCTTAAATAAAATGTGTCTTAAAATGTCTTAATATCTGTAATTGACAGACCCAGTAGGAGAACTCAATAATGTGCTTCAATTAGAAAAAGTATTTTCACAAACATCCATTACAAGGAAAAAAGTGGTTTACTGTTAAGTGATATTATTGACCACTTTCCTGTTTTTTCTGGAAAAAGGTATTTGTATTAGCCTGCATGTAAACTGATAAGACTTGGGACCCTTGAAAGAATTGGGGTTTCAAGACAAAAAAAAAAAAAAAAAAAAAAAGTGTTTGCAATGTAGTGTTTACCTATGTGTCATTTGTACCCAAATAGTTAGAACTTTATAACCAACACAAATGTTCTGGCAATAGACATGTGTGCAAAGGGAAACCACAAATGACAAAAGCATTTCACTTTATATGAAGTATACTTAAAAATGTAACTACTGAAAATGAGAAAAAAAGATTTATTGATTGAAATTGAACCACTACATAATGCATTAATGTCTCGTTAGTGGAGGTTATCTCTGCTCTGGATAATGACAAATATTCAATAGGTATATACATTAATTTGAATAAAAAAAAAAAAAAAGCCAGTTACAATGGAAATTGTGAAAAAGTTTGGTATCAGATGAACTGTTCAGTTAGACAATACATTATTAGGATTTAAGGCTATAGTATGTGGAATACCGCAAGGTTCTGTGATTGCTCCAAAAATTCTTTTATTATTATTTTCATTAATGATGTTTGTAACATTTTTGCTTTGATTGAGATTTATAATGTTGGCAGATGATAGAAAGGGAACATAAAGCTGCTCAAACCTGGTTTGATATTAACAAATTGTCTCTTAATAGACAAAGCAACAAAAAGAAAAGAGATATTTTAAGAGTTTTGATATGAAGTTCTTATTGGTTGTGACTGATGGTAGGCTAACATGGAAACAGTATATTAATTACAAAACATTGTACTATAGAGATGAATATTTCAGAAAAGGAGTAAAACTATTTATGGAATAATGTTATTACAAGATGGAAAATGTGTATTTTTATTTTATTTTATTTTACAAAACTAAAATGTCACAACTTGTTTTAAACAGTTTTTATGATCTGAATAAACTGTGTGCTTTGGTTTGAAGATCACACCTTGTATTATTCTACTTACATTAAAAATAGTAATAATAAGAAAAAACAGGTGAATTGTTAATAAATACACATTTGGTGTGTTATTGTCTAACATCAAGTGTTTATGTGCATTTATGATGGATATATTGTGCAGTGTGACTGAAACAAGTAAACTGAACCTGACTAAGCGTATACTTTATCAAAATGATCCCTAATACTTGGACACACGCTCGCTGAACTGAGTCACTTAACATTTGATGAGGAAAAAAATACACCTTATAGATGCTTAGGTCTCATTCTCTAAACTTGTGGAACAGTTGTACTTTATACTGGTGCTGTGTACACAGTGATAGACCGCTCACTACACAGTGACGTGTTAAAGTACAGCATAAGAGACACTCCTGCTGCACAACACTATACAAACATCACAGGAGAAGTGTAACAACGGTATTACATTTATTCAGTAAAAGATCAGTTTATTCTCCTCTAGTAAAATGTAAAAACAGTGACATACACTCAAAATAACCTTTCTTTCCTCTTTTAAAATGCAAACCAACATTGAAACAATCTGTTTCAATGGATTCATCTAATACTTTACAAACAGTTTATTTTCATTCAGCACCAACAAACCACTATCAGTACAGTGGTAAGAAATACAACTGCATTATCATAAACCCTTTTAAAGTGTAACAACAGAATAACATTTATTCAGTAAATTCTGATCAGTTTGTGTCCTCATCCAATACATTGTCCTCTTTTTTTATTTCTTTCCTCTTCTTTAGTCCTATATATATCTCTTTATGTTGATCCACTTTTCAAACTAGCGAAACTTTATACCACTATAGCTTATAACGCTAACAATCTTGTCTAGATTGAAAAAAATAAACAAATGAGCCACCACCAAAATGATATGTTTTCCCTCTTTATTATCTTTCTTTATTTTAAAAAAAATTAGGTCTACATCTCTTTACATTGATGTACCCAGTGCCTTACAAACTAGTGCATTTTTGTTTACAACTATAGCCGTTAACACTATTACAATCAGTGACACACTATCAAAATAACTCTTTTTTTCTTCTATCTTTTCTTTCTAGGTTTGTATATCTCTTTACATTGACTTACCCAACACCTTACAAATGTATTGTTTTCAGCCATACGGTCAGCTTTTTCTTTAAATCTATTTCTATATACCTGTTTACCTTGGTACACCTTTACAAACTATGGCATACTACACTACTAACTACTCGGTTTAGATTTTAAACTAATACAAACGAAATAATTTGTTTTTCCCTTCTTTATTTTATTCTACATTAGTCCTGCTCTATATTTAAGTGTTTACATTAGTTTAGCCATCATAAAATATTGGGGGAAGGGTGGAATGAAAGAGGTCAATAAGTCAACACCTGTTTAAACATAATAAAGAAATAAACATTCCTAACATTCTTTTCAACAGCTGTGTAAACATCATAAAATAAGGGGGAAGGGTGAAATAAAAGGGGTCAAAAGGTCAAGCACCTGTGTAAACATAATTAAAAGATAACATTCCTAACATTCCTGACATTTTTTATTACAATTTGATATCAAATTAGCATTTTACCCCCCCCCCCCCCCACCCCCCCATTTACCCCCCCCCCCCCCACACACACACACACACTGACCCCCCCGCCCCTCCCCCCAAAAGTGCCTGTATATTACTACTATAGTGTACTTAGACTTGACAGGCGTTGTCTTATCTGGCTCCTAATGTGACAAGTAAAAACACTTATATTATTAAATGTGTGTGTGTTACATAGGTAATTTATTTGTCTATTGTTTTTCTGTTAGGTGTGCCTTAGCTGAATCAAACGGATCAGTCAACATCACAAATGAGAGATTCCCTTACATCAGGTTGGACAACAGCATTTTTTTTTTTCATTTCATATTGTTTAATAAGCATAATTGGTTTTAACTACTATTTCCTTTTTTTACTTCTGTTAGTGAGTGTGGCAGTTACCCCCCTCAGAGCACTATTTTCTCTCAGTACTGCAACATCTGCGCTTTCTTAGGTAAGGCCATCATCTTAGGTAGGGCTCTTTGACAATACACTGCATTTTTGCAACTTTTACAAACACTGTGTAAAATGTAAATAAAAAAGTAATGTGGAATATTCAATGTCTTTGCACATTTACGTTGAAAGATATCGTCTGAAGTTTTTCCCCCACTTTAGGCGCTTTTCATAGCTTTTTGAAGTTTACTGTCATACATTTTTTAAACCACTTACTTTTTGTGCTGTTTGTTGCCACTGTCCCAACTTTTCAAAATGAGCTATTATTTTATGCTAAAATGCCTCATTTTCATCATGTTATATCGCTTAAAGGGCTATATTATGTTTTAATTCATATTTTAAAACCAATCTTGGCCATCTCTAAAACAGCATTTCATGTTTTACAACCTTTAAAAACATTATCTGACTAAAACAAAAAAAAAAGTTTAATAAGTACTCTACTGGTGCCATGAAGAAACAGGTGAAGAGACCAGCAGAGTGTCTTTTGAACATAATCAAAGAAAAAAAAGTACTGCACTTCCTTAAACCTTTTGTATGATGCCATTTTCTTCCAAAATGAAAGATGTATGTGAGCAATCAGTGGGTAAAAGAATGAGAGCAGATTGGATGTAGAAGGCTTATTAAATGGTCAGTGCTGGGGGGTTGTGAGAGAGGCAGAGTGTTCTGAGGCCTCAGAAATTCAGCACCAGAGACTACAGCATTTCTCAAACATGCATGAATGAAACAAAACAGAATTCCAGGTATGTTTTTGAGGAGGGAACAACATTTTAACATGGTAAAAATCTAAAAAGAAAGTCATTTTGTATAATAAAGCTCCTTTAATGTTGCAAATCATTGCATTGTATTTTTATTTACATTTTTGCACAGTGTAACAACTTTTTGGAAGTTGAACATGTAAGAAATATCTTGGTTATGATCAATTTACTCACAACAGGTCTGTGGATTGTGATCATTCGCTTCCAGCAGGTCAGGGACTATGGGGACAATGGGATAGCCAACATTCTCAGTATTGTTTTAGGATTTATCTCTTGTGCTGGAGTCTCGGTCATTGGGAATTTTCAGGTAACACAAACATCCACTGGAAACCATCTATACTGACACACGCACGCACACACTCACACACACACACACACTCACACACACACACACACACACTCACACACACACACACACACACACACGCACACACACACTCACACACACGCACGCACACACACGCACACACACGCACACACACACGCACGCACACACACGCACACACACACACACACACACTCACTCACTCTCACTCTCTCTGTTTTAAGCAATCAGTGGAAAGAACAGTTCACCTGTTGGGAGCATTCACTGCATTCTTCCTGGGTGTAGCATACTTCTGGGTGCAGCTGTTTCTGACCTACCGAGCACAACCGTCACATGACCGGTCCCGGGTTGGACCACCCAGGGCCTGTTTCTGTGCTGTCTGCACCATCCTGATCATTGCTAGTATCCTTCCTTTACCTATGTAGCCCTAGTATTCACAAGGTGAGAAAAACACTACTGCTTCTACTAATACCACTACTATTACTATAACCACTATTACAACTACTGCTACAACCACTTCTACTGCTACTATTACTGCCACTACTACTACTACTACTATGCTGGATGCCCTTCCTGATGCAACCCTCTCCATTTATCAGGGCTTGGGATCAGCACAAGGAGAACGACTTATTTTCTTCCGTAATATCTTGTTACTTTCCACCTCTGCATATTGAATTCTTTCATTTTTACATTTCCTTGACTGTTTCGTCAGTGGTTGTGCTGGCTAACATGGGCCACCGCTCCACCGCTGCCATGTGTGAGTGGGCCCTGGTCCAGAACTTCTTTATCCTCTTTGCTCTGTTTGTGGCTGAGTTCAGACACATCGACTGTCACCGCCTCACTGTGCAGAGGCAGGCTCTGAAGACCCACACAAGCTCTCTAGCTGTAGTGACCAATAACAATTTGACTCCAGAACTAAGTTGAACATGCACTAATATACAAATATACCTGTTTACTACTACTACTACTCTCTAAGGCAGTGGTTCTCAGCTGGTGAGTCGGGACCAAAAAGTGGGTCACAGAATTGTTTTCAGTGTGTCGCGGGCAGTGTGTCCTTTGCCAGGGCAAAAGAAAAGAAAGTTTAATTTTTAAAAATAAATTATTAATTTACACTCCTTAACAGTAGGTGACAGTGTGGAACATATAGAAAATAATAATATTAAAGAAACTCAACCATAGCAAAAAATCCAGTTCTATAACGTCATGCTATACCTAAGATTGACATGAGCACTGCTTTATTTTCATCAATATCTTCAAATTTTTCTGAGATATCTTTTAATTTTCTTCAATATCTTTTTTTTTTTTTTTTTTTTTAAATATCTCTTAATTTATCTCAATATCACTTAGCTTTCCTAAACTAACTCTTGACTTTCCTCAATATCTTTAAACTTTCCTCAATATCTTTTTTATTTGAGTCGTGGCTTGTCATTATAGTGATGGTGGGTCCCAAAGCCAGATCAGCTGAGAACTTCTGCTCTCAAGTATAATATGCAGGATGTACAAAATTAATCCTATGTTGGATTCACGTCCACAAAAAACTAAAGACATTACATTTCAAGTCCAGATCCTCACAAACACCTTTAGATCTGAGCTCAGAATTAGACCATGATGCAGTTCTCCTGTCATCTTGTAAATACATTGGCAATATTTATTTTAGCTTTGTCTTAACTACCAATTCTTCAGTTTTCTTGTGTAAACAGACATAGCTTGTAAATAGCCACTTTTTTCTGTGCAGGGTTCGTACATTCATGGAAGGCCTAGAAAAGTCACTTTTAAAATGCAATTTCCAGGCCCTGAGAAAGTTTTGGAATTTTAAATTTTGGTGTAAAGTTTTGGAAAAATGATGGAAATTTGTTTCTGAGAAGAAGCAAGAAGAAGAAGAAGAAGCCCCAACTGTTTTTTGTTTTTTAACTGACTAATTTCCAAATTTAACAAACGAAATTGCTGCTATGTATGTATGTTTCTAATGGAACCACAATGGACTTTTTCCATACTATTTAAACACGTGCAAGTCATTTTTCAGTTCTTGGGAATTTAGTCAAAAATGTTGGAAAAGTCATGGAAAAGTCTTGGTAAAAAAAGTAAGTAGTGTCTGTGTTTTTGGCTAGCTTTGGATTAGTGGCGACAAGCAGCATAGACCAATCAGTCTTGTAACTTGTGGGCCCTTTCAATACTGCACATTCTAAATCTCATCTTGTAAAATCCTTGATAATTAAACTTTGATGACTTCTTGATGTGGAATGAGAGACATTTATACTACAATTTATTGTAAATAAAAAAACCTTTCTATTACATAAAGTCTTTAAATATCAATTCTTTTATGACTTGCAGCAATAAGTGCATATGAACACAAGGTGGCACCATTCAGCTATGACACCATGTATACTGACTTCGTTCTTCTTGAATGTGTTGTTTAACTTCCACCGTTTTGTTCTTTATATGTACAAATAAATATTTTTATCTGGTACCATATTACATAGTGTTTCATAGTCTACAACATGCACAATGCAAAATGAAGTCATAGCCAGTGTATGGAGGCTGAATGCCAGGAAAAGTCTGATTTCTCACGGGCCCTCCACCTGCCAGCTGGGGAGTACAATAGGAGCACAGCAACCACATTTTTCCTTATTACATAGTGCTGAATCTCAGTGTGACTAATGCATGGGTTTTCCAGTGCAGTTGAGGTTGCATATCTACATTTGAAGTATGATGGCGCTGTGGAGCTGGCTGAGAAAGTACACGGACAGTGATGGGAAAGAGGATCACTGGTAGCGTGCCAGCATGTTTTCGGAGGATGCCAGGAGTTTAGACAGACGTTCTACATTCAGCACAATTTGTCAGGGTTATTTGAGATGAGACGGAACAATGAAGCTCTCATAGCTGCTCTGACACTGGGAGAGGTCCCACTTCTGGCTCTGTCACGCTCAATGTTTTTACCATCCCAGTCCTGTTTATTTCAACATATTGTCAAATGTTCACTCATGTTTGGATCTTGTCGTGAAAAACCCACTCAGGCCATGTTGTCTATGGATGTTTGGGGAATAGTAGGTCCCTAGTGTCAGCAGCATTCTTTCACATAGGGCCTGCTGTGTGAACACCAGAGGGGGGCAGCTGGATCAGACGGATGTCTTGGAATTCGATGGGGATTTTTCAAGTGCTTTTAGCCACTAGTTCTCTGTATGCTGCTTTGAAATAGTAATGTCAGGTGTGTTTGTTTCAAATGTAGATAGGGTCACAGAAGCCCAGAAAAGGTGAGACCAGATTTGTTCAGGCAAGAATCGTGCTTTTGAATCAATTTAATTATGAATTCTTAATTCACACTGTCAAGGCAGGGTTGTTAACTAATGTAAATGCATAAAATATGGGTATTATAACATTTTAAACAGTAAATCAATGAATTGTTAGAACTGTTTCTCATGGCATAAATAGCCTATAGTATTATAATTTATGGTACAACATTTGGTTGAAAAGTTATGGCAATTTATGGCGTTTTGTTGCATTATCTGTATTATTGTTTATGATGAAACCATGAAGCTTCATTTAAAAATAAGTTTGTTTTTTAAGGGTGGATTTAATAAGGCTGCACTCCTTTTTTGAGCAGGTAAAACACTTGGTTAGTTAGGATCAATGTAATATTTTTTACTTTTCTGTTGTTTTCATACATACCATGCTTATACAAATGCTCAAAATAAACATTAGACATATAATTTCAGTTCACCTATGCTAGACTGACATATGACTGATATATAAACAGGCAAATCAGTATTCATGCGACTCCGATCTCTATAATATCTATAATTATGAGCAATTTCCAAACACTCAGTTAATATAATAATGATTTTCTGTTTAAATGTAATGTACTGTATATGTAATAAAGTTGAAATCTTCTACTTGCAAGTGATACTGATATTGACAAAATGAGAACTTAGAACTGATTGCATATGTAAACATATTAGATAAGGTTCCACCTTCAGCCAACAAGCTACACAAGCTAAAATGACAACAACAAGTACTACAAGGTTTGCATAAACATTTTCAAAAGCATTTTTTAAAGTCCAAACCTTGACCAACTGAGATGTGGTTGACAATTGCACCTTAACAAAGAAATGCAATGTTTGGGACAAAGAAGATGATATACCAGTACTTATTATTGGTAACTAAAGGTAATGTACAACCTATTACATCAGGAGGTGCTAAGTTTCTCCCTTATGTTTTTTACCAGGTGGTGCAGCTTAAAAGTTCTATGAGCGGTATATATTTTTTATATCTCACAAAATTTACCCATATGTGTCCCAGGATATGAGGTAAACATGTTTAAATCAAATATTAGTTTTACCTATAACAATGATACAGCTGATTTATTCACTATAATAATAAAATGAACATAATGCCCAAGTTGTTTATGTTTACATGTTTGTTTTGGTTCTAAAACCCTGCATTGCCAATCGTCCAATCATAAAAGCGGAAAGACTGGCAACCCACAGACCATTTTGATTTAGACTGCAATATCGTTTTCAAACCAGTACGAGCACATAAGCTGCTTCCAGTATCTTTAAGTAAATGTGTTAAGCCTGTGGTCAGCAATGTTTGAAGTGAGTGTTCTTAAATCATCCAACAGCTCACGGTGAGGAATTTTTAACCAAGATCTTTGGCGCCAAAATCCCCTTATCCCTGCTGTTTTCATTAGTGAGTATAAAAGCCCTCCGATAAGGCAATAAAACTCATCAAATCAGCGACATGCAAAGACTCAAGAGGCCGTTGATGTAAATGTCAGAAAAAGGTCTGGATCCTCTATTGTGGAACATGTGTCGCCCGCCTTGTTGCTTTTGAAAGGGATTCAGAACGTGGCTAAGAGCGGTAATCTGCCCTAACACCTGCTGGTGCTCTGCTCGGCCTTATCCCCTCAACAGCTCTCAAACAGGAACAATAGCAGCGCTCTCCTATCGCGCCGTCGCCTCCGAGCCTGCTATCAAACATCGGTGCATGGTCATCGCCCCAGTCCACTGCGCCACCTGCCATTCCTTATCATCCAGCCGCCAAATCCTGCACATTCCACAAGAAAAGGCCATTTTTATATCAAAGAAAAACTAATATGGTGAGGTGAAGGCGAAGGGTTAGATACATAGAACAAAGGGATGGCAGCTGTAGGTCATAGCTGCTGAGAGCACTGGGAGAAACTAACTGTGTAATACTAATGCAATGTAATACTAGTTTAATGTAATACTAGTGTAATGGGTTTTTGTAATGGGTTTTGTAATTGTTTTTTTTTTAGGAGTTTTTCCTTACAGAGAATGAGGGTCTAAGGACAAGAGTGTCCTGGGTCTGTTTTGTTTGTGCTGATTGTGTGTTAAGTCTGATTGTGTGTTTATGTTTGATCAACTGTTGTGAAGGCCTTTGAGGTGACTTTTGTTGTGATACTGGGCTATACAAATAAAACTGAATTGAATTGAATTGAAATTAATGTAATACTAGTGTAAAAAGACGTATGATCATGGCTGTGCGCACCATAGAAGTCACAGAGGTCCGCCCTTGGTATTCTTCTATTGCTAGACTAAGCCCTATCTAAAACAGGTCTAACCCAGGTATAAATCAGGACTAAAAATAGAGCTAAAAACAGGACTATACCAGGATTAAACCAGGGTTAAACCGGAAAAAATATTCTAAACCAGGACTTATTTATGAACAAGACTAAACCAGGATTAACAAGGACTAAACCAGGACTAAACCAGAGCTAAATCAGGTCTAAATCAGGACTAAACAAGGACTAAACCTGGGCTAAACCAGAACTAAATCAGGTCTAAATCAGGACTAAACAAGGACTAAACCAAGTCTAAATCAGGACTAAACAAGGACTAAACCAAGTCTAAATCAGGACTAAACCAAGATTAAACAAGGACCAAACTGGGATTAAACAAGGACTAAACCAGGGCTAAACCAGGACTAAACCAGGACTAAACCAGGGCTAAACCAGGGCTAAACCAGGACTAAACCAGGACTAAACAAGGACTAAACCAGGTCTAAATCAGGACTAAACAAGGACTAAACCAAGTCTAAATCAGGACTAAACCAAGATTAAACAAGGACCAAACTGGGATTAAACAAGGACTAAACCAGGGCTAAACCAGGACTAAACCAGGACTAAACCAGGGCTAAACCAGGACTAAACCAGGGCTAAACCAGGACTAAACCAGGACTAAACCAGGGCTAAACCAGGGCTAAACCAGGGCTAAACCAGGACTAAACAAGGACTAAACCAGGTCTAAATCAGGACTAAACAAGGACTAAACCAGAGCTAAACCAGGACTAAACCAGGTCTAAACCAGGACTAAACCACAATTAAATCAGAATAAATACTCTAAACCAGACATAAAAAAAAAAGAAGACAGGACTAAACCAAGACCAAACAAGGTCTAAACAAGGACCACAGCAGGACCAAACCAGGTCTAAACAATTACTAAACTGTCCGTCAACATGATGAACCTCAGTATTTCTAAAATCCTGTGTACTGCCCTGATTGTCCCTATGTTACTGTCCCAGTATACATGTATACATCTAAATAAATCTAAATCTAAATAGGCCATAGTTAAGGAAATAATAACTAGTTTGTGGCGTAGATCTGGAACATCGTCTGGACCCAGGAATGTTTAAAGGATTCTAAACCATTATGGGATAGTACTTTTTAACTGTCAAAATGGTTACTACTGTTTAACAAAGTATAATGTCTCATGGAAAAAACTGTGAAAAAAGACTTCTAGCATCTCTGAAGTTAACCTTAAAAGTGCACAGTGAAAAGTGACAAGAAGCACACTTTAGTTTGTGCATGCATTCCTAAATGTTCAGTGAAAACATTGGGTTAACTGCCTGTCCCAGCTGGGCACCACTGTGTAACGTAGCTGAGAATGAACATATGCCAGTGGCCTTACATGCTTCTTGTCGTCCCGTATATCCATGTATGTCATTGTATATGTCTGCACATGTGAATGGGAGGGGGGGTGCCACGCTCCCTCCTCCATCCTCCTCCTCTCACTCTCTTGTTAAAAAGCTAATTTCTCTGCTCTTGGACCCCAGCGCTGCCCCTCCTTCCCCTCCTCACTGTGCGTCTTGTGGGCTCAACAATAGTCTATTCTGCAGAGCGTCCCGTGCAAGAGCAGACACACCCAGAGCCA
Organism: Bostrychus sinensis; assembly: GCA_020698575.1. Lineage (NCBI taxonomy): Eukaryota > Metazoa > Chordata > Actinopteri > Gobiiformes > Eleotridae > Bostrychus > Bostrychus sinensis. Next base: position 25,133,246 of record CM036253.1, on the reverse strand, counting down.
AGGCCACAGCCGTTGAGGGGACATAGTTGGGTCTGGGCCAGCTGAGATGGGACACTGGCCTGATTCTCGTCTGGGAGCGTGGATTGTGTCTCGGTGAGAGGGCAGAGGTGCTCTAATCGTTCGTGGGGACATACATTCTGGCCATCATCATCTCCTGCGTCCCAAAAAAGTCCCCCACCTCCTCACATGTAGACACAATACAGACCCTGATCTGAGACGGACCACGAGCTAAAGGCCATTCCATCAAATATCATGACAATCACAGCTGGAGCTCCCACACAATACAATCATAAGGCCGGACTGTATCTGTATTGTGTGATAGTGCCACAGCAGCCCCACATCTGAGAGTCCGGCCCACCACGCCCCGCCTCGGTCCATGCAGCCTAATTATATCATTAGGCCTTGTCTGATTGTGTCTGCACAGCTGAGACCAGGAACGGCCTTTGTGTGTCTCCTGGAATGTGGTGCGCTTGGCATTTTTCAGCAAAAGGGCAGCGTTTTGGACGTGACAGAGGAGAGGAGGGTGAGATCACGGCTGCCGCGGCCCACCACTGGCTCACTCTCTTGTGTCTGTATCACATCCATCTTTATCTGGCTCATTTTACAGCCAGGCGCTTGTCTATCAAAGCCATTGCCTTCACTTCACTCCACAGGCTTTACAAGCTGGTAATTTAGTGTAGCCTTGTTAAAGTGGAACTGAATGAGGTGGTAACATGGCACATCAGTTGGGCCATCATTCATATTCTTGTGGGACTGGAACCTATCCCAGCAATTATGGACCTTAGGCAGTGTACATCCAGGACAAAGGCCCATTAGTTGCAGGGCAAACACAGTGACATACACAGACAACCATTCACCCTCGCATTCATTCACTAAAGGCAATTTTAGAGTCATCAAATCACTTAACACATGCATGTCTTTGAATGGTGAGAGAAAGCCAGAGCCAGGGTAACACCAGACTCCAGAGAGAGATTGTGTGATGGCCGGCCCATGAATTGATCTCATAAAAACAATGCCACTAAATCAATACAATTCAAACATGTTCAGACCCTTTATACAAGATTTTGTGCTCAAAAAGAAACATGCGCTTCTCCTTCAGCAGTGCTCAGTTTGTCTACTCTATGTAACTAGGCATGGCTCCAGCGTCGTGGGTTCGAGCCCACAGTTGGCATATGCACAGTTAAAAAGAACAGTTTTAAGTCTGGACTTGAACATTGTCAGAGTAGAGGCCTGTCTAACATCGTCAGGGAGACTGTTCCAGAGTTTAGCTGCATAAAACTGAAACGCTGCTTCACCGAGTTTAGTCCTGACTCTGGGCACCAGCAGAAGACCTGTCCCTGAGGTTCTCAGAGTCCGAGATGGTTCATATGGGACCAACATGTCAGAGATGTACTTTGGTGCTAAGCCATGGAGAGACTTGTACACAAGCAGAGCTGTTTTAAAGTCTATTCTCTGAGTGACAGGAAGCCAATGCAGAGACCTGAGGACAGGACTAATATGGTCGTACTTCCTGGTTTTGGTCAGGACCCGAGCAGCAGCGTTCTGGATGTACTGCAGCTGTCTTACAGCTCGCTTAGTGAGTCCAGTGAGCAGACCGTTACAGTAGTCTAACCTGCTGGAGATGAACGCATGAATAAGTCTCTCTAGGTCTGGTTTAGACAGTATACCTTTGATTCTGGCAATGTTTTTGAGATGGTAAAATGCTGTTGATGTTATAGATTTAATGTGACTGCTGAAGTTCAATTCAGAGTCCATGATTACCCCGAGATTTCTAACCTGACTTGTAGGTTTTAGTGAAAGAGACTCGAGGTGACTACAGACACCTTGTCTTTGTTTCTGTGGGCCAAAGATGATTATTTCAGTCTTGTCTGTATTTAGCTGGAGAAAGTTGTTTCTCATCCACTCACTGATCTGTTGGATGCAGTGACAGAGTGAATCCACAGGTCCATATTCACCTGCTGTCAGTGAGATGTAAATCTGAGTGTCATCTGCATAGTTGTGGTAGGATATGTTATTGCTGCTTATTAATTGGCCTAAAGGGAGCATGTAAAGATTGAACAAAAGAGGTCCCAGGATGGACCCCTGGGGCACTCCACAGGTCAGGGCCATTTGGTCTGAAACACAGTTACCGATTTCAACAAAGTACTTCCTGTCTTCAAGATAGGACTTACACCATTTTAGGGCAGTACCAGAAATACCTACCCAGTCCTCTAATCTTTGTAACAGGATCACATGGTCAACTGTATCAAAAGCAGCACTCAGATCCAGCAGAACTAAGACAGAGACTTTGCCTGTATCACTGTTCAGGCGGATGTCATTAGTCACCTTGATAAGAGCAGTCTACAATAGTAGTCAGTAGTTTTTTGAAGGGAATGCACTGTAATCTTTGGCATCCTAGGCCAGCTGCAGAGAGTGGCATTAGGTAAAATGTACTGATTGCTACATTAAGAAGGTTTTTAGAGCTAGGATTTACTGTTCCCTGATGTTACATTTGCATCAAAAAACTATATTTGAAGTACAAGAGACAATCCCCTCTATAACATGGCTTATTTAAAAACATACAACTACATGGTAAGATCATAACAACCTACATAAAGTTAGACATTTTATCCACTATGAGCAATGCATGTTGATGGTAGAATGCCTTAGAACAACAGTAAAGGCAAGGAAAAGTAGATCCCACAACCAGTGGAAGAATCATCCCCTTGATACTGTAGTTTTTTGGTAAGAACTAAATATATTTGAGTTATTCAATTAAAGAGAGGTAAGGCGTTTCTGTCTTTTGTCAGCACAGGTGAGTATTTATCCCAAACCTGGGCAAACAGTCATTAGCACATACAGGCCTCCAATTTTCTGTCTCTCCAGTCAGATTACTGCTTTGGAACACATGGAAAAATAGATCTTTGTACAGAGAAAATATCACTTTCATAGCAACACAAACACGTCCTCACAATTACAGATTTTCAGCTCGTCTGTGTCACTAGTATTCAAGTGTCTGGGGCCTGCCTATATTTGGGCTTTTACATTTTGAAGATGATGAGAACTTCAGAGTAAGCAGAAACTGCAGTTACAGAGTAGCTACTTTTAGATGCTGGCAACTATTTCATGAGTTTGTGTGGTCTCCAGAGGTTTGTGTTGAAACTATGACAAACATTTTCCTCAGAGGGAAAGTAGGGAAGTTTTTTGGCACATGCATAAATAAAAAGAGCAAATTTATGATACTTAAAATGGTTTTGAACAGTCTTTATTAACTTTGTGCCGTATTATTTTAATTAACTTTGTTGAGCTTTTACCATGTTATATAAACATACATGGAGTAGTATTTTGTTTCATTCACGCTTATTTGAGTAATCCTGTGTGCTGAGGCCGTGCCCTTCTCAAAGCTGAAAACACTCTATGGCTTTGCGTAGATACATAAAAACAAGAAGTGTTCCTGCGCATTTCTAAAGCACATACAATGTCACCAAACTCGTTCGGATGATTTTAGCACTTAAATTGCTGTCACTACAAAGCAATGAGCTCATTTATCTATCTATTAGCATCATGTTGCTAATAGCTGTCTATACCCAATTACAAAGAACACTGAATGAAGGATAGGACTGAGGAAGAAACAGCATCATATTTAATTAACTGTACTGATGTATGATGACAATAAAGCATTCATTCATTCAAACCAAATTCTGTGACTGTGTGAACCATCTTAAGGGTGCACTCGCCTGGCAAACCATTCTGTGCCCAGGCCTGGAACTCTGTTTAATTTGGCCACTCTGAGGGCTCATATTTTACAGAGAATGAATACTTTATGCAGCTCTAAAAATAAAATGATGGATCTTTCCTGTGACTTTTTTGATGAATGGGAACTGCAGCAACTGCAGTTTTAAATACCCCTTTATATCCAGCTGCCTTTGCAAAAATGTCTGACAATTGACTGACAAATGTCCTTGCATACTGTAAACAAACCATCCTCTTAGTAGTAGTAATGTATCTAGGCCTAGGCCCTCCCACCGCACATGGAATGGTTCTAATGGCCCCGATGTGATTTATTTTTTCCTTTTGCAACATGGAAGCGTGCTGCTAACAACTTGTTGACCTGTTTGGTTACATTTCTTTTCTCAGTTCCTACATACTCTCTTCAGATATGTTTGCTACTACTGTACATGCATACATTTTTTTCAGAATGTGTTAGGCATTTGCTGTACACAAAAACTTACAGATAATTTTTTATGATGCTGAGTCGCTGTACTGGTACTTGACCAGCGTGTCTTTAAATAATGAAACAATGATGATACAGTTTATCAGCTTTTAATGTCTGACTATATTACAGATTCTTAATATAACTGTACAGATTGTGTTAGTCAGACTGGTGGACCACTGTAGTTAACCACTGAGAAATTGTTTTGTGCAGTCGTGTATTCCACTCTAACCTTTGCATGATGTGGAGCGAGCCAGGCCTCTCCTCTCTCATGTCCTGACCTTTGTCCAGCCGCAGACTTCACAGCGAAACAGGCACAGAACTGGTGTGTCCCTACAGAAAATACATGGTAGTATTATGTAAGGCCTGTGACATTTAGTGGTGGGCTGTGACCTGCTCTGCTCCTTCAGCACTTTGAGGATAAGTCCAACTGTTCTTTACACAGGGCCTGAGGTCGCCGCTGCTCGTGGGTCGGTTTGATGCAACATGAGAAAGCCCAGTGATGTGTTGTAACAAAGGGTTGTATTATTCACAAAATTCAAAGCTTCATATAGGAAAGCCTATGGTTTATTGATGGATTAAGTACAATCATAACTATAACATGTAAATTTCTGCTGTGCAGTATGGCAAAACTTTGTCTTCAATATATTCTTCAATATATGGCACAACTTTCCAGTACCTGATACAAATTTTAGCACAACTTTGTGTCACCTCCCATATTCAACAAATTGTGCATGTATTTGCATGTGACAGAGCAATAGCATGCACACAACAAATGCGGCACAAAAGAAAATGCTTTTTGTTTACAGTTGTGAAGAGCTGTTTGTATTGCCACACTGAAGTCTGCAGTGTTGACGCAAGCTGCAGCATCCATTAACCTGGCTTCAAACCAGAAACTTCTAATGAAGCAAATCAAATCCATGTCTGGCCAGGCCATGGGAAACTTGACGTCAAAGAAGTTCACACTCCAAAATAAGTCGCTCTGGCCTGCATTTTCATATTCTGCTGGTATTTCCGGATGGCTCCTACATTTGCAAAATAAAGGCCATCAGAGTAATCATTATAATGTTGAACAATAATAACTGAGGGAACTGAATGAAAGCCTGGAGAGGCTTGTTGACCTTTCCGAGCTAAACTGGTCCTGGCTTCTGTCTGTGCACTGCTGGGTCCATTGTGTTCCCAGACCTTATCATTGTGCTGCAGTTTCCTCTGAGTGCGGCGTGTGTACAGTGTGTGTGTGTGCTGAGGGACCAGGCCACAGCACTGCAGACTGAAGAGGCTGCAGATTCACTCACTGGACACACACAGATGGGCTTTACCTGTTGAGAGATAGATCAGAGATGTCACCGCTTAACAGACTAGATGCTTCCTGAATTACTGTACTGCTGAAGACACTGTGTATGCTGACATAAGTCTACTTAAACTACTCTAGTTTAACTACGGAAAAATATGGGATTTAGCAAGCTACAAAACCATGAACAATAATAAATGTAATATTCATCTGTCGTAGTGCACATGGAGATCATGTAGGGCTTGGTTCTTGTTAATTAGTGTACCATATGTCACTCTATCATTCTGTTATTAGTAACAACATAATATTGGCACTAAAGCGTACTTGAAGAACTCTGAATCACAAATGATACTGACCATGACCATTTTGCCCAAAATGCCAAGATTTGGTCAAATTTGATTTAAACTTAAGATCATTTTGATTATGCCATGTGCCAACATTTGCATTTTGCCACTAAGTAGGTGGCCCTTACATTTGAATCCATGTCCTTTCTATTTAAAAACATATGGCCACCTTGAGTTGTTGTATTCATGCCTTGTGTTTACCTGCTTCACACTTGTGAGTCTGTCTTAGATCTGATCTCAATTTTGTACATTGTTTTCATTACAATTGAACAATTGTTAATCATTATTTAAACTTCAGAATATTTTGTTGCATGCTGTGTTAACTTATGTAAAATACAATACAACAATAACACAAGTTATAATTGCAACACATAGTTTACATTACAGGTGTGGTAACAGAAATTATTATCAGTACTGGACAATGACAGCACATGGCACAGTAGAACTGGTGAAAAACTAAGTGAAAAACATCCATGCACTCACACAGCTGGCATTTTCCTGCTCTGGCATCTAACATTTTAATCAATGCTCCAAATCCCACAGAGCTAAACTGACTGAGGCTCATTCATAAAAGCTAATGGCTGCTGAAAGCCATAATTATTACAGTATTAGCACAAGTAATCAGTGAGCAACGTACTGTGACTTCACCTTATTCCCACTACCCATGAGGAAAGTGCCCCCACCTGTCACCCCCTGATGATGTCACAGTCTCTATTGGCCCAGACAATACACCCACACCTCCGGGACTTCCCCTGTCCTATCAACAGGGGGAGCTGTTGTGTCCGGGCGGTATGTACACTATGACTCATGGCCTCCTATGTCCCACGCAGTCATATGCTGTCATCTCACTCATGCACAAAGGGACAGGGGCTGTTTGTAGGAAGTGGGGGCGGGCTGATGGTTGTGTTGCCAGGGGCGACCGATATCCCAACACCACTCTGACCCTGGTAATGCCTGTGGCAGCTGCAATCAATGGTGGTATTGATATTCATGGAGAGAGTGAGACAACAGGGAAACAACTTGTGAGAATGTCTTTGCATGTACAGTTACTGCATGGGAGCTTCTTATTATGCAACTCATTAACTTTACAGCACCATGTGAACTAATATTATTGACAAAAAAATCATTCTGAATATATATAATAAAATAAGTACAATGTCAAGTAAAAAGTCTTAATGCTGCCACGCCATCCTCTAAAACAGGGTCCTGCCCTTTAGTGAGTATTTGTAGAATCTATTGTCTGTATAGTTCCGCACATGAACAAATATGGCAGGAAGTTTCTATATACCATAGTGTAGTGAGCGGTGAGAATATGGCACTATACTATAGCTCTATTCCTTTCAAGTGTCAGCCCATAAAGTGAAATGTATCTGCTCACTAAAGCCTTATGAAGCTTTATTTTCACACATTAGAAACAGTATAGAATAGTCATTTTGCAATAGATTGGGTGACAAATATTTCTATGACTAATTATCTGTTGTCTAATACATGTATGGACAGCAGCAGAAGAGGAAGCGTGAATGGCAAATATGATTTTATACATACATTTATACATATTTCATGCGTAGTTAAGCATAAGCAAGCATAGGAGTTACTGCAAGTTTATGCATGAACATTCAACATTATATAGAGCAGGAAGTATCATAGTATAGTATAAACTACAGCTGCTATTGTCATGACCTCTGACTTCTGCGTCAAGCACCTAAATTATTCTAAAGCCAATTCATCCGCATAGCCACATTGTTAACTTATAATATAATAATAGCATGTAACAAATTGCTGCACATGTCTGGCTTGCTATAACAAAAGGCCATTTTCCGTTCTGTCTGTTAATGTACTTGTTCATCTATACATCCTAAATTTCCTGGCATTGGTGAAGGATGGAGCTGCCTTGTCCAATGGGATCTATAGCTGATGTGCTGATGTGGGCTCTGATAAGGCTAGGATCTACAACAAACTTGCTTCGACCATCAAAGCTATCCTACTATTGTTCCCGCATGCACAGGAAGCCAGGTTTGTTGTGTTATTGTTGGATCCAGGAGAAAGAGTGAGAGAGCTGGAACAGGACTGAGCTGAAGTGACGTTGAATGCGTGTGTGTTTGTGTATATATATGTGGAGCAGTTATTGTTTAAAGAGTGATTTGGAGAATGGACTCTGATTGGCCCCGGCAGCGAGGGGAAAGGAATCACGAGGATGCCGTACCTGAGTCAGGGCAGGAAGAGGAGCCGAAGCGGAACAACACAGAGCGCTGGCCGGAAAACACCTGGGAGCCGAGGGGAGAACAAACAAGCCCGGAGGAGGGAAGAGGAAGACGAGGCAGAGGAGCGGCAGGATGAGGAGGGAATTCAGCACATCAACGTCAAAATCTGCACACTCCAGGAAGACCTTATAGTTTAGATAGAAGCAAATGAAACAGTTAGTGAGGGGGCAGAACAGGGGAATTCAACGGAGTGTATCACAATGCTTTTTTATAAACCTTTCACATAAAGTATATTTATCTTTGTCACTACTTCATTTAAAAAACTTCAAATAAGCTGAACATTAGAGCTATAGTCAACCTCCAGGAACCCACTTCAGACCCACCATTTAGCACTAGAGCACACATTTTTACCAAGAAACATGACATAGTTAAGTTATACCTCAGTATGGAACACTAAAATGGCCATTTTAATAATTTGTGAATAAGCAGAATTTACAGATGGAATATTATTTGTAATGGTCACATAGACAGTAAATGTAAAGGCACAGACTGGAAATGAACTGGCAAAGCTGAGGAAGTGAACCTGCTTTTATATATACCCAGAAGTTATGACCATATTTGGAAAAGGTTCGCAATCAGGAAGTGTGATGTGAGAGATTCACAGGGAAGCTAAAGCCTATAGTCATACTGTGGGTCACTGACGGGGCTTTTTGGACTTTTGAATACAAATACTTAGCCATGGACACTTCTCAGACAAGTTGAATAGTCACTCTGAGGAAAATATGTGAATGAATTGTATAGCTATAGAACTTCAAATATCGTCCAAATTATGGGTAAAAAGGCAAAGATCTACAGTGGAAAGTAAGAGTCAAGTAGACAATAAACTACAGTCGATAGGGAGCCACGCATCTTGGAGCCAAAACTCATTTCCACAACAGATTCTTCATCATCCCTTCTTTTACAGTCCACTATTGTACTGTCTATGACTGGCCAGTGACTAAGAAGGTTACAAGGTTACACGGAAATGCATACATTCTCATGCTTAGCTGCATTTTGGCCTTCTTCTTTGATGCTGTAGCCTTTTGGCTGAGGTGAAGGGTGTGAACAGTTTTTGTGGTGGGTGGTAGGGTCCTTTATGATGGAGGTTATTCTGTTCCTGCACACTGCATGCGCCCCATAAAACACTGCTAAAAGCCTATCAGGATCTGAGCAATGACTTCAGCTCCATTCAGCCTCTTCAAAAAGTACAGCAATTGGTGGGCCTCTTTAATAATGCTTGTTCAGTTATCAATCTACGATGTCTCCTGTTGACAACATTGGCAAAGGAGAGGAACTTTCAGTAGAATATTTGGAGGTGTTTGAATGAAGCACTAGCTAATGGTTACTAGTTACTATAATAAGTTTTATCCAATCCAATTTGATGTAGGTAAACATTTTTTGGTGTCGCCATGTTGTTTACAAGAATTGCTAAAAGTAGTCGCTAAACATAAAACTCTCCCACTAGCTGCAGTACTGCCACACCATTAGCCTGAGTCAGTGGTGCAGACTCAAACAAATCAACGTAAGCCTAACAAGATTTTGTGAGGATTCAGCTTTCTGCACAAAAGTAACAGTCCATGGGCAGTCCATGTGAAGTTATTTAATGCAGTCATCTTGCTGAGGGTAGTCTGAAAGCATTGACTTGACAGATTATGTTGGATTTGAGTTATACAGTGAGCAACATTAGCCGCGTTCACCTGTGCATATTCAGATGTCATGCACTCTCTTCTTTGACAGGCTACATTTGTCATCGAGTTCACAGAGTTCATCCATTTGCAGTCATCAATCATCAAAAAAAAATCAGACCTCACAAGAACAGTATGCAACACTGCAACTGAAGACATCAAGAAAAGTGACACATTTTTGTGCATTACCCAATACAGTAATGCCACAAATCAAAAAGACAACCTTTAAGCAAAGCAGTGGCATATAGAGCTAGTGTATGCAGACATCACTCTCTGACACACTTCTAAAGCTGGCATGCAGCTGAATTGGGCCACTCCAGGGTTTCTTCCCACTCTGTCTCCGCAGATGGCATTGTTTTCGGACACAATTTTCATTGTATGTGGAGTAGGAGGGGATGGAAATGACTGCTCTTGCAGATGCCAGGCCGTTTTGTACTCAGCGACCCTGGAGAGCAGATGAGAGTGAGGTGGAGCCCCCCTCCCAGCCTAAGTCTTCTGGGAGGTAAAGCCTGGATTTCCCCCTTTCCACTCTCCCTGGGTTTTTAAGCAGCAACGCTCGGCTCTCACCCTCTCATTTAGCACCACTCCTCTCATTTCCTCTCCTCCCCATTAAACCATTATGTCTTTTATACTGCCAGCTTCCTCCCTGTTTCCCCTGTGCCTACCTGTGCCGATATCACTACACCTGGCTGCACAGCACACATCCTTCAACCTCAAAATTTACCAGGTGAAGCTGTTTGTAGAGTAAGTTAAAACTGCAACTATTACTAAAACTACTACAACTACTATTACCTCTACCAACTTTTAGTGCTACATGTACAAATACCGCTGCGGGCACTAATATTGCACCTGCTACTAATACTACTACTACTGCAACTACTATTATTATTGCTACTAGTGTGACTACTGCACTACTATCACCACTGCTACTATACCAACTTTGCCACAAGGTCAAAACTACATATTCTTTTACCATACAACTAACAAGTATCTAAAGGACTAAAGGACACCATCTTCTCTAATATGTCCATCTTACTGCATAAAAAGTTCCAAAGCTATGTACTTTGTCTCCACATTTATCACATCTATCCGATAAGTAATTGCCTTTTCTAATTTAATAATCAAGTTCAATAGAGAGATATTTCAGGCATTTTAAGATCCACTTTGGCGTTCGCTCCCTTTTGGCTCTGCACTTTTCCTGTTCTGCCCCAACCTGCCTGATTGTTCACTTTGATTACAGGTTTCTTGGCTGATCTGACACATTCAAACTTCCTATGAAGACAGTGCGACCTACTGTATGTAAAGTGCGTGCGTGCTTATGACATACAAGTGTGGTTTGCGCAGGCAGGTGTGCACATTCTCTTGGCCTAAAAGTCGTCCAAAAGTCACATCTGAGCACAGGATCTGACATCTGGCTAATTTATGGCACTCTAAGGATTTTTCACTTTTGGTGCACAGCTGCATGGAAGCAACATAAAGAAGATGAGGCTAAATTACAAAGATGTCAAGGCGGGGTGTGTCAGATGAATTACCTACTGCCTGACCTTGTGTTTTATGGCTTATCACATAGTCCTCAGAGCCTTTATTTGCAGACTATTAGAGCTGAAAGGCTATTAATGTGATCACAAGAGCAGGGTTTAACACGACAGGTGCTTAGAGTCTCCTTAACACTTATTATTAAATGGATTACAGAGGTCAGTTGATTTCACACAGTTAAAAAAAAATTGCACATATCTCACAGATCGAGGTTCACTTTGGAGAGCCACAAGTTGATAGAATAAGTTCATGATATTTAAAGTATGGAAAGGTATGGCAATCACAAAAATTGATGTAATGAATGTTACTAGTGATGCTAACATCTACACTGTATTTCCAAAAGTATTAGCTCACCTGCCTTTACACACATATGAACTTAAGTGACATCTCATTCTTAATCAATAAGGTTTAATATGATGTCAGCCCACACTTTGCATCTATCTACATCAGACATCTACGTGGCTGACGTTCTCGTCCAACGTCAGACACTGATGTTGGACGAGAACGTCTGGCTCGCAGTCTTCGCTCTAATTCATCATAAAGGTGTTCTATCAGGTTGAGGTCAGGTCTCTGTGCAGGCCAGTCAAGTTCCTCCATCCATGTCTTCATGGACCGTCCTTTGTGCACTGGTGCAGTCATGTTGGAACAGGAAGTGGCCATCCCCAAACTGTTCAAACCAGCTTCTCAAAACAACCCCACACCATAATCCCAGTTCAGTTAGTTTATTTGGGTGGGTGAGTGAATACTTTTGGAAATATAGTGTATATAGCTATAATACTACCAGTATAAAATAAATAGATAGATGTCTCTAAATTTTCCGTGTCTAACTTTGTCAGTCAGCCTGCAAACAAGAAGAGGCTCAGAGCCGATCCTTGATGCAGTCCCACCTCCACCTTGAACTCCTCTGTCTCACCTACAGCACACTGCCCCACTGTCTTACAGCTCTTATACATGTCCTGCCCCACCGTAACATACTTCTCTGCCACTCCTGTTTTCCTCAGTGCCACTGTCTCTAAACCATACTACATCACTGGTCTCACCACTGTCTTGTCCATTTTTCTTTTTTTTCCCTTTCTTTCTTTCTTTTTTTCTTTCTTTCTTTTAGCACACAACACACCTGACACATTTCTTCATCCACAAATTGACTAAATGCATATCAATGTATACATGGTATAGTTACTGAAGATGGAAAAATGTTGCTAGAATTGTTCTTTAAAAGATTATTTGGCACAGTTAGGCCTAGGTGACAATGTTATTTTAGTTAAATGCAGCCAAGGAAAACTGTACTTCTGCACTTATCTTCAACCTTCTAGTGCCTTTATCAAAACAAACACTTTCTTTTGATAACAACGACCCACTGTAGATGCATAGAATATTTTCTGCTGGTGACCGAGAATGAGAAGGAATGCTGCTATCTCTGATCTACAGTTTGAAAGGCTCGGTGGAGCAGTAGGTGAATGTGAGGTCCTGATTTTTGAGAGCAATAACAGATGACAACCGTGACACACTGCACACAACGTCATCAGGAAATAACCTTGTAAACAGGAATGGCTGGGAGGAGGCTGGGGCTGAAAAAAACACACGGAGAAGGAGAGGTCAGAGAGGCATTTTTAGACGGACTGTCACAAATCCACCTGTAAGCCCGCCTTCCTGCCCTCTTTCTAATTTTACCACTCTTTCTATTTTTGTCGCCTCATAAATCTCTAATGTCTTCTCACTGTCTCTAACCTTGCTCCCAGTTCACCTTTGAGTTTTCACTTCTTATAGAGGTGGACCAACTGAGACCTCTATGTAAACACAGCCATTGTCTGTATTTAAAAATGGACAGGGTGAATGTGACATTGCTCATTCACTCTAGAGTCAGTACAAAGACAAATGATTTCTTTTGCACTACTTTGATTTATTATGCTTGGATGAGACAAAAAGAAAGAGTTAAAGCTGATGATTGTGTGTAAAGTAATGAAATAGCAAACTAGGGTTGACAACCTCTTTGCATAAAAAAAAAAAACAAGTCTAATTCATTGCTTTATAACTTATTGATAACTTTATTTTCAATTTTATTTAAGTTAGCATAGATGATAGCAAATATTTTAGATAACAATGTATTTTACAGCCATCTTTTTCAAATGTTTTATCACCTAATTCATGTGACGTCACTTGTTTGTATAAGACACTGGTAAGTCCCCTCACACATCCTCTGGTCGATTTTGGTTGATTAATTGCTGTACTGGGAATAACTTCAGTCGATTAACTACACTGTACCTCTTGCTATCCTCCCAAGTGTTTGAGGTGTTTTAGGTAAAATCAATACTTGACTAAACCAAACTACACACAGTGCCTCTTGCTGGTGGTACCCACGAGGCCAAGTTTCAAATGTATACTCCCTGCAAAGAGGTATTATGTAAACCTGTATGTACATGGCTATTTAAAACATAAATAAAATGTCTACATGCCAGATCATTATTAGGTAAAATTAATGTCAAACCATAATGAGTCTCTTACTATTGCTAGCCCAAATTTTGCAAAAAACTAATTACACGTCACATTAAAATAGCATATTACATAACAGATCAGTTGCTGACTAGCATGTCTTTAGGTTGTCTACTTTTATCTTGTGAGACATGGCAATACTAAAAATGAACTGCAGCATAGGGTAGAGGCCAATTGTAAAGCCTTCTTGTTTGTTGATGTCCCCTATGTACAGTACATTGTCCTCTTTCCTCTGCCTTGTTGTATGATTATTCTATGGGAGAGGTCAGTTCCGTTTGTCTATTGACATTCTACAATTTCTTGTCACTCAGTAAGATTCAAGATTCTCCTATTGCTCTATACATTTTGTGTAGAGAGTTTCTGTATAAGGTCGCCTACTTGTCAATGTTTTTTGTAGTGTTTATAATGTTTAACAGTAGCTAACAAATTACTGTAAGCTCAATGTCATACCTACTAGGACTAAATTTAAGCTGTAGCTACCTCATTTCTGTCCACTGACATAATGTCCTGGCATTCCTGTGTCCTGTGAATGTTTAACTCACACAAAACAAGTCCTCTCATTGCACCAGCGTTAGCTTTAGCTTTCATTTAAAATAAGTGTATAACCCCCCTCAACCCATCACCCCTTACAGCAATTAGCTAAAAAAATGAATGAATCTACAACAATGTATAAAGGTTTGTGGTAGTTCGAACCGTGCACAGAAACCACACTAATCCATTTGTCCTCTTTTGGGCATTGGTTAATTTTTTTTTGTAAATGTCTTTACATGTTCACACTAAATTGGGATGAAAATGTATATACTTAACTCAAATATACTACAGTCTCTACAAGACCTGGCCCAGTCCTATTTAGGGAGGGGTGACTAAAATGACTTACCACTCCTTGCAGAGGAGTTTAAATTAGAATTGCAATTTACCGTGGAGCGGTCCTGTGAGGTTTTCATTAGCTCCGTACAGTAGAGAGTAGGGAAGTCCCCCATGAACCAGGATGGGGAGGGGGAGGCTGGCAGAGGAATGCTGCTGTATACAGCCACTGGGAGCTGAACAAAACCAGGCATTCCTCATGGAGGTGTTTATGTTCTGCAGCCTGGTGTGGTCCATCCTCACTGGAAGCCTCACTGTCTTCACAATGCAACTGCAGGCAAAAAAATAAAATAATGTTAGAAAAGAAATGTCTACGCTGTGCATTTTTGGGCTGTTATGTCTCTGTGGGGGAACAGAATGTCAAATTCTATTACATTAATGTTGCTGCTGATAACTGAAGTGCAGTTCACATGACATGAGACCAGTTCCTCCTTTTTCAAATGAATCACGACTTTCCTCTCAAATGTTTTTGTCTTGTTTTATTAGCTCTGTTTATAGTGTTGTTTGATTATTTTTAGTTGTAGTAGTAAAATTAGCAGCATCTCTTTGTCCTTTTATCAGAAAATCCTCAAAATAATACTTCTTACTTCAAAATAATATTTCTCAGGAAGAAGTACTAGTAAGCAACTTGAATTGCAGCACAGTAAAATCTACTGGTACTATTACTTCTGCCGCCACTAGTGTTGCTACTACTACCACCATATATGCTACTACTTCTACTACAGGCCCTTACTGCTGCTGCTACTACTACTACCACTGCTACTCATACTACTTACAAAACGCATCTACTGCTACTACTGTCCCCAAACCAGGGTCAAATCCAGAAACTGTAAAAAAAAAAAAAAAAATCTAAAGTAAAAGTAACATTTCTCCTACAAAAATGTACTTCTTGAAAAAATGCTTAAAAAATGTCATGCTCAGTAAACTACTTCACTAAAGGCATCTAGTTACACTTCTGTCTTTTATGTAGCCTGGGTCATGAGCCATCCTTTGCGGATCTAGACACTATCCGATGGGTTTCCAGGGCGACAATAACAATAACAAACTCTGTCTCAGTCAGTGTTTGTGTATAAAGTGCTCCATATCCCCTTTGCACTTTGCTGTATGTTCTGTTTACTATACTGCTTAGAACCCGGTGGTACAGTTATGCGGGGGTCACCAACCTGAAGATAAACCGTGACCTGAGACTGGTGCATGCACACACGCACGCACATGCACAGACAGTACAAGATGTGATCAGCTGTGAGAATTATATGTCTGTAAATGAGCTTGACTTGCATCAGCGGTTGGGAACATCACAGCGTCCAGTGCTGGCTCTGCTCCAAGTGTCTGAGGCTTTTGAAGAAGTTAACGGCCTAATTGTGTGGGCTCCTCTGAAACATGCCAGTGTTTTCTTTTTCTCACATCACACCATCAATACATTTTACACCATACTATTTATCTACTATGCTATTTATACTGCTTATGTTTCAAAAAGCCAGAAAAATCTTGACCCAGCTTCCTGGTTTAAGCCTTTCTTTATTGCTGTTGTTTATTTCCACATTTATGGAGATTTACATTATGGTTTTGTTTCCCTTTAGTGTTTGATAATGCCTATATACAACCATACATTTCTTTGGCAACCCACTTTTGGCTCCTGGCCCAGTGCTTGGGAACCACTGCTCTAGACGCATTAGTTCCTTAAATTGTACATAATCAAGAAAGCGTTGGCAAATAGCAACCAACTGACTACACTTATGTCAGTGCCTTGGTAGAAAACATTCGCGACTAGCTTGATGCAATGATCCATACAGTATTTATCAGCTTTTTTTCATACATAAGCTAAAGACTACATGCTAGAATTCTTCTGCAGCTAAACCCAGCAAAATGGTATATCTAGCCCACCAAGCTAACTTGGGTTTTACAACAAATTTTTATTTAAGCTGCTCGCTATGATGAATAATAACAAACAAAATAAATAAATAGATAAATAAACAGAAGGCACTATGGCAGAGTGGTTCATCTCCCAGCAAGGTGATTGTGGGTTCAATGCTCAGGCTGGCCAGCACATGAACTCTCTGGGTGGAGTCTGCATGATGGTTACAACAGGAAGGGCATCTCGAGTAGAAAAAAAAACTTGCCAAATCACTGTCACTGATCAGCTGACAGAAAGAAAAACATCCATATTCATCATAACTGTTTTTATTTTAACTTTGGTTAAACTAACTCAGAAAGACCACTTGTTATGATCTAAATCCATGGACACTTCCTATGATGACATCACTCATAGAGGCGTCTATATACTCTCTATTATACACTCTATTATGTCAATATGCATCTATCTTGCTCAATCTGTTTTTCCTCTCTGATATCCTCCTCTCTCTCTCTGCCCTTGTTTCAATAGAGTGCATTCCAGCAATTCTTGCCTGTCAGTCTCTCTGCGTCTCTCTCTCCCTCTCATTCTTTATGCACAGACTCATTCGTTAGCTGCCGTTGACAGATGCTTGCTGAGACTATAGGGACTCTGTGGATGCCTGGTCGCATGCAGACATTCAAAATTAATCTTTGATTGAACAAGAAGGCATTCTTTTTGGTGTAGCAGATCTCTTGTCTATCAATCACTATACAATTCTACCATCCAATCATGCTGCCTCACAAACTTTATCTGCTGCAGTTGTTTGAGTGTCATGAGGGACTGTTGTATGGGGTTTTCTTGTGCATAAATATAGCTTTTAATCAATTCAAAATGTTTCACTTTTTTTTATTTTTTTTTGAAGCTTTGCAAATATGAATACCTGCCCATCAAGGTGATGTCACTGCTGGGGGCTGTGTGACTGAATATCAAAATATGACACACTTCCTCCAGTGAAAGTTTCAAAGACACTAAACAGGATGGTACATCTCATCCTTCAAATACATTTTAACTTAAAAGTGCAATTACATGGCTCTGCATCATGTATCATTGCTTCTACACAGCAATTATGACACATCTGTGGAGACTGCATTGTTTACTTAATAATTTCATTGTAATGTTTTTGCTTAAAGGTACTGTAAGCAGAACATACATTCATACTGGTTTAAAAATGGTACTGCAGTCTAAATCAAAACAATAGTCTTGTGGGTTGCCACCAGTCACAGTTTGCTCTTTAGGTTTATTGCCTACTGGTTTTGTAACTCTGCTGTTGGCTGTGTCCACAGCTGCTGCATGTATACATGGCCTGTGTGGCAACCAGAGCATGGAACTCTTTCTGCTTTTCTGATTGGATGATTGGCAATGCAAGGGTTTTAAAATCAAAACAAATATGTAAACATAACCTACTTGGCCATCATGTAAAATATTTTTTTAAATTGTGAATAAATCTGCTGTACCCATGTTATCAGTAAAACTAATATTTGATTTAAACATGTTTACCTCATATCTGGGGACACATGTAGGTCATTTTTATGAAAACTTCAAAAAAATACTGCTCATAGTACCTTTACAGTTCTAGCTCTGAATTCAGCATTAGGATACTACAATTAACTCTGTACTGTATAACATTTTGTAAAACCATTCCTAATATATATATATTTTGTTTTGTTTCTGTTTTCTTATTGTGGTTTTCTTTGTGCTAGAACAGTCACTTTCACTTTAATTCAGTGTTGACAAGTGGTGTTACCAACCAGCCAATGGCATCGTCTCTTGAGAGCAGGCCCATCGACGGGGGGTCAACAGGATCTGTTGTCCTGGGCCTCAGGGTCAGAGGGGCCCAGAAATGGCCCCTCTTCTTTTATTTTTTATTATATGGGGCCCATGTGAAGCCTTATTGTCCCGGGCCCCAGCAAACCTGTCAGCCGGCCTGCTTAGGAGCATGTGATTAGCATCCAGTATCAGCTAAACACTCATACTATAAAATCCTTCATAATAAAGCCTATCTAATATATTAGGGTCCATTTTTCACAAATACTGTCTATTACAAAATGATAGTAGACAATTATACTGTTTTCCTCAAGATAAAAATATTGTAGTGCCCCTTTATAAGTACTTCCAGTAACCTTCTGTTGTGACACTTAATTGACAAATGAACTAGAAAAATACCTTTCATTCTTAAAATTATCTACTGCTTTTAGTGCACCTGCATACATCCCTCTTTTGTCTCCCAATGCGGTCACATTCCTGCTTATGGGATGAGGAAACCTGAGATCCGAGGTGAGCGGTCATACTCAGGCTCAAGGGGCCAACTAATGACTTCCCACTGGCCTCACAGGGATCCAACATGATCCCCTATTATCTCCGGGACACGCGCTGCTGAGAGTCTATACCCCACGACTAATCGGGGGTCAACTGTCTCCACTCTTGAACTCACTGCATGGCTCTGATGCATGTGACAGCAGTCCAAAAGTGCACCTACTCACACAACCCTTTCGTATACAGTGGTTCCATGTTTTTCATCTTGTGGGTGAAGGATCCAACTACGCCATTACTGCGTCAAATTAACCGCTGCAAGCTTTTCAGCCGACGATGGAAAACTCATGAAATCAAATGCCATCATTGTTCATTTGTAGATTAGTTCATGGAGCGGTGACCTTCTCCGGATTTTCTCAAAAGCTTAAATATTTGAGCGAGTGCTGTCATTTTTCACTCATTTGTTAAGCATAGAGGGCCCACTGTGCTTGTTCTGTCAGGATGGAGTTGTGTGTGTGTAAGGCCATATGCGCTGGCATTCTTCGCAACACAGCTTTAGCACGTGTGAGGACATTTGAGTTATACCAGACTTCCACACTTTTGTGAACATTTGGGCAGTCACAAATGATATACAGTACAAATGAGTACAGGTACATAGTGTGACCAGCCATCCTAATTCTTTATCTCTTGTATACAGTTGGTTGAGTTAAGCAACCAACAGAAAAAAAAACATTGGTCTCTGGGTTGTCAGTCTTTGCACTTTTCTGATTGGACGAGCAACAATGTAGGGTCTAGAACCAAAACAAAAACAACTTGGCCACTATGTAAAATATATATTTAATTGTTAATAACTCAACTGTACCATTGTTATCAGAAAAACTAATATCTGACTTAATATTAGACTACGTGAATGTAATAGCCCAGTCCAAATTAGCCTCCTCAGGAAGTACAGGTGTTGGTGGGCCTTTTTAAAATTCCTGAATATAACTATTAGGTAACACCAAAGACAAATCGAAAGAAATGAATATACTATGACTATTACACAGATAAAAGGGCATCACAAGTAACCCATACAACCCTACTTAAGAAAAGCCACAATATCCTTTTAAGCCCATATTGTTTACACTACTTTGAGTTCAAAGTTGGACTTGTATGTAATGCTACTTTAAAGAGACAGGTGGAACTGTAGTAGCCATTGATGATTAGGTCTATTGCTTTGTACTCAAAGAACATATATTTGTTTGAAATTTTAAAAGTTGGTTCTCGCCAAACATGAAGGTTAGTGAGTTCTTCTTTCAGTATGTACTGTCTTAAATAACATATGTTGTACCATGAATAACTGGGTTACTCATTTGACCAGGATTACATTTAGCATAGATGTAAACTAGCTGAAAAGCTACAATATATATATTAATAAAATACATTGCGACACATGTCTACATTACTTTTTATTTCATGAGCATTTGCTGGTTGACAAAAAGCATATGAAAGAGGGTTTGTGTGTGTGTTTTTTTTCTTGCATTTGCAGAAAACTGTTTAATCACTCAACAGAATATTGTAACAGTACTGTAAAAAACACATTATGATGTAATCTAGTGTTTATTATGAAGGTTTTTAACTGATGTTGACAGCAAGCTTTGGCCAACAATGTTTGCATACTGTGTGCTCGTCTACTTCTCCAATTAAAATAAGAGATGCTCCTATTTGCGACCCAGCTTGTAAACACTAAATTAATGACTGCCAATAATATAGGTGTCAATTCCAGTGCATGCTAAGTCTGGTTACACAGCAAAACAGCCGTTACAAACAGCCATAGGGAGTTGGTTTAGATTTATTATTATTTGCTGAAATAAAATAAGTACTTTGAGTAATGTAACAGGCCTCTCGAGCCTCTTCAGTGATATTGCAATCACAGGTGTCAGGAAAAAAATGGCCGTAAAAGTGCGGTGTGAACAGGTTGGGGGGAAAATCCCTACCTCCAGTCAAGAACAATCCCTCCTCTTCATCTGTCTATGGTTCTTCCTCCTTTTCCATTGGGCCCTTAGATACGCGGCACAGCACATGCTCCTGTTTTGGGAACCATGACCTGAACAGGGGAATAGAATATGTTTTGACATGTTACACTGTGATGAAATTGGCAAGACCTATGTGATTGGTAAGAGGGAAAGCATTTCAATTTGGAAGACAGTAAAAACGCCTCCTTTTGTTGTCAGCCAAATGTTTGAAGTACAAATTAGTCCTTTGTGCCTTAGGAGTCCTGCTACTATCTTAAGAACTATTTGATGACCAATTCTGTGTACAAGCAGTGGCCTTGGTCAAACATGCGTATATGAATCTGAGTGTAAATATAGCCTGATAGCTCACACTATTTCCTCTATGACTCTTGTTGGGAAAACAATAGCATGCTATTATTCACTAAGGCATGACTGAACTGAAAGATTTCAGACTATAAGCAATGACACAATTACAGATGTCTAGTCTAGTCTGGTAACTAGATACTGAGTACATTTTTTACTTTTATTTGAGTAACTGTTTAAGGGGAAAAAAGTTACCTTTACTTCATGCATAGAATAGGGAATTTTTGAACTTGCTGGCAAAGAGGTTAGTATTTGTAGTAGTAGCAGTAACAGTAGTAGTCATAATAGGAAAAGTGGCAGCAGAAGTTGTAGTAATAGTAGTGGTCTTGGTGGTTGCAGCAGTAAACTTGACACCTCAAAGTTTTTACTTCAGAAACAGTTTAAGTACTTTAACTTCTACGTGAGTAATAATCTTTTGAAGTAACAATACTTTTACCTAAGTGCAGATTTGAAGTACTTCCACTTCAGCTAAACACTCCATTCCTAATTACTCTATCAGATCAGTTTTTCTATGCACTTTGAAGAAAAAACAGTCTTGCTCTTTCTAACATGTCAACTGTATTTAGATTTAGTTTAATGTTATATTTTATCAGCTTGTACTTGCTGAGTCAAACCTCGCAGAGTCATGGTAAGATATTGTTCAAAAATGTCCCCCAAACAAAAATGACCATGGAAAGGTCAGGCTGCCCAGAATAACTCTGGTGATATTTTGAAACACCTTTTGTTTCCCGATAGCCTGGCTCGGGGTGATGCTGATGTAATGAGAGGAGTCAGTTGGCATGGCAACTATCCTTGTGACCCATCCAGTTTTAGTAAGTGTATTAATGTCACATTTAATTTAGTCATAGCCCGGGTATTCCACCAGTGTTAATGTTGCTTTAAGCGTTGCCATTTTAAAAGCAGTGTTAGTGCCATTGGGGTTTTAGCCAAGTAATAGAATGCTGTAACTTTAAAGGGAATTGTTAGGGATTTTGTAAAAAACCTGTTGTATTTTTCAGACTTTATTCATTGTCTTCTATGGATAGGTGTCAGGGCGCTTCTAGTTTGGAGAAGCAGACAGGAGCAATGTACTATAGCAAATTGGGCCAATGAAAATTAGAAGTGAATGTCACCAATTCCCATCTTCTACATATGTATAGCAACATGGATGTTTTTAATCTAATAAAAAGTAAAAAGATATGTCTTGGCACTGTTGCCATGGAACAAGACATTACATCAAACCAAAGGCTTACAGTGGTAAGAAAGCCACTCACTGTTTTACTCTGTTAGTATTTACTGCAGTACATTTTTGACAATGTACTTCACTTAAATTTAGGAGGAAAAGTTTTACTAGAAACATTTTTAAATCTGTTAATAAGTAAAGGTAATATTGGAACATTTATTGGTGTGGGACCAGCACTTTCCCCACAGAAATTGCAGGTATGACATATATTGCTCACTGATCACTATGGAAAGTGTTCTGTTTAAAGTTACTAGCCATTTCAGATTTTCACTAGCCACATTTTAGTTTATTGAATGTGTAGTATAATAATATAATGTGCTTTTAATTTTCACTGTTGTGTACTTTTACCATGTCATGTCAAGATCTGCTAATTCATGTTAGCTAATGTTATTTTTCATGTTTCAATTAAGGCGTTGTATCATT
Source organism: Bostrychus sinensis (assembly GCA_020698575.1). NCBI lineage: Eukaryota > Metazoa > Chordata > Actinopteri > Gobiiformes > Eleotridae > Bostrychus > Bostrychus sinensis. The sequence continues at coordinate 25,110,458 of CM036253.1, read as the reverse complement.
GTTTTCATTCAGTTATTATAATTTACAAATAGGTTCTGAATTGGGGGACGTATGGAAGCAAACTTGTCTCATCATATTTTGAATTTTAAATGCCTTTGAACTTCTACCATTGAATTTTTTAACACTAAAATATGAATTTCAGTCACTGAAATTTCAGTATCTAATTTTCAGAGCATTATTTCAATGTTAAAAATATCAGAATAAAAAATTAGACTTTAAAAAGTTTGATGCATGTATTTTCGAGTCCTCAGAATTGATTGGCCAAATTCGGAGTCTAAAATACGCTGTCAAAAAATGTGCATGAAACGTCTGTCTGACTTGCCCCATTTGTACCAGAAGCTCTAGTTGTCATTCATGCGCGCATGCACAAACAGAAATGTTTTCCTCAAGGTATTTTTGCTCAGTTGTGTTTTTTTACTTATTTAAAGAGGCTGTACTTGGTTTTAACAGTGAGAAAATAAAAGTACATGCCTTTTTTAAAACCAATGTTAAATTTTTTTTATTTAACATTGACTATCTTCAGCGTGGTCATGCCTTTGGCTCTCTTTGTTTACTGTCTACTGAACCATGGAAGTGTCTGCGGGAGAAAGCGCTACTTTGGTTTAGTTTTTATAATATTTCCATGTTTACATAACTTCACGAGTCTATTGGAAGTGAATAGCACTGCAGTCAGGGGCAGCTGCTTCTGCCCCACAGCTCTCTGGGGCTGTTCTCTGAGGAAGTGACAGGGGTTCAGTCACCACCTCTCCTCTCACTGCGCATACTGCCCTTGTTTACGGCGTAGTACAGCGTGTTTGCACTCAGCAGCATTTCAAACAGATCAATAAGCAACTTCATTCTGTGAACTGCCCACTTCCGGGATGGGGAGCCTTTTGGCCGGCTTAGAGCACAGGAGAGGCGCACATCCGAGCACTGGTACAGAGCCCCAGGGTGTGCTGCTGTTAGCATAATGCAAGGTGATGAGGAGTCCTCTCAGTGGTTTAAACTCTGAAATTATCACTGTACAAACAGGTTGTGGAGCACATCAATGTGCACGGTGTATAAGCATCACCAGCTGACTTTTTCTTTGTCTTTTAACATGTTCATGGTTGTGCGTAAGGGAGCGCTCCAGACTTTAAACCCAGCCCAATCCAGTCTGAGCATAGTGCCGTAATAGACCTGCAGTGCTGTGTCAGATCCGGAGACCATTGCAGAGCTAGAGCTGCTGTGTTGTTGCTAACAGCCGTATACTCTCCTCAGACGTGTTTGAGCCGACCATGGCTGTGAGCAGCGAGACGAGAGGTGGTGACTGAATCCCTGTCACTTTTTCCCATAGAACAGCCCCTGAGGGCTGTGGGGCAGAAGCAGCTGCCCCTGACTGCAGTGCTGTTCGATTCCACAATAGACTCATGAAGTTATGTAAACATCAAAATATTATAAAAACTAAACAAAAGTAGCACTTTCTCCCGCAGACACTTCCATGCTTCAGTAGCTCCTGTGGTGGCGACTGTAAACCAAGAGAGCCAAAGGCATGACCACGGTGAGGATGGTCAGTGTTAATAAGAAACATTTTAAAGCTATGTATTTTTATTGTCTCACTCATTAAGACCAAGTACAACTTATTTAAACATGTAAAAAACATAATTGAGCAAAATGGAAAACATTTCTGTTTGTGCATGCGCACATGATAGACAACTAGAGCTTCTGGTACAAATGGGGCAATAGGACAGATGTTTCATGCACATTTTTTGACAGCGTATTTTAGACTCCAAATTTGGCCAATCAAATTTGAGATCTCAAAAATATATATTCATTGAATTTTTTAAAGTCAAATTTTTTATTATAAAATTTTTAACATTGAAATAATGCTGTGAAAAATTAGATACTGAAATGTCAGTGACTGAAATTCATAGGCAAAAAAATTCAGACTCCTATTTTAGTGTTAAAAAAATTCAATGGTAGAAGTTCAAAGCATTCAAAATTCAAAATGTGATGAGACAAGTTTGCTTCCATAGACATGTTTAAGCATAGCAGCACAAAAAACTTTCCTAAACTAGAGTCATGAGTATGTATAAAATCCACCCAGATAAGGTGGCTAGTGGAAGTGAATTTGTGACTAAGCTAAAATGAAAATTTACCAGCATTAAGCAGGTTGACTGGTGTTAACGTCAACCTCTGGTCAGGTGTCAAAAATTGTGTTAGGGCCATAGTAGCAGATTTTGCTGTTAAAAAAAAGTACACTTTACCCTTAATACTTTAAATCAAATACTGTCGCGTACTTTTATTTCTACCTACCTGAATTTCACTGACATTTAACTACTGTGGGGGATAAGCTGCACCTTAGTACGTCACAAACCCAGGTGTAAAAATACTTCACTGTCTAAAACGAGAAGCATGATAGCTGAGAACACAACAACAACACGCAAACAAACTTTTCTTGGCTCCGCGTCAGGAACATGCGCCTAAAAAACGCTCCACAACGGAGAGGAACTACGATGTGAGGAGGTGGACGTCTCTGTACAGCACATTATCATCCATTCTTCAGGCAGGGGGCGGGAGAGAGATACGGGTAGGACAGACCCACACACGGCAGACTTGGAAACGTGCTCTTCCCCTCACCACCACTACGACCACCAGCAGCAGCACTTCTCACAGCAGCAGCAGCGGCACTAGCGCAGTAGTGTGTAATCAGGCAGGTCCAGGGCTGAGGCGCACCGAGTCCACACCGCGCTCTGCCAGTGATAAGGCTCCGAGGAACAAGAGGAACGCACCACTTAACTGACCTGCTACTTCCTGCTCCTTGTCTTCTTCTGCTTTTTTATTTTTACACTGCTGGACATTGAAAAAGAAACATTACGGTTAGAGGCTTGGAAACAACTTGGAAAAATATTTTTGAACGGACGATATTGGAATAACTTTTTTCCTCCATCACAGCTTGGCTTCTCATTGGATAATATATTGTAAAACAAAAAAAACAAAAAACAAACAAACAAAAAAAAAAAACGTGGGAATGTGATGTGATAACTCTTCCTTAAACCTATTTTACTTTTAAAGAATGCCAAAGAAAAACGCACTGGATTTTTTACTTGAACTTTACTGACACAGAACTAACACGCACTTCGTCTTCTTTCGGCTGTCTCCGCTGTGGAGTGTAGGCCCCCGCGTTGTCCCCCGCGCTCCCTAAATGCCCGGTCCGCAGCGGCTCGAGGCTGCCCAGCAAGATGAGCTCGTGGCTGGCGCTGCTGCTCGTTACGGCGGCGTGTCTGCGGTTTGGCGTCGCCGAGGTGAGTTTTTGCATCCCGCGACACATCGTGGCAATACTACTGTCATCTCACCATTTAGGACAGGGGCGCAAATACAGGCTGTGCAAACGGGGCAGTTACGCACGCGTTTAGAGGGATAGAAAGAGATTTGTCATGAGGTTTCTAGTGGCTTCCTTAAAAAAAAAGGTCTTGAACGGACAACAGGAGGACTGCTTAACTTGACAATAGGCAAGAAATTAACCATGACACAATGTAAAATATGCCTGTGCAGCAATGAAAACTTCACCTTTAATTAAACTGTAGTCTACATACAACTCTAATAAAACAAAAAATAGAGAAATTATTAAGGAAGTATTTTATTACATTCATAATGTTGTTGTTTGCACTAGTTCTCATTCTAACTACTTTAAATGAGTTTTATTGGTACTAGACACACAAAGGAGCTCCCATTAAAAGTTTGCTGCTGTGTACTCTGTAGTTTTAGACATTGTACGTTTACAATAGCAGGAAATGTTTTAAAAATGGCAACAGTACTGTGGGAGCATAATTGTTTCTTTGACGTGGTATTGTACGCCTGACACTAGTGTGCGGATGGACATTTTGGCATTGGATTTTGACGTAAAATAAGAGTTGCAATGGGCAGAGAGTAGCAAAATGTGTAATTCATTTGAAGTTAAAAGTACTATTATCTTCAAATAAAATGGCTTAAGGAGAGGTAAACACAGTATTTGAAGTCTGGCATTGTTGTGCTTACTTTTAAATCAGTTGGATCAAAACAAAACTAGACCAACGTCTTGCTCCTTTGAAGTTGCTGCACCTGCCTTCAGTGTAAACTGGCAGCAGAGGCCAATGAGTTTCCTCACTGCCTTTGAAAAGGGTGGGCTCCTCTCACAGAATAACAGTTATTTTGCTCATTAACTTTATGAATGGATGGCCGGGGGGGTGGGGTGGGGTGGGGGGGGCACAGGCTCATCTGCAGCTGGATACTTTATGTGCAGTGTAGAAGCTCGCCCAGATGTCCAACCCAGCCGACTGTACTGGCAATGGTGGAAAACATCTGTATTGTACTGGAGGGTGAATGAAGTTATAGGTGGGATTCTAGGTTTAAACAAACAAAGTGAGACAATGATATATGATTGGAGGAGAGATTGGCATCGTTTAACCTTCTTTGAGGTCAAACAGGAAGACAAAACTTATCCCAGGGTCTTGTCTGGGTCATGTAGGATGTAATGACAAGCGGCATTATAGTGATCAATGTGGGACTTCTTGTTTTGCTGATGGTATGTGATAAGAAGCCTTTAAATGGAGGCTATAGATACATATGGTTTCTTATTGTGGATCATGCTTGCCTTGTACATTTATTACTATGTTATAATCATGATGTTAATTACCTCTGCCACGGTGGTTATGTTTTATTGCCAGTATTAGTTTGTTGGTTGTTTTGTTAGCCTGCTAGCAACATAACTCATATTAACAGGTGTTGATGAAATCTTTAGGAAAGGTCAGTGTAAGAAATAAACATCTTCTGCATCTGGGAACCTTTTATAAGGTTTATGCACCATTGCGAGATAGAGCCAAAGATAGTAACTTCAGCCACATTGGGTCAGCAAAGGAACAAATTATTACATTTAGTGGATTCTTTACCATTCAGAGATGTATTTGTGTTTAAATGTATAGAGTATTTACCCCTGAACTATAAAATTTTGACTTTGAGTTCAGGCCTGGGTACTTTTTTACCATTACAAAATAGGTAGTTAGTACTTAGTTGATCCTAAGTTAAATCAAAATACTCAAGATAAAGATTATTTATTTTGTACTAAAAGCTGTACATAAACTAACTCAAGATTAAAACACTATGGCAAATTGGAAAACTGCAATCTTCCTTTCATTGACTATTATAAGTATACACCTTAAGAGATCTATACCATCACCATGACAACTTAACATAAAGGCAGGTTTAAAGTTATATCTATGAAAGATGACTTAAATACCTGTCTTCAACCCATCTTTCTACTTTATGGCCCACATGTGAAGAAGGACAAGCTCAGTTTGACGGGGCATGTGCGTTCAGATACAGAGAAGGTTGGAGAAGGCTTTGAGGTGCAACCAGGAATTCCCCAGGATAAAAACTGAAAGTTATAGCAGATGTGAAATTGTGAGTAGAAGTGTGAGGTTCAGTCATGTTCTAAGAAGAGATGTAAGTGGGTGAAAGTCAATTGTAGACTCTTGGTGGTTGATCTAAATTTGGCTTGTACATAAAGTGTTGCCTTCACCCTAAATATCACCTGTTCCATTCTGTTCACATACAGATGTTATTTATAGGCTTTTGTTTGTATGCCATTCATTATATTTATATACATTGTATTTTAAGAACCTTTACCCCCTGGTACTCCATGAGGCTGCTGCTTTGGCTTTTCTGACTTAGTAATCCTTATATAAACAAGTGATCTATCTTAAAATCATATGTTAACTAAAAGCACTATCTGGCCCTATCTCACAATGATGGATTTTCTAGTTCCGGGGTAAATGCTCTATCCATGGTGGAGCTACAAAGCCCTATATCTAACAGTAGTAAAGAATCAACTAAAACTGACTGACTGACATTTGTTCCCTTACAGACCCTTTGTGGCTGGAGCTAATATCAGTGACCCTATCTTGTTTAATAATTACATTTAAATTACATTATTCTGTGGATGCAGATGGTGTTCTGGATCCATTATTGCCAATTGAAAATTGGACCAGTACAGCTAATCAAAGTTTAGAGCTAACCCTAAACTTTTTAGCTCTGAGTGCAGTTTCAGACCAATGCCAGTACTAGAACATGTACTTTCTCTGTATTATCACTGATATTAATTCCCTAACAGTCAATGGGATCATCCCATATATGTGTGTGCAAGCATAAAATCCTTAATAATAAAGTCTAAATATAGCTTAAGATCTATTTTAAAGTTTGTTTTTTATTTACAATTGATTCCAATTACAATATACATGGTGTTTAAACAGTAAATGGTATGTTGTAAGAAAATATGAAAGTGTAAGTGTAGGTAGAGCTTCAGAAAGTGTATGCAAACCTCCCACGTGTACAGCACACCCGACCCCACAATTATGTCCCATTAGGTGTCACCCTACTTCCTCTGCTGCCATTACTGGTACCTGGCATTTCTCACAATGTTCAAGACCTTATCACCGCAGATACCAGTGATTCTCAACTGGTGGGTCAGGAGCCAAAAGTGGGTTGCAGAGAGATTGAATATGGTTTCAGTGTTCAGCCTATTTGAAGCCTAATTATGATTTTAATTACATGAAATGGTGAAATGGTGATTAAAATACATGTGCCATAAAGGTCGCAGTAAAATCTTCTTTCCCTGAGCAAATCATATGCTGCCTAGCGTGCAGTTATGTCCGTATTCATTTGTTATAGATTTTATGTCAGATGCCCTTCTTGATGCAATCCTCCTCATTTATCTGGGCTTGAGACCAGCTTGTGACCCCATGTAGCTGGATTAAAAAAGTTGTCAGAAAATTATTTAGAAAAATAACTATGATTCTGTAAAAAGTGGGTCATATTAAACTGATAAATCACAGGGATAATGTTGGGTCCCATAATCAGTGAACTGTACAAACCTAAATTAGCTGATATGTTTTGATCTAACTGAGGTTCTTGCATATTCTATAATGAAGCGCATATAAAGCAGAATTTTCTCAATAGAAAGGAGTCTAATGAACTTGAGCGTATAATTGGATATTTATGTAACAGTTCATTTCTGTGGTACACTTTGTGAGTGCCTCTAGTGCCCTGTTTAACAGCTGCTGCCTCTGCCTCATCAACAGAAGCTCATTATTTGAAACAGCTATAGCTCCAGATGTAGCTGTAGAATTAGACAGAGACCTAGAATGAAATGAATATTACAATTTACCTGCAAGAAAACATTTGACACGACACTGTATTCAGCAACTCTGGCTAAACAGCTAATGCAGAGTTAGAAAGTAGCTAGATACTCAAGTAAATCTAGTAAATAAAAAAGTAAATAAAGTAAAAAAATAAATAGTAAATCTATGAGAATGTATGTTGTTATAATGTCTGTAAATGAGTAAAAAGTATGTTTTAATGTCTGTAGTAAAGCAGGTAACATGCTTGCTTTGCAATAAGGAGGTCCTGGGTTCTAGTCAGGTTTGGGACAGTAGAAGTAGTACTGTAGTAGTGGTATTAGTGCTAATAGTAGATTTTACTGTATAAAATGTATGTTTGGTAAATTTACATTTAATTTTGTTTTGTACTTTTACATTTAATAATTCTACTTGAATAATTTATTATTATTATTTTTTTGTAGTAATAGCGCTTTTACTTGAGCACAGATTTTGAGCGCTTCTTCTGCCTCTGCCTATTTGAACCAATAAGTTGGTTTTCTGGACCTTGTTCAGTCATTTTATTGTCTGGTAGCATATTAATGAACTGAATTGAGATTAAAGTGTTTATCATGTATTTTTAGCATAGACTGATATTTCCATGACAGCAGGGCTTGGTGTAAATGGTGTAAACATCCTATAATTAACAATTAGCCAGGCAGAAGGCAGAAGAAGGAAATCATCATGATGAGTCCTGAGGGGCAGCAGAGATGTAAGAGTAATACGCCACTCATTTCCCTGTGCTATTATTTGACTGTGTGAGAAGCGGCCAACAATGGGAAAAGTCAATGGCGTATGGAATGGACAGGGCGTTACTACATCCATGGATCACTGCTTCCTAGGCTATGACGCTGGGATATACAAACAAATGGAATCAATCCCTAATTCCCAAAAAAAGTTGTGAAATTGTTTAAAATATAAATTTAAACAGAATGCAGTGGTTCACAGTTTGGTGGCAGCAACACATCTTAAAAATGTTGGGATGGGGGCAACAACAGGCTGGTAAGGCAGCTGATACTAATAAAAACACTGAGATCAGCATTCAACTAAAATGTTGCAAATTAATCTAATTAATTCCCTTCCATATTCCATATATTGTTGCCCCTGTCCCAAATTTTTTGAGATGTGCTCCTGCCATCAAATACAAAATGCACTTTTATATTTCATGAAATGGTAAAATATTTTAATTTCCACATCTGTTATGCTGTATGGTCCCCAGTATGAAATTAGTTTTAGCAAGATTTGTGAGTCAGTGCATTCTGTTATGATTTACATTTTATACAGTGCCCCATCTTATTCAGAATTTAGTTTGTACCAGATAAAACTTCTACTGTAAAAGTAACCTTAGTTTTCCATATTGTTCATGTTCAACTGCTGATTCATGGATATGTTATGCACTTGGCAGACTGCATTGTTCCTTTGAACCCATTTTTGGTCGGTCCTATGTCGCCACAAGATGACAAAGTAAATGAAGCATGTCCACCGCCTAAAGACCTATGCAGCGAAGTGTCCCGACCCACGTCTGATCCCTGTCCATTTTAACCCTACTTTTATTCATCCATTATCCCTTTTTTAGATGCACCTCCTTATGTCCTCCTCTCAGTATCACTCCTTCCCCCACTTCCTGGCTCCTTCCTGACTCCTTTGACCCCTAAATGTTAGCAGATGAGAAGACACAACGCCAATAGTCATTCAGCCTGCTCTTAGTGACCATTGTGTGGCCCGCGTCGGTTCAGGCCCCCCTCTAAGACCTCTGGCTATTAATGACCAAGGGGGTTAAACCCACACTTGGGCCACCATAACAACGTGGAGCTTACTTTTGGAATTGTATAGAAATGATTTACCAAGGGCACAGCTATTGCCATATTAGCTTTTGGGATTACTGATGATTGCAGCTAAAAATTAAACCAAAAATGTCATTTTCATTTAAGAATGCTTTTTAGGGTCACATTTTTATGGAAGCCAACATGAATTGCAGTGGTCAGTTCACACTATTCATGAGCAACATCTAATCATGATAGAAAGCATCAGCATTTCTTTTATATTTTTTGTATTTGGTGGTGAATCATAACTCAATACTGCAGCATTTTGGGAGTCACTGTATGAAAACTACCAAGTGTTTTAGGCTTTTGTTCAAAAACCTTACTGATGTGACCAGATATAGCCCCTGCAACTAACTGGCCACTGTCCAGGGTGTGCCTCGCTTAAGGCCCATAGTTGCTAGGATAGTTCACATAAGTAAAAGAAAATTAATTAGAAGATTCTGGGACAGCAGTACTTTTTGTGACAAATTCTAACTATGTTTTGTAATATAGGGTGGTATTATTTTTATTATATTTTTCTAAATGTAACAATAATATCTCATGCTTAGTATTTCTGCCTGTGTCTTAGGGGGACCCTCTGCCTGCAGCGCTGGTGGAGCTGGTTAGAAACACACCCATCTCCTCCATAGAAGACCTCCAGCTCCTGCTGCTCTCTGACTCCGTAGGTAAAGGCAACCATTTAAACGTTATCTTACACACATAGGCTAATTACATGGCTTAGTTCAATGCCTTTAGTTTTTCCTCATACTAAATTTGCAGAGATATGTGTAGGTGAAATTATACTCATGCCATCTAAACAGCAATAATTAGTGACTTTTCAACTCTTAGTGTGATTAGTAAACATCCTCTCTAGTAATAAAACTAGCTCAAGTGCTAGAAACAGATTAGCATGCAGTCAGTTTATTAGCACATTTTATAGCTCATCTGTCACTCTTAGCCTGTATTTTATTTATGTATATTATTATTTGCAAATAGTGACTGATATTCTCACTACATGCAGAGGGTCCAAATGTCAAATATATTTTAAAAACTGTTTTTTTCCCCCCTAGATGATGAGCAGGATAGCTCAGCCGCCACTGGAGGTCACAGACTACCTAGAAGTCTTGGTGAGATTTATATTTATACACTAATTATTTTCCCCATCATATATTACAATAATATTTTATCATCTTTCTTTAAAGTTGCCATCTCATTAACCTTTTAATAATGCTTTGTGGCCAAGCAGATGTATGAATTGTTATAGATACCTATATAGCACCTTACACATAATAGTCCTTTATAAATCAAAATATTATAAGCCATGGAAAATGAACCCACTGCATCCCACTGCATCCCGGAGACTTGCGTGTTCTATTAGAAGCACACCCATCACCCTATTCCATAAATATCTATTTATTTAAGATTGCCGAGTCACCGTGGATGAAATCGTAAGCCAAACTATATTGAAGTCATTAGAATGATAATATTTACCAGACACGGATCTCCTAGCAACTGGGCCAGAGCTTGGGTTTCTGTTACTAATAATGCATTATCCCATTTGGGATTTGGATTGTTTGCTTATCAGTTCAACACATTCACTGACAAGAAAGGGATTATCTAAAGCCCATAGTTATTTGTGTCATTTGGCAGTCAAATAGGATGTAACAATCATGTTTAGAGTATTGTGAAGTGACGCTGATATCTCCACCCACAGATGCACAGCCAGCCCAGCAGGCCCTGTGTAAAGTTCGGACAGAGGTGGTTGAAGTTACAAGGTCCATGTTGGATCGAAGCAACGCCAACTTTCTGCTCTGGCCGCCCTGTGTGGAGGTGCAGCGCTGCTCTGGCTGCTGCAACACTAAGACCCTGCAGTGTGTCCCTGTGGTCACACACACCAGATACTTACAGGTCAGTGATCAGAACACCAAACTTCTATATTTTTCTTTTATTACCGTTTTCTTGTGATTGTTTAACATGCATGTCAGTGAGAGGAAGCCAGTCCCTGAAGAGAAACCAGCGAGAGACATGCAGACTTCACAATCTCTCTGAGTGGAGTCTGGATGTCCTCATTGGTTTACCATGGGTCCTCTCCATTACATCTCAAGGTCCAAAGACATGCATATGTAGGGGAAGTGTGAGTCTAGCTTGTTCCTAGTGAATGAATGTGAGAGTGTATGGCTGTCAGAGTTAAGCCCATAGTTGCTGGGATAGGCCCCAGCCACCCACGGCAGAGAACCTAAACAGGCACAAGGAAATTAATCAATAGCATTTTTCTTATGTCAATGTTGTGTCTGGGTTTGTAGGTCATGAAGATCGAATACATCAACAAAAGGCCCACATATGCTAAAGCCGTGGTGTCAGTGGTCGATCACGTGGAGTGTCGATGCCAGCCTGTTCCACGACTCCCAGTGCCCAAGAAAAAGTCATCTCGCCGACAGCACAGCAGCAACAACAGCAAAGAGCAGCACCAGAACCAGACGCTTAGCACAGCACAAGGACAGGTACAGGTCTTACTGTTCTAATTACATACAGAGAACAACCTAAATGCTATTCTGAACCAAACTGGTTCCAGTTTCAAGTATACCCCTTATTGTTTTCATTTAGATTTGACCTTACAAACTATATGCATCCTAGTAAATGATAGGTAATTATGTAAGAATTTACAAATTGCAAATACATATTAGCATGTAGCTCTGGTCAGCAAGCTCCACTTAGAAGCAGGAATAATGGTCGAGCGTTAATTTGATCAAGTTTGTCAAGGGTGAAATCGTGATAGCTAGATAGTTGGGTCAGACCAGAGTCACTGAAAGAGAGAGTTGTGCCACCAAAGTCCAGAATATTGATGATCATGGGATTCATGTAGTCACTAATATGCATTGTTGAGTATGTAAATTTGATTTAAATCCTTGATAAAATAATAAAAACTTTGAAGTGCAACAGTGCCTTCCCATACAATTGTATAGTCCTGCTAACTCGCTCATTGGAGTCAACGGCGATGTCGCAAAAATCACTTTTGATGGCTCTTGGTCAGAGCATCTCCAAAACTGCAGCTCTTGTTCAAGGGAGGAGTGGTAAAACAGCGACAGGTGATGCACATGGGAAGCGTAGGTTGACCTGTAGCTCAAATTGCTAATTAGTTCATGCTTGTTCTGAAATACACAGTGCATCACAATGTGCTGTGTAATGGGCTGTATTCGGCAGTTGCTCTTAACACATAACATTATGACCACCAATATTAGGAAGGTGGTCATAATGATATCAGTGCATTTTTGCATAAATTGTGACTGATTAAATTGTGAGTAAATTGTGTTGATTTGTTTTTCCTCAAGGTAAGGGTGCACTCCAAGGATGAGCTTCATCAGTGGGACGAGCTGAAGCAGAATCAGAGGTCTCATATGGATGAGCTCATGGATCAGCAGTGGAGCCCCAGAGGAGACACATTCACCCAGCCTGCAGACAGCTACAGTCTGACCCAGGAGCATGCATCTCAGGCGGAAGATGCATTTCTTTATGCCCCACACTGGGCTCACAACTCCACCAGGCCACTCGGGACTAAAGGGGGTGAGGAAAGGACCCCAGACAATAATAAGACTGTACACTCAGAGGGCAATGTCACTGCTGGGGTCAAGGACAAATTGGTAGAGCTTAATGACGGACAGCTGCCTCAGTCCTCTGCAGGGAAAGTGACAGAGAATGGCAGAGTGCAGGACATTCCCAGCTCTGGTCTGGAGGAAAGCACACAAACACACAGCCCATTATGGCACCAAGACAAATCCAAATTTACACAGAACCACACGAGTGGTTCCTCTCAGCCTGTCACTCCAAACCCTGAAACCAAACCCAGCCAAACAGAGGCAAACAATGACAGAGCAGAGAGAAGGTTCCCTCCCACCAAAGAGCCCAATCCAGAGCCGCAGGTGAGACAGAGGGACAATGAAACACCACAAAAAGAAATGATACTAGAACAAGAAGAGGCGAAACTTGAAGAGGAGAGGAAGGAGCTTTTACTTCTCCACAAAAGGCTGGACCAAGAGAAGGAAATCCTGAGACAACAGCAAATCAAACGCGAAGAGGAAGAACGGCAGCAAGAGAGGGAGGCAAACAGTCACCTGCACAAACATCACCGTCACCATGTGCAAACAACAACACACACACCAGGTACAGGCATCAGTCAGAGCTTATTTAGCCCCATTCATTCCTAAATACAAGCTGAAGGTAATCTGTTATATCTGCATTTTACAGAGACGACAACTACAACAACAACAACCACACAGCAACCGGCTGCTCCAGCTGGACCCAGGCCTCCAGCCCAGCCAAGACCAAGGAGGAGGAGGAAAAATCGCAAACGGATAAGCAAGGCAGCTATGAGAGCAATGCTAATGTAAAAATAAACCCAGGTGAGACTGTTTTGTGAATATACCTTGAAGCACTGACCATATCTTGGAATGAAAAAATTTAAGTGCCCAGACCTGGACTTAAACAAGGGATCTTCTAGTCGAGGGATAAATGCTCTATTGATTTAGGCACAATCACAATGGTTAAGAATCCACTCTTTTTTTAGTGACCCCTTGTGGCTAGAGTTTGTGTCTTTGGCCCTATCTCAAAATATTACAGAATCAATAAAAAAATTGCTAAATTCAGACCGAATCCACACCAAAAAATAATAATTTCTTCCTTGGGCCATTACTTTTTCTGACATTTTCATACAAATCCAACCAATCCTATTTTTTTAGTTGAGCCACAAGGGGTCACAAGCCAGTGTACTAAATGGTGAGGGTTGTAAAAGTGTAAAGGTAAATACAATGCTTTGTATGTTTTAATATTGTTCTAAGCGGTGTCTTGCACTTTCCTTTCAGGCACACTCAGTGAACCTGGTGTATTTTGTGGATATATCCAGAGAAGAAGCATCCCATCTCCCCTCCAGCCAGTATTTATTCACCTGTCAGTCACTTATCCTGCGAGACCTCCTCAGTAACACTACTAATGACTGTTAATCACACTGCGATGGAGTCGGACAGAAATAAGGAACGATGGGGATATACTTGAGAGGTGGACTTTTGCTGGTGGGTGCTAACAAAAGGGAACCCCAAGGTGGACTGACAGACTGGGTGCAGACTGGAACTGCATAGCTGTAGAACTGTGGACAAATAGTGCAATTTTTCTGAACTCTCCTTGGACCCTGTTGACTGAGAGAAGTGGCACAGTCGGACTTAAAAGCTCTCTGCTGAATGACTTTGTGCTAATTACAGTCAGACGCATCATGACTACTAAGTGCTTTCGGTGCATATAAAACAGTTGTTATATTGTAAATGGGTGTATGAGAAACAGTGGCTGCATGCTGGCAGAGTAGTTAGCACCTCTGACTCACAGCAAGAAGGTAATTGAATGAATGCCCTGTTTATCTCTGTGGAGTCTGCATATCCCTTCCATATGGAATGAGAGTATTATGGGTACTCTCTGGGTACTCAGGCTTCATCCCACCATCCAAAGACATCCATGTAGGTGAATTGGTGAATCTAGATTGTGTGAATGGTTGTTCGTTGGTGTGCAGTATGTCTTTGAAGCTCTTTACACACATCTTCTGGAGGATGTCTGCAGAATGTTAGGAGATCAGGAGATAGTTGTGGTGGTTTTTCCTAGCACTGCAGAGTGTGTGAGTGTGGGGTGTGACACTTCTTCTAACATACAGTATATACAACATAACCAAACAGAGTAAAGTCATGTACAAACACCCTGCAGACAGTAGAAGGCTACCACACTCTTAACAGTGCCACTCACACAATATGATGCTCCTGTGGAAAATCTCTAGACAATGTTCATACGTATCACCCGTAGCAGAGGCTGTACTAGCCCGGATATCCTCCGAGTGGGAAAACTGTGTGGATTGTATTCAAATGTTCAGCAACCCACCCCCACCCCAAATGAAATCTAGAGTACAGAGTATGTAATAGGGACTTAAATGTTAGCTCTGCCATTAACTGACAGTTGTCCAGGGATGCATTTGTCGACTAGCTTGGCCTCTGGAGGCCTGGCCTCCCACCCCTGGACCAATAAAGTATAAGTGATAGAAAGAGACAATCAACAGGCTACAACAAACACTGAAAAGACCAGTATTACCAACTTTCACATCAACCTTCCATATACCAAGGCCTGGTGTATTTTTAGTATGTTAATACACAATGTCTCTCTGTAACAATATTTAATGTATTTAACTCAATACACTGGAAATGCAAACTGGTCATCAGACAACACATTGTCTGTTTCTGTTTCAAAATCATGTGATCTGACTGTGTGCTATGTCTTATTTATTTACCCTTACCATTACTGTGGACTAACTTTTTTATACAGATACTGCAAATAAGAGGTTTTGATTTCTATACAATGCTTCAGTGTTGCATGCTAACTAGATGGTTCTGAACTGGACCACCTAGGACTATTTCAATGTGTAAGAGCATATGTGTCATGTAGTGTGTGGCGGGTGCCCACTTTTACACCTCTGTCATAAAGCAAGCTAGATCTGTTTTTGTCTTCACTACAGATATGACTCTTGTCTTTGGAAAATCAATCACTTTTCAAATCCTGGGAAAGCAATATTATTCCACTACCAACAGATTTTTTCCATGACGACACTCACTAAATTAGAGTTCCAGACATTGTTTTTGACATTAGTGGAAATGAAGACGTACATTGTCATCATTTGTTCAATTAAAGGTTGTTTAAAAAGCAGGATGTCACATTTGTAAAAAACTAAACAGAATTAGCAGCATTTTAAGTTATTAAAAAAATTGTACAGTCTTTGTGCTAACCTTAAACTGTTAACTGTTTTATATGAATGAAAAAAGAAATGTGTTTGATAACACTGCCACCTAATGCTATTTTCATATGGTAAATAAGCTGTTGTGCTTAAATTTACTCTGCATTGTGTTTTTATTAGATTTTTTTTATTTAAATGTATCAGTTTATTATATAATTTAAAGGTCTAATGTGCAGTTTTTCTGCATCTAGTGGTGAAATTACAAACTGCAATCCTGCTCAAAATGCAGGATTTTTAAACTAAAGGCACTTTAGCCTTGCATGGATATGCTGTGGTCTACATTCTCCAAAAAAATCTTTACAAAAAAGGTCTTATGATTAACATGACCTATACAGTACATACATAAATGTCTTAGGCCTTAAGGCAGGACAGCATTTGTCCTCTCTGGGCACCTGTAGAAACAGGAACACATAATGGGACTTCTGTTGGCTTCTGTAGCGGCATTAATCTTAATTTCTTTCAAATGCAAAGAGTGTAATGTTTGGGTGATTCGACACTAATCAAACTACTTTTACTAGAGCTGCATAATATATCACAGTTTGTATTGTACTGCAATGTCATCAATGGCAACACTCACACATATTGTGGGTATGCTTTGTTGTCAAAATATTTATCCTTAAATCAAACTGAAACAGTTTAAATTGCCCATACTGAATAAATATTAATATACAATATGTTTCTTAGTGTAAACCTACAATTAACTGGCCATTATCTAGGATGTACTCCGCCTCAGGCCCTAAGTAGCGAGGCACCTAGCACCTTAAGGCTTTGTCATGTATGAGTCAAGCTGTTTTTTTTAACCTGCTGACTTGAGCCCAGGTGGATTTGTCCTCTGTGACAGTTTGGCGTGATGAACTGTGACGTTTGTTCAACTTGACACAGGGAGAGAAAAGAGCTGGTGGGGGGCTGATGTACTGTAGGTGAACTCTGGCACACACTGTCTTTGTGGTTTGTTTTTCACATTTACCTACTTGACTCTTGGCTGCAAAAAGCCCTCAACTCAGCAACCAGCTGCATAGCTCCATCTGCTAATTATCGAGTGGAGGAGTCATCTGCTCTGTCTGTTTAACTGCAGTCAGATGAGGAATGGCTTTGAAGCACAATTGATTCATCATAAAGAAGCTTACTCAAATATTTATATACTCACAGCGGCTTGTCAATGTACATATTTTGATTCTATATGTAAATGCGCCTGCTTTACAGTACAGTGTGATTACAGAATGCATTCTATGCGGCTCTCCAGACACAATGTGTATTGGGGTAACTATTCAGCACTTCCCGTTGCCCTGCTGTCCAGTCTCGCACGCATGTATGATTTCTAAACAGCACACCGTCACCAAATTCAGCAAGGAGGTGGGATGCCAGTTTTCCACGGTGTTCGAGCAGTGCCCCACCCCCTGTGGACTTCAAACAAGGGACAGAAGAAGAGGAACCATGGAGGATTGTTGACTGTGACAAACACACAGAGGTCAAGCACCATGACAAAGTGGGAGTGTCCCTAAACACTGACTAAAAGCCTACATAGAAGATGGAGATTTGTTTATACTCCTTTTAGAGTTCTAAACAGTCTGAGTTTGAGAAAAGGTTTAAGTATTAAAAGTTTAGCGGAACATAGTACAGTAATATATATAAATATATTACTGTACTATGTTACTGTTTATTTAATATATAAATACTTTTTAAATTATATGAAAACAATACAGTTTTGGCAAATGGCCACAAACCATGTGTTTATTGTTAGTGCATAGGTAGATAGCATTGGCAACTGGTCCAAAATTTAGCTATTTTATAAGGAGCAATTAATGCTAAACAAGCTAAACGTTACATGCTAGTCTCTGTTATGGTATGTGCAGAGTTTAAAATTAATTAATTTAACCTAACTTTGGCTCATGGAACTGACTGATGCATGTGTATTATTTGCCAATAATAGATTGCTTCCTTGTCCAAATAAAAATCGTTGATGACCATTGTCATCAAAATGTGCACCCTGCCTATTTAATTTAGTCATTCAAGAATCTAGCCT
This sequence comes from Bostrychus sinensis, assembly GCA_020698575.1. Classification (NCBI taxonomy): domain Eukaryota; kingdom Metazoa; phylum Chordata; class Actinopteri; order Gobiiformes; family Eleotridae; genus Bostrychus; species Bostrychus sinensis. The sequence goes on along the minus strand of CM036253.1, from coordinate 25,092,671 downwards.
AGTTTAAACCTTCACTTGATTCAAACAAACCATACACACTGTGGGCGCGTCATCATCCTTGAGAGGCCATAAAAAAGCTGCTCTCTTATGTTTGTCAAAGGTCACAACTGTCTTTGTGCCTTTGAGCATATACAGTACCTGTATACACTGGGGATACCTCGGGTGTGTTACTGAAACATATGGCTGATGTACTGAGTCCTAGGAAGGCTGGTGTTCAGGGGAGCCACTGCAGTGTCCTCTAAAGACTGTGAATGTGTGTTAAATCAGCCATTTCAATATAAGCCAGGCCTATGGGTAAGCACAAATGACAGTGATTGATCTGAAGGTAGGCAATCATGTGGGATACATTAAAGGGACACATAAAGGGCATAAACACAGTAGCATAATGTTCTTATACTTGTAAACAACCTTTTATAAGGAATTATCATTTATTTATAATGTACAGTATTTGCATATGCAAGTGGTTCTCTCAAAATGTATGAGCAAAAAATGACAAGCATTTGAACACAAAAGCTTCATCCATATGTTTACCCAGAAAGTAATCATGTAAAGGTAGTCAGTTATAGTGCTGGCAGCTAACTTGCTTATTGTATCTGCACAGTGCTTCAGTAAACAAAAATGTTCAGAACATCAAAATAACCTTACCTTGTTGAGGTCAGAAGAAAGTTTTAGCTGTGGTTTAAGAAAGTAAAAAAGGCAAGAATCAGCCCTCTAAAACAATTTTTTGAATGTTTGAATGTTGAATGTTGAAACTGCTTCACCACCTAACATTATATATAAAAATGACTGAGAGCTAATTATTAAAAAAAAATATTTCATTTTTACAATTACATTTAGACAGTTTTTTTTTTTTTTTTTTTTTTTTTTACAAAACTACACAACTCTTTTTGTGTTAGTTAAAAGTAGGTCTGCCTATAGATAACAATAGAGTTACCGCCTCACCCAACTCACAACATCTATAAGAGGACAAAGAACCATTTACCACAAAAGCACAAGACCTTACTTACTGTATGTTTTTGGAAAGAAAAAACTTAAAGGGAAATGTTAAAGTTTGGTTTCAGCCTTGTTCTGCTCATTTTTGTATGCTAGCAGCTAACATGCTAACACAATTATCTTGAGAAGAGGCCAACAGATAAACATAGTAGCCTACTTACACACACAGAAAACTCAGGAGTACAACCACACTGCAAAAAGCTTTTTATTTGTCAAAACTACTTTAAAACATACAACAATTAGTTTGTCTGTTAGAAAATGTATATGAAAAAAAAACTTATATTGTATTTCTGGAAGGATTGGCTTGAGACAGCAAGGAAACAGGAGGCCTTTGAACAGGAGGTTACACAAGCCTTGGTGTGGCGCCACGCACTCCCTACACCTTCCAGCACTTTTATTTTCCTGTTTTTATGTGTGACACAGGACAGGGACGTGCTGTTCACAGAACACCACCCCACATTTCGCTGCTACTGTCCAACACTGGCTTTTCCATTGGATCTTTTGTCATGTTTATTCCCTGATGAGTCGCTCTCTTAAGTCTGCCACTACAAGTCTGACTGTCATTGGCTTTTTCTGCATAAATACATTTAAACAAGTATGGAATCCTGGGAAATCACCTTCAAGGCTAGATTAATGAGCGTGCTAGCTAGTGTCTCTTTGGGCATCAAGTCTCTATGTGACAAACTGCTATTCGTCCTCATCAGACAGGAAGTCGTACCTAGCGATGGGCCAAAACACAGGAAGTTGATATCAGCGTGCCTGAAATTCCAGCATTGTTTTTCCCGTACTGAGACAAAAGACTTATGCATCACTCATGCAAAACGTGTGCGTGATATAAATGTTGTGGCGTTGGAGAGACTGCCCATTTTTGGTCAGTCTTGACAGATGTAGAGATAAACCGAGTGATATATAGTAGAAAATAGGGAGACACCAAGCTAATGAATTATATAATGTGAACCAGCCAATTACATGTGTGTAATGTCAGAGCCTGGTTAGAAAACATTGTAGCATGTGTTAATGCAGCGTTAAACAACCAAAAAAAAAAAAAAAAAAAAAAAAAGTTTTAGCTGGAGTAGTTACAGAAATGTGTTGGACCTCAAATCCTTCTTTATAAAATAGGCCAAGTGTACTTTAGAAAATTAAACTAACTCCAGAACTGTGTGCTATTATTACATTCAAATTTCAACAAAAAACCCTTACAGACATCACTTACAGAAAGATCAAAAAGTCTGAAAACATCATGCTGCTGATCAATATAGTTTTTCAAACAAATAAAAACTTAACTGTCAACAAAGGTCATGTTTAGTGGAAGAAACAAAGAAAAAAGAATGAAAGAAATTCAAACTAAAATCTAAAAAACAACATTTCTTTCTGTTTTTATTATCACTTGATATTTAAACTATAGCCTTTATAATTGGCCTTGTTCAAGTTAAACATATCGCCATGTAACCTAGCAGTAAGTACCATATAGTAATAGACAAAATATTCTCTGTATTTACATTAAGCAACACGTAGGCTACAACATTGACAACATGGTTCTATGTCAGGCACCTGTGTGTAAACATGCATACATGACCTCAGCCACCTGGCAGCCAGCGAACTCACACTGTTTCTATGAATCCACCTGACACAGGCCTAGTGGAAGTCTGCCCCTCCACCTGCTGAGGAGAGGAATAGCGACACAATTGGACATTCAGTGAACTACAGCTTATTGGAACACTTTAATTTACACTATTTTACTAGTTTATTTTAGATTTTGCTTGACTGAACCAGCAGCCATTTCTGAATAATTTACTCAAAGTTGAAAAACTGAAAAGGCTTATTTTGCATATGGTTATATATAGGTTATTTGTCTAAGATTTAATATTTCATGGATTTGAGTCAATTACTCCCTACATTAGACAGTGTCAGTGCATATAGTTGGCAAAAGCAGACAGGAGCAGTGCCAAAGAGAATATGTGACGCTGTAAATGGTGAATGTCAATTCTGAGGTTAAAAGAGGATTCTCCCATGATGTACTGTATGTTGCTGAGATGTGGAATTTTTTTCCCAGATGGCGAAACTAATGTGCTTGTAATAGTTGGTATTAAAGACCCACTACCTGAGATTTTGAGAAAGTGGGAAAAAATGCTCCTCCTCCCTCTTACACTATACACTAAATTTATGTTTTGTTCTTCTCTTTTCTCTGCCTCTGTTTTTCCCTTTTATGCATTTAGTGTTGTAAATAGTTGGAGCCAGCACTGGAATTGGTATCTTTCCAGTTGGACTTGCTGCCGCTATTACTCCAGTGTATAAAAACATGCATGAGCTTGGACTCAACCAGTGAAAATGTCCTTAATTTTAATGAAACCATCCTCCTTTGTTCTTGAGCGTGTGATTGGTCAAATAATTCAGACCCGTCTATAGTTCCCCCTCTGTCAAAAACCCAAGATTAGGCCTCAGAGTCTTATTTTTTTCAGAGATGACATATATTATGCCATGCTACTTACTGAAAAAATAGTTTTCCTCAAATACAGGCTTATTTTGCATATGGTTATATATAGGTTATTTAATAGACAGTGAAAAAGTGAAAAAATAAAACCTGGTAGTGCATCTTTAAAATGTATGTAAAATGTGTTTTATTATGATATTGCTCCTGTCTTCTTCTCCAAATTAGCACATTAACTATCACTATGTATCTCAGAATCTTTTGTACAAATGTTAGACTATCTCTTTAAATGTCTATGATGCAAAATTTAAGGTCATGTAATAAATAAATAGTGCTGTTCGTAAACCAAACTGTAATATGATAAATTTGGTTCTCACACAAGCTAAAATCATCTGTTTTAGCTTTTATTCTTCAGTTCAAGGCTTAGAAATAAGCATAGTCCATAGTCTCTAAAGGCAGGCGAATACTTCTGGCACAGTCTACTGTTATGCGGGCAGCTGGCAGTACCCTGAGCGTTGTATGGCGCCCCCTTGAGGCCAAAAGGGTTTAGAGTTATGGTCCTCATCCAGACAGTGCTGGTCCTCTGTGCTGCTGTTGCTTTGTTCACTTGTGCTGCTTTGGTTTTGAGAAGTGAGATCCTGTATGGACCTGGACACTGTGTGGGTAGGAAGACAAACATATCCCTCTTCAAAAAGTCCAGTGTTCACAGGAGCAGGACGTCCCGGATCTGGACAGGATACTTCTGTCTGGTCCGAGATGTCGTCCACTGGCTTTGATTCTACAGACTACAGACACAGATAAGTCCAGGTCAGTTATGTGCAGTGTTTAATGTTACAGCTATTCAGATTATAGTTTTTCATTTTCTTTGGCTCATTTTTAAATAGTTTAAGCATTTCTCTAAATAAAACTAAATGTGTCACTGTCAATGTCAACACTTTTTACCTCAATGCACTCAAACATTTTGTTTATGATTTAAAAGTATTTGTTTTCTTGTTAGTAACTAATCGAGGGGGTCACAAGCCAGTGTCCTCCTTGTGCTGGTCCCAAGCCTGAACAAATGGAGAGGGTTGCATCAGGAAGGGCATCTGGTTTAAACTAACGCAAAATCTATATGCAAATCACTGTTTATCAGGAAGCAGATGATTTGCTGTGGTGAACCCAGAACAAAAAAGCAAGAGGAAAGCAGATGTTTTTTGATCAGCTAAGCTGAATATACCACAATGTGAATAGTTTTGTCAGAGCTTGAGCTGTAACAGGCAAAATGTATGACACATTTTCAGTGTTATAGACATAAATATGACTGTTTGTCACCAAATCGCACATAAACACACAACAGACATAGACATTCAAAAGATAATTTGTTAATGGACACCACATTTATCAGTTGTATTATTTTCACTGCCAAAATACTAATACTAACACTAATAATAATACAATCTGATCCAATGTTAGAATTAAAAAGTTGGGGAAAAGTGAAGTTATTTTAGTAGTTCAATACCAAAAATAAAACTCATATTATATAGATTGAGTATATACAGAGTGAAATGTTTTAAGCATCTATTTTAATAGTCAATGTGATTATGATAATCATGTAATATTCTAATTTTATGAGATTTTATGCAATTATTTAATTTTTGAAATCATAATCATCACAATTAAAATAAATAAATGCTTAAAATACTTCACTCTGTATACAATATATATGTTTCAGTTTGAACTGAAGTACAGAAATAAACTTTTAGACTTTTAGTTTGCCTTCTAGTTTATTGGCATGTATCTTGTATATGCCCATTTATGTCTAAAATATATCTGATTAACTGTGCAGCCTTAACCTCGTGAGGCGCCGTTGTTGATAGATGTAGATAAAGCATAGATTGGTTAGAACAGTAGTTATTGTTTGGGTAGGATGATTACTCTAAAATGTACCTTTCTACCTCCAGTGAGCATGAGCCTATGAAAGTACCGCCATGTATGAGTTTGAAAAGTGAAGTGATTTTAAAATTGTTGAGGCAGGGATTAAAAATTTGTGTTGATTACACTGAGAAACAAACTTTTTTGACCAGCAACCCAAGAGAATTTAGTAGTTTTTCTTTTACTTTTTGCAGCATGTCAAAAACAGTAACATTTGACTTTTGCTCAAAGATATGAATTTGAACTGACCAAAAGCAAAAATCAAAAACAGTGTGAAGCACGTGGCCCATTATCTGTGTGCAGCAGCGGTGGCTCTCACCTGGCACAAAATGTACGGCCCACTGAAGCTCAAAGAAGAAGTATCAACAGGAGTAACAGGCAGGTTATCACAGCTCCAGATGCCCTCGTCCATCTCCACAGCATCCTGCCCTGAGCTCTTGGTTGGCCAGAGGAAAGCATCAGACGAGCTGCTTGAGAAAGGCAGAGGGCAGTGACATGAATGTAAAAGAATACAATCTGTGAAGTATATAATGTGTAAGAGAGAGACTGGAACGTACCATGTTGATAAGCGGTCCATGTCAAGCACTTTACAGATGTAAGTGTTCTCACAGGGCAATACTTTACAAATATTCAGTGTCTACAACAAAATAAGACACAATTTAATGAAATCAATCAATCTTTTATTAGTGATTAATCCAAACTATGTATATTTGGACATTTCAGCAGACTTTATAGATTAAAACTGAATTGAACACCCAATGAAAGTGTTCTTTACTCTAAAGCCTGTGACCAAAAATGTATGCAAACATCTGATTGGGCAGAGTTTGTGGTACAGGCTGAACATTCTCATCTGTTAAATCCTTTACAGTAAGTCCTATGTAACCATTTAGAGTATTCCTTTATACACATCATTCCAACAGCAGGGTGGTCCAGTCTTACCTGGACGTCCGACATGATTTTGCTTTTGGCTGGAGAAGGAAGTGAGTCCACCCACAGAATAGCTCTCCTGTTTGAACATGAGACATATTACACACAGCTTTACATTTAATTTTGAAATATAACATTAAGCATATATAGCTCAAGTGTGGAAAAGAACTAAAAAAATGAAAGTTAAATGTTCCTGCCCTGCTTTCTGACTGCATAATTAATATTGGATCAAAGTCATTTTTTTGCACTGTGTATTGTATTGTACATGAGGTTTTACTAACCATTCTTTTCTAATAGAATACTTTAGAATGAAAGCAGTTTTTTTGCAAGCTGTGTAAAATGCTAACAAATAACATTATTGACCAATAACTGTGTTGGTCTGTGAGCGGTAATGTTATGACTTTGCAAAAAAAAAAACAAAAAAAAAACAAAAACAATACGCATACACTCGACAAATTTTTTTTTAAAACTAGTATTTCACTCTATTTTCCTATTTTGTTTAAAACTGAGGGATGTTTTTTGAGCGAACCCATTAGCCAGTCACAGCTCACAGATTGGCTTGTTTTTTTGTTTTTTTTTGTTGTTGTTTTTTTTCCAAATGGAGTGCTGGATATCTTGGATCTTATACCTTAAAATTAACAGCTGTAGTTTAATTTATGGACTGCAATTGAACAAATGAAGTACCTCCGACAGGCAGGAATGGTGTAGTAGAGAGTGAGGAAGACTAAAGTCACCATCACAGCGACTGAAACAAAGATCCAGTTGGAGATGGGCCACACAGCTGCACAAACCCAGAGATGACATATATGAATATTATACAAATATTAATGTTAATAAAAAAAATATATATATCAGTGTTGCTCTACTACCTGTGTGTGATGTCCACTTAGCAGGAATTGACCAGTCAGACAGCATTCCCTTGTGTGGAGGCACAAGCCGGGACCTGACTTTGACCTTGTAGCTTTGTGACGGGAGCAGAGATGATCCCAGGATGGTAAGAGTAGTGGAGCCCCCGGTTATGTCCAAAAGCACTGAATCCTGATAAAGGTATGAAAATGCGTGTATTAAAAAAACTAAGCTAAAAAATAATAACTCAAAGCACAATTAAAGGTAGTATATGTTTTTTGTTTTCAAAATAATCTAGGGTATTATATAATTTGTGAAACTGCTATGGTTCTCATCTAGTCAACCCAATTTAAAACCTGATGAGTTTACTGTGATAAGCTTTAGAGTTGGAAGAAGTATTCAAGTAAAAGTACTGTTACTTCAAAAATTAAATGAAATTAAATTAAATGATGCAAAATTTGTCAACAAAATTACTACTGGCGTAAAAATCATAAGTATTCAATTTAAAGTTTACTTGGGTATAAGTACTGTGAAAAGTATTTTGCTATTAAACTATAATCTACTACTACTACTGCTACTACAAGTCTAACGACTACTACCACCCGCTTTACCACCAAGGTAAAACCTTTACTTCAGTGCCTTGGCAGGTACCTGGGCAACCTGGGTTTGAATCTGATTTGCTCAATGTCATTCCCCTCTCTCACCCTGTTTCCTGTCAAATCTACACAGTCTTTTAAGTCTTTAAGTATTTTAAAAGACACATGGTCATTTGTATTCATATTCATATCCAATCTAGGCTTCAAATTAGTTGAACCTTAAAACTATATGTAAACTTGCATCGTCCCACTTTTGAGTCCCACCCACCAGTTGGGAGTCCTTCTCACCTCCTCATCCTGTTTGCTGTAGTAGTAGACCACATAATCAAATTTGAGATCATTGTTCATTTTTGGTGGAGTCCATGTTACAAGCCAGTTACGCCCTTCCTCTGTCACATTCACCTGCGTTGGAGGGTATGGAAGGACTGCACAAAATGAAGTTATGTTAATTAATACAGTGTGTTGCAGTAGGGCCATGTCACCACTAGGTGGCATCACTAATTCACAGTTGCTCTGTCACTCTGCCTTTCGTTGTGTGCTACTGTGGAAGAAAAATTTCCTCAAAAATGTACTCCAGTGAAAGTATTTTTGTGTATATATTTTGTGTTACGTGAAGTGTCTTACTGTTTTCGCTGGCCCTGAACATCTTGGCATTACGTGTTGGGATAAGCTCCAGCAGCGGCAGTGTGGATGACTGTGTGAGTGACAGGAGGCAGCTGTATCTGAGAGCGTCCTCCCTGTGACTGGGAATAACCACTGGATTGTTACAGCACACCTTCGGCCTGGACCAGAGAGACCAGAGAGGAGATAAAAGAGGAGACAAGAGAGACCAGAGAGACCAGAGAGACCAGAGAGAGCAGAGAGGAGACCAGAGAGGAGACCAGAGGGCAATGAATACTAATGCTGATGCTCCACTTGTGATCTATCAGACGTGTATGCAGTGTCACACAGACTTACGGGGCGGTGTGGTTGGGACGACAGACCAGCTGGTAGCTAATGAAGTGGACCAGCTCTGTGGTCTGCTCCCAGCTGCACTGCACCTCCTCCTCCCCCCAGACAACACAGTCCACTCGGGGCACCTGCTCCGGGTCTAAGCCACAACACAGAGCAGGAGATTGGTATCATTATAAACACAGCTGTAAAGTGATCTACTCAAATAAGCAGAAGCCATTTATATTTATATGTACATCATAGGTCATGCAGTAAAACAGTATTTGCAAAAATAACCATTTATTTGTGTGGGGAGAGCCAATATTCATTATCCATGCTATAGCATTAATTTATTAAATGATTTACCCTAAATAGTGCAACAATATGTTGTCTTGCAATTTAACAACCAAAAGAAAAAACAAAAAAAACAACAGTTCCTGGCTCTTCTTGTAATTTTGCATCACTACATGAAGTCCTACTACTGCTACTGCAGTGCTCACATTTACACTACATAACCCATTTGCAGCAGGCCTGCCAAACCCGTTGCCAAAACCACAACACACACAAAAAAAGATGCAACTGCTACTATCATTGTGCTGTGGGCAAAACTTCTATGTTAAGTGAGTAAGAAGTCTTCTTAGCTAACAATGAGTTATTCTGAAGAAAAATGGTAGATATTGCCTCATAGATAATCTAAGCACATTGCTCCACAAAATTTCCTTGCTGATGATAAAGTGAAGTTACGTCAGCACATTAATCAGACACTAGTGTACAAAGATTTGAGATTAAGAGATGACACTCAAAAATTTTACTCTGTCATGTTAAGGATGGCAAGATATTTGTGTTTTACCTAGTTCAGAGTGCCAGGAGACCAGAGCAGTCCAGTGGCTCCATTGACCCATACTGACTCTAGCCTTCACTTGGGCTTCATATCTGTGACCTGAGATCAACATCTTCTTTCCAAGTCGCTTTTGAGTCGCTGAAAGCTCCTCAGTCTAAAAAAAAACAAAAAAACACCAGCGGTTAAACAGATTCACATATGCTTTAAAAAAAGTATGTTGTGAAAGCATACAGTCCAATTGTTGTGCCTGTGTGGCCTGAATCTGAGTTTATAGATGATGTTTGAGTTTAGAGAGGAGGATTTTGGGTAGGGACTGGACCATATTATCAGTGTGTCTCCATCTTTAGTCCTGGAGGTGGTCAGGTTGACTGGTGGTTGAGCTCTCACTGTGGAGCACAACAGCAGTGTGTCATTCAAGTCATTAACGTGCTTCTGTTTAAGTGTTTTAGTAAAGACTACAGTGGACTCACGGAGCAGAGACAGATTCAGACGGTTTTGTTGGACTGAGGAACAGAGGCTCAGAGTCTCATTGAAGAAAGCTGTGTAATTTGTGCCTATAGAAAATGTCTTTGTTTTATACCAACACTGACTGGTCCCATCCACAGCTGAGGAATAATTCTTACATAGACTACTGCAAAAACAAAGACACATGCATCAATAAGGTCAAAGTATGCTTTTCAATTAAGGGTAGAACTGTTTATTTGGTAATCTTATAATCACAATTTTACCTGCCAGAATTTGTCTTGAACCAAAGCTTCAACCTTCTGCTTGAGTGGCGCTCCTCCTTCCACATGCAGTGAAAATAGGACTGGTAGTCATTATAACAGTGTAAGGACTCCAATACTGGGGACACTGAGTAAAGATAAATCAAAATTAACAATGTGTTGTAATAATGGATTGCATTTATATCGTGCTTTTCTAAGCACCCACCAAACACACCACCAACACACAATCACACTAACACCAGGGTCACAGATACAGGAGGGAAGGTGGGTAAAGTGTCTTGCCCAAGGACACTCCAGCAGTATGAACTGGGGGGCCGTGGTTGGAACTGCCACCCTTCTGGTTAGTGGGTGACCAGCTCCACCTCCTGAGCTACTGTTTAAAAATACAGGTAAAGAGCAGCACAGTATTGTTTCATTTGAATAATTTAAACTCATCATACCGGACATGTGAAGCAAGGATAAAAATAGTTATAATGTATTTAGATGATTTTTCATTAGCTTTACAAAAAACACTTAAAAGGGCCATGTCTACTACTGAGCTGTCACAAACTGTACATGGCTTACAAAAGCTGTGCTAATGACCTAATTAAAATCCATTTATAATCCTCATTAATGCTCTGCTCCTAATGTCCAGAGACTTACCTTTAAGTGAGCTGGAGTTTTGGCTGATGGCACAAGTGTCTGGATCAGAGACCACAGAGGGGAGCACGAGCCACAAAAACCACAACAGAAGCATGTTCCTTTCTGTTTGGTTTGAACTCAGGGATCAGCTGTGAGTGTCCATGTTGTCACATAAACAGACTGGTGCAGAGACTTTACTAGAAATAATGAAGAACTGAGTCATAAGCACATAGTTCACTCAACTTCCGCCCTGTGGCATCCTGTTGTGGGATGCCACCTCACATCTGTCGACTTCTTATCTCCCTCTCACATGAGCTGTAACGCATGATAACCAAATACACTGGTATGTTGGTAACAGAGATCAATTTAAAAAAACAACATGGCACATTCAGAGGGAGACAAAAAGCTATCTAACTTATCAGATTGTGAAGGAAACTATAGATACCAACATCAAACAGCACTAATAAACAAAAAGATTAGGAAGCAGAAAGTTGCTCTTTAGAATTATTGTAAGCTCAGGCAACAAGAATCCAGGAGAGGCCATTCTATGTGGAGTTTGTATATTCTCTCCATGCTCAAGTGGGTTTTCCTGGGTGCTATTTTCCCCCATCAACCTTAAAACCTAAAACATTCAACAGTTTGTTCTTTTTAAACAGTCAAAATGCAAAGGATACTGCATTGAGTGTGTTTTTTGTATGGCCCTGTGTGCACAATGTTGTCTAATCTTCCAGCTAGATACTCCTGACCAGGAGACTCCCCAAGATGTGTCAGATGAAGCTGTAGTGTAAATTCAACCAGGAAAACTGATCACCTGTCTGTCACTGTCAGCCAATCACAGCCTGCCACCTGCCTCTCATTCAACCCCCTCTCATTCAAGGGTTACTGCCCTGAGTGCTCCAATGACCAGGGGCATCACTGTTGCCTTCACTTTCTTGGCCTTCTCAAGTTCTTCTTTATTTCTCTAGTTTCTCATGTTCCTTTTTCCTGATGTTGCAATTGCTTGGTATTACGATGTCAACCACAACAGCTTTCCTCTGCTGTTTGTCCATCACCACAATGTCCGGTTGGTTTGCCACTACCATTTTGTCAGCCTGGATCTGGAAGTCCCACAGGATCTTAGCTCGGTCATTCTCTATCACCTTTGGAGGTGTTTCCCACCTTGACCTCGGGACTTCCGGACTGTACTCTGCACAGATGTTCCTGTACACTATACCAGCCACTTGGTTATGACGCTCCATGTATGCTTTCCCTGCCAGCATCTTACAGCCTGCAGTTATGTGTTGGATTGTCTCAGGGGCCTCGTTGCACAGTCTGCACCTGGGGTCTTGTCTTGTATGGTAGATCTTGGCCTCTATTTCTCTGGTGCTCAAGGCCTGCTCCTGTGCAGCCATGATCAGTGCCTCTGTGCTGTCCTTCAGTCCAGCCCTTTCTAGCCATTGGTAGGATTTCTGGATATCAGCCACTTCAGTTATCTGTCGGTGGTACATCCCATGTAGGGGCTTTTCCTCCCATGATGCTTCCTCCAGCACCTCGTCCTCTGTTTTCCACTGCCTAAGACATTCACTGAGCCCTTCGTCTGTTGAGGCCATCTTCCTGATGTATTCAAGGATCTTGGATGTTTCATCCTGGACAGTGGTTCTGACACTCACCAGTCCTCTGCCTCCTTCCTTGCACTTAGTGTACAGTCTCAGGGTGCTGGATTTGGGGTGGAACCCTCCATGCATGGTCAGGAGTTTCTGTGTTTTCACATCTGTGGTCTGAATCTCTTCCTTAGGGGATAAAATTCCCCTAACTAATCTATCAAACTCTCCCTTCATTACTGATGTCTCTGACAGCCTGCCGGGGTCTAACCACCAAAGTTTATTCCTTCAATAAATCATCCGTTACATTTCACTCAAAGAACATCTTGCTGATTGTTATTGAGTAAATACATTAAAATGAAATAACAATAATATTTAAATGATATCGGCAAAATCTCACAAGTGCCATAAAAAATAAAAGTAAAAATTTGCCCTGGGTTACGAATCTGTTCAAAGATTATATCATTAATTCAATTGGCTTTCCCCGACCTGCTCTTGTAAATTAGCCTATAGAGAAATGACTGCTGACTCTTGCACTTCTTCTTTTTACTTATCCCCTTTTCACAACTTCATGCTTTCCCTTCAACTACATTTTATGTACATATAAATAATTGTTTACAGTTTTTTATATGTAAAGCTTTCTGTTGCAGAATTTATATTTTAAGATTATATTATAAGGTTAATATTTTACTTCCTGAGGAAGCTTAGAAGAAAAAAGCAGAATTGTCAAAACCCTGCATTGAAGAAATTAAATTATTTTTTTTTTACTATTTACAGTAATTCAGGCAACAATAAAATAATAATAAAAACTATCAGTTTAAATATTGTCTCAGTTACTAAAACTCAGTTCACTAATTATTAGAAGTTCAGATTCAGATTAAGTGTCACTTTATTGATCCAACGGGGATACTGACAACAGAAACATCTTGGCAATTGAAGAATGTAACTATATTAGCTAGCCTAAAGTTAAAAGGTAATTACTTTTTCAGGTGTCATTTTTCTTTTATACATTTTTTCTTTGCCATTATATTTGCAAGTATCAATCTTCCTCATTTTATAAGTTGCCTGTGTAAGAAAACTTGTTGTGGGATTAGCCATTACATGTTGGTTTAGGTAACCTACTGCACCACATTACTTTGATCATCTGTGTTTGATCAACAATTAAATGTTTTTGAATGAAAAGCCTTTTTAGGAAAACTATTATTGTATATATCTTTTTTGACTTGTCATCTTAATATCATTGTTAAATAGAAATCTAGAGGTATAGGTATATAATTAAAATGTACATAATTATTTAATGTAAAATGCCAATGTAGGGAAAGAAGAAGAAGAAGTGCGCACAAACTGAAAGCAGTAACATGAATAAAACCAAAAGGGGGCTAAAGGGCATTGGGGCATGGCAAAGTTACAGTCATTTCTCTATAGGCTCATTTACAGGAGCAGGCTGGGGGAAGCACCTAAAAGTGAACGTGGTACTCCATTCTAAAGTATATACACTAACATGAAATTTTCAGTTTGGCACTATACTATAGACTGAAACCACACTAAAACCAAGGACAGCTACTATTCATTCACAGTTTTGTTGAGACTGTTGTGTGTGCTCTCCACGCACGCAACATAATAAGCACTGAGGATTTTTATCACAAATTACTTATATTGTGTAATGAAAACATCATACTTATATAGGTTGAATTATGGAACTATGATTGAATAGTAGCCAGCTGGAACAAATATAATTCCCCGACTGCTCAGTGACTATGGCTATAATTTCATTTTTCTATCAGAAACATATGATATCAAACAAATGTATACATTTAAACATGTACAGTATAAAAAGAATTAGGAAATGATTTTTAAAAATTCAGAAAGTTACCATGTAGGTCGATTTCTTTGTCCCCCTTGAAGACTGTTCGTCACCGCTTCACTGTGTGTTTGTCGGGAATCTGTGGGAGTTTCCTTTGTGACAAGCTCAGTTTCCCCTTTCTCTACAAATCAGCTCTTATTGACATTTTCTTTGAAGGCTGCTTCTGCTCTTTAACTTCCTCGTCCAATTACGTGTTATGTTGGTCAATTCTTACATTATAACAAGTATCAGATGCTTGCGTGTCTCTAAAATGTCTACTACTGGTGCAAAGTGAAGCAACACACGATAAGACACGGCTTAAAGAAAAGAAATACAAGTTGTTGCATACTTCTCACCTCCCACAGACAGTATATATTTTGGTCATAACCACAACAGAATTTATACATTTATAAGCCACTGCCCTACCACTAGAAGTAAGATAACAGAACAGAAACTCAGTACTGTGTGTTTGCTTCCAGAGGCTCTTTATTATTGTTGTTAAGACATTGTGTTGTTTTTGTTTTTTTAAGATATTTTTGGCCATTATTAGTCTTTTTTGATAGTAGAAAATTGTGGAGAGAGTGGGGAGAGACAAACTGTCAGAGTCCAGACTCAAACCCTCAATGCTGAGGCAGGCTCTAGTTGCCCTGCATATGCGCTGCAGCTCTACCACTGAGCCATACAGCAGTGCTATTTTGATTGTTATTTGTAAGTTTGTAAGAATGGTGAATGGTGGGTGTAAAGCATGAAGAAAAAGATGCATCAAAACAAATCAAGATGTAACGCAGAACCTTGCATGCAGACATTTTTAAGATATGTACTTCAGCGATGTAGATTCTTTTATATGGTTTGAATGAGAAAAAACACAATTGCAAAAAGCTAGAAATCTAAAATGTACATAAAAATTCAATGCAAGGTTTACATATCTCAAAACAATATTTTATTCACAACATTCAAAAAACTGACCCATTTTGTGCAAAAACTAGCTGTTGAGTTTGTGGACCAGTGGAAGGGGGGGACATTTTGCAGCTAATTGCGTTAATCCCCTTTCTCCCTCTTTCATTTTCTGTATGTTTAGACTCTCTCTCTCAATAGTCTTATTACCAGTAAGCACAGCATAGCTTACTCCAGTTTCTTCTGCTGCCCATATGACCAACTACAATCAGATCAGAATATGTCTAACTAACTTTTCAAATGTTCTGGCAAGCCATTAGCTGTGTACATTATCTAAATCAACACCCAAAAAAGCAATAATAAAGTACATGGGTATGACAATAGCTCCTGTAATAAAAGTACAATTCAGCTCAACATTCCAAGATATTTTGTGCAAGACCTCTTAACAAGAAATCCGAAAAAATATTGACATAAGTAAAGTTAAAGGAAAATAGTATCTTAAAGAGTGCAGCTCAATATGTATTTTTGTCTTGTGAACTTCCTGCTGGTGTTCTGACACCTTATCTTACACTATCATCGGACAAACAGGATGACCAAAGTCTCACTTCAACCACTACTGCATGTTCATCAACAAACACTGCACCCAACAGCAAGAGTTACAAAGACGGATCTATTATGTTGACCCAGTACAAACACAATGAAATATTTCAAATATTTCAAACATTTTAAATTTGAATGACCACGAGTTTGTAGTGAAGACTAAGCAGACCAGAACAACATCTCTCTAGAGACACTTAGAATAGCACTCTTCCTCTATTTCTCAGAAACAAATAAGGAACCAACAATTAACTTGCTGATCAGCCACTTGAGGTTTGACATTTGTCACAAACTGTCACACCAATATGTTTTCTGTCTTGGTACCAACAACCCGCATCAACATCAGCATTTCTTGCTTTTCATGTATTAAAAAACTGAGACAATGTGTCACCACAAAAGAAACAAAAAAGAAAAGAGATTGATAGAACTTATCTTAAACTTGTAGCTCTAAGTTCAGAGAAGGTTCAATAATTCATGGATTCATAACACTTTCTGGAACTAAGGGTAACAGTAGCTCAGGAGGTAGAGTGGTCATCCTCTAACCAGAAGGTAGACGGTTCATATCCCTCTCATGAATGTGGTAATGTGATTGTGTGTTTGGTAGCAGAATGAGCAGAATGGCAGACACTTTTCCATCACTCTGCCCCAGGGGAGCTGTGGCTACAAAAGATAGCTTACCACCACCGAATGAATGAGTAATACACTTAATTTTAAAGCAATTTTAAGAACTGAGAAAAGCGCTGATGCATTACTGTTATTATTATTAACTCTAATGTGTTGAGGTCTGCACTCTCTAAACGTCTAGTTATCTATGCGTACATTTTCTTTGTTGTGCTGTCAGTGCCACAATAGACACTTTATTGTCTGTTTATTGACTTTATTGTTATTTGTTACTGGCAACTATTTATTCAGTGTTGACAAGTTCTGTATAGAAGCCAATAGAAGTGCCCCTTATATGTAAGTATGTGATTGTGCATAGCTTTGTTTCTTATGCACAGTGCGACTGTCTACTAAGCCCTTGATAATAAAACTAAGGAGACAAATACTGAATTTTGTCTTAAGAAAATTCTGCTCTCTGAACTTGCTTACAGAATGGCATTAATAATTTGTGCAACCTAGCAACCACAAACAATTGCCACTGTTCAGTCTCACCTATACATGCTGGCTGTGTATTAAGATGCTTTAAAATGCAACATAATTCACACTGTACATATACATCACCTGTCACCTCTAGGGCCTCTGTCTGAATGAATTTCTCTCTTTATAGTGACTTGTGAATAACATCACAGACTATTAAAGGCCCCAGTTGAATGAACGTTGTCTATGTGTGGTTTCTGCAGTTATAAACACAGGAAATCTCTTCTTAAACTAACATGAAACTGCTCTTCACTGTGAGTAATAATAATTGATGAGATTGATTGATTTAAATGTAGGCCATGTTCACTTTAGTGACTTTAAATCTAATGTGCAGATACAATCAGCTCATTGACTATTTTAAACTGCAACAGTTACAATCTGCACACAACACAGATAGAGAAAAACATTCCTGGATATAAATGTTCATATTGATCTCTTTTGTGTTAGCTCCCATTCAGTGCATTTAAAGCTGTGTTTTCATCAATCCATTTGTCTTCCACCTATCCAGGGCCGAGTCACAGCAGCAGCAATCTAGGCAGGGATGTCCAGTTTTCCACAGACTTACTCCAATGAATTCCTGGGCAGCCCAAAAACATAATGCCTCCAGTGTGTCCTAGGTTTTTACTTGAGCCTTATACATTATGACAGGTCTGAACACCTGCCAAGGAAGGTGTCCAGGCTCTGAAACAGATTCCATCTCAGTGACCTCCTCTCAATGGGGAGGAGCAGCGGCTCTACTCCAAACTACTCCTGAACAACTTCAACTGAGGCAGAATCCCTCCTCCAACCTGCAGTAAACAAACCAGCCCCACCAGAGGTCAACATGTACTAGAAGCAGGTCTGACTTACTGGCATCAATGAGATACAAATTCCTGCTTTGGTCCAAGAGTGACCAGACATGCCCTGTTGTCCCAGAGCACCCACAGAACCAACATACAATATTGCAAAAATTAGTAGAGCTGTTCTGTGTGGAAGCAAACAACAAACACTGTACTTAAATGCAAATTAACTCATGAAAACCATAGAAAAGATGAAGAATAAGAGATCACATTTGAATCATGGGGAGAAAAACAAACATAGACCGAAAACAAATATGTGGCTAGAGGCATTTATTCCCAACATGATCCTAATGATTGGACCAATCTGTTGCTGATGACTAATAGAACCACTCTCACCGCCGCCACAGCACTCACCACGCACGCCGCTCCGAAATTAAATACTCTTTGAGGCTAATGAGAATGTAATGTAAATTAATGAGATCAATAGCTTGTGTGCAAGGGAGGGTGCACCAAGGCAGGAGAATGGAAAAGTCAATCATTGGAGTCTGTATTTAAGAAAGGCGTTCTTGTCCAGTATAGACATGATGGTAATTATAAAGTAGCTGTGGTTAATCTGGGCTGAGTGCACAGTGCTGATAAACAGCTCCAGAAGGCACGTCTTTATCATATCTCACTCAGGCTTTCCCTTTGAGTTTCCCTCTCCATCACAACACATATACACTCATTATCATGCTGTCTTATTACTGCCACACTCCATTACGACACAATATGCATCGAGAACAGGACGTTACCAGTGCAGAAATAAATGACACTTTAACAAGACATGCATAACTTATATTTTGTGGAGCTATTACATTACTTTTAAAATTGTAAGAAAGTGTTTTAATTACCTCAGAAGAGCATTGGTGTGTTGGTTGGTTTGGTTAGCAAGATAACTCAAAAGTTATGGGTGAATTTTATTTTTTAAAGCATTCTGTGCCATTGCAAAATAGGGCCAAAGATAAAAACTCCAGCCACAAAGATTTCTAAACTGTGAAATTGTTGTGTTTCACTGGATAGCGGTAAATACTCTTGACCTAGAAGATTCCTAGTGGCTAGAGTTAGCATCAGCTCTATCTGATTCATTTTTGTAAATTCTTTATAATAAGATATTAGGACTTTGTGCCTGACTGAAGCATTTACCCCTCAACTAGAGGATCCATAGTTAGAGTCCAGGTCTGAGCAGTATATCTTTACCATTGGGAGATTGGACTAGTGCAATGGAAGATGTCTTCTAGTTTTTATTAATGAACAATGAACAACAACAGCCATGACAGCTATCGCTACATCTGTTACTGTGAGCAAAAAAAATGAAAGTTTGTTATGGTTGGTTGATAAATATTACTTTGAATTTAATAGCACACAAATCTTACAGTCAGTTCCATTTACAAATGTTTAGCTACTTATTAAAGTGGAATTCTGTAGTAGCAGTCTGAGCATACACAAATTATACTGGTCTGCTACCTTCCTTCCTTCCCTCTTACTATTTATCCAACATAATATAAACATTCAGAAACATATGCCCTATTATTTATCCTTTAGTTAGTATGCCACTTAGATATGCTAAATGCTTGCTAATATTTTCTAACCAGGCTTTGAGATACTGCACATGTAGTCGAGTGGTTGTCAGTTGCAAAAACCATCTTCATTATGCACAATTTCACATATTTGGTGGGTAATGCTAATGCTGCCATAGAAAATGTATTACGGTCTGCTTAGTTTATGAATAATTAACAATTTCAAGGTGATTTGCACATGTTTTTAGACATTTATTAAACACATTTTCATTTCCATTTATTCAAACATGAGGCTTTGTATGATAATTATAAAAGCTGATATTTTTCAAGCAGTCATCAAAAGAAACAGTGTGTACTTTTGTGTCAGTACAGTCACTTCCTGTTTTACTGCCAGCGGTGCTTGAGCAGGACTGGCAGCCTGGATCTGCTTTGCAATGTTAAAGCTATAGCTCTGGAGTCTTCACAAACACTATAGTGAGGCAAAATCCTGCAAACGACTGGCACCGTGCCCATAGCCCTCTCTCTCCTCTGTCATTGTATGGCTGCCCATCCATTAAAACACACACACACACATACACAGTACATGTAACTGGCCAGTGCACCACACAGATGTGCTAACCCATTCTGAGTCTCACAGGGATCGGGCCCATGGTACAGCACATTAGTGAGTGCAGAAAACAACATTAACAGAGATGCCCCAGGCTTGCTGCTGTTTAAACCCTGCTCTGTTGTTTTAGCAGACGTTCACAAAAATATAAAGAACTACAAGTCTCCGTGGATCGCTGTTATGTGTGGCCCATCACTCTGCTGAAGTGTCCTTGAGCAAACAAGTCAAAATGAATGCCATAGCCTACTCAGAATACAAATGAGTTTGGAACGTTTGAATGCACCACTTGAATGGAGCGGCAGGGATAGGTGAACTAAATTCATATTTGTTTCAAATGGAAAAAAGCTATTTAAAGGCTTATTTCACTACATTTCATTTAAAATTAAGTGGTGTGCATCCTGCAATTTTATCAGCTTATTTCTATCATCATCAAGAGGGTCGTTTAGTGAGCAATATAACCCAAAACTAATGGTTGTTTTTTTTTTTTTTTTTTTTTTTTTTGAAAAAATGGGCTTATGAAGAAATGTTTTTTTTTTTTTTTTTTTTGGCTGGGATCCAGAACACCATCTGGATCATTTTAAGAATTCTGTACTATTGCGAGATAAGACTAGAGATACTTACTCCAGCCACAAGGGTTCAGTAAAGGAAGAAATGTTTAGTGGCTCAGTGAATAGAGCATTTACATCTGAACTAACGAAGTCTATGTATGGGTGCTATAGCTTTACAATTGTGAGATAGGGCCAAAGGACTGTGCTCTCCAAGTGCTTCTCATTTTATTAAAATACAGACCCTATTAAATGAAAGTAAACAATTTGAGTTGACTTGAGTTTTTCTGTATCTATTGCTAGAGGTGGCCAGAGCAGACAAAATGAGCACTGCTACAGGAGAAGAACATTTTAGAGTTTCCCAGTGAGAACAACAGCAAGTTGTTCAAAAAAAAAAAAAAAAAAAAAAAAAAAATTGCTTAAAACTATAAAATCCAGTAAACCTAACTTCCTCAAATATGTCTAACCTGGGCCCTAGTGTTGCCTAAAGGGAGTCAGAAGACCACAAAAGTACCTCTTCCTTTCTCCCCACAGTCCCATGCCCCTGTCCTTATCACTCCCCCTGGGTCCCTCTTTCCTCCTCCAGCCTCCTGTCCTCCAGCTCTGGAAGGTATTGCTCCAAAGTTAATTGCAGTATCCCAAGTGCAACACACCAACACGGGATAGGATTACAGTGTTATTTAATGGATGGAAGGACATTTTTTCTACTTGGAAATTGATCGTGTCCATGCTTGACACAGGGTCAGGCAGCATGGAACAGCTTACATGCACTGGACTTGTACTTTTCTGTACTGTAAAGGTTACTGCTTTGTAACAGCTTGTTTTGTGAAATTCGCTGGTTGCATGGTTTATTTGGAACGAGAAAATTGTGGACCTTGACGGTAATAGATTCAGGGCTGCATGATACTGTATTAGAAAAGGGCAATATGTGATAACTACTATACTGAATATTGAAATAACTTTTTTTTTTAAAAGCACAAACTTCCACCAATACATTGACGATCTTGCAATGGTAAAGATATACTACTCAAACCTGGACTCTAACTGGGGATTATCTAGTTGAGGGGTAAATGCTCTATCTGTTGAGCCATAATGCCATTATATCTCATAAAGTCTCCGCTTTTATTGGCCCCTTGTGGCTGGAGTTAGTACTGCATCTTTTGCAATTTCCTATATCACTGTCATAGAGATTTTTTCTTTTACCAATAAGAAGCCAATACAAAATCTGTGTGTGACGTCTGCATGTCCGCTCTATGTTGGGTTCTCTCCAGGTACTAAAACGTTCTCCCATTGTCTAAAGACATGCATGTGTGGATGAACTGGTGAATCTAAAATGCCCATTGTGAATGATTATTGTGTCTGTCAGTGTATGTCTGCAAGTGTCAGCCCTGTAATTCTGCACGCTGGCTAATCGAGGCCTACAGTATTTCGGAAAGGCTCAAGAGAAGCAAAGGATAGCATAAAGCCTGTTCCAGCGGTTGACATTGGGCAGGTTTGGCAAAGAGAGGGATTCGAGCTTCAGTGGCTGATGCACCATTGCCCTGAACTGGCTTTTAGCGCAGTCTGTAAACTTCAAATGAATCTTAAGCCCCAAATCAAGTATTCTTCATGTATTCTCCATTATTGACAGTGCAGAGATTGTAATGAACTTCGCCCCAAAACACCATGTAACAGACTGACAGCCTCTCAACAGTCAGCATTTATTTGCCGAGATCAAAGTGAAGCCATTTCCCTTTGCACCTCTGCGCCTCTCCACACCTCTGCTTATCCATCTCTTTATTTTTCCTCTTTCCTCCTCTTCATCATCATACAATCCCGTTCTATCCCAATCCGGTGCACCCTCCCACCCTCTCTCTCTCTCTCTCTCTCTCTCTCTCTCTCCCCTGCTAGGATTTATCTCTCTCTCCCCTGCTCCCCTTCATCTCACCTCCAGCCTGCTCCTCGTCCTCCTCTTTGGATCGCAGAACCAGAGTGCGTCAACTTCTTCCTCCTCCTCTTATTTCCTCTCTCTACTATCTTACTCACTCTCTATCTGTCCCTCCTTTCCTTCTCTCTCTCTCTTTCTCCTATCTTCTCATAGTTCCTCGCTTGCCCACCACTCTTTGCTCTTCAACCACAGAAGATTTTCGCTTGGGACGAAGACTCTGACTAGAGGTACGTGTTCAATATGTTTTTTTGCATGCTTGATTTTAAATGACCTAAAAAAGAATGTCTGAATGAATGACAGCGTGCTAAACTGGATACAGTTTTGCACTATGGGAATAGTTTAGGAAAGTGTCTCAAATACATTTGAATACACTTCTCTAATTGAATGCATGACATATTTGGAAATGCAAATGGCAGTACATGCGATGAATACTTCCAATCACTGAAAAAGAATGGATTGTGTGAAAGAGAATGGGACACTGATGTTATCTCCCTGTAGCAGTGGCATGCATGCTCCCGTACCTCCTCTCCCGTAAAATCCCATTCACAAACAGGACCTGAATCGGACGATGTGATTGGCTCCTGAAGCGCTCTGTGTGTGTGAAAGAAAAGAACGAGGGAAAAGCCTATTCCAAGTCCCTCAATGATATTACATGCAACACTATAGTGCTTTGTCATTGTAAAATCTTTTGTCCTGGCAGATTAGAGGTTGCCTTTTGGAGCCGATGATCATCTATTTCCCAACTCCTCCTTTGCGTCATTCCTCTCCAGATTGTAAGCCCCCCCCCCTCCCCTTTGCCCTCGTGCCACTGCAGCCACAATCTTAACAAGCCACCCAGATTAACTCCTGTCCAAAAGGCAATGGGTCTCCAGGCGCCATCAAACAAGCCAATTAGAAAGTGATGTTTGTTTGGGGAAGGGGAGGGGATTTAGCGTATTGTAGGTGAATGGCAGGAAAATTATTGTATAGTAAGTAGGAAGGACAAAACATGATGATTGTGGCAGAAATATAGTGTGCATTTGGTGAATTGGGATTTTGTTCATGAAAATTTTTTTTCCAAATGAGAGAAAGAAAAACTCTACCCCTAAAATTTTACCAAAATTAAAAAGTTATACTAGTTACTTTGAAAATGACACAGATGAATTTTATCATTACCCATTCAAGGACTGTATAGAACAGACACTATACTGCCATAACCATACATAGTGGACACTTCTGGTCTCCCTGCCCCCCATGCCTCACTATAACCACCTTAAGTCTTCCTCGTAAACTTTATCACCTCTTTCACGCTAGACAGTATAAAAGTCCAGCCTGATGCATGAAGCAAATCTGCACCACACTTCACGGGAATTTACTCATTTAATGACTACAGAGCTCCTTGGAGTGTGAAAGACCCAGGTATGATTTAATACTAATAAGGGAGGAACCTACTGCCAGAGTTTGTGTTGAGAGATGGAAAAAAAAAAAGATGGTGTTAAAAAGTGTTGGAAGGTCATGTTGCGCTGTAGGAAGGTCAGAAGAATAAAAAGGCTGGTGGAGGCGATGCAGTGTTTAGAGGAGTGTAGTGGAGAGGTTTAAGATGTTTTTTTTCAACAAAGGGTTTTGCTTTGGTAAGGTATGGTTTTGGAATCTGTGAAAAGGTGCAGTAAGGCAGGTGGAGTAAGCAACCTAAATAGTGATGTCATAGTAGCACCACACAAGCAAATTTGAACATAATTCGCTAAGTGTGCTGCTCTTAACTTGATTGAAGCAGCTCTATGTAACTTTTCAGTATTTGCATGAACTGCACTGTTATAATCCTCTATTCGTTATGTTTTGAAAGATGGCAGTGTACCCCATCAGAGTCTTGCAGCATATATGTCATGTACTGTATGTTGAGGTGATTGTGTGCTTTTTTATGATGAAAAATCATCCACCAACAATGATTTATGCAAAAAGTTATAGTGAGGATGATTGGATGATTGGTGCAACATCTGTAGCAGTAGCACCATACAGCTGTGGTGAAAAAGTTCTTAATTTACCAGTTAATTTATGTTTTTAGGTTAATCTATGTTTTTACCCTCACCTATGAGGCCAAGAGCTCAGATACAAGTGGCCAAAATGAGTTTTACTCAGCAGCATGGCTTGGTGTGGAGAACCTAGGAGAAGCTCAGCATAGAACTGCTGCTCCTCCACATCAAGAGAAGCCAGCTGAGGTGGTTTGGGGATCAGTTTTAGATACCTGCCACACACTGGATTGACTATATCCTGGGAATGCCCAGTTATTCCCCTGGATGAGTTGAAGTGTCTAGGGAGAGGGAAGTGTGGGCATTTCTGGAAGGTGAAAAAAGAACCATGAATGAAAGTTGCAGTGCTGCTTTAAAAGTGTGGTCTTTTATTAACTGATATGAACTAATTGGTGAAGTAATCCAGGAGGTCAGAGGTAAATGCTGGTCCCAAGCCCGGAGAAGTAAAAATGGTTGCTTCAGGGAGGGCATCCGGTGTAAAATCTACCTGCTCCCTTATGAAAAGGGAGCAGCCAAAGGGAACTCTTTTTTTATTAATTGATGTCATAAACTAGAATTAAACCCATGAACAGTAGAAGGAGAGGTTCTTTTTATTTCTTTCTTCTAGTTTCTAAACCTTAAAAAAAGGAACTGCTATTGTACAGTACTCACTCTTTCATGTCACCAGTGTTGGCTGTGACTAATGCAGTACAGACACACTACTTTAGTTGCACAAAGTCACAAAAGCAAGGGCTGCTTTGATTGCTGCTCTGATTAAAAGTAGAACTGTTACCAGACAATCCCTCTTTTTATACTTTGTTTCTAATGGATTTATTTCAGGGGGCAGTGATTTGGGTAAGAAGAGTAATTAGTTAACTGATCATTAGTTCTTATTCACCAATACAGATTGCAGTCTGTGTGGTTTCTGTTCACTGCCTGTTCTAGATTGGTACACGTTTCCACATTGGAAATGCAAATCAAATGTAACATACTGAACTACTGTTTTATAATCTACATGTGTCTTTGGGATTGGGACTGGTGAAAAGGCAAAGTGCTGGGAGTGTGTGTGTGTGTGACATTGTGATCTGGACGTGGTCTGAATGAACACTTGATGATTAACTCCAGCAGCCTGATGCACTGGTGCCTCTGCTGTGGGAGGTGTCCGCCCTTTTACTCACTCCAAAAGGCACTCGCATAAAAAAAGATATAGCCCTTGTGATTCTATTAAAAATACCACACGCACTCTGTTTTCCTTGATTGTGCTTTCCTCCCTCAGTGTTACATGTAAGGCCAATAAAGCATTCGCCCATGTGTACTAGCCTCTAATGTGGTCGTTTATGTGGTGAGTGATCCAGAGAAGGTGGACTTAAAAGAGCGTGTCCTTGTGCTTAATGAGTTATCAAAACTCAGGAGTCTTGATTTACAGCATCAAGCATGGCTTTAATGGAAATGGGAGTAAAAGGACAAAAACCTTCCCAATATGACATACATAAATTAATGCATTATCTTTTTATCATGTCATTTTTGTTGTCTTTCATTCAGTACAATGCATAAAATGTTAGTACTAGCCCAGTGGTTCTCAAACTGTGGCCTCGACTCAAACCAAGGATCTTCTAGCTTATGGAACCACAAAGCCCTTATATTTCCACAATGGTAAACAATCTACTAAAATATCAGGATCCAAATTGTGATTCAGATTCACATTTAAACAAGTAGTCATTTGTACCTTGACTTGTGGCTGGAGTTAGTATCTTTCTATAGTGCAGTATTAGGTACAGAATCTTTAAACTTTTAAAGCTTTTCACCATGTTATGATGTTTCAGCCTCAAAAACATAGCTGGTGTTGTTTTGTTTTATTCACTTGGTCTAGACATGTTTCTAAGTCTCGTAAGTCTATACACAATTACTGGACTCATTAAGATAATTTAAGCACTTAAGCACTTAAATCATTACTAGGCAAAAAGCTCTTTTATCTATCTGTTAGTGTCATGTTGCTAATAGCCGTGCTAAATAGCCATTTTATGCTCTGTCCACAGTTGCCAGCACGGAGCAACAGACACCTACTCCAAGCATTCTCTGTGAAAGTAACAGCTTCCTATAAAAAGATGTTTTACATACATATAAATTATTTTAGGTTATGAAATGTAAAATGGATAAAGTAAAGGTGTCCAAAACCTTTTCAAAACAACTGAAAAAAAAAAAAAAAACACAATAAATGACTTTTAATGAAGTTGATGTGTTTTAGAAAATGGCATCTAAGGTAACTGCTGAAATCAGAGAGAAACATGCCTAATGCTTCTCATTCAAAACTTATTTTTGTGTTCAAATGGTAATGACTCTCACTAATCCAGATTAATTGATTTGCAACAAAAGGTTTAAAAAGCAGTCATCTGGACTTGGTTTTTAAAGTTGAAGACGTTTTGCCTCTTAAAGCTTCTTGGAAAAAAGGTGAAACTTTAAAAAACAAGTCTAGATTACTGCTTTTTAAACCTTTTGTTGCAATTTAAATGGTAATGGTAAGTTCCCAGACTTAGACTCAAACCAAGGATGATTTTTAATTCAAATATAGTAAATGCAATGTTACAAAGCATATGCCTCTTTGTTTTCTCTATACTTTGAAAATGATTTGATACTATGTTACTATTTACTGTAGGGACGCAAAACTACCTTCAATATGCTATTATTTGGGTGATATATTTTCATTCATAGCATTCTTCACTAGTTTAAGACAGAGACATATGCACTATGATAAAATAGTATACTTTCTGAAGTGGTACTTGATGTGAAAGGTTTGCGAGCCACTGTCAATTCACTTCGGGGTTATTGAAACACTTGACATGCACAGTTTAAGCAGCCTACTACTAATAACAACACAGCTTGATTAGGCTGTTTAACTGGACTGCTGTCTTTGTCTGAGTTTACATGCACGGGAGACACTTGGAAGTCCACAGCACTGTACATAAATTCTACTAGAGTACTGTGTGTTATAAAGGAAAACGTAAGCACTTTCCTATCTTCAGTAGCTTTTTCATTATAACTTTGTGGAAAACCAAATCATTAAACATACAAGTAAGCTGACAGCAGAGGGGCATTATAATTCTTTCTCTGCTAGTCTAAAATCCATCTGTATCACTCTTAAACACTTTGACTTTGTGTTTTTTTAACTTCAGTTAGGTTGTGTAGGATTTTTGTATCTGTTTAGCTGGAATCTATATACAGCAACATCCCAGCAATGACTTTCATTTGCAGACAACACAACAAGAATATTTAAGAAATGTTTGCCATGATAGTCAGACTATTGTTTATACATTCTAAAAATCTGTTGTTGTCTTCAAATGTATTCAAATCTGCAGGCAAATCAATGGACCTAATGCACCACAGTTTTTTTTTTTTTTTTTTTTTTTTTTTTTTTTTGTGTGTGATTATTTTCTATTTCAAGATAGGGCCAAAGACACTTCAAAGGGTCTGTTAAAGAACAAACAATCAGCTTTAGTGGAGTCTTTACTATTATGAGATGTACAGGCTTTGTGGCTCAATGGAAGAAGCTTTTATCCCTGAACTAAAAGATCCCTGGTTCAAGTTCAGCTCTGGGCAGAATACATTTACTGTTGCGAGATAGGGCCAGTGCCTTGGCAGAGGTCTAGGCTGTCTGTGTGCTTGTAGTGCAATTTTGCATGCTACTCTTGCCCTAACCCTACTACTCTTGCCTGTATCAATGCCTCACAATGTAATATGAAGAATATGGCAGTAATATGTATTGTGTCACATTTACCTATATTAAAAATGAAGATTAAGTATTTGTACAGCTGCTAAATGATGATCTCTCAATTATAACCCCAAGTGATGGTGATATATGGTGAGGTACTGTATAAGCCAAAGGCTGGGTTTGGCACTGATGTGTTTTAGATTGCCGCATTCATCTTGACCTTCATTTCCCTGCTACACTGCACTCCCACAACCCTCTAAAACACTTGTCAACATTTATCTCCACTGTTCTCCCATCCTCCTCCACCTGTGTGCTGGTGACTCTCACATATGGCCACTATGACTCCTCCGTCACTGAAGAGCATGTCTGAGTAATTAAAACACCATTTTCAGCCTGGGAACAGAGGTCACTCCAACACAATTTCCATTTCCATTCATTTTACCACAGGAAGCTCAATCCGGCTGTCGTTAAGGGCCTTAGTTAAAAAGACTTTAATTAAAATGGAGATGCTGAAAAAACACAATGAGGAAAAAGTGCTTTAGAGCTATGCTATGAGAAATTTCTAACTTCCTAGTTCTAGCCCCACATCCCAACAGCAACATCTGTCAAGGCACTGGCCCTATCTTGCAATAGAAAAATATGCCCAGACCTAAACTTAAACTGGGCATCTTCCAATTTACAAAGTCCTTATATTTCCCAATGGTAAAGAATCCACTAAAACTCATTATTTGTTCCTTTACTGACCCCTTGTGACTGGAATATCAGTTAGTATGTTTAGCTCCACAACTGAAAGTACAGAAAAAAACAAAAAATATATTTCTTGGTCTATTGCTAACCTTACCTGAAAATGCCATCAAAATCTGACCATTACTACAGTCTCACAAACTAACGCTGGAGAAAATATAATGTATTGTATGTAAAATATGTATGTAAAATTCCATTGCACTATAACCTAAAACCTGATAATTTCTGCAGCTGTTTTTGTTATGTTGACAAGCGGTGTAAGGTATACTTTTATTGAGCCCCCATAGGGGAAATTCATTCTCTGCATTTGACCCATCCCTCAATGCCGCTGGGGCAACCTGTCAGGAGCAGTGGGCTGCTGCTGCAGTGCAGCGCCCGGGAACCCTTCTCCAGATCTTGAGCCAGGATCCTGATCAGGAGCATTTGGCTGGAGGTTTTTGCCTATTGTGCATGTTTTGAAGTTGATGAGGGAAACCAGAGTACCCGGAGGAAACCCACCCAGACACGGGGAGAACATGCAAACTCCACACAGAAAGGCCCCACACAGTCCGGGAATCGAACCCAGGACCTTCTTGCTGTGAGGCAGGAGTGCTAGCCACTATGCCACCGTGCCGCCACGGAGAGGAACATCCCTGACTCCAGACCCCTTTTAATGTGAGCATTTCATTGGCCAATGCTTCCGTAATATGAAATGTATTTAAAGTATGCTGTTTTTCTGTATTAAAATTGAGTCAACGAGTAATTTATCAAATCTTTGAGACTCATGGCTGAGATTTCATATGGCTCTCCACTTCTATGACAAAATGCATTACTTATGGCCCACCAGCACTTTCATTCAGTGTTTCTGTAGCTTTGTCTGTGCATTTGTGCATCTCATCTACTGCTCTATGCTGTGTATTTTTTTTAACTGGTTTGTCAAAATATAATTGTAGTTGCAGTTTTTATGTTCAGAGATGTTATTTTGTTGGGACTTCTTTTAGATTGCATTGTCAAAGAAAATGAATTATAATTATTTGACTTTTTAAAACAAAATATTCACAAAACAGTGTGCATTAAATTGATACTGTATGTGCATTTAGTTACAGTTCAGTTATAATACTATGAGGGACAGTCAGCCCTGGAAGACAAAACAAACATTATTTAATGTTATGTTACAGGTATATACAAAACTAATATCCTAACTGACATGCAAGTGTTGGACACTCAGGTTCATGCTCAGGTCCTCATACTCATTTCAGTGACTTAAACTCAACTCACACTCGACAAAATTTTTTTTGTTTTGAGATTTGAACTCCCTCTTCCAACAATTCGACTTGGACCAGTATGTTTTGACTCAGACTTAGACTTGGGCCCAAACACTGAGAACTAAAAGTGTTTGGACTGAAAAACGTGAATAAATATCATCTGTGCATTTGTGAGATGTTGATATTGAACCTTTTAAGATCTAGATTTTTCTTTATGCAATTGAACCATTTTCCTCAAACAGAAGCAAAAAGCAAATTGCATACCCCACCTTTACACTAAACAGAGGTATGGTATGGAAATCAGAGAATGAATGATGAGCGCAGTTTGGCACCCTGTCAGATATTAATTGCACTGGCGCAGCTTGTAACTCCGGCATGTGGTACACAATGCCATCCCGTTTAGAGACACATATGTTTCCCACAGCTGAGAACGTTCTTGCTCATAATGCTGCAGATTAAACTGACACGTCGCCCTGCCTCCCGCGGAGCAGCCAATCACATTTAAACAACACGGGCCCGTACAATGTCATCCTAGTCCCAGACAGGAGGCGTTGATTGGCAAACTCCTTTCTATCATTGGTTCGTCCCATCGTCAAAGTCAAATGCAGGTGTTTTGGCGGAGGGCATCTGGGATAATGAAAGAGGAACGTCCCTAATGCTTCTCATTCAAAGCTTATTTTTAAGCTTAAGGTAATGGTAAGACATTGACTCAAACCAAGGATCTTCTATGATATTTTACTGACCCCTTGTGGCTAGAGTTAGTGTCTTTGGCCCTATCTAACAATGGTACAGAATTTTAAATGCAGGGGTTGTATTTTAGCATCTCAGATAATCGCTGAAAACAAAGAGAAACGTGTCTAATGCTTCTCATTCAAAGCTGTTTTTTTTTCGTGTTCAATTGTGTGTGCAGACGGTGCTGTTTGCATTTGTGCGCCGACAGCACCGGGGCTGGAACACAGCCACCTGCTAATAGGAAATTATGAGCGTGAACCAAACGGCTTCTATTAAAACATCCACCGCTGCCGTTTGGCTAATATTTAAATAAATGATAGGATTGGGGCAGAGGTTTGTTTTGGGAGTTCATGTGAGGTTGTCGGAAGTGATCTGCTTGCCTGCAGAAAGAGCCAATCCAGTGTTTTGAGATGGCTTGATGAGTTGTTATACTATACTATAACTGTGATGGCACATGTGTAATGACAATAAGCTGAACATTGAAACTATATTTACCCTCACAATCCATTTTTGTGTCCCGACCAGTTGAGAAACAATAGTTTAAAAACCACTTACAAATGTATTAATTTATTATTATTATTATTATTATTATTATTATTATTATTATTATTATTATTATTAGTAGTAGTAGTAGTAGTAGTAGTAGTAGTAGTAGTGGTAGTAGTAGTAGTAGTAGTAGTAGTATCCTTATTATTTCTATTATTTATTAAGTTCAAAACCCCATTCTAATTAATCACTGACAATAAAAAAAAAATCCACAATACAATAATATTTAAATCTTATGAATAAAAATATTAAAGCAGAACTCAGTAATTTTTCTTGCTGTTTTCCTCTATAGAGCTCTGCCTACATTTCAGAGTAAAGCACTATCGTAAAGTCCAGTTGACCCCTGTGTGACCCCCCCACTCAGCTATACTGTCGTCTTCCCCTCCTTGTAGCTGTACAAAGATTTTTCTGCCATTTGGCCACTCTGCCATGACAAAAGTTGAGGAATAAAGCCATCATAAGGTTAATAAGAAATCTGGAACCACTCAGAGTGCAGACTTCCACCAGGGCTATGAACTATAGATTATTTTTTAATTCAGGGGTAAATGCTCTTATCTATTGAGCCACAAAGGCCTTACCTCACAATAATATGTATTTTGCTTGTATTTTACCATGTAAATGTCTTTAAGGCACTAATAAAAAAAGAAACTATTATTATTATTATTATTATTATTATTATTATTATTATTATTATAAAAATCCACAAAAGAATAACTGGTTCTTCCACATGATGATTCCGATTTACACATAAAAGTAATCATTAGTGGTATAGTATTGCAGTTACCTTGCTAACAGACTAAAGGCTTGGGTGTAGGGTTGATTAACTTGTTGAATGTTGTACAGTAGCTATTCCAAATGAACAAAAGCTAAGAAAAGAAGTGAGTTTCTTGAGACTGTGAGTATTTTTGCCAAGGTCACTGAGGCAACGCTAACTTTAGAGTGACGCGGATGTTATCCCGGAACAGCACGAAGGAGCCCACTTCCAATTATAAAACTCCTGACCCCTTAAATGAGATCATTAACAAAGCCCTGGTCAGATGGGACGGAGTGGAGCAGAAAGGGACTGAGACTTTTCTTATTTTAGAGCCACATCGTTTTAAAATGAAGAAAACTGAAATGGGCTGATGATGTGACCCAATTTATCAAAGCCACTTAAAGCTAAAGTCTTGTGGGAGTAACATATAGATTTATATGAGACCTATTTGGGGTAGCCTGGCCAGCCATCCTAATATATATATTTTTCAGTCTATACAAAGAATTAGTCAGGTCCCCAGAGATGAGTTTGATTTCCAGGAGGTGGAACAAATTGACATAGATTAAATGCAACTGAATAGACATTTAACCATAACAACAGACTCCGAATAAACAGAATGTGGAACTTCACAGTTTGAAAAGTACACAACCTTTTGGAGAAACAAAGCAATGCATCAAGCCCACCCCATTATAGATAAGCTGTTATGGTGGGTTCAACCATAGAGGAAAACAGTTTGATTAGTGCAAGGCCTAGCTAGCATAATGAAAATGTGCTTGCAGTGATTACATAACTGGAAAGATCTATATCAGTGGTCCCCATAAAGCTTTCCATGGACTGAAACTTGTTTACTGGCCTTTTGACAAAGTTCATCTTAAGATCCAGCAAAAATTTCTACTTCTTCAACTTTACATCACATCCATCATTAACCAAATCTGATCCCATTATTTATTTGGGGTTGCACAGTGGTTTGGCAAGGTTTTTTTTTTTTTTTTTTTTTTTTTACGCTGCATGCCCTTACTGTTGCAACTAGCCACATACTGTGACTTTCCTTGTGATTCACTCAGAAACAGCTTACTAACAATTTAAAAAACTATTTGATTTGGTCCAGCACAGAGCTGTACTACCTTAACTGAACCTACAGTAGAAATAGCAGAGAAAGCGTACAACACACTTTTATACCAAATATACTGTTATACCAAATGTGACACACATAATTTGACTTTAAAGGGGATATAATATGCAAAATCGACTATTTTTCACATCTTTAAGTAATCCTGTTATTTCTGGTGCTGGGTTTTTGAGTCCTCAGAACGCTCAGTTTCACAAACCCCTGCCTCTCCCATGAACCTACGCCCACTCCAGGAAGCACTGACCAATCTGCAAGCCCTCTACATCCAGTCTGCTCTCATTCATTTATCCAAACAACAGTGGACAGCTCCTTTTCCACTGATTCCTCACAGCTATTTTTCATTTTGTAGTAAAAAGGCATCATACTAAAAGCTTAAGGAAATAAAAAGCTCTTCCTAAGGTTATGTTCAATAGACTGCAATAGTCTGCACTCTGCTGTCCTCTGCTGTTCTCTTCATCTGTTTCTTTATGGCAATAGTAAAGTAACGGTTGGAATTGTTTTCTTTTAGTCAGATAATGTTTTTAAAGCTTGTAAAACTTAAAATGTTATTCTAGAGGCGACCAAGATTGCTTTAAAAATATGGATAAAAGCATAATTTCACAATGTAATGTGGGTCATCACTACATCGTGCCTCTTGACCATTCATTCATTCATTTTTTGCTGTCTACTACCTCTACACGTGGGCATAGAAAACTTTACATAAATCCTCAAGAGTTTTCACAGTACAGTCTCAGATAAGTAACACTACTGAGCAACATTGAAGTGTGCTGCGGACAATAGACATCAGTGTGACAGAATGCTGAGCAGGAGGCTCTGCATCAGACAGAGCAGCAGCTGGACAAGCTGAACTTCAAACTGAACATCCTGACCCCAGCTGACATTAACTCTAGCTCTGAGGTGAGTCTGGCAGTGCAAATCACTGACAAACCCAAGCACAACACCAGAGAGGCTTCTGGAGAAGGAAAATATCAAACAGTCCAAACTTCCACTCAGTAAAAAGCTGTACAAACTTGTTTGCAATTACAAATCTATATGTCTTTAAGGAAATTGACTTTTCACCTAGAACATTTGATTTGAATTAGTCTTTTTTATAGCGACTAATTTGCATCTTGTGTTTTGTGTCTGCTGGCCTTTTAGTGTATTGTGCCTTTTATTAGCAAACAACTTATATTTGTTTGTATAGTGTTAAATTTTGAATAGGAAATGTCATGCTCTGTAAAGTCCATGTCTTATTTGCACACATGGTCCTGGAGCGACATTTCACTGTCAGCAGCCACAGATGTGTAGAAGATGTTTAAACATGACAAAGTGTCAGGCCTTGTGAAAACATGGTGTGTTAAGTCAGAACATGATGATATGTTTGAGTTAGCTGCATTTAGAGAGCAGGGCAAATAAGGCAGTGATTCCCTTCAGACCTTGAATTTCAGTTTGCCTTCTAGTTACTGTATATGGGGATGTTGCTCTAGCTTGACTTGTATCTGGTATTAACATGGGTCCTGAATCTTGCATCAGGGAAAAAATGATTTCCATCCATGTTTGTATAGTTGCTGCTCTAAGCCACAATAAAAGGGAAATGCCATCTGTTACGCACACAAGCTGTACGAAACGTCTGCAAAATCAAATGCAGTTTAATCTTGACACTTAAGGCTTTTTGCTAGTTTAAAAATATCACTCTACATTTTCTTTGTATTTCATGAAAACACAACTAATGACCCCTCATCTCTCTTGCAGGATTGAATTTGACAAGGCTTACATGGCACTGATTGTCATGAATGATATCCACCATTTGACAACTTCCTGTCCTGCCTCTATCTCTGTGTCTTCCTGTACTTTTACCTTTTCCACATGACCTTCATTTCCAATTCCCTGACTCTACATTTTATTTAATCCGCAATCCTTATCCCATCAGCCATCCCTCCCTCTTCCCAGACTTCATCTCGGCTTTATCGCCTGCCTTGCCTTAGCTGTTCTAGCTCCATCATTCCCAACAGAATATGTGCTCGAGATATTCTTTCAGCAATTTATTTTTGGCAGGTCTGATGTAACGAAGTTGGTCTCAAACTTCTATTTCCTATAGTTTTGTCAAATACATTTCCTGGCTCTGTGATGTCTTTGCTCAAAATGAAACGATGGGATCCAGGAAGACGAACAAGACATTTGAGCAGATGCAGTGGCAATGTTTACACAGCACTGTGCTTCGTCATGAGAGCCGTTCACCCCAGTGTCATATTCAATCTGGCATCATCAGGCTGAGGCAGCATTCTCATCTTTGGGAGGCATTAAGCAGGAGTCAGATGATGTTATGAAGAGGCTATTTCCAATTTCACTTTGCACTGGTTCGGAACAAAGATCTTGTGTTGTTCACTTTTTCTGAGGTGTAAATGTATGTTTTTTGTAAATTCATTGCATCTTAGCTTGGTTTTTACAGTGTTTAGAGCCCTGAGACTGAGGGTGCCCTTTAGCAACCTACTGTATGTAGAAAACCAGTGTATTTTAATGTAATAGTCTTGCCCTTCATACTCATCACGTTGCTAAAATTTGAGCTGATGACCTAGAATCCCTTCACAGCAAGTTTAACTCAATTAAATTTTACTAAAAGTATTGCAAAGTTTTTTGTTAAATGGTATTTGGCATCTGTTAATTGTATCTTAACTTTTTTATTCTCTATCACCCCATTATGCTTAGAAAAAACCCCAGCTTTATTTATTTTTACTAACATGCCTACTGTGAATTCTATACTATACTGTTTTCTTTAATAACAGGAAAAAAAATCCTCACCTAACCTAAAGTGGCCCCAAACCACCACAAGTCAGAGTGCAAAAGTACTGGACTGAGCAGGACCAGATGAATTTTACTGACTTTGTGAACTCATAAATCTTGGGAGAAAGAGACAGGGGAAGAACATAGAGCAAATTGCCACACACTAGGAATCAAACCTGGGCTGCTCCGGTCTGTGGTATGTGCTCTACCAGCTGAGCCACAGAGGCGTCTGAAGCAGGTAATATTAATATGCATAATTATTTGATGGGATTAGTAGACATTTGGATTTATAAGCAATAGGTGTACCTAATAAAGTGACCAGTGAGTGTATGTTCTGGAATTACTTTATCTTTATCTTTATACTGAGATCTCTCCTATATCCTACTGTACTGTCTGTCTGTTGAGGAAAAGCTAAAAAAAAAAAAGAGGAGGAAAAGCTATAAAATATTGGACAGTGTGTGATCAATAAAGTCCAAAGGTAAACCCTGGGCAGCAATATGGGCAGCACTAAGGGCTCTGTCAGTATATAACCACTGGGCCATCAATCAAATGTCACTACAGAATGAGAACGTATACCAGACTATGATATAGGTGCACTGTAACTGCCATCAAAAGTTATATAATGTACAATTCAAAATACTAATACCGTTTATGAAAATAAACATCTACATTTTTTTTCTGTAGTTTCTTTACTATTGATATGCAGTGACAAAATTTAAATATTCACTGTAGGATTATAACTATAAAAAGTATGATAACTAGATAAAGTAAGTACAGGTTCTGATGGCAATAAAAAACATAAAACCACCTTAAGTACAACTTGTGCTTGTGAGTCCACTCGAGGCGGCTACATATATTGTTTACAAATGTGCCAGACTAATTCTCCATCTCCCTTGACCATTCTCCTCTCACATAGTAGTCTTGCTCAGTCGTCGGATGCTTTCTGGAAGAGTGCACTCTTTACCCTGTCTACTTCTATCCCCTTTGACCACAGCTAACTTCCATTCTGCCTTCACTCCCCCCATTTGCAGCCTAGATCAGGCCATGGGCAAATCTTAAGCACTAGAGTGTGACCTAAGTGTTAGTCTGGTGTGAGTAAGTGTGTATGCCCCTGTTGGCCTGTGTGCAACTACTACTGTAACTGTTTCTGCTGCAAGGTCAACACTACACCCTTCTCATCTGAGCAGTGCAGGAGGTGCTATGGAGGCTGCTGTTGCTGACCAGGCATCACTATAGACCTTTCCATAGACATGTAATTTTGTGTTCCAGATCCACACCAAAAACTAACAATTTCTTCTTTGCCCATTACTGACCATACCTGAAAATATGATCAAAATCACTTTTTGAGTTATCTCGCTAAAAGACAAACAAATCAGCCAACAAACCAATAAAAACACACAGATGCTAATTTAAGGCACCTTTATGTGTGGAAAACTCAGTGGTCAAGGGGCCATCCATACACTTTACAGATGAAAAGTGAAGTTGTGATTGCTGTCCCTTGTGGATGGAGTTCGTATCTTTGGCTCTATCTTGAAATGGTACAGACGCCTTTAAAAAAATCATGGGTCCTGGCAGAAATCATGATTAACAATGTATAAATATTTGATTTGTCCTTTCCTCAAAATTTCCAAGAAAAAAAGTCCAACCAGTGCCTTTTGAGTTATCTTACTAATAGACAAATTAACCAACAAACAAGCACAAAGATATGGTAAAGTAACTTATTTAAAGGTCCCCTATTATACTAAATCCACTTTCTTAAGCTTTTAACCATGTTAAAAAGTTGTTTCCACCTCAAAAACATAGATGTCATAATTTGTTTCATTCAGGCTTGTCAGAGTAATCCTGTTTGCTAAGCCTTTCCTCGTCTACTGATCTGGAAACGCTCAGTCTCACCGCTCTGATAATGTCAGCGCTTAAATTACCATTATTATAAAGCAGTTTGCTTATTTATCTATCTATTAGTGTCATATTGCTAACAGCTGTGCTAAATAGCCATTTTACATAGCCATTTAGCCATTTTCACAGTTGCCCCAAAATTTAAATAACTAAAATATTATTTTAAGTTATAAAACATGAAATGCTAATTCAAAAGTGCGTACAACTATTTCACAAAGCCTAAAAAAAAAGCATAGTATAGGACCTTTAAGATGGCCTTTGATGGTTAAACCTCAAGAGTACATTGACTATTGTGGTCTATCATGGTTCTAGTATAGCAACTTGTCCAGGATACCAAATTTGGTGCATTTAGCATGTAGCCTTTAGCCATTTTTCATGGCTAATGTTAACTGAAAATGTCTTGCAGTCCACTCACTGAAACCTGGAAATGTGTGCAACATACATTGGTGGGAAACTCTGAGATCTGTAGTGGTCAAAGGGGCATCCATACACAGACATACCCTACCCCCGAGATGTGTCCTTATCGATAAACACTTGAGCTATGCGGTTTGCCAGACTGCTTCCCATAACTACTTCCATCAAATATGAGGACACAAGAATCTATATTTAACTGTTTCTAAACATCCACCAGCAAAGTACAGCACAGTGCGAGCAAGCAAAGCATGTGTCAATACACTAAGCACTAGTGTAATGATGCACAAAATGAGATGGATGAATAACAGTCGTCGAGATGAGTGGCTAATTAAGGAAAACTGCAAAGTGTTCCTTCGGCAAAATGAATCATTAAAATGACATAACAGCGCTGTTGGGGGAATACCTTGCAATGCATGAGTGTAAATTGGCATGTTGCTTTAATGAAGGCTCAAGGTCAGAGAAACAAATCTTGCAGCCCATGCCGTCAAACAGACACCAGCATTTACGTCCAATGACTTTTGCCAATCTTCAAACTGTGACTTTAACAGCAGCCCCTCCCCTCTTCGCCTCTTCCCCTTATTTCCCTCTGCTCTCACATCATAGATGTGGTGCTGAATACAAATGGTGTTTTCCTTTCTTCGTTCGGCTATCCTATAACTCTGTAGGCCAGAGGAGAATAGGAGATGGGAGTCAACGTGTTCCGCCAAAAGAAAAGGCGAGGCAACAATGCGGCGAAGAGGGCTGCGGACATAAAGGAAAGGCCGCCCTAAGAGAATGTGGACAGGTGTTGAGAGAACGAGAGCAGATAAGGAGACAAAGGCCAGATGTAGGGAAAGGATATAGCCTACCTAAGATGTACTTCATAAAGAGTTGACAATTGGTGGCTTTCAGAGATGCAAACAGACTTTTGTGAGATAAACCAGTGAAAAATCTGACAAAGATTTTATATATAAAATGTTCTGTTGTGGGTCATTTAGTGTCTTTAACAAGTGACGTAATCATGTACTTTGAAAAAAAAAAAAAGTAGCACTCTTTCCCATTTATTTTGATAAGAACACTAACTAAAAGCAGTTAACAAAAAGCACTCCAAACCGAGGCATAATAAAGTGTTCAAACAAGGGCTCAAACCAGGTATCGTCTTTTTCAGGGGTAAATGCTCCATCCTGTCACAAAGATTCCACAGCAGTAAATAATCCACTTCCTTTACTGACACCTGGTGGAGGGGGATAGTATTTTTGTCCACATCTTGTGCCTTGGTCTTTTGATTTTTCTTTTTCATATCCAGGCAGTGTTCCGAATCTGCATAAACACTTTTCTTCCTTGACCCATTATCAACATTTATTGAAAAATCTTTAAAAATCCAAACATAGCCCACTTTATTAAAGTAGGGTTTGGTGTTTCTTGCTGTCTATCTAAGAATTCAGCAACTTTTAGTATGTAGCCTTTATTTTTTTGTAGCACAAATTGCTCCTATATAGCTAAATATTAAGCCAGTCACTGGTCGCTAATGAGACACATGACATGAGTTCTACACAATGTTCATTTTTGGCAGCTAATGCAAATTCATCCAATTACATCACCACTATGGAGGACAGTGAGCGCCACACGAAAAGGAATAATGCTTTTATTAAAAGAGTTTTTAAAAGTTTATTTAATAAAGAGATTACTAAATACTTTTATTAAAAGAGTTTTTAAAAGAGCATTTAATAAATGGATTACTAAATGGTTTTATTAAGAATGCTTAAAAGAGCATTTAATAATTGGATTATTAAATGCTTTTATTAAATGAGTTTTTAAAAGAGGATTTAATAAATGGATTACTAAATGGTTTTAATAAAAGAAGGATTAATAGCGTTATTCATGAATTCATTTAGGAAACTGATTTCTAAATGTATTTTTTTTGCAAAACGTATTAGCTTCTCCGATTAGCTTCTCCTTTTAGCTTTTCCATGGCGTTCCTGGTCTTCCTGGCTAAAGTTAAATAAAATAAAAAGCAAAGCGATGTACCAAGCTCTGTGATTGGTCAGAAGTACTCGCGCTCTGATTGGCCAGAAAATTTGAAAGTTCTATCAAATATGTTGATAATATGAGCACATATTTTCATTTCACATTATCTTCATTGTAACCAACTATATAATTATTCATAAAACCGGTTAAAATGAGCTACGTGCCCGTAGCAGTATAAAGTTGTGATTTACAATCACGTCTTCGTCCGCCATAGGGGTTATGCCATGGATGTATTATTAGACCTGGATTGGGCACCGGCCCCTCTGCCTTGATGCCAAATTTCCTAGCGACCGCTCTGTGGAACTGCAGCGAAAAATTGCATGCGGCCCAGAAAGGATTTTTCCCATAAAGCGCAATGTAAAAAAAAATGCCTGGTGCTTGGCTGACAGGACAACTACAGGACAACTACAGCTGAGGAAATGGTCGGATTTTGTAGTGATTATTCTCTTTTTTCACACCATGGACTTTTTCCCTCTTCGAAATGTTTAATTTGGCTAAAAAATAACTTTTTATGGTTTGTGATGTCACCGCTCTAGCGACTTTTTTGGCATCATGAGCCAATGAGCACGGCCACTGAAACGGCGGTCGTGACGTCATTCATTATCCAGTTCTATAATACATCCATGGGTTATGCGCTAACTGCTTTTGCATTCGGTTAAACAGAATGATCCACTTTCGGTCACAGCTTGTAAGCGAGTAGCCGGACAAGGGCAGCTTCAAAAAACATATTTATGTCGTACACATCACAAAATAAAATCACCAAACTAACGTTGCAATGGACTAACACAGTTTTATTCTTCAAACAAGGGTTTTAGCATTTGTGTGTTGAATATTTAACTAACCGCTGAGCGCAGAAGCGGGATATTGTTGTGTCAATTAACTAAAGCCATCACCCGGCGCACTTTATTTCAGTGGATATAAAGCAA
The DNA here is from genome assembly GCA_020698575.1 of Bostrychus sinensis. NCBI lineage: Eukaryota > Metazoa > Chordata > Actinopteri > Gobiiformes > Eleotridae > Bostrychus > Bostrychus sinensis. Next base: position 25,051,545 of record CM036253.1, on the reverse strand, counting down.
GCAAGAAAATTTTACTAAAGTATGCGACCAAAAACAGCCACAAAAACATCTGAAAACGCCTGCTCTTTTAAAAACTCTTTTAATAAATGTATTTAGTAATCTCTTTATTAAATAAACTTTTAAAAACTATTTTAATAAAAGCATTTAATAATCCATTTATTAAAGGCTCTTTTAAAAACTCTTTTAATAAAAGCATTATTCCTTTTCGTGTGGTGCTCACGGTCCTCCATACACCACCATGCGCACACACACATGTTGTTTATAATAAGGTCAATACATAACTTATTGCAGACATATCCTTTATATGAGATTTGGAAGGAGATATGTAGGATATGGTAATCAGGTTCAAAGAGCTTTGGCTGTGTTTTAATGTTTTTGAGTGATGTGGCTCACTTATGTAAATTATGGAATATTGTGTGCACGACAACTTACCTGGCTCTCTGTAATAGGCCTTTGGGATAAGATGGGAAATCCAAGGCAATGACCTCTCCAAGCTGCAGAAAGGCGTTGCTTAGCTGTGGCATCAACAGAATCACATTACAGCGACTCATTGCATTCAGTGTTCAGATCAGAAATATTGATCATTGCATCTTTGACTTTCACCTGTAAGATAATACAAGACATGAGGTAGGTAGGCTGTGCATGATTCCCTGAGTCAGTACAGAGCTTTCTGTAAACCAAATGACCAGAGACATGCTGTAATGTAAGAGTGCAACATGAAACTCTGTTCACTGTTGCTTTTTATCAGGAGACAGTATATTGAAAGTGATCCTGTGTTCATGCGGCCCTTAGAAACTCGGGAAAACTAAAGTCGGAAAAAGAAGTTAAAATGTCTGACTTTTCAACTTTCAACAGAATTTTTTTTTTTTTTTTTACCAGTAACAGCCATGTTCTTTAGCTAAAGCTATATTTGCTAATGTATACATTTTTAGCTGTCAGGCTAACTGCAATGAATGCTAATGTTAAATCTGACTTTTGACCATTTTAGGCTTTTGTGACAGAACAGTATAGTAGGAAAACTGAGATGGAATATTCCGAGATGGAATCTAATGAACAAGCAATATAAGTAAGACATGCAAGCTGTTAGGTTTTACATTAAAATAAAGAGTAAAAATTAGCTTGTGAAATTATTACAGATCAAATGTTTTTTACGTTATGCTTAAAAAAAAAAGAAAGATTGCCAACCCTTTCAGTGTTTTGTTTTTTAAGGCTAAAGTTCAGCTGTAATTGGCCACCAACCAACAAGCTTGTTAGCTGTTTTATTTATAGAAGCAATTAGCACTCCATAAGCTAAAGGATATAGTCTGTAGCATTTGTAGCATTAAAGTCAAAATCACATTTTAGGCAGTTAAGTAGTCAAGTTACAAACTTTGCCATAGAACTAACTCAGACCTGTTCTTGCTCAATGCTACACAGAACTGCCTCTCCTTGTACTATAATTTGTTCATTTGCAAAAAAATCAATATCACGTGTAACATTTGAAATGCTTCTCACATCAGTGAAAGCCTATTAATTTAGATTAATTACTCACAATGCGTGTAATGAATTAGAGTGCTTTTTAATCACCTGACAGACACACTTTTTACTAACGATTCACACGGTGTCATACGTGAGCGTTAGCATGCTCATGCAGTACAGAGGCTGATTTGATTTGTCAGTGACCTACATTAGCTCCTGGCTAACAAGGGTAAAAGCCCTCACTGACCTTGAGCCAAACACCAGTCAAAGTGAGTGTAACATGTAGATTTTAGGTTTCATCACTTCACCACAGGCAACATACTGTATGAGCCTGTACAAGACTTCTTTAGGGACTTTCACTAATAACAACAACAAGACCCATGATAAATGCATGCTACTAGAAACAACGTTACCTTCTTAATGTTGCTTTACATAATAGCAGCTATGAGCTAGGTTAAAGTGCAGTTTTGGAATAGTAATTTGCATACAGTTTATATTATAAATGTATTTATTATATTATATAGCTAACTATTTTATGCTCTGTCCAATCCCCACTGATGCTAGCAGAGGGCAACAGACAGCTAGTCCAAGTGTTCTATGCTAATTGAAAGTAACAGTTCCCCAAAAGATGTTTTCTATAGATTTACATTATTTTAAGTTATAAAACATGATCTACTAATGCAAAGGTGTCCAAAACCCTAAAAAAAGCATAATATAGGACCCTTATTTTGGAGTAGCCTACTTAAACAAAGCCTACAAACTTACTTGAGTCATTCTTTGAGTCACTTAAGTTTTACCTGGGCCACACGCTGACTTTGCAATCAGGTCCTGTTCCCCCAGGATCTCATCCCTCTACAGACAGCATTAGCACTAGTCAGATCCCAGAATCCATCACACCTAAGTAAAATCAACCTAAAGCCTGTCTGCCAGTCTCCCCATAAGAACTGCCTTTTTGTCTGCATGATAGATGGGTAAACACTGTCAAAGCATCGTTCAAGCAGCATATCTGGTAAACAACTAGACTGCACTGCACTATCAGAGGAAGTAAATCCGACCAGAAAAACAGGACAAAACAGACACCAACAGACTAGTTTGTGTGTGTCATTCTGAATGTGATGATTCATATTTTATGTTGGGACACTGGCCTTAAAGAGGTCTTCATGTCTGACTCACACATACATCCACTGTTTGGTACAATCAGCATCTGTCAGTGTAGATTTAGAGTTTTTCTTAAATGAAACCCAGCCAAAAGCCATTGGTTTAAAGCAGCCAAGAAAAACTGGAGCGTTACCTCACAGCACCGAGAGGCAGCCGGGCATGACCGGGACTGCAGCATTTTCACATATACAAAGTCACAATGAGTGCTCCTTAGAGAATAAAGGAAACTGTCATTGGCTTCACAGAATACACTTTATGAGGACAAATAACTTTCTGAACATGTTATGAGGAATATACTGTAAGTGTAATGTTTAAATAAATTATAGTTTTAACCAAGTGTGTTCCAGTACCAAAAAGGTCAGAGCCTCAACACAGTCTACAGAATTGCTCAAAGAGGTGTAATATAACTCTGGGGATTTTGTGACTGAGGAAACAACATGTAACACAGTTGAAACCTCAGAAAAACTGTAGCATAATAGGTACCCTTTAAGTTATTCTGTCCCATTTTGAGTTATAGACCAAAGATACTAACTTCACTCACTAAAAGGCCAGAAATTTTTTTTGGTAGATTCTTTACCATTGTAAAATGAAAGGTGTTCAATGGAAAGAGCATTTAGTGCTGTAGAAGATCTTCAAGTTTGAATTCAGATCTGGGCACTGTATCTTTACCATTGGGAGATAGGACAAGCGCCTTGGCAGAGGACTACGCTCTCAAGTAGCAATTTTATTTTATTTTTTTCAATTTTGTGTATTTTGTACATTGAAACACCTTTCTTTGTTCATAACCTTCCATTAAAGACATGTGCACTGCACTGGATATGGGGCTGAAACAAGACAAGTTGGAGCCAAAATGAACAAACAGCAGATGTACATATAGTTTGGCCTGCTCAAAACAATACAAAAATGTGATCTTCATGCTTGCTATTCATGGGTGTAGTTTCATATTAGTGTTAATTTGGGTTCTATCTGGTTAGTGTCACACTTACGTCATGTCCTTTGTAAAACATGTGGAATAGCAGCGTGACGTATGCATGTTCTAAAATGGTTGCTGTGGTTTGGGGTTTTAGATGAGTGTCTTTTAATTAGGAACCCAATACACTTGAACTAAACATAAACTATCTATTTGCCAGTTCAAAATAAATAAACAAATAAATAAATAAATAAAATAATAACAAGTTATTTAGACAGTTTCAAGTTTTACTTAAGTAAAATTAAACATGCTTCATCAAAATATATTTACTCAAGTAAAAGTATGTTTTAGAGAATGTACTCAGAAAGTACAAAGTAAAATTAGGTAAAAGTATCTAGTTATTTTCCCCCACTGAAAAGTAATCCAGGAAATGGCAGCAATATATAGGCCTACTATAATAAGAACTATCAGAAGGATAGCACTGAATGGACAAACAACAAACTTTAGCCAGACATTTACAGAAAATGCCAAAGTCACTAAACCAGAAATCTTTTGAAATCTGTGTACATAATTGCTTTGAGGAAACACTGCTTAAAATAGGGAAACCAGAATAACACCACACTGAGGCTGGAGGTTGAAGTACTGTACAACCAAAACGCTAAAAAGGCTCAAACTGCATTTCAACATCTTTGCTGTCAACCACTTCCTATTCTAGAGAATTGTACAAGCTTAATTTACCGCAAAAGATTACCCAGTGGCCAGCTGTCAACAGACTTCCAGTCTGTGTCACAGAGTAAATATGGCATAATTCCTATTCCTGTATATTTGAGTTATTGCTTCCACATCTACTTTTTGACGACGCTACAGCTATGACTATGCTTTTCCATTGTGCAAGCAACAGTTGCCTCCCCTCTCTGTCAGTATGTAAGCATGAATAAGACTACTTCATGCCTGAGGATGTACTTATTTGGGCTATGGCCTTGTATTTCCAGGCCATGCATTGTAGTAAAAATAAAATAAAATAAAATAAAATTGTGAACAAAAGAGCGTGGAGATGAAGCGGTGCAACAAATGGAGAGTGCTGTGAGTGACGTTCTGCCTGCAGGTTGCTGACACAAATCACAAAGAACACTTACAAACTCACTTTTCAAACTCAAGGTCATCTGCATACTTTAAACACAATATATTCAGACAGGATGCTGTATTGTATGATAAAAAGAATACAGCCCTTTTGGAGTAAGCCGCAAGTGTTGGTGCATGCTGGGACGCGTGCCATTCACCAAGGAGAACGCAGGTATTGAAATAGTGTCAGCCAAGAAGAGGTTAGGAAGTGCAACAAATAGTGGATTTACGGTGACAGGTGCAGTGAGTGCGGCTGTAACTCAGACAGCCTATTTACACCTCATCACCAACACTGTGTAGTTCTGTGCAGAGACTGTCACAATTATTTTGGTGTCAGGACTTCCCTTGATGATGCCGAGAGCCCCAAAAAGCAGGCTATAAATAAAACGCATTTTTATCAGGAATGCAATGATTATGTAATTCTGAGCTGGTATGAAGTTCAGATAGGCTTTACTGCAGTTTGGATACTGATGTCTGTAACACTGTATTGAAGGGAAGAACCAAAAGCAAAAGGCATTTTAGTTGAGAAAAAAAAAAGTATGCACAGTGGTAGAGTTGTTAGCACTAATGGTCACTCTGAGTGGACTCTACATCTCCTAACACCATGAGTTCTCTCCTGGCTCTCTGGCTTCATCCCCCTGTCCAAAGACATGCATGTGTTAGGTGAATTGGTGATGAAAGTAATGACATTGTCTCATATAAAACTTTTCACATTGATCTCCTACAGCATAATGACACTAAAACAACAAAAAAGACCTTTGTGAAGTAGAATCCACAATCTACTTTATAAGCTTCATAATAATTGAAGAAAAGAGCCATTCTCATCACTGCAACTGCAAAAAACATCAATAGTCCCTACAATTAATCCTGATGGTCCGCTCTCCTCAGCCGTGACAAGTGCCTCCGATTTCCCCGTGAAATATTACACACCCATTCACAAACACAGAGACAGTGCTTATGTCCTCCCCAGCAGCTTATAATGGTCGTTCAGCCCCTCATCGAGCCTTGGGGCCAGATTATGATAGTGCTGGTTGGAAAAACTATTGATGCCGCTGTCTGTTTAATGGACTAGATGAATGAATCTATTGAGAATGAGGCAGAAGAGAAGAATAATGAGTTGGCACAAGGGGAAAATGGTGGCACGCAATAAACATTTGTCAAACCGGCTTTTTCAGAGCTTGGGTCACCTCTTGTTCTGCTGCAGCTGTTAATATTTTTGAGATGGTTTTCTCAAGTTCTATTTTAAGCTCAAGATCTTCTAAAATAAATCAGATGTCTCCAAAATATTCCTCATCATATTGTGCCTGGCATATAAAGATGGAAACTGCATCTGTAATGGCAGTTGCTGTTGGTGTTTGTCGTCTATGCTGCGGAAATATTTTGTGGCTTTTGTTGCACTAGTCAATGAAACATGTTGTGTGGCCTTGTTGGTTCATTTTGATGACGCATAAACTGTTTTGTGTTTTGTTGTGTAAAGTAGACAGAGCCAGTGCTGCAGTGTCAATCATTGGCATCCTTTAACTCAATGTTAACCAAAAGCCAATGGGAGGGAAACATTTTGGAGTGTGCCAGCATTTTCAGTTCCTCTTGATACAGCTAAGTTGATGTCTTGCCAACTATAATGCTAAAAACGTTATTATTTACTTGTTATTTATTTGAGCTATGAGCAGGGCCAATCCTATACATTTGGGGGCCCTAAGCAGGATAGGGGGTAAGCCTCTCAGTCATTTTTTAGACCAGTTAAATTTTACTATATAACTTCTTTCTTTAAAACACCGAACAACTATTTTTCTAGGGGGATGAATGCATTTCTGGACTTGCAAATTCTCCAGGGGGGCCCAGGTAAACATTAAGTAGCCTAAAACACAGATAGACCCACTCAAATATGACTGGAAATAACAAGGAGAATATTCATAAAATAGAGTTGACAAATTAATCAAACCAGCAAATGATGGATAAGCCTTGGGGCCCTCTAATGTCTGCAGGGCCCTGAATTTACACAACCCTGTCAGGGGCAGACAGGGCCCGTTCAGAGTGTAATTTTCAAAGCATTATTTTAAGGTCTAAATACTTGTTGCATTTAGTTTGTGTTTAGTGCAATTAATAAATAAAAGTAATGCTATGATCCACAAAGTGAGAGCTGTACAGTGCCAACTCTAACTCTGTCGAAAACTGGAAAAAAAGAAAGTGGCCCACAAAGTTGATCACCACACTTGTGGTAATGGAAACATCAACCTAACCTAATCTGACGCTGTACTGTCTTAGTGGAGACACAGCTTTTTTAAACCAGAGGTGCAGTCATTTCAAACTCTGAGCCAATAAAGTGACTTCAACAGGATTTACAAAAGTACTTCAAATTTGATTGTTAAAACTTTTTCTTCAATTTGTCTAATCTCTGAATTTATTTTTTTGTTCATATTAATATGTATTTAATTTTCTTAATGACTGATGTCAGGTCTGTCCTTTGTTTGAGGAGAATAAGAGTGATTCTCCGCCTCTGGCTGCTGGAGCTGTCACTTCTGTCAGTGATTTTGATGCTTTTCATATTTCCTTAATTTCATCACGGCTCCATTTGTCATTCAGGTGAGACCAGCTGCTGTGCTTCAACAGGCGCACGTCTCTCTGCATTACAAGTAGAGGCTGAATACTTTTACAAATGTACCTCCAACTAGTGACAATAGTCTAGGTAAGTCTTTCAGGCAAGGGACGGTTATACGTTTGTCTCACTTTGTAAGAAAACAATTAATAATTTATATGAGCTTTAAAGTAATAAAAACTGCAGCCAAAAAACAGGCTGTCATCTACTGTCTACTGACTGAGGTCCAAAGTTGAGACAGGTCCATTACTTCATCCCCAATGTCCAAAATGGTCTTGTCTTGATAGAGAACAAAAGACTAACTATGATTCTATTAGTGGAATGAGAACTATTTATAGGTACTGTTACTGTATACCCACCACCTGAGCCCTAAGCCCCAATTTACTAAAAAAAAATAAAAATAAAAAATAAAAAAAAAACATCCCATCTGCCCATTTTGTTTGGTTTCTTCTCACTACCACACATACTCAGTACCACTGACAAAACTTCACTTCTAAAGTTTTCTTCCTGTGACACTGGGTCATTTATCTGCATTTGTGTCCATCCAAAATTCAAGTTCAGTGGCGCCATTGAACTGATTAATTGCATACTGCATGGGTGGGTCCTCTGCCAGCAATCAGAAAGATGCTTTTTAGGGCGGGGGCGTCCTTGATCCAAATCATTATCTGTTTAATGCCACAGAGATGTTAGGAGTACTTGCGCCATCATAAACTGGCACAGAAGGTATTATGTGAAAGGAGAAGAAGAAGAAATGTTACACACAGAGGAGAAAGAAGTACTCCAACTCTGTACTCGAGTAAAAGTACTGTTACTTCAAAGTATTATTACTCAAGTCGAAATAAGGTACTCAACAAAATTATTACTTATTACTTTTATAAGTAAAAGTAAAAAAGTACTAGTAAATGTTTACTTCAGTGGAAAGTACAGGTCAACTGATATGGGTTTTTCTATGGCTAATGCTAATACCAATTTTTAAAATTCAGAGCAGCTGATGGCCGATAAACCCTGACGATTTTTTGGACCGATATGTAGGGCCGATTTTCTTAATATTACAAAATAAATGAATTTAGCCATTTGTTTTTCTAATGCTTATGAAAACGCAAACAAATGTGTTAAAATTGACAGTGAGAGTTTTTTGAGAAAATCAATCAAGGCAATCTCAATCAAACTTGCTGTGCAGGTAGAGCTTGGGAGAAGTGAGCTACAAAATACTTTTTAAAGAGGAACTCAGTAACTGCTCTTTTTTTTTTTTTTCTCGCTCTTTTTGCCTTTCTTTCCTCTATAAAGCTCCCCCTACAGTTCGGAGAAAAGCACTATCGTAAATACTCACAAGCCCAGTTGACTCTTGTGTGACCTCTTGCTTGTCTTTGCTTTTGTTTTCCCCTCCAATTATCTGTACAAAGTTTTTTCTTCCATTTGGCCGCTTGGGGTCGTCAAAAATCGAGTAATAAAGCCTTGCTTGTTGTTTTGCTAACCGGGATGTGCCGCTTTCTTGTGAGACCCGAGACTTCTGTGACTCCGGGTCGATGGCACACACTGTTGCAAGTGTCACTTACAGCCCAGAGACACCAGGGGGAGATGCTGCACGCTTCATTTATACCACAACAACTCATTTAACCATCACACGTACTCTGAAACAGTTTATTTAAGGTAAAAAAGTTACTGAGTTCTGCTTTAAATTTTTGTTCTACAATGCTGTATGCCAGACACATAACCAAAATGTTTTTATTGCCGTTTTGAGCTTTTCAGGCCGAGATAAAGCAATTTTGGAAGTTTCCTATGAACTGCAGTGTAAGGTGCCCAAACTGCTAAAAGATGGTTGGGGAAGCTGGGATTCTTCAGTCACATGATTGTCGGGACATATGCCTGACCAAAAATCTGCAATAAGATGAACAATCGGCCCGATATATCAGTCCATCCCTAGTAGAAAGTACCCACTGCTGCGGCTTCACATTATTCCAAAATGTGCTTACATAATAAAAAGTAAGTGTCTACCTCAAGTCACACAGACAAGAGTGACAATGGCTCAGGAGGTCGCTGTATAACTTGTAGGTTGGTGGTGGGAATCCCGCTCTCCCCAGTTTATACTGTTGTGTGTCCACTGTGATTGTGTATATAGTGGTATTCACAGATGGCATAGGTGCAGAATCGCAGCCACATATCTGTCAGTCTGCCCCAGGGCAGCTGTGGCTACAAAAGATAGCTTACCACCACCAAGTAGTGAAAAATATAATAAGGAGGGAATGAATAATGCACTTAATTACAAAGAGACTTTGAGTACGGAGAAAAGTGCTTTATCAGGCAGATGCATTACTATTATTAGTAGTAGTATATAAAAAAGCCTGTAGTGTTGGTAGTAGTAGTAACAGCCAAAGTATCAGTAGTAGTAGCACGAGTAATACTAGGAGTAACAGTAGAAGTAGTGGTGCAATATGTACAGTACATTCTACTTTTTTTTTTAACTTTTACCTTTTACTTTTTGCCTCTACTTAAGTAATATTTAGAAGTAACAGTCCTTGAGTAACAGGACATGAATACAGATGTGTACTTCTTTTGGCCAAACCCATACCATACTGCTCCACTTAAAACAAGTCTAGACACTTTCTGGCTTTATTTTTCAGATTTCACTTTTCACTCTGGCCACACTCTGAGTGCCATTCTGTGCTTTTGTTGTTTAATTCATTCCTCTCATTATACTCTGCCTCTGCATTAGACAATGTGTCCCTGCCTGCACCATGAGTTAAGACCCTCATTTATCTCCCTGTTCCTCCCCATACATCCATTCTCCCATTTGGCTGTCCCTCCCTTCCAACTCTCACTCCTCTCCAACTCTGGCACTTTGCATGTCCCCTAATTCAATCCTCCCTAAACCCACCCCCTCCCTGGGCCCACTTCCTCTTTTATGTCTCTTTTTGCCCCCCCTTCATCTTGTTTGGCAGCATCATTTGGCCATAGCAGGTGGCTCTTGTACTCCAGGTGTGGTGGCTTGAATAATGGACACAGGAGGGACCAGAATGTGGCTCACAAACACACTGGCTGAGCAGCCAATGGTCCAATCACGGCACCAACCTTTTGTGCTGTGTTTTCCCTTTCCTCTTAATCCAGGGAAGATATCTGTCATGTTCTGCCAGTCAAGGCTTCTGTGTGCACTTCCTTACACACCTCATTCAGACCACCTCATTATCTCACCGCCTACATGGAGATACAACTTAAACTTGAAAAACGAAAGTTGTTGGTATTGAAATCTAAATATATTTTTCCCAATGATTCATTTTGGGACAAGATTTTTTGTGTTAGTATGACCATGTTTGATGGTGGTCAGAAGGGTCATACGCGTAGAATGGCAGCCATGCTTCCATCAGTAGGCCCCAGGACATACTCCTCACCACTGAGTGTAACTGAGAAGTAAATGAATAATAGACTGAAAAAAAAAACCTTTGAGAAGCTTGAGAAACGTGTAAAGCACAATATAACTCTAATCCAATATTATTCATTCATTCATCTTCTGCTTAATCTTGTCAGGGGTTGCAAGTATTGAAGCCTATCTCAGTAACTTTGGACTTAAGGCGGGGCCAGCTGCAGAACTGACACAGAGACATACACAGACAAACAACCATTCCAGACACTCTCACATTCATTCACTAGAGGCAATTTAGAGTCATCAATTCACCTAACACATGCATGTCTTTGGATGGTGGGAGGAAGCCGGAGTACCAAAACACAACCCACGGTAACATGGGGAGGGCATGTAGACTCCACCCAGAGAGATTGTGTGTTGGCCAGCCTGAGGATCAAACCCATGATCTCCTTGCTGGAAAGCAAGAACACTAAACACTCCTCTCCACGCCCCTCTATTATTATTATTTAAATAAATAAATATTACTGTAATATCCAGTTGTTACTTTTGTTTAATTGAGACACTAGGGTCACTTGTTAATGGTTTTGTGACTGTATGTAAAAAATTGTACTATTTCTATTTTAGTTATCCATACGCCTACACTCTGTACTGGAGTCTCCTTTTTCTATTTTTGCATTTATTGTTAATATTGTTTGTGTAGACAATCTTCCCCTGGAGACACTTTTGTTACCTTCCACTTACACTTACCAACTTTAATTTACCAATTTACATCTTGGTTGTGTTACTTCCCTTTTATCCTAGCTGAGCTAGTTGTAACAAGCGTTTTTGTGCATAATGGAAAACAACTTTGTTGCACTTGTTTGACATTACAGTTTTTGTAGCAGATGTCACTGTTTAGAACACACCTTAGTGGAAACAGAAGGAGAACAGGGTACTAGTTTTGAACAGCTGGAGGACAAACAATTGGAGTTGTGTAATGCAAACCCAGCACCCTTTCATATTACTTCAGCTGTACAAGAGCTGTTACAACAAAAGGGCTTACTTAAGTTGTGCTGATAATCAGTAGGAGCTAAAATGAGAGAACCTTTGATCATTGGTTTGATACACTGTGCTGTATGCTTTTTCATAAAATAAAAGCTGGAAAGGTAGTACTTATTAAACTTGATGTCAAGTCTAAATCTGAGATTTGTGGTATAGCCAGTGGTAGAGAGTAAATAGATACTTTTACTCAAGTCATTTTTTTTTCAAAAGTTTTTACAAAAAAATACTTTTACATGTTTTATTATTATTATATTTTTCTCGGCAGAGTACGTACTGAGAGTAGCAGTAGTGGCGGTAATAGTAGTGGCTAGTAGTAGCGATAGTGCTATTTACCAAAGGAATCCTACATCCAATACCTTCTTAGTTTTGCACAAGTAATAATTTTGTTGTTTGTAGAGTACCTTTACTTCTTCTTGAGTAAAATCATTTTGAAGTAACATTCCTTTTACAGGAGTACACATTTTGAGTACTTCTTCTACCTCTGCATATAGTTTTAATCCAAGGGCAACCTGTCTATCAATGCCTCTTAAACCTTAGAGTATAAAAATCCCTTGCAGAGTTGGAAATTCTCAGTGTTCATAAAATAAGACACTACACCTCTTTTCCACTGCACTGGCTTCAAACTTTATAGACAGCAGAAGTTTAAGAGTCATTCTGAAGTCAACGCTCCATTAACACACATTATGCTAACCGGCTAACAGTGTGTTCCTTACTCAGAGGCAGCCGCAATGCAGTTAAAAACTCATTTCATACCAGGACTCACTGTGATGCCTTAGTTCTGTATCTATCATCTCGTCAGTGTATGCTAACATGTGTGTGCTGACCACGAACAGACCACACATGCAGGTTAGTGCCAGAGTAAGACAGAGCACACTCTGACACTGTAATTAGGTGGAGTTAATGCAGTGGCGTCTCGAGAGCATTGATCCACTCGATGATAATGTCCCCTGGCTCTACGACCTGTTAGACTTATTAAATGCACACCTACAGCCGCAGAGCTGAGGACAAGAAGAGGTAGACTCTGGTCATTGAACCATCGGCAGAGAAGATGGTTTCAGAGATTTAAATTATGAAAAAAAATCAAAGCAACCATAGGCTGGAAAATTAGTGAAAATTACAAAAAAGTGCTGTTACTTCAAAATAATATTACTTTAGTACAAGTAAAAAAAAAAACATTACTTGAGGAAATGTTTAAAATGTATTCAAACTAAAGTTTACTTAAATGTGCTATGAGCAGTATATATTTTTATATTTAATAAAAATGATCCACATGTGCCAAGATATGATATAAATATGTTTAAATCAAATGTTTTGATTATTTTGATTTAGACCACAGTACCATTTGCAAACCAGTATGAGCACATGCACATACAGTACTTTTAAAATGCTATTGAAAGATGTTTCTTTCTAATTGCATAGATAAATCTAATACTACTGCTACTATTTCTGTCACTACTCTTTCTGCTAATACTTATGGTATTACAGTAACTACTACTGTAGTTACTACCTCTTCTACAACTACTGCTATTGCAGCTACTACTTCTACTAGTACTACTAGTGCTCTATACTGCTGCTGCTACTTTCCACTTTGCCACCAAGCTTAAATAAATATTTACTTATTAAGACATTAAAAAAACTAAATTTAAAAAAGTAACATTCACCTCCAAAAATGTATTTAAATAAATATAAGCATAAAATGTACTCAAAAAGTAAATTTTCTCCCAAATCATTACTTGAGTAAAGAGAAAAGAAAAAAGCCTGTTCTCCATAAAGAGATGCTAACTGTGGTGACTCTGATGAGCTCCGAGTGCATTTACAATGAAAGTGTGTGAGATGTCACTGAGTCCTGAATAAACTTTGCATCATTCATGACTTGGAGAAAAGACACCCCATGAATAATTCTTTACTTATATCTTACCTGTTCAGTGAATGTTAAATGATTAGCTGTTAATTTGTTATTGGGAGAATGCAGTTGGAGATAATTGTTTATTCTTTGTCGAGCACTATACTGATCAGACATTTGGAACATCTTACATGTAAACAGAAGGCAAAGCAAGTTTATTTGTATAGCACAGTTCATACACACAATAATTCAAAGTGCTTTACAGAAAAAGACAAAACATATTACAGATTATTTTCTGCAATCGTTTGATTGCATAATAACATATTGTTTTAAATATTATCTGTGAAATAAATTAGACATAATCTAGGCCAGTGATTCTCCACTTTTATTATTTTATTTGAAGCCTTAATAGAAATAAAATCACCTTTGGCTGCTCACTTTCTATCAGGAGTAACCGAGCAGATCATTAGATTTACATATTCATTTTGTATAGTTTTTTTTTTTTTTTTTTTTACGTTTTCACCGTTACTCAGGCATTATGTTACCATGTTTTTAGACTTTTGGCTCTTGGGCAGCCAAGGAACGGATCATATGTTTATGGAACAGTAAAACCGGCAAGAAAACAGATAAATAACATCAAAGAAACATTCACGTAAAGAATACATGAGCGCCTGATCTCAGGCCAAAGATAGTCTTTGTTACGGTAGAAAATCCTAACCCTGAATAACAGTCAAAACGCATGTAAAAGTTAGCAATAAATGCGAGAAATAACTTGGCAATGGCCAGATGGGCAGAAACAAACATATCCAGCTGGTGTTAAAAGCTTGGGCCCTGCTCACACCACTGCCTCATTTACTCCTCTGCTTCCAAGTACGATGGGTGACATTCCTGATGATGTTCTTGAAGAGGTGGCCCTTCTGCAGGCACAACTTGATGTGCAAGCTGCCCAGCTGAGACTCTATGAAAATGTAGCAGCAGGGTCAGAGGCGCAGGTTCTGGTTTTTACCATGGCTTGGCCCTGAGAGGCGGCGCATTTTGGTCTTTACAACCAGTTTGTTACTCATACTTAACCACACATTAGTCAGGCGTTCGATGTTCCGCAAGCTGGACTCAATGAAGACATTACTCATAAGTAAGCAGACGTTTCTCAGACTATTTGCCATCATATGACACCGCCTGACATAAATATTTAGATGGAGGCAGACGGAATCATTAAATGGTGTAGTGGGACAGGGCCTTGAGGGGTATATGCTTTGGGTCAGCCAGAGTGCAGATGCTCTACTTCTTTTTATTTACAGTATATGAAATGGTGAAACTGATTTTTGCAATAAAATCCATGTGTCACAAATGCTGTAATATGTATTTCAAAGATAACACTTTGTTTGATTCTAAACCTGATTCTGCAGATGCATTCTGACAGACAACCCTTTAGAGCCACTTACATCTATACAACTGAAATGTAAATATACATTATACTTTTCACCTTCAATGTCAATCTTCAATAATCAATTTAAGAAGTTTCAGGATAATACATTTTTTTTTGTTGAAACATTGGGTTGTAGCTTTTATGTTAATCTAAAGAATTGTTAATTAGAATAAACTTTGGCTGTGCACTAAGTGGTGTTGGAAAAGTTATACAAAGTGAGAAATGGCCTCTTGAATAGATTAAGTTCATTGCATATTCAGATCTTGATTTAAGGACTGGTGTAATTTAATTTCAAAGTTTCTCAAAAGGACAAGATTAGGAAAGTTGTATTATGAGAGTATTTTCTTCAGCTCCACAGTGAAGCCTACACCAGCCTGCAGATACTATTTCAGCCTTTTTCATGGTCTTATGCATGGGCCGCTCTGGATCAAACAGTCCTCTCTGACTGTGACACTGTCTGCCACTGGCTCACCCTTAGGCCCACTCATCCTATTTACTCAGCCCCCGGTTCTGGGTGTAAGTGGAGCGGCAATACCTTCTACAGACTTCTGCAAACTTCAACAGTCGCCTAAGGGCTACTGCAAACACATCAGTGTCTCAGCCTGGAGAAAATGTGGTATAAATATGGTGTAATGTCCACCACACAGCTGAGCACACAGCATCTGAGCAAGTCAAAAAAATAATAAGAAATTCAAATTATTGCAATAGTCCTATTACAAAACCAATTTCCGAAACAGTGTGTCAAGTGTATATAAAAATCAAGCAATAGTTCACAATTGTCATATTTTTTCGCAACATATCAGTGTTTAAAAAGACATATTTCACAAATTCATGACAAATAACACCTATTTTTAGTTTGGTTTTAGTTTTATGGCTGAAACACATCAAAAAAAAAAAAAGTCAAGGAAATAAAAAGTAAAAAAAAAAACAAAAAAAACAAACAGCTGCAGTAAGGATTTTGGAACTAATTATGTTAACTGGCATGAATAAAAGGTATTTTAGAACAGCAGAGTCTATATTATTAGGCTGCTTATGATCTTCCAGTCCTCAACACTGCATTAAAAACAAGCATGAGTCTGCTGGAAATCACTGCATGAATCAGGAACACTTCCAGAAGTCATTGTCTGTGAACACAAAATGCAAATTATATTGTATCATGCAAAGAAAAAACTAAAATGGACAGAGGCAAATTTGAAAACTATGTGTTCGGATAAATCAAAATTTGAAAAAGTCAGACCCACATGGCCCAGCTAGGATGGAGAGTGCTGAAGTGCATGTAGGGGGCAGCCATTCAAATTCCTATCAGTCTACTGCTACATGTATATGGCTTACTGCAATTAAGCTAGGAAAGATGTTCAATAACAACAGAACAAACATAATGTCCAGCGACAGTACATGTGTCAGTGATACTGACATGTATTCTATGCTGCTGGCTTCTTATTTTTTGGTTGTTTGGTTGTCTAGTGCTATTTAGCTAAGACAAAAAACTTTCCTATCATATCATATGTATCATTTTGTAAAATCATACACTTGTATTGACTAATAATAATTAATGATATCTAAAATTGAAACAAATGACAATCAAGTAAATTAGCAGTGTCTATTATAAACAATTTAGCACTATAAACATTTAGCACTACTGCTAACAACATGTACCATTAGCCTGACTGGAGCAGCAGTTTGTCTT
Source organism: Bostrychus sinensis (assembly GCA_020698575.1). NCBI lineage: Eukaryota > Metazoa > Chordata > Actinopteri > Gobiiformes > Eleotridae > Bostrychus > Bostrychus sinensis. Next base: position 25,034,946 of record CM036253.1, on the reverse strand, counting down.
TCTCTCTTTCAATCTTGAGAAATCTTGCTGTGTGGACTTAATTGAGCAATGAACTTAGTCTGAGTATGTTCTGGATGTAAATGTACTGACCAGCAGAGACGCATTGATGCAGAAAGAAAAAATGTCTTCTCATATATTGTAGTGCTCATGGCCTCCTGTGTGGCTAGATAGCTTGGACATAACAGTGGGATTTGTAATAATGTTGTCTGATGATTGTCTGGGAGTAGCTGTAGTCCTTCGCCTGACCGTCAAGCTCTGGTGAAGACGTGTGTGTGTGAGAGAGTGAAGATGAAAAATGATCAATATTGCAACCTTTATTGTTAGCAGCTAAGGAAAAGCCGGTGTATCCAGGAGAAACTGTGTTCAGTGGTACCACTTTATGGAATCACAACACAGTCCACTGATGGTAGTCTGGGCTTATGCACCTTCCACTATGTGACCCTGGTTGTTGTGGATATGGTTACAAAAGTGACTTACATATAAGAGCAGATGGGTCCAGTAGTCAGTCCCATTAGGGTTAATAAGTATGATTTGTGAACATTAATAGATAGCCATACATTGACAAAGTATTGTGGTCTGCCATAATTTTCTAGCTTGCAATTTGTTCAGCTTAAAATAGAAATTCTGTTACTTTTAGCATTTAGCTTATCTAGCTCCTGTAAAATATCAGCTAAATATCAAGCTAGTTGCCAGTGTTCTCAACCAAGGTACTGGCATTACACACATCTAGTCTCATGGTACAAATATATCTGCCACAAGCAGATTGTTTAGGCACAATGTGGACATTTGGGTGGCTAATATTGACTGAGAGCTCCAACTTGTGTTTAGGAATGTTCATGTGTGTGCATAGTTGATTTTTATTAATGAATGAACATATCAAAGTGAATTGTGGACATTTTCTCATAGCACACACTTGGGTATTATATTAGTTGGAAAGTGAGCTTTGACCTCTGCCTTCACCTCATGTCTACAGAGAAAAAAGCTCATAAATCATCTGATCTGAGAGAGAAAGAAAAACGCTGTGTGTCACATATTTCTACATGTTCCACTTTTAGAACAACTGTGCTCAGGCCTCACATCTGATACATCTACAATCAACTTTTTTTCATCTTGCATTTCCTTCATCACCACTGAAGAGAGAAACTATTTGCTGACTCAATTTCACAGCTTTTTACCATAAATCTGGCTCCTCTGGAATAATTTTACTACAAAAGTCACACTGGTGACCTATTAAAACCTACAAATACTGCATTAGTAATGTCTGCAGGTCTTCTGGAGAAGCACTGAAATCCTAAGAGTGGGGATTATTATGTTGAGTAATGTTTTAAGTGGAAGTCAACAAGCACTGAAGTCTCATACGTTTTTTTGGACACTGTAAAATTTGGCAGTTGCACAAATTGCAGCTCAGGATCTTCTTTTGTTGATGCTTATTTCAGGTATTAAACAGACATTTTATTTTGACTGTAAACAGCTTGTAGAGAATATGCTCATGTTGGTTTGTTTATTGGTTTAACAGATTACTGCTAACAAGACAACTTAAAAAAAAAAAAGGTCATATTCTTTTATGAAATCATTAATGGTCAGCAATGGGGCAAGGAAAAGTGTTTTACTTTTATGGTGTGGATCCAAAGTGTAGCCTGATCGATTTAGCATTTACCTCTGAATTAAAAGATCCATGGTTCAAGTTCGAGTATAGGTAATATATCTTTCATTACAAGATCCATGGGCAGAGGTCTGCACTCTCAGTGCTTCTAGTAAAAAAAAAATATATAACATCAGGTTTTTAAGGTACTGCCATATTAATGCAATTTTATCCTTACAGCCAAGATCTACAAAAGTCACCTCCTCCTCCTCCTCCTCCTCCTCTTCACATCACATCATTCAAAGCACCATCATCACATGGCTGTAGTAGTTTGTTGGAGGCGCCCTGTCAATAAGAACTGCTCACGTGGATTCAGAGGTGACAGGTGAGGCAGGTCAGGGAGGGGGGTGGCAGACTGACAGGGGAATAATTAGTAGGGGGAAACAGGTGAGGTGTGAGAGAGGGGTGTGAGGATGAAGAGGTGAAGGAGTGAGAAAACAGTGCTGTGTAAGGCCTACCTGTGAGATGATTCTAGTCTGATGACAGATTAATGAAACAGATGATTGGATGGATAAAGATCTTACTCTTACCTGTCCTTCATTTAACTTTTATGCATTCAGTCCCATACTGAAGAGATAAAAAAGAACTTCTCACTTAGACATAGTAAATCCTAAAACCTCAAAAACAAAAGATGGCAGTGTTGTTGGCAGTGATTGTAAAGTCTGAGCCAATAAAGTGCCTTCATAGGATTTACAAAGGTGTTTAAAGCTGCATTACCCACAAAACTCTTCTCTTTTTGACTTCCGTCAAGGTCCCAGTCCCACCACTCCCAGCCAATGTTGTCCTGAAACCTTTCCTGCTTTTATTTTATTAAAACATTGCTTATGTTCCAGGTTAACCTATAAATGAGTCTTTAAACTACAATCTAAGAAGTCTAAACTGATCATATCTGCTGCCACAAGACTTTTTCACAATGTAAGGTTTGAATGGTATAGATATACAAGGTTGACTTTCCTTGGTTTAAAAGCACCGCTGTAATATTCCTCATAACCTCCACACTTTACTCCAGATGTCACTTAAGCCAGGGATTTAAGGCCTGTGTAATCTGGACACGTTCTCTCTCCTTATTGCCTGACACTAGTGATTTGTTAGAATTCGTTGCACTTTGCTGCACATGCCACACACACCACAGTCTCTGTTTCAAGGTCAAATACCTCCTTATCTAATTTTAGTATGAGCATTCACTGTATACACACAACATACTGTATATGTGGGGAAAGTGCAAATGACTCTATATCCTTATGATGGTGTAAATGTGCAGGGATCCTGTTGTAAAAGTGGGAGGCTGTTATTGACTGAGAGGGTGTGTGGAGGTATTTTGCATTTCTTCTTCTTGCTCCTACTATTACTGTAGCAGTGTAGGAAACACGTAGACTAAATATAAAACTTTCAGTACCGATTTGCCCTATGGAGATTAGACTTTTATTCTGAGGACACATATTTCAAAATGCCACATCAATTACTAATCAACTAATCCTGTTTTGTTGCCCTGGCTATTACTTTATTTTAAAGAGTGAAGAAACAACTTTTCAATAAAAAAGCAACATCCTGTAACTTATAAGATGTAGCCTAAACATGTTAAAATTATATAGCCCAGTGGCAATTGCTCATTGACAACAAGGGAAGCTGAGCTTCCCTTAAATTTTCATAAAATAAATGGTCCAATATGCACTGTCACCTAACATGTCTTTGTACGGTGGGAGGAAGCCGGAGTACCCAGAGAGAACCCACAGTAACACAGGACACCCAGAGAGTTTGTGTGTTGGCCAGGATGATTGAACCCATCACAAGAGCACTAACCACTCTGCAATCATGCCCTCCGCACAAAAAGAGTTTTTTGTTGTTGTTGTTGTTTTGTTTTTTACAAGAATTAAGTTTACAGTGATTAAACAACAAAAGATTTGGAGAATTAGAAATTAAAAGTACAAACTCTATGTAACAGAAGTGGAAAATGCCATTATAAAGGGTCTCTAACAAAAGAATACACAAAGTGGCATAGACAATGTGACCTGAGTCAATAAAACTCAACTTCTGTCTTACACCAATTACAACACAAATACATTCTATTGGTGTGTTCACATTTCCCCTGTTTGGTTTGCTTTAATCACACTGTTGTATATTTCCTCAGAAAGTTTGGTTCTTGTGTGAAGGTGTACAACTCCTCAAAACACCTCAAAACTAAACTTAATTCAAAGAGGGGACAGCCAAGGGAAGGCAGGAGACGAACCGAAATTCAAACATACAGCAAACATGACAGATGTGTGGCAATTCATCATTCACAATTTTGTAGCAATGAACCCATTAAGTATAATTATAAATTTGCTTATGCTTTGTCAAAAATAAACAGAATAGTATCCTCTGACCTACTACAGCCTGTATACAGAGTGTTGGTGCTGTGACTGTGATGCAGTCCCTGTGAAGTTAGTGTGAGATGTTCACACACCTGTCGTCTGTCTTCACAGAGCAGAGCAAGTCCAGGCCAGCACCAGATACTGTGTGAACCACATCACAGTACTTCATCACTCCACACACAGCAGCCCTCAGACCTCCCACTCAACCACAGTGTTTGTGCCTGTTTACATATCTCCATGTCCACACTCTCATGTACATATATATCTACATCTACATACAGAGCTGGTTAAGCCCTGTTCATGTTACACAAGTTTGAGAGTTGTCAGATCATTGTATAGTTCATATTGTACATCTGGACTATTGAGTGTCTGTTCAACTAATAGACACATTAAAGTGTCACTACCCAATTCATTTTTTCTGTCTTGGGCCCAACCTGAGCCTACATTTTCCAGAATTTGGGCAGAGCGGGGTATGGCTCATAATTAGCTAAACAATAAATGAGTCAAGTCTTTCGCAGTGATGGTGGTTTAAGCCTTGAAATTATCACTAGGTGTATTCGAACAAACGCATGCAACATAACTACATGGACAAAAGTAAAGTACAAACTGGCTGTGGAGTGCACGAGGCTTCAGCGCTGCATGCACTCCAGTCACAACTAGAAGAGAGTGACATACACGCCATTGGCTGATCGTGTCTTTTCATGGCTCAGGGCTCTCTAGTAGCAACAACCACGTTCAGTATGTCAGTGCATTTGTGTAAAGTGCTTAGGTGATTAAACATTCCTCATATACAAGATAAAAACAACTTAATTTAATTCACTGCAATTTCAATGTCTATATACAAGCAACTATAAACAGCCTGCTGCTTCAGTGATTTACTAGTGTTACTACTGACCCTAGCCTGTACCTCCTCACAGTACAATCATAGGTTAAACTACTATAAATAAACTCAACTTGGGGTGTTAAATTACTTTCACAAGCCCACTGGAACATGAGGATAACTCAATCACCTTAATCATGAAGCTGCTAATAAGGTTTGCCCATTGATAATATAGTAGAGGTGTAACTAGATACATTTACTCAAGTAAATTAAATTACATTACATTTTGGAAGAATTTTTTAAAACTTTCTCAGGACATTTTCTAAAACACGCTAGTAAAGGAATAATTGGTTCTTCACAAATCAAATCAATATCAAATTCACTTTATCTGTTAGGAACTTCATTTGCAAGAAAAAAGCACCAGTGCAGGCACAGACATATCCATATTAAATGCAAGCATCAACAACACATTCAAGTAGAGCACTAACATGCATACTGACACACCTCACGTACAACAAGCCAATTTAAATAAATAGCGTTAAAACATATGGAATATTTATTCTCAAGTGATTTAGTATAAGTATTTCAAAACAGGGGCGGTTCTAGGGGGTGGCCAGGGGTGGCTAGTGCCTGTGAGCCTGTGTCCCCTACTGGCCACCCTTCTGAAGTGTTTTAAATGCCTTAAGAAACTCACACATTGCACTGTAAATTTGTTTCAGTTATTCTAGCATTATAAAAGAGGGAAGATATTTATTATGTTTACAAAAACGATATCAGACTTATTTTTTAATTGTTTTTTAAATAAGTCTCAGTCAGTTTGCATCAAAATGTCTCATATACCCCCCGACAAAAAGGCTGGCCCTGTGTGGTCCCCTAGTTAAAAGAGGTCCTTGTGCTTGGAGGGGGTTCAGGAAGCAAATCCAGCGTAAAAGCTATGCCAGGTCAAGATGCTAATCGCTGCCCACATGGAGGCAGATGATTTGCTGTGTGTGACGCCAGAAAGAGAAAAGAAATAATACTAAAAATAATACTATTGCAGAGTGCTTCTTCTTGAGTAATAATATTTGAAGTATGTAATAGTACTTTTACCTGAGATTTTAAGTACTTCTTCCATCTCTGAAATAAAGCCTAGATGACATCACTATCATCATTCTTCAAACAATATGCTATTTAGTGATTAAACACTTTTGCAAAATTTGACAACTGCCCCTTAATACGTAAGAGTTGCCCCACCGTGTTGCTCAGGTGATAAACAGAGCAGAGATATAGTGCTAACAAAGACAAAGTTGACAGTGAGATTGTGCACTGTGACAACTCATGGCCACTGACCTGCAGGATCTGATTTTCCACACTGTCCAGACGCCTTTTGGTGCCACACTCATACATCTTCCTCTCACAATCACATTCACCATACCCGCTGCTTCTGTATGCGCCTCATCATCCTCTTCATCATCCTATCTTCATCCTGTCAGGCAGCGGACCCCTGGGTGCACACAGACGGGACATTCACACTTTGGGTTTCACATCTCTTATACTGTTTTGATCCAATCAGAAGTGTGGGTTTCACTATATGTTTTTATAAAATCCTATTGTACATAGAAAAGATGGATGCTGTGACCATAAACTTTATATAAGTAATTAACTTCTTATGTGAAATATGAATAATCTTCCATAATTCATGTGGCAAATAATTAAAATTCTGTGTATTTACAACATTCATCTCAAGCTGCTTAAAAAGGAATACCAACAAATCCCTTTCTGAACAAGCATGTCAATTTGTAAACATGAATTCAGCAGATGCATAGCTAATACAAGTGAGGTTTTCCACACATCATTATTGTAGCACTATAGTCTTATCATGTAAATGCCAGTTGACTGCACAAATAGACAAGGAAAATTCTAATTCTTATTATTGGCTGTCATTCCTTCTTTCACTTCAACTTTTTTTTTATTTATAACACTTTGAACATTTTGTGTGAAAGCCAGCGACATAAGCGCAGTGCCAGGACATGTCTGGACTATGAGACGCCACTGCTTTTTCTCACATACTATGTTCACTGTCTTATAGCGATGTAGCACACTGGACTATCTTCCTCAGTAACAGTGCATTTCTCGCTCTGGCCCTATCTCGCAATGGAACAGAATCCTTTCCAAAAATCCTAGATCCACCCGGTGTTCCAAATCCATGTGAAAACATTTCTTCCAAAGCAACCCCTGACCTTTCCTGAAAATATCAACAAAATCCTACCATTGAAATCATAATAGTTGTCTTGCTAACGGACCAACAAAACAACTAAGAAATCAATCAAGGCCAGCAAAAAGTAACATGTTATTATGAAAGACACTTGAGTTATGTTTGTAGCATGTGGTTTGTCATATAATATCTACTATCATATTCAATGTGTTGGACATGACGATTGTTGCCAAGGTCAAGGCACTTACTAAGCATATAATTAGAAACAAGCAAATGTATCAGGCCTTCACAGAGAGAATGCCTTCTTACAGAATGGGTTCTCAAATAAAAATTCCCTCCCTCTGATGGTATACAGTCAACACTATTGTGGGGAGGGAGGTTACAGAAAGATTAAAAAGTTTTCTTCACTGAAAAACTGCCCATAAAAGTGCTGCTGTTTCCTTCAAACGTGCTGGGATAACTTGAGCTTACTTAGACTCAGGTTCAAAGGCAACTCTCTCTTTTGTCTTCTCTTATTAGCATACTTCTTTTATTTATACCTTCAATTCATCCCAGCTAAAGAAGAAAGAAAGACTTCCCTTTGTGCTAAACCTTTGTGCAAAAGAGTTGTGACAGACTTTGCAGTAGACATAAACCCATAGCAGAATTTATGTAATAGTTGTATGCAGTTCAAATATAAATTTCAATACTTAGCAGTTTATTCTAAAAGGTTCTATATGATGCTTTTTTTCAGGTTTTTTAAAATAGTTTGGGGATACTTTTGCATTGGTATTTCATGTTTCATAACTTATTACAAATACTATATATGTATGGAAGTGTCTTTTTTAGAGAGGTGTTTCTTTGAATTTGGAGAGTACGCTTGGACAGAACACTGCTTGCAAGGTTGGGGAATGGCTATTTAGCATAGCTATTAGCAAAATGACATTAACAGATAGATAAATGAGCTGACTGCCTCACAGATCAGAACAAGTCTGGTGGCAGAGTATGGGCTTTAGAAACGTGCAGGAGCACTTCCTGGTTTTCAATGTCTATGTAGAGCGATGTCAGTCTTGAGGGCCCAGCAAACAAGATTACTCAAACAAGTGTGAATGAAACAAAACACTACTCTGTGAATGTTTTTGAGGTGGAAACAACATTATAGCATGGTTAAAAGCTCAAAAAAGTCAATTTGGCATTATGGGAGACCTTTAATCTTATATACATTAATTTACTGTAGCCACAGTCAGCGCCTCTCTAGGTACATAACTATAAAATCAGACAGTAAGTAATAAAAGGGTAACAGAACTGTGCTTCTTTCCTAGCAGTGCTCACTTTGTTGGGCAGCTCTAGGAATGGGGTCTGTGAGTAATGTCTGCACAAATATAACATAAACGTGCTGTACCTCCAGCAGTGCTCAGTTTGTCTGCTCTGGACAGGAACACACTGCAACTACTGAAAGTTCTTTGGGTTCTATGAAGCTTTAAATATTTATTTTATCAGGACAGATCTTATTTTTCAATATTTTGATTTGTACATTACTAAAACATTGATTTATGAGATCAGATAACTTGTAATACACATCTGCTTCTATTGAAACAATTCTAAACAACCAATTAGGCCAAGTCCCATATGTAATTACACAAACCACAAATCATCAGAGATAATCAAATAATGAGAGGCATTGGGACATGTTCAAATGATGGTGCAGTTTATCTTGGAGCCATTGTTGTGTTGGAATTGCCGCCATAATGATTTTCAGTGCCATGTCAGGTCATCAGTCTATCCCAAATCTCTCTGCTTGCTATTACAGGCTCCCAATGAACTCCTCCAGCATTTTTCATTCCTCTTTGATCATGGTCTCCTCTGGCTCAGCTTGTCACTCCTCTGTCCCACTGTCCCCTGTCCCACCCCCCCTGCAGAGCCCATGTGTCATCCCGGGGGGCTCTGTGGGATGCTCCCTGCCTGGGACATGAAGGGATGAAGGCTGTGCAGTTGGGAGAAGGTGATGAATGTGAGGCCAGAACAGAAGTAATAGGGAGATGGAGCCACTGCAATGCCTGTCACAAGGTTGTGTCAGAGTGAGATAAAGAAGTCGATGGAACGATGACAGGGAAGAGCTATAAAACGGTTGAAAAGATTTAGAGGGGCTGCAAATGAGAAATATGAGGGATAGAGTGACAGCAAAACAAAACATTGGAGGAAGATGGAGAGGAGGATGTGAATAAGTCAGGGCCACATAGTCAAAACAAGTTAAAGGACATTTTTGCAAGCTTTACATAATGTAGATTACAGATAAAGTAAAGTTATGGGGGTCTGGAGTTCTCCTTTTTAAACAACCATCATATATTTCTAATTAAGGATTTGTACCATCCCCTGTAAGTCCAACTCAAATCGACAGGAACCGGACTAATCATTTGTATAAATTGGAAAAAGAATATAATGGCTTCAGCTACAGCATAGGTAAAAAAATAAAATAAAAAAATACACTGGATCATCACCTACAGTGTCAGAGCTAAGGTAGTAGGCAGCCAACAGCTTGCACTGTGGCTGTACACTTCCATAGAGAAGAGACAGTCCTTCTCTACACTAACATGCTTTGGCACCTGATTTATTAAAAGAGGCCAGGGACAGGTCCAGTGGTACTCAACTTCATTACTTGAGTCAAAATGTAGAACCTCCTGGTTAAATACAACTCCAATACAAGTAAAAGCTGCTCATCAAATCGTGACCTACTTTATGAGTAATAAGCATTTTTAGAAATGTAGCTGAGTAAAAAGTACTACATTTACAATAAATGTAGGAAAAATGATACTTATGCTGGCCTGACAACATCTATGGGCATCCCTGGTTGAGTTAGAGGAGATGTCTGGGAAAAGATTTTCTTTGGCTTTTCAGACATAAATACAACATTAAGAATTTATAGAGATAGATGTTGGTTCCACACTTCTGTTCATACAATACTAAACATTTTCATACAAAAGCTGTGTGGTGGAAGGCCAGCGTCTGAAGTCACATAAGGTCAGACCAATACACTTGTCCTAAATGACTGCATTTGTTGTTGATGCTTTTGGATCCTTATCGGATTATTCTCAGCTCTTAAGGTCTGATAAGGTTCAAAACATTGTTATCAAAAGATAAGCAGTCATTTGGTGCAAGTGTGCAAGACTGACATTGTTTGGGTTTGTCCAAGTTAAGGTCATTTAAACAAAGCACAGCAGAAATGATGGTGATTTTATAACTCATTCCTACAAACCTTTTCATCATCGGGTCACACAGACAATAAATCCTTTTCACATGAGTCTATAATCTGAAACCAGTCCATATTGAAATTAATAGCTGTCCTATGATGACAGTAAGTGAGACAGTGACACCTGTCGGGCTCTGATGGTGTCTTAATGCTCCTAACACTGACTCCTGAGTCCTCATAAATCCATCTGCCCCAATAAAACCTGTTTATGGCTGACTCATAAAGGCAGTAGCCTCAGGCCTGGTGAGAGGCTTCCCAAATGGAGCAACTGAAAGGTCAGTGGAGAAGTTTTTCACCAGAGCCACAGGTGGTAACAGCTGATGTTAAGTGCTGTGTACGATAGTGTACAGTGTACAGTAAAGGCCAGCCTCAGGGAGGAGCTCTGGACAATAGCTGGGGATTCAGGGGATACCTTGACATCACTGCATAATATATCTTTATTACCTTGCACAGCAAGGTGGATTCTTATGAAAATGTCTAAGTTCACAAACTCACAAAAAATCACTTTTTTTGTCACAAGCTTGTCCCTTTAGGAGCCCAAACTAGTGGTGGTTAGCCAATGGTGTGATAGGTGTGTGACTTATGGGCAGGTCTTAGGTTTGCAGCAACAAGCCTCTTAGTGAAAATGTTAGTGTAGATGCTTCTACACATGCACAAACACGGTAAACATCCAACATGTTTATTACATTCTTTTACTAAAAGGTGTTTGTTTTTTGGCTACAGCATATGAGTCATTGCCCTGATAGACAGTCACTAGCTGGTGCTTTATTCAATCAGCACCAGATATTATAGTAAAAGTTCCTCCCCTTCACAAATATTTTCAACAGGAGATGCCCCAGTTTGAGTTCTATAACCTGGCTTTATCTTTAGCCTTAGCTATAAATGTTACCACAGGAAAAGGATTGGATGTGGTATAACAAAGAAGGAACAGTAGTCTATGCAACAGTATAAAGCAATTTATCAGCAGCTGCATATCATTTTGGCATTCATTTTATTTTCTGGGGTAGAGGCATATTGGTTTGTTAAGATTAGGGACAGAATAAGCCCAGCGGTGATGGTAATAGATGTAATCTGGACCTTGTGATTGGTCTCTAATGATGCAAAATGGCTTAAAGGATAAAACACAGCTGATTAAAAGTGAAAATTAAAAGTTGAAGAGAGCGAGAGGAGGACAGGAAGAGATGGGATCGGGGAGAGCAGGTCCCTCAGGTGGGGGAGGTGGTGGGAGAAATGTCTGCGCAAATGAAAATGCTCCAAGGGATAAGGGGAGGAAAAGAAGTTTGATTAGCATGAACGTAGTGAGGTCATAGCAGGTCACAATGAAAAGCTGGCATGAAAGAATTGTCAGCTTTCATGGTTTGACGTAAGAAATGTTTGAAATAGAAGTACATTTTTAAATTCTTCAAATTTCTGTAGTCCCAATTTCTATGATAAAATATATTTTAACTTCAAAGTCTTGCTCCTTATATACTGACTTATAGTTGCTAAAGCTATTTCAGTATTCGCATATAGGAATAGTTGGTTACTTCCAGTGAGTTTAAAGTAAAAACAGAAGATTTAAAAAAATTTAAGGAATAAGGTAAAAAATAACTTTTTATTGTTTGTGACGTCACCACTCTATTGGGCCCAGTGGTCAGAACTAATCACGCAATATGCGAAACAAGAGTGTGCATGCTCAAATGCAGTAGTAAAAAAGCAAAAATAAAAATAAAAAAAATAAAAAATGTGGGCATCATGTGCCAATGAACACAGATATTGAAAATAAAGGCGGTCACGACGTTATTCACCATCCAGTTCTATAATACATCCATGGACGGAACTGACTACCATTATCTGAAACCTAATTCACACAACCATAGCCATAATAAGTCATATTTGTCACCTAAAAAATTTGATTTAGCCACCAGAAATTGCAAATTCTACATAAACAAGACAATTTCAGCAAATTGTAACCAACTCCACGTGTCGGAGCCTGTTTAAAGAAAAAGGGCAACTGGCAAAGTAGTTATCATTTTTATGTAAGCACATATAAGCTGAAGATTACATGCTAAAAACTACTTAATTCTAAAGTGTTAGTGTTGGTGGACAAGAAGTTACAGAACCCTGGCAGAGGTTTTTTTTTTTTTTTTTTTTTTCAGAGTTTATAGAGATAGAGAGGGCATAAGAAGCATATAAAAGGGGAAAGAAATTATCAGTAGTGAAGTTTCATTAGCATGAACAGAGTGAGGTGATAACATGCATGTATTATAGAACTGGAATGATGTCACCACTGCCGTTGATTTTCAATAGCTGTGCTCATGATGGCAAAAAAGTTTTTTACTTCTGCGTTCTGCGGCCCATAGAACAGACGCACTGCGGCCCTTGAGCAAGCGTGGTCTTGCTTCTCGTACCACATGATCGGCAGCTCTGACCAATGAGAGCGATGGCAGGCTAGAGCGGTGACATTACAAACCATAAACCTTTTTTAAAATTAAATTTAAAATTAAAGATTTCAAAGAGGGAAAAAGTCTATGGTGTCAAAATAGATAATAAACACTAAAAAAAGACAACCATTTTCTCAGCTGTAGGTGCCCTGTCAGCTGAACACCAGGCGTTTGTTTTCACATTGTGCTCTATAAGAAAAACCTTTTGCATGGGATTTTTTTTTTTTTTTTTTTTTTTTTTGCTGCAGTTCCACAGAGGGGCCACTAATCAACTGGCATCAGGGGAGAGGGGGCGGTGTCCTAAACAGTCTTATTATACAGGCACAGGTGATAGTAGCTAGCAGCTAGCAGCAGTGGCTTAACCCTCAGGCCTTCCTTTAAATAAATCATGTTCTTCCTCTTAAAGCTCTTTTAGGTCACTGGGTCATATTGATTTTTGATTATTAACCCATGTTCTCATTATACACAGCAAAAGTTTATTTATTTTCATATTTTTAATTCTCTAAATACCAGTTTGTTTACATATTCCACATATTTGTAAATTAAACATGGATTATTTACTATTTAAAGACCAAAGTATTTTTTTGTTGTGCAGGGATTACCAATCACTACCAACCACAACCAATCACTTAGCCCTAACACTGATTCATTTTGACTTTTTGTGCCATCACAAAACAAGGCAGAAAATCACACAAAAAAAGGGTAAAAATTCACAATTCATTTTTCCTCTTGCCCTGAAAGCCCAGCCAGTCTACAGCCACTGTTATATAATGGAAATTATAAGGAAATTATTTCCCACAGTGCAATGAAAAAATGGGGATCTGGTTGTAATTTTTTTTTTTTTTTTTTTTTTTTTTTTTTTTTGAGGAGGAGGAATTAACATTTCTGTATTGCAATTGCAGTAGAGTGAAAATAAGTGATTTTAACCCTCTGGTTACCCTCCAGAAAACTCACATTCATGTCCCTTGGGACCCAAAAAGGTCCCCTCAGGAAAATAGCTATAAAATCCAAATGGATTAATATTTTTTCTACTTTCAAAGCTCAGATCTCCTCATCAGCTTCAGCTCTAATCATAACTGAAAGTTTTTATTCATTTGGGATTTTTTTTTTTTTTTTTACATTTAAGGCCATTTTCGCTTGAAAAGCGCATCCCTAATAAATAAGGAAAAATCCAAATATGAGGTATTTTCAAAATAAGAAGTGCAGAATGGAATATTTGGGTTGAGGTGATTAGAGACTTGAATATGTTGGTAATTGATAAGAAAAAATGTTTTGGTGCATTACTGTAATTTGAACAGGAGGGGGTGGTAAAATCCAAATGGATAAAACATTTTTTCAACTTTCAACGCTCAGATCTCTTCATGAGCTTCTGCCCTAATCATATGTTTTTATTCACTTATTCACTTATTTACTTTATTTTTTGTGCATTTTAAGGCCATTTTTCCCTAGAAAAATTTTAATATGAGGTATTTTCAAAATAAAAAGTGCAGAGTGGAATATTTAAGTTTGGGTGATTAGAGGCTTGAATATGTTAATAATTTATAATAAAACTTTTGGTGCCTTATTATTAGAGCAGGCTGCCTGGTTTGTACAGGAATGGAATCTGGGGGCTCCAAAGCTTCCATAAATGGCTGATTCCTGACAGTTTGTTGCTCTTGATTTGCGCTGGTATTCATCAGATCCTTGGGTGAAATTTATTTCCTTGATTCTTTTGCAGTACATTGTGGCCCAAAATAAAGGGTGCCCCATCTCTCTGTTCAACAAGCTCTGGGTGGAGTTTTGGTGGGCTTTGAAAACACCAGACAGTATCAGCAATGTCCATCTAAGCCTAATGTAAGGAAATGTGTTCTTCACAGATGACTTCTTTGCTGACTCTGCTGCTCAATGCTTCTTGACAATCCCACAGAAGGCCTGTTATTTCCCTTTTAAATGACGCAACATTTCTAAGAAACATGCATTTGTGAGATGAGCAGCAGAGCTGGTTTTGTGGATTGCGAGACTGAGTCCAGATTCTGTAAGCTGTTTGGATCATAGGTCAAAGTGTGGAGAAGACGTAAACAGTAAAGTGATTGCTGCACCGATAGTCACATCGTTTGCTGGAGGCTGTATGATGATGTAGAGTGGCATCTTCCTCAAATTGGAGGAAATCTCAATGTGATACCGAGATGAAATTCTGAAACCAGTGGAAATCCCATATCTGCACAATCTGGGACCACATTCTTTCCTCCAAGATTTCCCACAGAGCGGGGTTAATCAGAACCTACCTCCAGAGCTAGAGAGTGAAGAGTCCTGACCTCAGCACCATCAAACACCTGTGGGATTAGAATTGTTGGTATGTCCCAGAGTGTCCAACACGACCACATTGACCAGTGAATAATGCTCATTGAAGATATTTTGCCAAAAAGCAAAAACAACAAAATAATCCACCAACACAAACATACTTTTTGTGTTTAGTTCATGTCTGTCTACACAGCCTTGGTTCTCATCCTCTGAAGGTTTGTATATTTCAAAATGATCCGTACCTTCTCATCTGTGATGAATGGCCCAAGAACTGTTTGAGGTTGGCTCATTCTGGCCACAGCAAAGTGTTTTATCCCAGGGATTAGAATTGGAGAAGATACATTCTGTAAAGTCCCACGATTAATTTGAGACCGACTTTGTGGCTTGTTTTTTGACTTCCAGGGGTCAGTGGCTTTATCCTACTCTACTCCCACTGACTAGTGGGGTGTGAGGAAGAGTCTGATGATGTGTTCAGGTGTGTGTTTGAATATGGGGTGTTTGGAGCCCCATGGGGAAGAAAGCTTGATTCTTCCAAAAGTGTCATGCCTGCAGCCATGAGAAGGTTCATTTCCATTCCAAAATTGAACAATGGAAATGAATGAATTATTTTATGTTTTATTTAAATGGAAGGTTAACAGAAAATCGTATATAAATTGAATGTGCTGCCAACTAGGGGTTAAATGAGTAATTTCATGAAATATGTAAAAAAAAAAACTTTTTTTTCAACCCAGAGGTTTAGATTGAAAAGGTAGTCACAGGCATCACCTTCTTTGATGGTTAAATTAGAGTGGGTTCAAAAAATGTATTTTATAATGTAAGTCAATTTGAGTCCCAAGGGACATGGTGCAGTGTTTGTGGAACTCCTAAACTGAGCGGGTGTGATCAAAAGCGAGGGTGGGATTTTTAACTTTGGTTTGATCCATGAATCCTCATGACATTTCAAGCCCATCGCATTAATACAGGCAAAGATATTGGCTTAAAAAAATGTAAACAACTAAAAGAACCCAAAAAGGTCCCAGGGTCACCAGAGGGTTAATGTAAGTCAATGGGACCAAAAAGGGCTTTAAGAGGAAGTGTGTGAGTTTTTTATCTAGACAGTAGATTTTTTTTTTTTTCAGCTGTGATCCTGAAATTCGAATATTCATTTATTAATGAACATCTTTGTCAAATATTTTCATCCTGGCATAGGAAATGCCAAAATGAGATAAAAAAATACATTTGAAAAACCTTAAAAGGGCGCTAGGGGGGCCTGGCTCAAAATGCATGAACCAGTTAGCTTATAGACAAATGCAAATTACATGATGGTTTTTGCAAATAAACAACAAGTTTAATGTCAGTCCCTGGGTAATGAAAACTGGCCATATTTATCATGACATTAGAAATAAAGGATAAAGGCTGCATGCTAAAAGTCACTAAACTCTGGACAAGTAGTTACATAGTCATGGCTGACCATAATAGTTAGTGGATACTGGAGTTTCAGTTCTGTAAAAGATTGCAAATGCTACTTTAATTAGTTCCTTTATCTAATGGTAATGGCTACCAGGTCCATGTGCTATTATTTGAAAGTCGATTGGTGCAACCATATCCCTAAATGAATATGGTGGGAGGGGATGAGATGGAGCTGGCATAAAACACACTTGAAGGAGTGGTGTAGATTATTAATAGTGAAGTTTGATTAGCATGAGCACAGTGAGGGAAAACGATACTGACCTCATGCTGAACCGAACACAGCCTTCCAACCCAAAAATAGTCCTAGGGGTGCGCGTATAAAACAGAAGGAGCAGAGTCTGTGATCTTATACTGGCACCACCTGAGCCCCCTGCCTCTGCACCCACCGACCCTACACACAGGTAAGAGGACCGAACAAAGATTACAAAATGAGAAGCCATTTAGTGTTGGAGAGCCTTGGCTAAATTGTCTTGAGATGAAAACACTGATATGTCTGACAGTACGGATTACCATCACTTACCATTTTGTGGCAGCCTATTCATTTTTAATTATAAAACATGACTGTGGCACCTTAATTTGTTGTATTATAGTTTAATCAAGTAGCCTACAGTGAACGATGAAAGAAAGGGGAAAGGTTTTGAAAAAATGTACTTAGAAAAGATGAGATTAAGATACAGTTTATCAACAAGGTAATTACTTTTTCAAGATAGAATGTGAATCTAGGTATTTTTAGGTAAGGTATTTTTCAAGGTCAGGTTTTAATTACCCTAAATAAGATAGATTCATAGTGCCACTTGGGGCTACAGTACTTAAAGTGCTGAGGATGTAAAGGAAGGCATTTTCTTACACTTATGTTGCAGTTTCATTATGGCTTATGAATATTTATCAGGCCAAAGATGCTCAAGTGAAAAGCGTCTGTGTTAATTAATGATTGTAATATTTTGTTTATGCGTCACTATGAAATATGTATGCTTTTAAACACTGCTGTCATGGGCAGATTAAAAGGAATCTACATTTTTAATTTGTTTCTTGATATTTTATGCAAATGTGTATGCCCTCCTCTGCAAGCTTGAATCATAATTGTATTATGATAAAGCAGCATGCATGTATACCGTCATGGTAACTCTTGTTGAATTTGCTGATCATCGGTACATGATTTACGCATTTGTCTACAGATCTAAACCTGACTGTCATCTGCTGAAGTTGATTTTAGTGAAATAGCATTTGGATTGCAAAAGGCACTCAGTTTATGCCATATTCTGGTAATGAAGTTTTATGGGCTTTGATATGTTAATAGCTTAGAAAGTCAAGTCAAAGTCACTGTTTTATGCCTCAATAAATAAAGCAGCAGGAAGCCTATGTCATTCCTGCTCCAGGACAACCAAAGTTGCAAGCCAAGCAGTGTAGTATTTTTCATTCTCTTTTCTATTTTGCTGTAGCTAGATGTTGATTGTCAAGCTAAAAGATATATTTAAGTTTTGATTCCAAACGCAAAGATGATTTTTAAACTAATCAATATCTACACTAGACATGCCAAAAAGCAGATCACATTCTCCCAAACCCTAACCTAAATGAATGATAAAGTGGTTACGGTGATATGAAAGCTATACAGAAGACATATACTGTAAACATACATACACATGAAAAGAAGTCAAATGTAGCTTAACTGACTACAGCAAAAAATGAGTTGGTTTGGTAAAGTTTAAAATCTATATGAACAACAATTCTTAACTACCCATGCAAATGATTAGCTGTGAGCTTCACTTGCATTTTAAAATGAGTTTTCCCATTTAATGAAATCATAAAAGATATTTAGGTTTCAAGTAAGCTGAATATTTCAATTATATAGAACCATTTCACAACCCACTTTTTGCTGCTGACCCACCTCTTGGAAAACAATGGCCAAGTGTACACAGCTCTGGAAAAAATCAAGAGACCACAGCAATTTATTCTTAAATCAGCCTCTTTCTGAGTCTGAGAACCATTCCAGGCCAGTGTCAATTACATGTCTTCACACATCTCACATAGCTTTATGTGCTCACAGACCGTCAAGCAAAGCTGAAAGAGTGGTAGTTACTCAACAGCAATGTTGAAATCTGGTGTGGCGCAAGATGCAGGAAAGCTTATGCTCTAAAAAGTTATGCTCTAAAAAACAATACATTTATTTGGAAAGTAGGATAAATATTGTCAGTAAGTCTGAAAAATAAGGCAAAATGTTCAGTTCACCATATTACACCTAAAAAACTGAAGATACTAATCATTTTACAGAGCTGTATGTGTGGTCTCTAGCTTTTAGTCAGTAAATCTCCATTCAGGAGGGTGCTACATTGGGCTTTTTACCCTGAGGTGACTCTTACTTCTATCACAGTACTGAAAGTTGTATCTCTAAAGACAGATGCTTAAGAGTCCTGTCCCGTACCTGCTGCAGGATTAGGTGGTGGACCTCAGTGATAACGTCCCAAATGATCTGCAGGCCCAGCCTCTCCTCTTATCAAATCCATTCTTTCCCGTCTGTGTTTGTGTGTGGCTGCGTGTGTTTATTCTCAAAGAGCGCCATTGTTCCTTCTCACTCGCCCTATCTCCTCTGAATCAATACACAATGTAATACACACTGAAAAGATAATTGCCTACAGACGCCTGCAGAGTTTCTCTTTCTCTTTGGAGGATGAACACCGCAGATCACTGGCAATTTAGATAGAGGAAGAAAAAAGAGCAAAAGCTTTGGGGAAGGAGAAAATGACTTTGCATACATCTGCAGTGTGTTCTGTAGGCACAAGGGGACACATTTCAACTTAATGCTATTCTCTGTGTAAAAGGCCTTTTCACCTACATTATGTTGTTAAATCTGTGAATTTGGAGGTAGAAGATCTACTAATTTGATTTGGATGTATTCTCTTAAATGATGCCATAAAGATTTTATTTGTGAAGAAGAGAAGATCTTCAAGTACCAAGATAGCATCACAGCAAAGACCATTGTATTGTACAAATGTGTGGATTACAGTATCAGGAAGTACTAGAAATACTCTAAAAATGCAATGCTCCTGTGTGGAGTCTGCATGTTCTCTCTCTGGTCTCTCTTCTCTGGGTTTCTTCCATCATCCAAAGATATACATGTACAGTATGTGAAGTGGTGGATTAAAACTGCCCAGTGAAAAAATTTTTGTTCCGTCCGTGTGTTAGCCTTGTGACCAGCAGACCATTGTGCCTCGCCTTAGGCCCATAGTTACTGGGATAGGCTCCATCCATAACGTTAATAGAAGAAAATGAATAGATGGACATATCCATTTTTGTTGGTCCTTGTTTCCTTATCCATGTCCTTTGTTTGGGCCAGTGTTAATTTAGAATCTGGTGTACACTTTGGCCAACATGAAGACAATTTCTGGTAGAAACTTAGAAGTATTCAGATGATTTTTTAATTATTAATACAAAGTGACACATAAAAAAATCCAAGTTGATCCCAGAGACAGTATTGATCAACAGGCTGAACTAGGATGCAGTTCCAACGTACCCATCAAAATACTGGTCATGGCAATGCCTACTGTTTTATTACTGCAGTGAATGGTCACCCAACACCACATCACGGGTTTATATTCAGCACATACATGAAAAAATCCCTGTTGTCTCCAGCACTTCGATCTCAGTTCACAAACAGCATGTAACGATAGTCGACTGGAGGGACATAAGTCTTCATCTGTTCTGCCCACTCAACTGTTTTTATATTTGCATCACATCTTCACATTGTGTATTTCCAAGAGCCCAAAGAGCACAAGGGGCTCAGGTTTCTTCAAGTACATTCTCCTGTAAGCCGTGCAGCTCCTCAGCTGGGCTGTTTGGCAGCCTATGTTGTGCATATAAACACTTGCACGGATGGACATATTTGCACACTCCAGCAGCTGTTGCAGATGAGGGCTGTGTTAGGTTACCCACACCTCCAGAAGACACCAGGATGGTGACATTTCTCACCAGGGAAACCCCACATTCACACTGGACACTGCTCTCTTAAAATGCCTTTCAAGTCCAGCTCATACAAAGACCTCAGAGATGCAATTAATACTGTCAACCTCAAGGTTATCTCATCTCATGCCGGATTAGCACAGTGGGCAGCAGCTACAGATGAATATGACCAGTGGACATTGAGTGGTTTGGCTGTGTGTCAGAGCCCAGGCCATGCCACTTCTATGTGGACAAACAGATTTAGAACAAACTTTTTAACAAGCTCTGACTGTTAGCCTAATGTATTTAACATGTCATAAATTTACAGATATCATGAAGCGTCATTTGTATATCTATAACTATCAACAGAGGGAAATCCAGGGCATAGAGACGTGCCAAATAAATCATAAAATTAATTCATTATTGAATTCATTATTGTTTTTTTTGTTATCATACTCTGTTCTTTAGAATCAACAATGACATTGCCTAATTGTTTAGATCTAGGTTTGTTTTCTGTTCTACAAAACTGACCGTAGTGAATGAATATAAATGTGAATGTTTGTCTGTCAATATATATATATGTCAGCCCTGTGACTAACTGGCCACTGTCTAGGGTGTACCCCACCTAAGGCCCATAGTAGTTGCAGGGATAGGCTCCAGTCAGCCACAAAAGCTAACAAAAAACAAAAGATTAAAAACTGAATGGTCTGTCAGTGTAGCACTGGGACTAACGGGCAATTTCCTGGGTCTCAGGCCCAAAGTAGATAGAACTAGAAGCTCTCGGAGAGCGCATACCTCCCCCAAGCCATAGGGTCACTCATCTGAGAAAACCCCTAAAGATTATAACATCTACCATGATGTCATCTTGTAATTATTTGCCAATGATTCTGGGCATTATTTGTTGAGTTTGAAGCTGTAATGGCTTAATTAGCCCCATCTCCCAATAGTTCTTTAAGAAATACTAGATCCAGATTGTAATCTGGATCACCCCCTCAAATTTAATTAGTTGTTCCTTATTCTCTTTGTGACATTTCCTGAAATTTTTATCCAAATCAATCCATAACTTTTTGAGTTATGTTGCTAACAAACAAACAGACAGACAGACCAACTCTGCCGAAAACATAACTGTTGCCTATGTCCAATCCCCATAAAAGTATAAAACTCATATTTGTATTAACATTTGCAACAGGTTTTAAAACTACATCTAGTATGAAAATAGCTATGCATAAATCTAACTGAATACACAAGCTGCTATAACAGTTGTGTCCTTCTCAGAGCCTAGATGTTTGCCTCTTTAGTATTCAGCAAAGGTTCCCCTAAAGCACTACATCTACACTTATGGTATTAGACTTGTAGTCTAGACTGAAACAAATCCCTTGATATTAATGTTACAAAAACAAAATGTGTGGCTTAAGTACACCATTGTGACATTCACCTGCAAAAGGCCAGCTGTACAACCCTTCAGAGATACATAGGAGGTCAGTGCAAACACTAATGGGCTTCTTTTGCTAGATGTAGCTTACTTTACACAGTTGCAATGGTAGCACTGAGATATCTGGTCAAATCAATCTTATCCTACTCATTTCATGGTGAATTGTTTCTTTTCCCTGAAGACACCTTTGTGCTAAAGGTCAGAGAAGGAGGCCGAGGCTGTATAATGATAAAAGATTGGATGTGAGGCCACACAAGTTAAGCACGCTTCAGTATTGATCTGTATGTGTAGGACTATTTTAGTGAAGTAGATAACAGTGTAGCAGTCTCCGAGCTCATAGATCACTGCAATGTGGCACCAGGACAAGACAGCTATGGACTACTACACTCTACTTTTAAAGTTCTGCACTAATAATAAAGACTGTTAATGTAGTTTTGTGAAATGTGGATCCCAAGTAGAGAGCAGTAAAGGACAAAAATGTCAATTGATTTTGTGAATAATCCAAATTTTTCTTTGTGCAAGATTGTGCTTTCTTTCAATTCAATTTAGAGAGAGAAATTCGAATTATTGCCTGTCCAGTTATAATTAGATTTTTTAAACATCAGATCAAATTCGTTTATAAAGTGCCAAATCACAGCAAAGTTGAAAGAGAGAGAACAAGAGAGAGACAGAGAAAATGAGAGTGCTACCCTAACCTATCGACAACAAGGGCATCTCCTCACAAGTTTAATGTGATGTTAAAACTCATTATATCCATGTTTTGTAGCTGATTACTTCTGACTGATAATTATATTAGGCATGCACAATTTAGGTAAGAGTCTTTTTGGACACAAGTTGTTGCCAAATGGTAGTCCTCATGTGGTTTGTGTAAACACTTGAATGTCCTTCAGGATGATGCAGCAAAAGCAAAAGCAGGAGTGATTTGTAATACAGGCTACTGTACCAACCCCTCGGACAGTATTTCCTACACTGAGAAGGACAGAGCCACAGCACTGCCCAGCTCAGCATTATGCACGGAACATAGACAGCATTGTCACAATAAGGTTTGGAATTACACTGCAACCTTTTCAACAGTGATTCCTGCTCACTTCATATACATATAATTAACCCTGTCAATTTAATAGGCCTCATTCATGTACCTTATGTTTACTTTAAAAAGTTACTTAAACCCCTCTTCTTCTACCTGCCCAAGAAAACTCTCATGACACATTGTCAAGTGTCCAGTTTCTTCTCAGCTGAGAACCGGTGACTGCATGAACACCATGCTCCACATTAACACAGAATTTAAATAGAATTGACCATGTATTATGAAAAAGAACGCCCATTGAACACTCATATATGGACATTAGACCAGGGTTTGGAGTGACGCACTGCTTCAGCAAAGAAGCCCCTGAACCAGGAAATGAGTGTCAGCTGGAGTACTTACACTGATTCTTAGGATTTGACAATTAACATTTTACACTTAACAATTGGTGAATGTCAAAATCCTCCTCAAGTGTGCTTGGGTACAAATCTTTGCACAGTAAGGTTTCATGAGTGAGTTTATAAGGAGACGTTTATAGAAAAAAGTTGGGGCTTTTTAGATGGGACATTTAACTAATTTATTTGCGGAAGATCCAGTATAGTATACAAATATCCCATTTGTTGCATGAGTTCTACTTAAGTTCTTTACACCTAAATTAAGAAACAGAATAAATGATTGATAACTTACCCATAACACTACCCACTCCCATTGAAGATAATAGGGACCTATTTATAATAATATTATGTATTTTTGCTATCTTTATCCATATTTCAAAATGCAAAGACTTTTTAAGCATTACTAACATAAAAATCTATGTAAATAATTTGCAGTGGCGACATCTGAAAGAAAGTAGGAAGGACTTTCTTAGTTTTGTAGTACCAATTCTAAAGTTGTTAAGCAGTATAAGAATTGTATGGTCAAGTGATTTTTCCAAAAAGAGCTACGGGGCACCCCTTTCCAACATTGATATGTCAAACATTTCTCCAACAAAGATATCTACAGCATATCTGTCCAACCACTAAGGTCTGACAGACTTCCTCCATGTATGACTTCCTTCAACAGCATCACAAAGTCTTAACACGCGCTCCCTTGAAGTGACCATCTTGTGGCTGTCAAAGTGCGTGCTGCATTAACTTCAATATAGATTTTTTTGGCCACTTCTAAATGAACTGTCACTCGTCGCCTTTACACAATCAACTTTAAACAACATCAGTCCAGAGCAGACCACAACACGTTTTGTAGTATTCTCTAATCTCCATGCCACTCACCCCCACTGCTCCCTGTTTACTTCAACAATCCACCTTCTTATAAGTGCCAATTCTATTTATACGAAATGGCAATATAGCCTAATAGAGTAGGGTATTAGTCAAAGTCTGGGAAAGGTGACAGTTTTATGGAAAGGCTCACAAACAAACAAAAGTAAAAGTCTTGTTAAGTGCTGGTTTTCCTTTCATCGACCATTCTTTGTCCACTGGCAACTTGACTTCTCTTACGGTATTTCAAACTCAGCAGTACAAGACTCAGATGACCCATTCACTCTGGCCAACTACTTCATCTATACCCGCACTGTGATATCACTGTTATGGACACTATTCCATTCTTCTTCTTTGGTTTCTTTCTTGACGGAGGTCTATTTGTATTCTTCTTCTTTAGTTTGCACTGCACAGTCCTCTGTTAATTCATTCTGTCACTCATCAGCTCCTCACATGTCGCACTTTCCCGCTTCATTTCTGGAGTGTCACGAGTGTAAGACGAGAATGTTTCTGCCTCCTGTCTCGCTGTGCTCCCTGGTGTGACCTTGGTTTTAACACTGTGCCCTCTCTGTCCTTCTGCTTGTCTACTCTGCCTCTTTCTCTGTCCTCTGTACTATTCTATTCTTTCTCTTTTCTAGCAGCTAAGATGGCAATGAGCGGCATCCTCAACAACGACAACATCAAGAAGGCTCTAGATGCATTTGCAGGTAAGGCTTGTTCAACATTTATGGCTTTGTATATGGTATTGTAAATATTGGAATATGATACTGGATAATAATGATTTTAAAAAGTAAAACTAACAGATTGCAAATCTATTAATTATTTATTAATATTATTATCAATATTAAAGACTGAACCAAGATAAAGAAATCAACTTAGACTAAACCAGGGAGTGGACCAAGACAAAAAGTGACAGGTCAAGATTAATGTTGTTACATTACACAGAGAAACTAAAAGTTATGTTGGTACGAGTAGTTCTTTAAAATTTAAATATTGTGAATAGTGGTTTTGTAATAATAATAATAAATGTGCAATATATTCTGCAGCCCATTAATACATAAGACATATTCTTTATAATCCTATTTCAGGACATTCCAATCTGGAAAATAGTTTTTTTTTCTACCCAGTGTGGGTATAATGTATAATACTGTACAATATAATTTTATTTTCTATGTACAATATTTTTATTTTTTATAGCTCGAAAATAAAGTAATCAATCAATCAATGAAAACAAAAATAGCATTTTTCATTATTCCACAAGTTAATTTGACAAATTTTCAACATATAGTGCACCACTAAGGTATGAAGTCGCTCTCCAGATATTTTTAGACAAAATAAAACACGCTTTTCACCTCAGGATCTGTTGAGGCAAAATTAAATCATTTAATTTAGTCTAATTTGTAGGCTTTTGTTAGTAAATTGTTTCTGGGGAGATGCCAGGAAGAATTCAACTTCCAGACATTTTATTGGTTAATGTTGGTGAACAGTAAGAGGCGGTCCAATGTGCTGTCCAAAACTACAAAGTGGTCAATGTAGTCGTCTTAGCTGTTTTATGATGCCAATATTTAAACAGTAATAGCAGTCAATATGAAAGTATTAAAGGGGCCCTATTATGCAAAGTCAACTTTTCGGATCTTTCTACCATGTTTTAATGTTGTTCCTGCATCAAAAACATACCTGGAGTTGTGTTTTTGTTTCATTCATGCATGTTTGAGACAGAAATGTCTTGTTTCACCGGTGTCTGCCTCTTCCACCTGACCAAGCCTCATTCAGCTCACATCTCCACCGCAGCAACCAAAAAAACCCACCGCAGTTGGGTTGCAGAAGCACATGAAGACTGAAGGGGCGTGACAACAGCTGGGCTGTGAGGAGGGAGGGGCTCTAAAAGTGACAGGGACCTAATCTGAGTGTTTCTCACAGAGTCAAATGATGATGATGAGTTTCTTCAAATAGGGTTTTCTGACCAACAAAATGTAAGATGCTGTTCTAGAGGTGTCCCAAAATAATTTAAAAGAATTTTAATTTAAAAAAGCATAATATGGACCCTTTATGACGTTACTGTGAAGATAAACTTAGACATAGATTTGAGTACTTCTTCCACCACCAGTAATTCTAGCTAAATAACTAAAGGTTTATTTTGTTTGTGGTCCATAACATTTATTGTATTATTTTATCATTAATTCACCTACCATTCATTTCTTTAAACTTTAGGTAAATTTGATTTGGGTTATGGAGTGTTTTTTTCATATCTCATACTTCTGGACCCACTGGTGATCACATGTTTTCAGTGTGGGAATAGTCTGTCACACTGTAACAAAGGCGGTCTTACTCCAATTAAGTGACTGCCTTAAGGGCTCATCTCATCTCTGTCTTCTAGATTAAAGTTACTTTTAGGAGGAGGCCCATTTTCCATTGACACCACTTTAACATATCTAATATATTACTGTGTTTTACTTGTGTTTTGCGGACAGTCCCAGAGTCGTTTGACGTCAAGAAGTTTTTCGAGATTGTGGGTCTTAAGTCCAAGTCTGCTGACGATGTGAAGAAGGTGTTCACGGTGCTGGACGCAGACAATAGTGGCTTCATTGAGGAAGAGGAGCTTAAGTATGATACCTTCACACACTAACATCAACATAATTAAATGTAGCCATGTAGGTCTAGAATACATTAACTTAAACTTTCTATGCTTACTCCTATAGATTCGTCTTGAAAGGTTTCTCCAAAGATGGCAGAGACCTGACAGACAAAGAAACCAAAGCATTTTTAAAAGCAGCCGACAAGGACGGGGACGGCAAGATAGGAGTGGAAGGTAAACATCCGCGGACACTTCGCTGCCAGAGAATCCACTCACTGTAGACTTATGGAGTTTATACTGAGTGGCATGTAGACAAGAAGACAGCAGATTAGAAGTGTGTAATGGCTTTTAAATCCTTTGTTACACAGTAGCTTGGATTTTCGTATTGTCGTAAACCATGAGAAATCTAAACTTCTAAAAGAAATAAAAGTCAAATAGAAAACATAATGTATGTAACTATGTTATCTGCCTTGTCTGAGTATATAATCTGTTTCAAGTTACAGTACTGTGAATATGTCTTACCACGAGATTTGCTAGTGTTAACATAAATTCATTTATTCATTTAACTTCTTGCACTTATGGTCGCTGGGGGCTAAGGCCTATTGTAGCTACTATGGGCCTCAGGTACTGGACAAAATCTAGTTAGGAACATGACTGAGACAGATATATACATAGACAGACAAGTTAACTCTTCACCCTCAAAAAACAGCAAAGTGTATCAAAGGTTTTATCTATATAGTGTGAGTGCCATAGGGCAGTGGTCCCCAAACTGTGGTAAGGGTACTCCCAAGAGTACGCAAAAGGGGGTATGTAGGGGGTACATGAAAGAATTTTAAAACATGATTTGCAAACAGCCTGATTATATTTTTAAACTGGATTATAAATAAACATACAGTCTGAGATGCTTTCTCACAAAAAACACACATACCCTCTGGTGTTTGGTAATGTTCTATAGACTAATGCTTTGTAGTTTTCTTCTTTTTTAAAAAGTAAAATGGTGTTGCTCACTGAAAATGCTGGTCATTAATTAATAAAAGGTTCAGTTTGGTGAGAAATAATTCACTGTAAGAGATTATTTGATGCGTGCTGTGCTGACAGACACAAGTGCGTGGGAATAAGGGGTATGTGGCTGGAGGTCAAATGTCTGAAGGGGTACATCACTGAAAAGTTTGGGAACCACTGCCATAGGGGAAAATAATCTGCATTCTCAAGCTGTGGTACTCAAAATGTAGATGAGACAATCAATCATAAAAAATAAAATAAAAAAAAACACTAAAAACTGTCTATTCCATAATTTGTTTTCCAACTTGAATGTGGACAGAAAGTACTTCTCCTATATACAGTCAGAAACAAAACAGAAATTATTCAGAACCAAGAACACAACTCTCATTTCCTGGCACCTTTTTCCTCTCTTCTTGTCTTGCAGAGTTCGCCGCTCTTGTGAAAGAATAAAATAGCCTCGGTCGTGGATGACTGTGTAGCTGTCCTAACCACATCCTGATGCCCTGTGGCCCTCCCCAGCTCCCTTACTTCCACAATGCACCTGGCTCCTCCTTAATGCTGGTGTACAGTAGTGCACTATAGAATCTAGTCCCAGCCTTTAACACTATTTATTTGACCCTTTTTATACAAACTGTTCTGTTACAACACATTTTAGAGCACCGGTAGATGCTAGAGGCAAGTCAGAGAAAGAAAATTCCTTCTGTGTCAATCCTGTTTCTTACCCTATTACTTTCTTTTGTTTTTCTCTCTTTCTCTCTCCCCCTCTCTTCTGTCCCTTCATCACTGACTCCATCCATCTCTCCCTCTCCTCCTCTGGTAATGAGCTGTTGTAAAAAAAATATATATATACCAAAAGAAGAAAGAGGTCAAGCTGTGAACGAATCTAATAAATTGAAGACAACAAATCCTACAAGACTCATCTGTAATTCTTTTATCCTTAATATACTGTTGCTCTGAATCAGTGTCTGTTCCTTCTACCACTGTCCATATTCAAATATAAATTAAGTTATGTGATACAAACCCAATTCCAAAAAGCTGGGACGATGTGGAAAATGTAAATGAAAACGGCATCTTAAGAAACCATATTTTTTTCAGAGGTTGCAGTCTGTGTACATTTGGCAAAAATGCAAGTTAAAACTGTATCATACAAAGTAGAAGCCATATGTGAGCATAAGTCTAAAACACTGTGATCTTCCTTGGGCCAAAGCTCATTTAAAAAGTCAAATCTGTTCTACGGTTAGTTTAAAATGCAAAATATAGAAACCCAGTAGATTGACCGGACAGTGACTTTTTGAAGTGTTCCTGAGCCCATGCAGTGATTTCCAGTACAAAATTGTGTTTTGTTGACTTTGTTCCAACTTTTCTGATCAATTTCATTTATTTTTAAGGACATGTTAAATATGTCAGTGCTGTTTATGTTCTATTATAAATAAAACTGAACATTTGTGATATATCCCCATTACATTCTATCTTTATTTACATTTTATCCAGTGTCCCAGCTTTGAAGAAATGCAGGCACTTTTGCATGTAATTCCTCTTGACTTTATTCAGAAGTAGCGTGCCAGTTTTAAGACTATCATGCTGTCGAGCCATTAGCAGAATTGGATTCACACTGGGGTTCAATTTGGGTTAAGTATCCCCGATGGAGGAACAGAACTGGCAATGTGGGAATTCTGACTGTCTTTAGTAGGCCATTTTCCTGCCTGAGCACACATAGATTTCAGCTTTAGCGCCTATCACACACTCATACAGTCATGAGCTTGCTACTTATGCCAGAAGAAGCTTAGTGGAGTCACTGAAGGGGGAGCATTTATTATAAAAAGTCACATTTTTGACACTAGGCAATATAAAGACAGCTATAAAATCACACATAATTACTTTTTTTTTTTTTGATTGGTTCAACATTTAGTCTACATTTCATTATGAGTAACTGTAATGTACATCATTAATAGTAATTTTGAATCAGGAATATATTTTAATAGTAAACTAGTAACAAAAAAATACATAATACAGGTTTTGTATTTTGTATCTTAATTTTGTCTCAGACATGTTTGTTATTTTTTACAAAACTGCATTATTGGCCTGAGGTTAGGTCTTCATTTACCTGGAATATTTGTACAAAGAGAAAGCATGACGTGTTTTTACCTGAGTAGTATACAATGAATTTTGAAGACGGCAAAATTAATTATAGCTAGAACAATTATTGCACATTATATTAAAGTCAGATTTCTTGTGAGGATTGTGTACAAAGATGGATGTATTGTTAGTTCCCCATAAGTAACGTCAAAATGAACTGACCTCCAGGGATCTTTACTTTTATAATAACATGATGCTTTTAGGCTCCAGGAACTATCCAATAACATCCATCTTCAAACACAGTCTAAAATGAACACTAACTTTGTCTTTGCCTCTATTTGATTAAAATAAATTCACAGTTTATTGAGTGGGAGATGAGACTCTATGGCATGGAAATTGTCAAATCAATTTCTCTTATTTACAGTAAGCAAACCTATGCTTTTCAAAGGATAGACAGACGTTATGCCGGGCCTCAGCGTGTTACCCGCGGAGCTGATCTGTCATTGGTCGATGTGGGCTTCAGCTTCACTGTTGCAAATGGGTTGGTGCCCCTTGAAGAAAAAAGAGGAAATGGAAAATTGAATGTAGGGGCAATAAAAGACAAAATACTGCAACAGTAATATTAGATAATGCAGTGGAAGGTACAGGTTATAACAACAAGAGGACTCAGTAATGCATTTCAATCTGTACAGCCTGACAGTGTTCACCTCAAGTGAGAGAAGCCTATAAGCCATTGTTCCTAAATGCCTATAACTAAAATGGTTTTGGTGCTAAACTGCTCTTGAAGCTAATGGAAGGGAGGCCATTCTGTGTCGTTTAGATCACGGCCCTCATCTGCTGCTCTTCAGTTTAATGGCTTTGTGATACACTTCAAACATATCATTAGTGTTGTCAAGAGCGAGCACCTTTAGAGAATGAGCAGCGCCAAACCATATTTCTCAATTCTCACCTGGGGAAGAGTTCAGAATGTGGTCTTGGTGCTTGTGATCCCTGCAAAAATAGAAGTAAAGTAAAGAAGGAGGTCAAAATGTAGACACATGCAGTAATGGAGTGTAAGCAGGCTCTAGCCCTTGACCCCTTCACTCCGCTGCTTTCAGTCATCTCACCATAAGCCCAGAAAGTGCTGAGGCAGTGGAAGTCACTTATACACACAAGCTCAAAGTTAATGCTGTAGATGCAAACTCGTGTTTTGGACAGGTTCAAATGAGGCATGCAGAGAAAAAATATCTAAATTGCAGCAGTTTTAGTGCCAGACAAGCCATCCCAATTCTATTCTATACACAGAATAAGTGTGTTCCTGGTATAACTGAATATGGTAATGCGGATCCACTTGTGACTAGAGTTAGTATCTTTTTTTAGCAGAGGTACCAAAAATATTCTGGATCCACACAGTGTTCCGGATCTACAACAAAAATAATCGTCCACTAATCAAAAAATATAACCTAGGCTGATTACCATTACCAACCATTACTTTCATCTACAGTTGCAAGAAAAATTATGTGAACCCTTTGGAATTACTTGGATTTTTGCATGATTTGGTCACTCCGGAAGGTGTATTTTCTTCTGCTGAAGCCATTCTGTTTTAATTTGCTTCTATGTTTTGGGTCGTTGTCCCGTTGCATCGCTCATCCTCTTTTGAGCTTCAGTTGGTGGACAGATGGTCTTTCCTGCAAAATGTTTTGATAAATGTGGGAATTCATTTTTCTGTAGCAATCCATCCAGGCCCTGAGGCAGCAAAGCAGCCCCAAACCATGATGCCCCCTCCACCATACTTCACAGTTGGGATGAGGTTTTGATGATTTTTTTTCTCCACACATAGCGTTGTGTGGTTCTTCCAAACAACTCAACTTTGGTTTCATCTGTCCTCAGAATATTTTGCCAGTAGTGCTGTGGAACATCCAGGAGCTCTGTTGCAAACTTCAGATGTGCAGCAATATTTTTTTTGGACACCAGTGGCTTACTCTGTGGTGTCGTCCCACGAAGTTCATTCTTGTTTAATGTTTTACTTATTGTAGATTTATCAACAAAGATGTTAGCTTGTGCCAGAGATTTCTGTAAGTCTTTAGCTGACACTCTAGGATTCTTCTTCACCTCACTGAGCATTCTGCACTGTGCTCTTGCAGTCATTTTCACAGGACAACCACTCCTAGGGAGAGTAGCATCAGTGCTGAACCTTCTCCATTTATAGACAGTGTTCAACTGTGGACTCATGAACACCAAGGCTCTTGGAGATCCTTTTGGAACCCTTGTTGTAAAATCAACAATTCATACTCATAGGTCTTCTGAGAGCTCTTTTGTGCGAGGCATGGTTCACATCAAGTAATGCTTCTTCAAAATAGCAAACTGAAAACTGGGGTGTGTTTTTTATTGGGCAGGGCCACTTCAACCCACACCTCCAATCTTCTCACATTGATTGTACTCTAGGTTGGCTGACACCAATTAGTTACCAGTTGCCAACTCCAATTAGCTCTTAAAGAGGTCATTATCCAAGTAGTTCACATACTGTTTCCATTCTGCACTGTGAATGTTTACATGAATGTACAATAAAACATGAAAACATGCATTCATTTTTTTGCAGCATTAGTTTGTTGTGACTTAAGATCAGATCACATTTTATGACCAAATCATGCAGAAATCCAAGTAATTCTAAAGGGTTTTCATACTTTCTCTTGCAACTGTAGCTTTTATCTTTTATCTAATTATCTAGCTAAAAGTATAACAAAGCAACCAACAAACCAGTTAAAAATAATTGAAGTGTTGTCTAAAATTAAAAATGTGCTCTGGCAAAATGTTCATAACTAATGTGAAATATTCTCACAAACCAAGAAAACAGCAATCCAAATCCAGAATATAGTATGAACTGTACTCCTTT
This sequence comes from Bostrychus sinensis, assembly GCA_020698575.1. Taxonomy (NCBI): domain Eukaryota; kingdom Metazoa; phylum Chordata; class Actinopteri; order Gobiiformes; family Eleotridae; genus Bostrychus; species Bostrychus sinensis. The sequence goes on along the minus strand of CM036253.1, from coordinate 25,002,394 downwards.
CATCTATAAATACAGTGGCAAGAAAAAGTATGTACCTCCCTTAGCATTTTTCCTTTATTGTTGCCTTACAACCTGGAGCTTACAACCTAGCTCCATCCTTCATTCCTTCAGTTCTGAGCAGTTTCCCAGTCCCTACCAATGACAAATATCCCCACAGCAGGACACTGCCATCACCAGGCTTCACTTTAGAGAGGGGGCCACAGTCAGGTGTTGGGTTTGTGCTACACATAGCATCTTTCATTGATGGCTCATTTTAATTGTGTCTGGACAGAGGACCTTCTCGTGTTTGGGGAATCTTCCACATGCCTTTTGGCAAGCACAAAACATGTTTTGTCATTCTTTTCTTCAAGCAACGGCCACTCCTCCACACAGCCCACCTCTGTGGAGTGTATGGTTCAGAGTGGTCCTGTGGACAGATACAACAGTCTCTGCTGTGGAGCTCTGCAGCTCTTTCAGGGTCACCTTTGGTCTTATTGTTGCCTCTCTGATGAATGCACTCCTTGCCCGGTTTGTGAGTTTTAGATGGTCCTCTTTAGGCAGGTTTGGTGTGATTCCTTATCTTTTACATGTTGTAATGATGAATTAAATTGTGTTTTGTGGCATAATGACAGTTAAATTGCAGCCAGGCCAACTTTATCTAACTATTTCTGTGACTTCTGAGGGTGAGTAACACTGGGTCTCATTTAGGGGCCTCTTTAAAAAGGGGGTACATACTTTTGCACACTTAAAGTTTTCTGTTTTTCTGTCATATTTCTAATTTGCTTCACAATGAATTATTTTTTGCATTTTCACAGTTGTTGTCACGTGATGTAAAGTGACTGACATTAACCTCTCAATGATCCATTTAAATTCCATGTTGTAAGGCAACAATAAAGAAAAAATGCTAAGGGGGGTACATACTTTTTGTTGCCACTGTACATACAACACATTCTGCTATTCACAACACTCTTAAACAAATGACCACTCAAATGCACACAGGATTCTTGCCTAGACACGCTTAGCAGCTGGAGCTTCCTCCTTGCATCCACCAAAAAGAGGGCTGTGGTGTCATTGAGAACAACACCTTGCCACAACTGCCCTGCTGGAAGTCATCAGATAGTTACATAATTTAGCCAGAATATATACAACATATATATAACATTAACACATTTTCAAACTGACCATACGGGAATTAATTTCATTGTTTATTTTTCATTAATTTAAAACCAAGTACAATTTAACATTAAATTAAATATTATAAATGAAAAGGAGTAGAAAGTTTAATGTTTCTGATCAACTCAAATCCACTTTTCTATTTCATGACATAACACATAATATAAGGTAACAGAACGTTGTGTAGTGATATAAATCTCATTGTTTAAATCTATTAAGTGGATGATTACCTTGCTTTCTGAAGTAGACTTTGGCTGGCTGTTTTGAGCTGGTTGTGACTGTGACGGCTGCTTATTAGATATTTGTGAGGGAGGTGGCGGAGGTGCAGGGGGCGGGGCTTGGCTGTGGGCGCTGCTTCCTGAATGGCTGAACAGACTGGTCATGCTACTGCTGCTTCGCAAAGATGAGTCACTAAAAACATCAACAAACAAACAAGCAAATAATAACAAATCTAATTGCAGACATACATATTTAACACAATATTATGGCACTTATGGTTATGAGGTGATGTGTCAACACTTTAATGTTTTAGTCTGGCACTGTTAATTTGCGTCGCTTACAGCAATAAGTCACCCAAATACAAGTGGTTTAAGATAATATTAAGAACATGACCTTCTTTTAAAAGTGCTCCTTAAGAAAAACAGCAGAGACAGCTAGAGGCTCTTAAACTTATGTGCAGTAAGTTAAGTAGTTTCCATTATGTGTCTGTGTTTTTTATGTTCTCAGTAGTGATATTTTCATTTCATTTCATTTCTTTATTTTAGCAGAATACATAAAAAACCTGTTGCGACACAACAACTCAGGCCTTTGACAATGTTCAAAAGGAGTAGGATGAAGTGCGAACTTGTAAACTCCTACCCCCTATTCAAAATTACAATAAAATATTCACAACCATTTACTTATTTCCAAAGATACAATGAGCAGAAAAATCTTAGAAAGCACCGCTGTTGTCATTATACGTATTTACATAACCACTGTCAACACAGAAATCCTACAATGCACCCCGTGCCATCCACATGTTCACATTCCTACATACTGCACTTACTATTAACAAAGTGATCCCAGAAAACAATACTGTGTTACACATTATCAATCCATTTACCATGAATACACGCATATTGTAATCAACATTCAAACCCTTTCAACATACTAGTCATTCATGTGCACATGCATACACACATCACCTGTGCACATGTGTGCATGCCGGCCACATTCAAATTTACATAACATGTTCTGCAGTATTTACCTTGACATGGTTCGTTTTAGAGGATCATCCCAAGATTCCACATATGAGGCTGGGAACCATCCTTGACTGAGAATTAAAAAATCAACAATCATGAAGACATCATTTCTGGACTTAAAGTCTGTTAATTACTTCAAAGTGTATTTAGTTACATAGTTAAAGTACTGTAAATCAGGATCAAGATGTTCTATAATTGATTCTTACAAATTTTCCTTTCAATATTGATCTAGGACTTAGTTATATGTTTAAATGTGTTTTTTTTTTTCTGAAATAGCATTTGCACTATTGCTCTAACTCCAACCAGCACTCATCAGAATCATTACAGTAATAAACTATATGGCTGAACTCACACTGGCATGGCTGGAGGAGGTAGGCCAAGGCACATCATGATTGTATAAATACACACATATGCAACATTCACTTACAGTCCTATTGACGCAGCCTTAAAACAGTGTTGTTTACTAATGCATGCTGTACAAAATGAAAAGATTTAACCACCAATTCACCTAACACATGCATGTCTTTGGACAGTGTGAAAAATGCAGGTCCATCCTCCATCACAGTATATACAGATTGATTCTAGAGTGAGTGACTGACCGTGCAGAGAACTCTGCGCGTCCATAAAGCCATCCGTTTCTGGGCTGCTGCACCAGGACACTGATCACCTCTCCTTTGTCGAAGGGCAGCAGTGTGGGTTTGGAGCTCCCTGGCTGATGAGCTACCAGGGCTCTCATAGATCTACCACTGCCACCACCACCGTGTGAGTCTGAAATGGAGCCCAAACGGGATCTGTTCTCTGGAGAAGGTGCTGTTAAACAACAACAAACATCATTAAGAACATCATGTGACTTTGACCTTGGAATAATGGAATAAATGTCATTGGTTACACCTGACAGAATGCAGAATGGCATATAAACAAAGATTTAATTTTATTAATTTATTGTTTTTGATACATAATTACCTTTTATCTATTTTTATGGATAAGCCACATAATTATATTTTCTGATAAGAAAAAATGCACAATTTGCAAAATTAGCAAGTGAAAAAGTGAGATAAAGAAAGCAACAAAGAAAGGAAGGCTAAGATTAGGCCAAAAGTAAGATAAGCAGCAGGCAAAATGAGCTCTGATATACCCTACCAATCCCAATAAATATGATAACATTAATAGGATTTCTTTCATATTATTTGGAAAAATGGCACATGTGATAGGGCAGTAAATGGCAGTAATGTTAAAACAACGACAGCTCATTTGACAATATTCAAGCATATACTGTATTTTGTATGTTGTGGCAGATGTGATGAACAACTCACCTCTTGATGGTATGCTTCCAAGCTCCTCTCTGCCTCTTGTAATTTCCACCTGCTTGACCAACAGCAAACAATACATTTACAATCAATGCAGTTGTGAAATATAATGATAAGGAATTCACATTTTAATAATAACAGCAAGTAACTCAGGCGGTTTGTCAAAGAGGCAACAATTTCACACATGGGCAGCGTCAAATAACAGATGTAACATTTTCCAATTTCCAAGTCGACAACATTGATGAATAATAGAAATGATAGATCAAGTAAATAGAGGTATGTGGTGTAATGTTTGCAGTAGTAGCTCAATAGAAAACAGTTGGATATAAAAGAATTTAGGAAGAGGGTTTAATCATTTTGCCTCAAGTCACCTTTGCAACGACTTCTGAATTTCTTATGAACCTCTGAAAATGAAGGTGCTTTGAAAAAAATATCTGTATTTCCAAAACAAAGAATGTATATCTAGGAGCAGTCCCTTAAAGCTAACAGTTGCATTGTGTAAAATATTGTACATAACAAAATTATATGTGTTAGTCGAAACATAGTCTTTGTACATTTTGGAAAATATGAATTTAAATTTCTATTGAACCCAGTGGAGGGAATAATTAGCTGCATTACTTTCTGCCCTCTGAGTGAACAAATTAAAGGAAGGGAGCCACACATTTTTTTTCTTTTTGAGCATTTCTGTGTAGGTTTGGGAAATGTATGAATTACACAGATTTTTTTAAAGCAACACTATTTTGGAGGACATTTACATCAGCTAATATTGGAGCAGAAAAACCACCATGAACCATAACAACAAGCACCCAAAACAGTTTGCAGTCTCAAAGCCAGATGCTAAAATGCAGCTTGATTCCATTTTGGAACTGCTGAGTAACTTGTGTCAATTGATTTTTTTTACATTTGTATACATTTACAAGTAACCTTGTGATTTTAAAAATGTGGAAAAATTACTTTAAATATGTACTTAAGTAAAAGTGTTTCTTCATATAAATATTACCCACACTATTTTTGTTCATTCAGAGATTTTAAACATTTATTGAGTAGAAGTAACTTTACCCTGGCAATGCAACTAGTGCTGAGTTGAAATGGAGCAGACAAAAGATTTTATTATTTTTTTATTGAGTAGAAGTAACTTTTGTTGCTTATAAATTTATGTGAAGAGGTGATTTGCAATCTAGAAATGTTACTACTAAATATCATAATAAAAGACCATTAAACTAGTCTCGCTGTTATTTTGTTTCAATTATAGTTTCCTGGTCTTTATAAGAAGTTATTCAAATTGGATTTGTGCTCAATATTGATGGACAGAACTGTATTACTTGTCAAGAAATAATACAGTTTTGTGAGAGAGTATAGCTAAAAAATACATAGTTTACCTCATCATAGATATAAGCAAAAGCAAATACAGATTCAATGTTAATCCTGTGATTGTGACTCCAGTCAGATGTGGCTTTAGTGGATTTAGCAGCATATCATCTTCCACTAAACAGCAGACTGACAAGATTTATCTCTTGGGGCATCTGTGTTGTTTACTTGAATAGTAATTACAGTATGTATAAAGAGAATAATGTACAATCAGTCTGTCTGAGATACAGGTTTAATCTCCTCCATAAGGATTTTTGTGCCAGACTTCATTGTCCCCAAAGACTCCAAGTACATCAAGCTTCGACCACCAGAGGGCAGTATAGGAGCACAAATAGTCTTGATCACATTGCTTATGTGAATGGAAGACAATATAAGTTTCCATATTTGCTTAAAAACTGTTCCAGTTATGTTTAGTTATCTTTTCTGTTAGATCATGTATGCATTTATTTTAACTTCTGTTTACTCCATGAACAGTTTTGGGGGCTAATCCCAGCTACATTGGGCCATTCTCTGGAGTCAATTTTAGATTCACCAACTTGCCTTAGAACAGCATGTACAGGTGAATTGGTAGAATTAATTTTTGCACTTAATTGGTTGGTAAATACAGTGGCAAGCAAAAGTATGTACCCCCCTTAGCATTTTTCCGTTATTGTTGCCCTACAACCTGAAATTTAAATGGATCATTGAGAGGTTCATGTCAGTCACTTTACATCACATGGCAACCACTATGAAAATGCAAAAAAAAAAAAAAAAAAAAAAAAAAAAAAATGTATATATTGTGAAGCAAATTAGAAATATGTGTGTGTTTATGAGCTTGGTTCATAAAATCACTGGGATTTGTTCATCTAAAAACAGCTCAAGCTCCTTCAGGTTGGATGCATTGTACAACACAGTCTGCGTCGTTTTCTTCAAAAATTGTCCTGTGTTTAGCTCCATCCTTCAATCCTTCAGTTCTGAGCAGTTTCCCAGTCCCTACCAATGACAAATATCCCCACAGCAGGACACTGCCATCACCAGGCTTCACTTTAGAGAGGGGTCACAGTCAGGTGTTGGGTTTGTGCTACACATAGCATCTTTCATTGATGGCTCATTTTAATTGTGTCTGGACAGAGGACCTTCTTGTGTTTGGGGAATCTTCCACACAAAACATGTTTTGTTATTCTTTTCTTCAAGCAACGGCCACTCCTCCACACAGCCCAGCTCTGTGGAGTGTATGGTTCAGAGTGGTCCTGTGGACAGATACAACAGTCTCTGCTGTGGAACTCTGCAGCTCTTTCAGAGTCAACTTTGGTCTTATTGTTGCCTCTCTGATCAATTTGTGAGTTTTAGATGGTCCTCTTTAGGCAGGTTTGGTGTGGTTCCTTATCTTTTACATGTTGTAATGATGAATTAAATTGTGTTTTGTTGCATAATGACAGTTAAATTGCAGTCAGGCCAACTTTATCTAGCTATTTCTGTGACTTCTGAGGGTGAGTAACACTGGATCTCATTTAGGGGCCTCTTTAAAAAGGGGGGTACATACTTTTGCAAACTCAACTGTTTTTCTGTCATATTTCTAATTTGCTTCACAATATTTTTTTTTTTTCTTTTTGCATTTTCATAGTTGTCATGTGACATGTGATGTAAAGTGACTGACAAAAACCTCTTAATGATCCATTTAAATTCCAGGTTGTAAGGCAACAGTAAAGGAAAAATGCTAAGGGGGGTACATACTTTTTCTTGCCACTGTATAAATGAGATAAAATTAATAACTTACTTTTGTTTGTACGTTAGACCACTAAAAATAATAAATGGTGCATAAAAACATCAAGCTGACTTCAAACCCAGTGTGTATTAATATGAAGCTTCTCATTTCCCAAAGAGCTGTATGTTTTCTTATCCTCATTTAGTGTGTGTGCCCATGATTGATACAGTATAGCTATGAACTTACAGACTTTCTTCTCAGCTCTTGCCTCCTGGTGGCACTGGCCTCCTCTGACCAGGAGTCCGCTCTCTGCTGCAGAGATCCTCCTGTCTGCAGTGCATCAACACACATAATAACTGCCATGAGCTATGCAGGACAAGTAGTCTACGGAGATATGGTTTAAACAGAGCATTCGAGGTTAGCTTGTGGCCATGAACTGCAACCAAGAATATAGTCCCAAAGCACATCATTAGCTCGACATTAGCATTTAAGTATAAATAACAGATGATTTCTAATTGGCCAGAGGTGTGAACTATGTAAATATAGGTCAGGGTTATTTTTATACTTTTATATGTTTGAGAATGCACTTTACAGCTCAAAGTAAAAGTGGGTTAGTTGTAAAAAGGGCCAAAGTTTAAATGAATGGACTGTCAGTGTCTCTAATAGAAACGTGTAAAGCTGCTCCAAGTCTGACCCTCGTTATAAAGGCTGCTAATTTCCCTACAGGGGATAATCTCTGATAATTATTACTGAGATGAAGGAGCTCTCTTCTTGTTCGCTATGCACTGATTGGACACATAAAACTCTATTCAAAGGGAACAGTGGACCTTATTCATGAGGCGTGTGAATGACTGGATGAGGCCGCAGTGTTTCTCAGCCAGGAAGCGGTATCTCCTTTCCTCCTCCTGAAGAGCTTCATAGTGGCTTTCTCTGAGAAACTGCATGTATTCACCAGAGTCCTGAAGAAACACATTGATACATACATAAGTTAATGTATATACAGTATGAGCATATTGCCATGTTTCCTCTCAGAGAAAAAGAGAGTATTCTTTTACAAACCAAATTCCAAGAAATTTGGGGCACTGTGTAAAATGTAAATATAATCAGAATGCAAAGATTAGCAAATTAGATAAAATAATTTTTTATTCACAATTTTGTTAACATTAACAAAATACTAGACGTTGAAAGAGAGACCTCCGCCAAGGTATAACACTCAAATGATCAAGTTTTCTAACAGGCTCTTTTTGGCTAGAGTATCTAGAGCCAACTCAAGAGTGCAGATACTCTGACTGGCCAGTTAGTTGTCACTAAAACAAGTTGGCCCTAACTTATGATGATAAGTTTTCTGGATCCTGAGAAGGATCCACATCCACACTAGATGCAACTAAGTCAGTTACTTACATCTGCCCATCTTTACTTCTCTCTCTCTCTGGCCTTTCAAAAATGCTCTGCCATGTTCCTGACAGGGTTTAATGCTCCTTCAAGTAGTGTCACTTATTTTCTTAACCTTTTGATGCCCCTGTCCAAATCTTTTACTTTTGGCCTTTTGATGACTTAGTCAGCATTAGTTTGTTAAAGTTAGCAAAATAATCTAAATAGTAATGGTAGGATACTGGTGATTTATTTCAGGAAAGCAAAAGGCCAAGAAAGAAATTACTGGATCCAGGAATGTTTTAAACTATTATGTACCATTGATAGCTGAGAAGATTCTAACTGCTGCCACAAGGGATCAGTAAAACTTCAAATAAATACACTGCTCAAAAAAATAAAGGGAACATTTAAACAACACAATGTAACTCCAAGTCAGTCACACTTCTGTGAAATCAAACTGTCCACTTAGGAAGCAACACTGATTGACATCAGTTTCACTGCTGTTGTACAAATGGAATAGACAACAGGTGGAAATTATAGGCAATTAGCAAGACACCCCCAATAAAGGAGTGGTTCTGCAGGAGGTGACCACAGACCACTTCTCAGTTCCTATGCTTTCTGGCTGATGTTTTGGTCACTTTTGAATGCTGGCGGTGCTTTCACTCTAGTGGTAGCATGAGACGGAGTCTACAACCCACACAAGTGGCTCAGGTAGTGCAGCTCATCCAGGATGGCACATCAATGCAAGCTGTGGCAAGAAGATTTGCTGTGTCTGTCAGTGTAGTGTCCAGAGCATGGAGGCGCTACCAGGAGACAGGCCAGTACATCAGGAGACGTGGAGGAGGCCGTAGGAGGGCAACAACCCAGCAGCAGGACCACTACCTCCTCCTTTGTGCAAGGAAGAACAGGAGGAGCACTGTCAGAGCCCTGCAAAATGACCTCCAGTAGGCCACAAATGTGCATGTGTCTGCTCCAACGGTCAGAAACAGACTCCATGAAGGTGGTATGAGGGCCCGACGTCCACAGGTGGGGGTTGTGCTTACGGCCCAACACCGTGCAGGACGTTTGTCATTTGCCAGAGAACACCAAGATTGGCAAATTCGCCACTGGCGCCCTGTGCTCTTCACAGATGAAAGCAGGTTCACACTGAGCACATGTGACAGACGTGACAGAGTCCGGAGACGTCGTGGAGAACGTTCAGCTGCCTGCAACATCCTCCAGCATGACCGGTTTGGCAGTGGGTCAGTAATGGTGTGGGGTGGCATTTCTTTGGGGGGTTGCACAGCCCTCCATGAGCTCGCCAGATGTAGCCTGACTGCCATTAGGTACCGAGATGAGATCCTCAGACCCCTTGTGAGACCATATGCTGGTGTGGTTGGCCCTGGGTTCCTCCTAATGCAAGACAATGCTAGACCTCATGTGGCTGGAGTGTGTCAGCAGTTCCTGCAAGACGAAGGCATTGATGCTATGGACTGGCCCGCCCGTTCCCCAGACCTGAATCCAATTGAGCACATCTGGGACATCATGTCTCGCTCCATCCACCAACGCCACGTTGCACCACAGACTGTCCAGGAGTTGGCGGACGCTTTAGTCCAGGTCTGGGAGGAGATCCCTCAGGAGACCATCCACCACCTCATCAGGAGCATGCCCAGGCGCTGTAGGGAGGTCATACAGGCACGAGGAGGCCACACACACTACTGAGCCTCATTTTGACTTGTTTTAGGGACATTACATCAAAGTTGGATCAGCCTGTAGTATATTTTGTGCACTTTAATTTTGTGTGACTCCAAATCAAGACCTCCATGGGTTAATAAATTTGATTTCCATTGGTAATTTTTGTGATTATTTTTTTAGCACATTCAACTATGTAAAGAACAATTTATTTAATAATTTAAGTATAAGTAATAAGTATTTAATAAAAATATTTCATTCATTCAGATCTAGGATGTGTTATTTTAGTGTTCCCTTTATTTTGAGCAGTGTAGTTTTAGGGGACTCTTTACCATTTGAGCCATAAACATTTTGTGGCTTATTTTTCCCTGAAGTAGTAGATTCTCGGTTTGAATTCAGGTCTGGGCACTATATCTTTACCATTGTGAGATTGGGCCAATGACTTGACGGGTATCTGCTTGAAATGAAATGATACATCTCAGATTTCAACACCTGATATGCTTATGTTCCATTGTGAGTAAAATATAGTTTTATGACATTCAGTCATTGGAGTGTGTTTTTATTTATATTTTACACTGTGTCCCAACTTATGGAAATTAGTTTGTATATGGGATTCCCAAACCTGGCCCATTCCTCTCCGGAACTGTCTCTCCAGAGTCACTGCCTGGCTGTGGACTTCCAGCTCATAATGCTTCTTGCTGCCCTGTGGGAGCAGAGAATTCATATCACGTCAGAGAATAATCATTCCAGTCATGCAGCTAGTGTAGCAGACTGTCAGCTCAAAATTAGCAATGGTGTAGATAGGAGGAGGCTGAAGGCAGACTCAGCTCATTTCTGTCCCGCGGCAATTTAGGCAGGAAAGAGCTCATGCTAATATCAGGTGGAATTAATAGACTCTTCATAAGGTTAGTGTGCTGTATTGTAATATCCATTCATCAGATGGCTCACTGCTCCAAGGCCACATCAGTCATAATAATAACAGCCAAAGTGTTGTCGCTTTGACCTTGTGCAGCATGTGCTTGACCCCAATCACTCACCGCAATGTAATTTATGTCCATTTTGACATTGTTGTCCATCTCCTGTAGAACCTCCATCTGGAACCAACGGAACTGACAAGACAGAGAGGTGACCATACAGACAGTGACAAGTACAAATATTGAACTGCAAAATATATTTTTTATTTTTGGTGGTATCAAAACCTCAGTATCCATATTGTAAATAACTGGCTTATAGCTATAACATTTTTCATGTGATTGTGACCAAATGAGTAAAGATATTTAATACATCCAAGTAAAACCTAGCGTAGAGTTTATTTCTATGTTCTAGTGGTTTGACTTACAATTCCCTCCAGCTCAGAGGTGAGTCTTCTTTGGCTCTCAGCAATCTGGATCAGGACATCACCTTTAAGGCAATACGGTTAAAACAACAAATACATTTTTAATAGCCATTATAATGTTCAAAATAAAATATGACTGATATATGATTTATATATTCAACACTATTAAACACGGACAATCATAACCTTAAAAGTGACATTACTACTACCGCTACGACTACTACTACTGGTAGATGACTGGTAGTTTCATCTAAAAATCTGCTCTACACATCATATAATTTATACCATGACATCATGTAACGTCCTACTGTCTCAAAGGCCTTAATTATGGCTTGATTGAAAACTTTTTCTATTTTTGCTAATGGTAAATAATCCCTGAGATTGTGGAGACTAATTTGCCACACTAAAGCTTTGTTTAGTTTAAACAATACAATTTTAATAAAATCAGCAACAAAAAGGTGCATAATAAAACATCTCTTCTGTTTAAACTCCACCCTACAAACTGCAATGGCTTCTGAGGGTCAAAACTTTAAAACTTCCAAATTACCAATGAATTTAAAGGCCATGTAAACTGTTTTGGGACATCTTGATTAATTACTAAAATATACAAGAAATATGTACTAAAATTCTTTCAAAATTTCCAGATGCATAGAAACTGCCTTTAAACAATGCACGTGCGTTGTTGTTATAATGAACCCAATGCTGAAGAAAGATTTCTGAATTCTTTTTAAAAGTACATGAAATATCTTTTAAAGCAGAGCCCTCTTATTTCCCTTGTCTAAACATTAATAAATGTTTTAGCCAAATAAACTGAAGTTGACAAGACCAAATGGGGTTTGTACTTGCAGTGCAACGCGGGTTAGTAGAGTTTTCAAAACAGTAACAAGTTTGGCTAAACTATATATGACTTATCAAGTTAAAATGTTGCTTTTTTTACCCACTGAGCAAAACAAGCATTGGTTTTTAACAAAATAATTAGCAGATCTGCAACTGTAGGGGAATGCAACAAATTAATTTGTGTTCAAAAAGCCACATTTGGGATGAAACTGTGCATTCCAACAAAGTGACAACAAAGTTCCAATAACAAAACATCCGGGAATACAGGTCTGTTACTGAAACTTAGTACAGAAACAGTACACTAATGTCTCAGTTTGGACAGTCTCACTAGCTCCAAATGCTTACACCGATGTGGCTCCATTTTAGAGTGGGGTTAAGTGAGCAGAGCATGGCCCTCTGCCTGTCATTCTGTATTATTTATGTTCCCTGCGGCCATGTGATAACCCCTTTGCCAACTCTCATTTTAGTCTGTGTTTATACAAGGTTGAATTATTGGACTAACACGATAACTGTAAAACTCAACTGTAAAAAATGGGAGTCCCAATGACACGACGCTTGGCAGGTGACAAAAAAAGGTCACAAAATAAGATACTGCTAAATAGGAAGTACTAGCTAGCAAATTAAGTTAAGATCAAGAAACACACACAGTAATATATAATTTAAGATTTACTTCCTTGGCTCAGAGTTTAATTGTAAGAGTAATAAAATGTGTAATACAGTATATGTAATAAAGAACACATCAAAGTTAACAAGCGAAGATCAATACTAGGTCAGTTCTTCCTGTAACAGGCATGACTCAGACTTACCTAGGGAGTGTGTATGAAAAGCCCGCTCCCCCATTTTAGATAGGGCACTGAAGTAAGCCTCACTTTTTACAGCCAAACCTAAAACACACACGCAAATTAAATCAATCAAATTGTTATGACAAAAGCATTCATGGCAAAACAGAGAAACTGACATAATCCAAACTCTGACCCCATTTAACAGTCAGGTCCTGTTTTCCAAGTCAATTAAAATTATAGATCTAGAAGCATCATGTATTATTGGACAAATGAGGCCAGCACTTATTAATCAAACACAGACTCTCTGCGGCTGCAAAATACGTGGATTCCAATAACAATAGAGCTCTGAATTAAATTTTGTTAATAATAACAGATCAGGCAAGGAAATATCTTCATTTAGAAAAACAAAGCTAAAGATGGTGGTTACTTGATGTGAAGGAAAATAATACAGTATAATGGTATTATTATGTGAATAAAACAACATTTTTAAATAACTTTTTAAATGCCTTTAATAAATTTAAATTTTCATAAACCCTGTAAAGACAAATATATAATAGAATAGCAGAAAATAAGAATTTATAAACAAAATACAAACATATCTTGCATGATTTATTAATTTATTTATGTAATTATTGGTTGGTTATTGTTTGACTTTCTACTTTTTTGTAACTCTAAGGTTATACTGACATATGAGTGACTGGTACATAAAATAAAATAGGTAGAAGAAATTAATTTCAATTTCATCCTTGTGTTGCCATATCATGTACATGAATTAGGATAAACTGTGATCCTTGTCATTAGATTTTAAAGATGCTATGAGATTTTCTCATTTTACCATATATTTTTACAGAGGCACAGGAACTCTGAACTAGGAATTATTTCCACCTTTAAAGCAGTAATAAATTACACTGATATATGCTGACCCTGCTGAACTTTGTAAATGAGTTTTACAAGCCTTTTTATTACTCAGGTTCTCTATGTGCGGCTAATTAGGACATACAATACACAATATTAAATTACTATACACAGTAATTATTTCTGTGAAGCAATCAAGTTTATACCAATTGAGAATTCCCATGAGACACAATTAGGTTTTCTTGTTTAACTGTTGATACTGCAGTCATATCAACAACTGATAATTACAGGCGCATAATCTTGGCTCTCATGGATTTAGGACTTTGGAACATGTAGAGAAACTAAGGTGTGACAGTTTAGATTCTGAAGAACACTTTTATATGTTAAAGCGCTGGTAAAAAGTGGTATGAAACTCACATCTTAGAAAATGTCTTTATTTTTTACCTTGAAAAGCATGAACATAGCTGTTTCCCAATGAGACCAGTCTGTGTAAGCTCGGGTTGAACTCATCCAACAAATGCTGTTTCAAAAAATGAGAACATTGACACTTTTTGAATACCAAGAATCATTAAAACTTTATCTTTTTAAAATTTCTGAGCTGAGAAAACCTATACTGCTGATCTCTGGTGCTGAGAGAACTATTCCTTAAATAATAAAGCACACATTATGTCCCTGGCATAAAGTACACCTAGAAACTGCTTTACTTTCTGAGTGTTATGCGTTACTCACCGAATATACCTCTAAGGTGGAGCGATGCAGCTGATCACTACTCATGCTTCGGTCCATATTAGTGCCACCGTGAACAAAAAACAAAATAATAGGTTTAAATCATGTAGAAATTGTAGCCAGAGTTTGTGATAGAAGGAGGAGGAAGGGCTGGTTTATTGTACTGGAGCGCTGTGTGTTAGTAATCCACACCGGAGTGGCCTGAGGAAGACAGCGGTAAATAATTAAACAGGACTCCACAATAAAACACCACGACATATGCTGTAAACCGGATTATCTCTGTGTGTCCTGGTCAATTCTGTTTGTACATAAGGTCCAGGATAGGCTATGACCAAATTGCATGTTAATCCTACTAAAACAGTAATATTGCAGGTTGCTGATTGGTTGATGAAAAAAAATCCTCTAATGCAGATATTTTAATCACTCTAAATGTAGTAATCCGCATTTGAAGCACTAATAATTTGGAATAATTCTCAAAAATATCTGACATGTCTGACTGTTATGAGAGCAGATTTATACTCGTTAAATAAAGATGAAGAATTCAAAGGTTGAGCATTGCTGCCAAATCTGCTCAAATCTGTATCTGAGAGAAGAGAAACATATCGATTTTATTTCCAACCTAAACCACTGCATAGAGAGCGGAGGCCCAATACACACCCCTTCTCCTGTCTGACGTACTTATCATCATGGAGTTTTTTTTCCCCATTGTATGTCAGAGCCAGTGAACTCAGTGTGAACTGCCATCACAAAGGTGCAGGTGCCATCTGGTGCTGATGTATTCCCTTTGAGAATGCAGACAAGCAGAGTAAGGTGAGAAAGACACTCCAGTGTAGGGTTACTCTGGTAATTGTGCACAGTTCATGGCTCTGGTTAAATTTGTCATGCAAATAGAGACAGAGAGGGGCCCTGGTGTACACTAGATGGCACCATTAACTAACTATAGACGTGACCGGCATGTTAAATTTGGAAGGGGTTCTTTTCTGCTAGCCATTATGATGAAATCTAACTTTGGTTTTACAATATGATGTTTCAATAATTAATAATTAATGTTCTACAAAACAGAAAAGAAAAATGCACAGAAAGAAAAACCCTTTCGTTTGCTCCTTCCTGACCACCCTCACTAATGGAAGAAAAACAAACCAATAGCTAACAAATATCTGCAATCTACAAATAGACACAAAGATAAAATGTTTGAGGAAGCAAAAAGTAATTCTAACTTTCACTGTGTGTTTCAGTGATAAATTTGCTCTACCCAAATGAAAAATAGTTAACCAAAGTTATCAATGCAATACAAAACAAAAAGGTTAAGGGTAAAGAGGATAACAAATGTAGAGAGTCTTTCTGTGGGCATAATCGACAACAGTGTGTTTTGATCATTAAGAAATACAAAGCTCATAAATCTTAAAATATACAGTTCTGGTGATGTTCACATCCAGCCTGAGTCCACACTAATGCAATTTCATTAATGATGCACAACGCTTGCTACACTTCTATACATACAATAGATGCAAACAGAGATGCCTCTCTGATACACTGCACTAGATGCTTCACAGGCCACCGGGTCAACACTGTGAAATGAGTGGATTTTTTTTAAACATTAGTGATGGTTTTAATGCTTAGAATGCATCAATTTTACACCGAACATTAGGAGCATGATGCAATCTGTTGTTTATAGTGAGAAATTATACATTTCCAAATTCCCCATTCTTTGTTGAACCATGGAATATTAACATTGCATCAGTGTGTTGATGTCATGTCGCAACGCAGGTGTCAAGACTCAATAAACAGCGTTATTACTTTGAAATAGAGGCACTTGAAGTTAAACATCCACTTACTGAAGAAAGAAATAAGAGAGCAGTATTTCAGATACAATTTTTTCTTCATCTTTCCTTTTGGCTCTTCCCCTTTACATCAGATGTCCTTCCTGATGCAACCCTCTCTATTTATTCAGGCTGGGGATTAGCACAAAGAATATACTGGCTTGTGACTCCTTGCGGCTGGATTAGTAGTTTAGGTTAAAATGCACAGCAAAATGCACCATTTAATGTATTTCTATTTTTGGTCAATGTGTTAAGTATTGAGCAGAGGAAACCTATAGCGCTGATCTCTGAATTTCCCTTGGGAACCATAAGTATCTATCCAATCTAATCTATTGAAGACGTTCTGTTAAGTACTGTGTCATAAGCAAGTATTGTGGTTCACACACCTATGTTAATTCTCACCTTTTTCACTTTATTAAAAGAAAGTCTTAAATAAGCGTGACTTGATTTCTGATGTGAAGCCCATAAAGTGTTCTCACCTTTTAATTATGTGCACTTTGAACATGCAGTTGGCTCAGGAGCATGAATGATTAAAAAACACTAATGGCAGCGGTAGCAGGGCTGTAGGCTGCCTCCTGCACCAAGCGCAGTCAGGTCATCATTCTGCCATCCCTGCAGCTGTGGAGTGGCTCCTCTGGGAGCCTCCGGGCTGACTTATGGCCACACTAACATCTCATTCACACAGCACATCACTGTTGCTGAGCTGGAAAATATTAAGCCAAAGGGAAAGGGAAAACTGATTTTCAGCAGTGATGCATATTGATATTCTAGATGCAGAATCAATCTAACCATAAAGTGCAATTACAAATAGACTGCAGCATCAGCAGGATCGTGTTTTAGGTGGTAAACTCTGCTCATATTGTGAAAGTTAGCAGTGGGGCAGTATAAAGAAGGATGAACAATAAGAAGCGCTTTTCCACGCGGCGTGGAGCAGTGTTTTCATATGTAACACACTCCCACTCTGTCTCCTGTGAACAGGCTGCTTCAGAGGGACATGCGCGCTGAACAGAGAGGATGAGAAGGAGGAGGAAAGCTTCTCACTGTTCCTTCTGATGTTTTCTGTGGGCTCCATCATCACTTAATTATGCTGCAGGACTGTTTCAGTGGTTTGTTTTAGCGGCGACTGGTCAAGTGAAGTAGAGCGGGCTTGTTTATGATAAGAATTTTGTGTGCCTCTGTTCTGGAGCTTCAAGTTTCTTCAGTGATACCTACTGCAATAGATTTTTGTGTAATTTTTCTGATACGAGCCAGAGCCCACCGCAACCCTGAAGTTCATTGTGGTGATCTTAGCCGCCGGGATGGTGGCGTTTATCGGAGCGGTCATCTGTATTATCGCCGCGGTACACACAGGCTCCTCCAGAGCGGCCGCGGCTCAACGGCAGCCCGCCACCGACAACCAGTCTCTCTACCCGGACTCTGCGGCTAACACTCCCGCCGCGGGGGGCTCTGCGGCTCGGGCTAGCTCTCTGGGAGCCCTCCACGGATCTGAAACACCCGGTTCCGAAGCGCCTACTTTTAACGTTGGCTTGAGCGGGGTGACCGGACTCACCGGACACGACCCCGCTGTGAGCCGCCTCATCTGCACCCCCATACCCGCCGGAGAGTGCAACGCGGGAAAGTTTGAGCAACAAGCCGAGGACCCGTCGCTGTACGCGGGCGAGGACTGGGGCTACCTCCGCACCACGGCAGACGAGCTCCGACAGACCGTGCTTCAGCAGAAAGACCAGATCCAGAGCGACCAGCGCACCATCAAGGAACTCACGGGAAAGCTGTCCGAGTGCGAGAAGGGGCTCCATGGCCGCGCGGAGAGACGAAGAGGTGCTGCGGGGCTTTGGGGAGGCACCGCCGGCGCCGAGGACGTACACCTGGACCGGGTCATGGTCCGGGACAGTCCTGACTCGAGCCCGGACGGTGTTCACTTTCTCACCGTAAGAGCCGTGGATGAACTGGAGCAGGCTATCTCTCAACTCAAAGACCGCATCGAGAAACTGGAGGTAAATCAAAACAATTAGCCTGCCTTAGCACGACCACATTAGTGTACCTACAGGAGAGGGTCATCAATCACCCTCCGCCAAAGTAATTAGTCCCAGGGAGCACGCGCAGGTCCCATATGAAAGTACACGAGGGCAGAGGAGAGATAAAGACCCCCAGCTTACAGTAGTGAGAGCTTATTATTGCTGAAAGGAAAAATATTTATTTCCTTTTATAGAAAAGACTTATTGTTTAAATAATAATAATTAATTCAGTTTATTGCACCTGTTTGCCTATAGGCCATTTTATGTTTTATGAGGACATCTGATAATTTAGAGTGAAAATGATTGTAATAGTAAAACCGCAATAAATGGATAGAGAAAATCCTCCTAAGTGATGGAGATGCAGATTAAAGATGGAGGGACAATGATCCGTATGAAAAGTAGCAAAGACATCAGAGTAACATTCTCTTATCAGACCAGAAGCCTGTGATGTATAACCTCATTTTTGTCTAAGGAAATACCATGTATAATATATGAAGTTCCTATATTTGTGAAAGCGGTATAGAACTTGAATTATGTAGGACATCATGATTGCACTGGTCATGTCTGTTGGTTTTCCATACTTATACAAGCATATAAAATAGTGATGTGAGAGACAAGAGTTGAACTGTGAGCATGACTTTGATGTATTTTTTTTGGAGTAGTCCTTCAGTATACGTGTTTGTTCTCGTCCTGTTGTGTTTTTACCGCCTGGAGATACTTGGCCTTTTTCACAATCACAATATGGGCAGTTTGCCACATCCAGCAAACAGGTGAATGTGCGGAAACAGCTCTCATCTGGGAATAGTAGGTTTTTATGACCTGCATGTGGTCTGCTGGTTGTGTTGAGATGACAAAAGTCCAGAAATCTTATTTTTATACACAGATGCAGAGAGAAGTGGTCAGCGGGACTATGATAGTTTGTGCTTTTCTACAAAGCTATACAGTTCTAATGTCCAAGGCACTTCTCTCTCACAAACTAAGTCTTTATACAGCTCCTTTTCAGTCTTCCTCTAGGCCTCTAAACTTAGCATCCCTCTACTGTTATATTATACCACTATCCCTCCTCTGTACATGTCCAGACCATTGCAATCTGGTATCTCTGACTTTTATTTCCAATCTATCCTTGTCACTCCTAAAGTAAACCTCAACATCTTCAGCTCTGCTACCTCCAGCTCTGCCTCCTGTCTTTTCCTCAGTGCCACTGTCTCTAAACCAGACAACATAACTGGTCTAACCACTGTCTTGAACACCTTTCCATTTATTCTTGTTGAAACTCTTTTATCACACAACACATCTGACACTTCTCTGCATATTGCAAAAAAAAAAAAAAAAAAAAAATCATAATATCTATCCCTATCCATAAAATATTGAAAATTGAAACAACACAACACACAAAATTCAACAACATTATCGCATCAGTTCTAAATGAAAAAAATCTCTCTGTATGCTCATAGTTTGTGCTGAAAAGGGGATCAAAACAGGATGGTTTTGCTATGTTTATGCTATCCTCACATGTAAATATCTACCTCGGAGCTCAACCTCAGGCTCAGCAACACAACTGTCAACAAGTGTTTTAACCAAACAACATTCAAAATTCCTTCCACCTGGACATTTTACATTCTGCAATATCTCATAATATTTTGAAAGTAAAACACACTACCAGAAAAATGTTGTGACTGTCAGTATCACAACAACTAACAAACAAGTTTAGTCAGTGGCAAAATTAACCAAAATCTGAGTAAGCTGTAAGCCACAATAGTTTTGAGACCAGTGTTGTTGTTTGATTTAGAGACGGTGGAGGTTGGATGGAGGCAGATAATGTGCTGCTGTCACCACTGAACTGATAAGCCGAAAGGGGAAAAGGATGAAATTACTGCTCCTCCCATTGCAGTAAGGCATGCAAATCTTGGTTATGATTTGAGTTGCACATTAGAAAATCATCCAATATGTGATAACTATGTTGAATATCCTAATAATAATATCCCCTTAAGAGACTAAACCAGAGTTATGCCAAGGTTAATCCAGGACCAAATTGAGGACTAAATAAAAAAAACTAAATCTAGCCTTTTTTAATATTTTTATTTGGTCACAATGCAGTTTATTTTGACAGTGTAAAAAATCTCTATCAGATACAACATCATAACATTACTGAAGTACATTTTAGCTTCTTGCGATGTAGATATAGTGTGTTCTGATATCGCAATAATAATAAATTTGCTTAGACCCCGGCAGGTAAAGACATCAGCGATGCAATGAAGGGAGAGTTTGATAGATTAGTTAGGGGAATTTTATCCCCCCGAGGCCTAGACACTGGTGGTGGTGAAGAGGAGGAGAGGCTGAGGGGGCTGACGGTTCTGCTGCTGCCAGGGAGTTGAGGGTGGAGGAGGGTTGCGACACGCAGCTGAACAGCAGGATGACTAAGGGGAGAGGGCGTGTGTATATATGTTAGAAAGGCTTGAGAGGTGCTTGGATGAGAGGCAAGTGACAGGCTGTGATTGGATGACAGTGACAGACAGGTGATAAGGTATGGACCGGGAAAAGAAATCAGTTTTCCTGTCTGAATTTACACAGCTTCATTAATTCACACACAAAGTAATTTATCTACTTACACTTTAACTCATCGTTGTCTATTGCATGAAAAGAGACACTAATTCTATTATTCAGTGCACTGTGAAGGTCAGGTTTCTTTTTCAGAGTGTAATAATTGCAGTGAGTAGTACACTAGGTGCAGACATACTGTATGGCTGTTACACTTTGAGCTGTTAGTACAGTATAGACAATATATGCATCTTCCTAGTGGTGTCATTGCATTTCAGACAGTTGTACATATCTTTACTGGGTTATACTTGACAGTGCAGGTTTAAGGATTCCTACTGAGTGTGTTTTCCCACCCGACTCCCTATGAGTCTAGAGACTTGCATTCTGTGATCTATTATGCAGCAGTAGCAGGCAATTTGTTGTAGGCTAAAATATTGTGTTCTCAAGGCAGCATTTCTGACTCGCAATCATTTGTGTGTGTTATACATAATTGAGAACAGTCCCCTAGACGTGTGAAAGAACAGCAAAATTAAGTTTATATTTAGATTCAAAACACAACGTGATTATGTGGAACAGTAAGTGATGCAAATCCTGCCTGGGTTAAGGGTAATTAATGGGGGATTAGATTGTACTGTGCGGCACCTGGCTCTTGAATTTTAAGAAGCTGAAAAGCTAACTGGCCACTTTATTATGTACACAAGTAAATATGAATTTCTGGTTTATAGATGGTTCTAAACAGCAACTTCTGTGTAAATATGGCGGACCAAAATAATCCAAATTTTCCTCTGTCATTTCCAAATGAACTGGACATTACTAAACAACTATACTATATCAAATGCTCAAAAATTATAATTATAGTAAAAAAGATTTTTGCTGTTTTGTTTTGCATAACTATGTAAATTCTATAGAAATCTTTGGTAGAAGTTATTATCTGCTCTATATTCTACAGTGATTAAACTGGTGTATATAATAAAGTGGCCAGTGAGTCTAATTATTTTCTTTAAACAATTATATTTGCCATTAGCTGATAGCAAATTCTAGTACAAAGTTTTAGTAGCACTCCTGCATGCCATGCTTTGATACACAAAGTTTTGTTTTGAATCCCTCTCTGCTTCATAGCTGTTTATTTAAAAACGGTAAACAAAACACAATAATCGTCATTATTTTTTGTTAACATGTCATGGATAAACACAATGTTTCATATAGTAAAGCATTAGCTGCTTGTGAACAAAACACAGAAAAACATCTTTGATTAATGCAGTTTCCCTACTTGCCATGAGCTTTTATTGATGAGAAAGAAACCTCCACTAATAAGGCTAGTATAATCTTTCTTCATTAAAATTATGGATGGAAAATATAATCACCAGGGGCAAATATCTTTAGTATTGGCTCTAAATGTCACCTTATTTTTCTTCATAGCCCATCTCTAATATCTTTACAAACATAATCCACTACTGTGGGTGAATCACATTTATATAGTGAATATTTGTAGGCAATATTACGAAAAGAGGAAAACATGCTATAACAGTATGTTAATTGTATGACTTATAGCAACATCACTTAAAAGTATCTCAAAATGTGGTCATCCAAAGATCCAAAACACCACACTGATGGAAGTTTTTTATAGTTTCATTGTAAGATGGGGCCAGAAATACTAACTCCAGCCACAAAAAATCAGTAAAAAAATAATTATTTGTTTTAGTGGATTCTTTACCATTTGGATGATATTTGGATGATATAAAGGGCTTTGTTTAGGCTCAGGTTTACTCCTAAACTTGAAGGTAGACTGGTTTGAGTCCTGGTCTGGGGAGGGAACTATATTTTTACCATTGCAGGATTTGTGTTCCTCAGTGCTTTTAATTACAAATAATTTCAATGCATATGGTCATTTGACTTCTCATATTTTGTCATACAAGCCATTCTTTGATATACTGTTTTATACTTCTTGTAACTGTGAAAATGTTAAATAACTACTAACCTTCTTAACTAATTTTCACCATTTTCACTCCACAGTCAGACATTGGCCCCTTTCCCCACAACCTGACGGACATCAGTAGTGTGGGACAGTCAGAGGAAATGAGGACTGGTGCCCCTGAGCTGTCCGTCCCCCTCGGACACACAGCCGATGGCGACAGGCCCTGGGGAGTGGAGGATCTGGAGGGAGAGCTGCAGAAGAAGATGGACCTGCTGGAAAAAGAGAGAAAAGCCCTGAGGCTGGAAACGGAGAAACACAGGCAGGAAATTGACCAGGGCATCACTAAACTCCACCATCGCATTTCAGGACTGGAGGAAGGTACATATTAACAGCACTGAGTGTACTGGGTGTATTTATAGCCAAAGAGAGGCACAAAATGGTAGATATTTTGGTACACACAGATGACATAACTGTGTTTTTGAGTTCTAAATAACAGAATGAAAAGCTCTAAACCTTGGCAAATGGGCGCTGCTAAATTTAGATTAACTTAGTAGGAGTGATGAGAGAGTGAGTTATAAAAAAAGCAAATAGTTCTATTATATTCGTGTCTTGTATTTATTACAACCACCAACAAGGTTATGTTGTACAAGCGTTGGTTGCTTTGTTTGTTGCTTATTAGTTTACTGTTTGCAAGATAACTCCAACAACAGTAGTTGAATTTTGAGGTTTTATTTGAGGAAGGGTCAGTAGTCAGGCTAAGGACTGAATGATTAGTTTCTGATGTGGATCCAGAGCATCATATTCTCATCATATTCTTTAGGATTCTATACAATTTTTAGACAATTTTGCATCATTGTGCGATGTGAGCTTGCTGCCACACACATACTAACTCCAGCCACAAGATATAAGCAAAGGAGCAAATGATTACTTTTTAGTCCTGACAGATCACCATCTGGATCCTGCTATTTTAGTGGATATTTTTTCCCAGTGTGAAGGTATTTACCCCTGAAATAGAGGATCCCAATTTGAGTTCTGGTCTGTGCACTATACTTTTACACTAATGAAATAGAGCCAATGACTTGGTGGAGGCCTGCAAACTTCAAGTGCTTAAAGTTAAAGCAATTCTTTGTCTTTTAATTTAATTTTACTCAGATTTTCAACATTTAGTCAAAGGCAGCTAAAAAAAATCCCACCAGCAGGCATGTTGCAGTATGTTGTTTTGACGAGGCTATGACAGAGTTTTTGGCTACTGCAGCTTGAGTCATCCAGTATTTAAATAGTTGAATAAAACTTTGGTGTTTCATTTTGTATTTTTTTTAATTAAATCAAGTTGCAAGTTTGTGATGAATAAATGATCTCTAACTTATGTAATTTAAAGAGAAAAGATCAAAAAGACTGAGAGATGCCCCCTCTGAGGCTCTCAGATCACACAGATAAAGTGAAGAGTAGGAGCAAAGTACAAATCTATTTGATGTCTTGTCTGATATTCTGCACACTCTCTCACTTTTTTCCCCCCAGGTATCCCGGGCAATTCGTTCCCAGAGGGCTACAGACTGTCCTTTCCAACAAGGACAAACTACATGTATGCAGTGGTTAAACAGCACATTCCCAAACTACACGCCTTCACCATATGCATGTGGTTACGGCCTGCGGAGAAAGGCATTGGGACACCTTTGTCCTATGCTGTTCCCGAGCAACCCAATGAAGTGGTGCTGCTTCAGGGCCTGCGTACTCCCATTGAGCTACTTATCAATGACAAGGTATTCTATCTGTCTGCAGCAAAGAAAGGTTACAAATATATACTTTACCCTTAGGGATTCATTGTTCTTACTAAGGGTCACATTTTAAATTATTTATGTATTCAATTTATACAATACATTATTAATGGCAGAGATACATGTAAACTGTAAAAATGTCTTGTTATTCATTGAAGACAATCCCTTTGTGGCTTTAAGCTACTAATCTGAGATAGATCCTGGATAAGACAACACTCTTACATCCCCCTATGGATTCTCTAGCAATAATCCAACCAGACCGTTGCTGATGCCCGCTGAATTTTCTCAGAATCTTGAACATCTGTCCTCTATATATCATAATTTTTGTTCTTGATTGGGGATGTTAAATTAGCATACAAATAAGTAGAGCACATCAAATTGTGAAGCTAATTTGGCGGACAAGCTGAATGGCCTTGTGCACAAGTGACAAAGTAAGGTGGTGCTCTGGCAGCTATGACTGCAGTGGTCTAAAGCGTAATTCAATGGAGTCATTATGGAAATCAATTCCTGGGGGAAAAGTTATGTCCTTGGAAAAAGAAGACAGAACGCATTATGTGGCACCTGACTCTTGAATTTTGTAGCAGGTGAGGTATTGCAGACACATAAATGTAATATTCATGTAATTCTGCTGCTGTGTTGGGACTAGGTGGTGCAGCTTCCTCTCAACATCACCAAAGGCAGCTGGCAGCACATCTGCGTGAGCTGGAGCCAGAAAGGAGGAAGCTGGCAGGCCTACCAGGGGGGCAAGCTGAGGGGCGAGGGCCACTCTCTAGCCACCGGGCATCACATCCGGCCCGGGGGAGTGCTAATACTGGGGCAAGAGCAGGTACGTGCTTCAAATACTGAATGAGAGGAGCTGTAGCAGTGACAACAGAAATGAAACACTCTGTGCCCTTCGGGTAGAATTTCATTGGATTTTTTAGTCTAAGATTTTACAAAATAATACTCAGAAAACCTTGGCAAGTGTCCACTGTTAACTTCAGACTGGAGCACAAGAGTATTAATGAGTACATTTCTGTTCTAGTAAGAGAACAGTATAAGCAAATAGCGCTATCACATTTTTGTCTTTTTACCTTCTGTCAAAGAGATTAAGTTTTTGCTGACACTAGTTGGTTTGTTTGTTCAGAATCAGAATTGTGTTTACTGCAAGTTTCACATTACTAGGAATTTGCTTTGGTAGTTTGGTGCATACATAGAGCAAGATACGTATAACAAGAAACAAGCAGAATAAAACACAATAAAAAGGTAAAATAAGCTATAGATGGAATTTACAAAATATACAGATTTGAAAAAAGCTATGTGTTTAACCCCAGCTACAAGGGGTTACTAAATAAATGAACACTGTGAGATATGAGGGCTTTGTGACTCAATGGCTAGAGCATTTACCACTGAACTAGAGCATCCACCGGTTTGAATTCAGAGGGGTACTATATCTTCACTATTGTAAGATAGGGCTAATCTAAAGGAGCTATATATTATACACATATGTCTATTGGAATAATCTATAAAAAAGCTAAAATGTTATCTAGGTTTTATCAAGAACTGTAACAATGTTTAGCCCACAATGCTCGCTTGACATGGTCGCTAACAAGATCATCCCCTATTTGGAAAGGATGCTCTCATTGGCTGGTTGGGCTACACTGCTAGAAAAATGATGGCGGAAAATCTTACTAGTCCTTTACTTTTAATGAAATAATAACAGGCAGGTTGCCATGTTGTGATTCACTTATAGACGTGCACAAAATTGTTGGTACCCTTCATAAAAAAAGAAAAAACCCAAATGTTCACTGAAATAACTTGAAACTAACAAAAGTGATAATAAATCATAAAGTAACTAATGAAATGTGCTTGGACAAATTAGCCCTATAAAAAATAAAAATAATTCTTCCACAGTGATATGTAAAACTAAAAAGAGTGGTTTGTAATTCGCACCGCAGGTCTCTTCAATCTTGTGATCAGTCACACTGTCTCTTTAAAGGTTGTAAAGTGGCCACTGTGCTGTTTTCTAGCAGCTATGCACTACACTGAACGTGAACCAGAGAAAGCAAAGAGAGTTGTCTGTGAAGATTAGAAAGAAAATTTTAGACAGGGACGTAAAGCACATAAAGGCCATAAGACTACAGGTGAACTCCAAGGTCCAGGTACATCAGTGTCTGGTTGCACCATGCGTCACTGTTTGAGCGAAAGTGGAGTGATGGTAGATGACAAAGGACTCTACTGTTGAAAGTAAATCATAAAAAACTGCATATGGACGAGCCACACAGCTTCTGCGAGAATGTGCTTTGGACAGAAGAGACAAAACTGGCAAATCATGTCAGCTCTGTGTTCACAAGCAAAAAAAAACAACAACAAGAAAAGCCACTGTACCTGAGAGAGGCTTGTTATGTTCTGGGGCTGCTTTGTTGCATGTGACACAGGATGTTTTAAATCTGTGCACTGTACAGTGAAAACTGAATTCTATTAAGACTTTCTGGAGGGAAATGTTCTGCCCAGTAGGGCTGCATGATATGGAGAAAACATGCGATATCCGATAACTATGTTGAAAACTGCGATAACGATATTATTGCAATATTTGAAAATAGAGCCTACTTTTTGAACATAGTAAGTTACATTCGCTGCATTTCACAAAAATGTAAGTTCCTGTATTTACAAGTCAAAACTGTGACAAAATCAAAACTTAAAACAGACTAAACCAGGAATAAAACAAGGCTAAGCTGTGATTAAATTAATTAAATTACCACAAAAACTGGACTGTTTAAACATTTTTATTTAGTCACAACACATGTTCTTTTAAGGCTCTGGTGGAAAATGATTCTTCAGTGTAAATCTCTGTCAGATGGAAGACCACAGCGTTATTGTGATATATTTAGATTCTTGCGATACAGATATTGCGTTTACTGATATTGAGATAACAATAATTTTGTGATATATTGTGCAGCCCTACTGCCCAGTGCCAGAGAGCTTGGTTCTAGTGATAGGTCTTAGGTCCTCTAACAGGACAATGGCCCAAAACACACTTCTAAAACACAAAAGAATGGCTAAGAATAAAGCATTAGACTATTCTGAAGTAGATGTTATGAGCCTGGTCAGTTCCATTTATATTAAGTTAAGATTCCATTATTTTTGTCCAGGCCAGTTTTATTAGTTTGTTCTTTTTAACAATTATATTGAACCACAATTCATAGTAAATTTTCAGTCGATTATAATTTATTGTTACTTTTGACAGTTTCAAGTTATTTCAGCGAACACTAGGTTTTTCTTCATTTTATAAAAGGCACCAAGAATTTTGTCTACATCTGTATGTCATCAAGTATTTTATTTAGTATCTGTATTCTCTGTCTTAACTATGCTATATTTAACCATATCTAATCTCCCTCCAGGACACCGTTGGTGGGGGTTTTGACTCAACCCAGGCCCTGGTTGGGGAGCTATCCCAGGTGGGCGTGTGGGATCGGGTGCTGTCCTCTAATCAGGTGGCTAGTTTGACCCGCTGTGGCAGAATAACCCAGGGCAATGTAGCTCTTTGGACTGAGAGTAAAATAGAAGTTCATGGAGGAGCCACGAAGGACCCAGGCGAGCCTTGTAGTAAACACAGCAGGAGCTCGCAGTGATGGACAGAGACTTTACAGACAGTGAGAGACAGCACTGGGAGAGCACGACTCCATCTGTCAAATGTTGTTGACTTGTTGTGGTTTGAACTGACACATCGGTATGAATAACTAATAGCTATATTTAATAATTATGAGCATAATGCTTAAAACGATCTTTAGATGCCCCAGATGCCAATTAGAAACTGAACTGAAAAGCTTACAATAATGCCAAGAGTATTTGTCACTCAAAATGATGACAGTAAAATCATGTAAAAATTCACTCAGAATTTAGAAAGCCTCTTGGATGAGGACTTAAAAACCAAGTCCAGATGACTTCTTTTTAAACCCTTTGTTGTGATTCACTTAATTGAATAAATCTATTTGACAGTAACTTCTATTTTTTGCAAAAATATCCAGAGTTATAAGAAATCTTACACATCTACTGTTAGCTGACCTTGTTTTAGTTGGTTTCCAACTGGATGCCTTCCATCTGATAAGAGTTAGTGGTAAGTAACAAGGGCTGTGAGAGTGCGTTTGAGGTCATTAGGAGTTTGAGAATGATGAATGCTAAAATCATGACATAGTTTTCACTGCTGCATGATGTATTTATTATGTCTTATCACTTTGGTGTCTTGCTCACACATACGGGCCATCTGAGGCTGATAAGTGTCTGTGTTTTTGCTGGTGACACCTGAGGCTCAGTTTCTTCCCAAATGAGACATAAAACTAGAGGAGTCTCATTCCCTGGAGAGAACACACAAAAATGAATGTTTTGCAGTCTGTGCATTACCTAAAAAGCATCTGCCCTACTTAAGACGTCATACACACATTTACAAAGACCAAACTTTATAACTTTAAGCCAAACTTTTGGCATTTGGCCCATTTTCACATTATATTTTGTATATTCTTTGCTTGAACCAACAAAAATTGATATATTGTTTTGAATGCAGTCACATTCACTTTATTTATACTCATAACTGACTGTTGACTATAGAGCTGAATGCATACAACATTGTAACTGTCAAAGCAAATCTTCATACATTCCATGCATGTCAAAGCTACATTATGTCTGAGATATAAACCTGCTTTTGGTGTTAAATATAGCATTGTTAATTTTCCAGCTCCCCAGCAAAAACATGGTCTTCAGAGGAAAGTGCCTGTTGGGGTTTTTTACATATTAGATTTGAACTAATTAAGCATCAGTGTTTCTGGGGAGTATTACAGATGAACATATATAATAAACTATAGATGTGGAACTTTCGTTTTTGCTGTGCCACCAAACTGGTGCTAAATCAGGTCAAATCATTTGGTTTTTGAAGCTGCCTCTAAGTCTGCTGTGTCATTTTGATGTAATGCCTGATGTCTCCTCAGCTTATGTCAGAGCGTTTCTAGGCATTTTGATTGTGTTGTGGAATTATTATTTTTCTAAGAATTGGAACTAAACCCTCAGCTTGTCGTATGTCTTTTACTAAATTATATTCCCTTGCATTGGTGTATACTTTCATGCTGTTTGTATAACTGTAAGTCAATGTCCTGTTTAGTGTCGTGTTGTTCTGTGCTGTGTGAAATATCTTTTAAATAAAGCATTCATTTTTGAATGTAATGACTGCTGTTATCTCTTTTTATGTCTGCCAGAAAAGTTAAAAGGATGTTGTTAGTTTTTATGTAAGTGAAGGACGCAGACAAATAGCCACTTCACTATCCGACTGAGGACCAACCTTGTACGACTACAAGTCATTCAATAAAAAAACACCAGTCCTTAGCTTTCACAGGAGAAATTAGACGCTCAACAGAAATCTCTCTTGTAACCTGATCATGTTTTAAAAAATATATATTAAAAAGGAAGACTGTCAAGATTATTTTTACAGCAAGTACTGTAAACATGGTTAAATATGGGCAAGATCATCAACATCAGTGTGGATAAGTGACTATGGTTTAATACATATAATTTCCTTGGTTTAAAAGAAATAGGGATGCATTGAATTGAAGAAACAAAAAAAAAAACATATTTATGGGAAAGTCTTCTTACACATTAGGATAATAATAATGTAAACAGGTCAAGTGTCATAAATGTTGATGCCAGCTCTTGAATAAAACACGTAATCAAGATAATAGCTAACATACCTTTTTGGCCAATCCCTGACACTCCTGGAGCAGAACGTCCTGTTGACCTGATAATAGACATGTACTTTTGAAGCAAACAGAAAGCACAAAACAACTATGTCAAATAATACATGTCCATGAATAGGAATGATAAATGTTGTGCAATGCTATTTTGTATTGTGTTGTGATGTACTCAATCCAATTAAATGAATACTCAAGGGGGAAAAGAAGATTTAAAAGGCAAGGAATGATTAATACTTAATTAAAACAAATATGAAGACAAACATTCACCATTCACATAGCCAATCTGTTCTTGATGTTCAATGTATAACTTTTGCTTAATGAATAAAAAACTTTGCATTTCCTGTCAACTTTCTTAATTTAACAAACTTAGCAAAATTATGGATTTTTTTCCCCTTAACTTCACTTTGCATCTAAATTTTCCATCTTATATCTTTATTATATGTTGTTTACATAGCAGATACAAAAGGATAGCAAGAGTTGTCTATAGCATCAACACCCATGAAGCTGTGCACACCTAAAATACTAAACTGTACTTACCAACGTTCCCCTGACTGTGTTTTTCTGTGCTTATTTACTGCCACTTCTGGGCTCCCAAGGTAGAGTGGTTGTCCTACAACCGTAATGTTGGTGGTTGAAATCCCGCTTTCCCTAGTTCATCCTGCTGTTGTGTTCATGGGCAAGACACTTCACTCACCTTGCCTGAAACAAATGTGTTAGTGTGATTGTGTGTTTGATGGGGGGCAGAGAGGCCGTAGGCGCAGAATGACAGCCACATCTCTGTCAGTGTGCCCCAGGGCAGCTGTAGCTACAGTAGCTTACCAGCACTGAGTGTGACTGAGGAGTAAATTAATAATGCACCTAATTGCAAAGTGACCTACTTTGAGTACATAGAAAAGCAGTATCTAAGCCCAATGGATTATTGTTATTAACCAGAATTTTCCAAATGAGAGGTTGACCAATATGGGTTTTTCTATGGCCGATGCGATTTTGGATGTTTAATATGAACTGCAGCCTAAGACCCCAAACTGCTACCAGATGGGTGGGGCAGCTGGGGTGCTTCAGTCACATGGTTGCGTACATGTGCCTGGCCAAAAATCGTCATTAAATCGTCTGATTGCCGATTGACTAAAAAAGGCAAAAATCTCAACCTCTTCTTAGGCCTATGATGTTTCCTCTATATTTTTTGGCCTTTTGGCTTTATTAGATAGCACATTGCAGGAATGAGTGGAAATAATGTACATAGTCAGTACAGTAAAAACAGAAAATTCTCTGTTGAGTCAGCTAGTTCTTAATCATTCTCAATCTTTTCCTGTACTTTTAGAGGTTGAAGCATTTGCAGAGGCCAACCATGTTGATGCAAACACTGAACAGCCAGTCTGCAAATACACAGAGACACACAACAGAAGATTTGAGGTGCACACACTTAATTCTCACCTTGCATCATCCTGCCACACTGTATTCTCACCATTGTCTCATCTTCACACTCCTCCCCTCCTCCTTCTCCTTGCAATCTCTCTGTCAGTTGTCGCATGCTCTTTACTCAGTCCTCGCTCTCGCCGTGCCCCATTTCTGCACCATGTCTACGAAACCTCTGCTGACAATAAAGAGGATTGCACTGAGACAGAGGCGCTGACATTTCAAGGCTGCTGCAAGCAATCTGTCATCCTTAAAGATCTGTAGGGGAATCGTGGATAAAAAAGATGATGGTTGGCAAACACACACGAAAATAGTCAAAACAAATTGTGAAGAGTAAGGATTTAGAGCAAATCCCCCTTGGTGGGAGGCACAACACACGCAAGTTATGCAATGTTGTTTTGTGTTGTGATGAATTCAATCCAATTAAAGGGATACTCAAGGGGGCTTTAAATTACAAAAGAAGATTAAAAAGGCAAGACATAATTAATGCTTTTTAATACTTAATTAAAACACCTATGCAGATACTATCACCACTGTCCTTTATAGCCACATAAGTCTCAAGCTTCTCATATTTAAATTTATTCAATCCCAAATCTGTCCTTGCTGTCCAGTCATAACTGCATTATTTAAGATTTGTTTGTATAATAATTGGGCAGTTACTTACAGTCATATAAGGTTTGGGCACCCCTCTGAGGTTGCATAATAATTTACTCTGTCTTTGCAAAAAAAAAAAAAAAAAACACAGAGGTATGTCATTAATTTTCTAATGACATCTGAGTTCTAGGGTGTTTTCCTAACAACAATTTTAGTGTAGCAGTATTTAGGTGTATGAAATTAAATGAAATATGAAAAAAAAATCCGGTGCAAAAGTTCGGTCACCCTTATAAGTGATTTGAATGCATGTAACTTCTCAAAATGGTAAATGGATGGTAATCAGGAAATGGAAGGACACAGGCAAAGTTGATGTTAAGGCCAGATGTGGCAGGCCAAGAAAAACACCAGAGAGACTTAGACAAGGAATGATGAGAATGGTTAAAGACAACCCACAGATTACCTCCAAATACCTACACTAAGATCATTCTGCTGCAGATGGTCTTTCTGTACGTCATTTCACAATTCAGAACACTTTGCACAAAGGACAGCTGTATGGGAGGGTGATAACACGCAACAGAGTTGCCTGAGGTATAAAAGCTCATTTAGATAAGCCAGATTTATTTTGGAATAACGTGGTGTGGACTGATGAGACAAAAATTGAGCTATTTGGTCATAACAAGAAGCACTATGCATGGCCACAGAAGAACACAGCATTCCAGGGAAAACACTTGCTGTCTGCTGTCAAATTTGGTGTAGGTTCCATCATGCTGTGGGGCTGTGTGGTTAGGTCAAGGACTGGGGCCCTTGAGTTGAGAGATGGATGGATTCCACCCAATTTCAACAGATTCTTGAAGACAATGGTCAAGCATTAGTCACAAAGTTGAAGTTACACTGGGGTTAGGTATTCCAACAGTGACCCCAAACACGGCTCGAAATCCACAAAGGCATTCATGCAGAGAAAGAAGTATAATGTTATGGAGTGGCCATCACAGTCCCCAGACCTGAATGTTGTTGAAAATCTATGGGTTGATTTAAAGAGGGTTGTCCATGTTTTGTAAGGAGAAATGGTCAAAAATACCTTCATCCAGAATCCAGACACTTGTCAGAGCCTATAGGAGTTGTCTAGAGGCCATTATTTTTGCAAAAGGACGCTCAACTAAATATTGATTTCATTTTTCTGTTGGGTTGCCCAAAATATTGCACCAGTCTATTTTTATTATGATCTATATTGCATATTCTCTGTTAATCCAATCATCCTAATTTCACTAATGAAATATTGCTGTATCCATGAAGTATTATATATATATATATATATATATATATATCAAAATTAAGTTGTTGATCCAAATGCCCAACATCTAAAAACTAAATTAAAATAATTAAAATAAAATAAATTAAAAATAATTATAATTATCAGGGGTGCCAAAACTTTTACATATGACTGTATGTGTGTGCAGACAAAGCAAAAAGGCAAGTGGCAATAGTAGTAATAATAGTATTAAATCTATTTAAAAAATAAATAGACAGGTAACAGCTTTTACAGTCACATATAGATGGTCACTGGGCATGGCTAAAAAGGCAAAAATACAAACATTGTTGAGAAAAAATAGCCATCCCTGCTAAGAGTGAGTCTGTCTGTCTGGGCCATTGTAGACGATATGATTTTAATAAGTGGTGCTCATTCATGCAATCCTCTTATTCAGTAATGGACTCACAAAGTCAGCAGCTTCTCTGTGGTGTACAATTTACATGTAAACTGATGCCACTTGTAACCTCATAGTTGTTTATTTGGCAGCCATCCTAATTCTTTTTCTCTTCTATACAAAGACTTTGTCTGGGCACCACCACATACACAGAGTAAATGGGCACCCAGTTTTGACTCATCAGTAGAAACAGTGAAACGTGGCTTAAATTGGAGATGTGCTGGACCCACAATTCTTACTTCCTTTACAGCTTTTTCCTTTTGGGGCCACCAGAGCAAATCACCTGCCTCCAAGCCTGCAGTGGTTTGAATCCTAATTTGGCATTGGTTTATTGTTGGATCCCATTCTATTCCATTTATCTGGGCCTGGGACTGCCACAAAGGATTCACTGGCTTGTGACCCGCTGTGACTTGAACATGGAACATAATGTAATGACAATTTAATATTCACGGCATGCTACATTGAGGGAGATATTACTAAGTATATGGCTCTTTAAGTATATTTACATACAGTACTTCTTAAATACAACTTCTGTGTTATTTTAACTCTGCATGCTGAAGTATTTTGCCCTGCACACAAATAATATGGTGGTGTCGCTTTAACAAAATTTGCCTGTCACAGCTAGTTTCTCACTACTTTTAGCACACTGTTGAGGGATGATTTTATTCTCCCAGGCAGAGAATGGAGGCTACGTAGGAGGGCACATCACCGTCTCTATGCTGGTTTAAATCCTGACAGACAGGCAGAGATACTGGGTTACAGTGTGGGTAATGCATAGCGCCAGTATCAGACCATTAATCTCTGACCTTGTAGTGTATAAAACAGACTAGCCATCTTCAGCATTTGACATGTATCACCCAGAGATACAAGATCACAATTCCTGTCAGATTACCAATCTCTACCTAATTCATAATGTCCCAACAGGAATTGACAGACTGTAATCTCAGGGTAATCCATTGAAGAGATGGACCAACAATGGTAAATGTTTCATCTGTCACTGTCACGGCAACATACACTGAATTATTATGCAATACACAGATGGTCAGATGGCATTAGGGAACTGAACCATTACATTATTTGTGTCCTGTCTTGTATTAACCATAGGTAAATTTAAGCTTCAGTAAGCAAAATGAGGAGATGGATGTAAAAATGTGTGAAAAACCAACAAATGCCTAGGGCCACAAGGAAATGATTGCAATTGTACATTTCAATTTTTACTAAATATTCTTAAATTTAAATTATTAAAAACATGTATTCCCAGTTTTGTTGTGGTTCTCTCCAGGTACTCCAGCTTCCTCCCGCCAGCCAAAGACATGCAAATATAGGTGAGCTGAGGAATTTATTATGCCCCTCATGAATTAATGGTTGTCTGTCATTGTACGTCTCTAAATGTTAGCCCTGCAACTAACTGCCAGGGTTTGTCCTGCCTCAGGTCTGGAGTACCTATGTCAGGCTCCAAATGGCGGCTCCTCTGGGGCCACAAAGTTTCAAGAAATGTTTGCAGTGTGCCCAAGACAAAATTAGACAAATACAGTAGGTACACTACAATGTTTTTTTTAATCTGTCCTGCCAATCCAACCCCCAAAAAGCAGCAGCTACAATTCCTAGTTTTCAAAAGTACCTTTTGGCTGCCCCCTTATACACTGCACATCATTTGCATGTGTACGTTTTTCCCCAGATACCCTTCCTGACACAACTCTCTCAATTTATCTGGGTCTGTCACATTTCATGGCTGAAGTTACTGGGTCCACGTCAAAGAATTTAAGCCCTAACCTTCCACACCAATGGCAGGGAATGATGTGAATCCTTTGCCAACATTTTTCTCTGTATTGTTGGCTGCCAACTAAAGTGAACTTCAAAGTAATACAACCTAGACAACAAGAAAAATACTTTTATCCAACCACTGTTTCAAGCATTTGTGCATTTCTACATGCTTTATCCATAATTTAAAAGGGCAGAAAATGACTGATGTCCGGACACCTTCTATGAACATTTTCTGACCATAGCACTGCTTAAAATCCCCAAATGCACCTACTCATCACTTTCCCTGTTCAACACGAGTAATCCACCTACTCAGCCTCCACAGTCACATGGCAGTCTACCAGGATGCTTCCACACACTCAAAAGGCCCATCCAAAATCCCCACGGAGGCTCCATCTGGACAGGAACACGCTCTGCTCTTCCTCCGTCTCCATCACCCACTCAGCATCTCAGACTCCTTCCTCCGACGCCTTTTTCTCAATGACTGTTACTCCGATGGATGTAAGTGGCCTTGTAAGGGGCCATTACAGTGATTAGGGGTGTAACAATATGTTTTTGCAAGGACATGATATGTTTTGATTACAATGAATTTGATATGATTCAAGAACAATATAACTGAAGATAAAGATAAAAAGCAATGATCAGATTTTTATTAAATTTTCAGCAAAAGTCAATCTTATGTTTTCAGACATGACAGCAAGTCATCTGCCTCCTTGCATATTGATTTGACATAGTTTTTACAACCCTCTCCAACTGTCTTTGCTTGGGACCAGCACAAACAGTACAATAGCTTGTGACCCCTTGTGTCTGGATTTTAAAGGAAAGGTCAATGACGCTTTGGCCATGAATAAGGATCACTGTCTGGAGCTAGGAATCCTTTTTTAAAGGATTCCATATTGCGAGATAGGGCTACAGCCACAAGTTGTCAGTAAAAGAACAAATGATTAGTTTTATTGGATTCTTGGATGAATTGTAGACAAGGTTTTTTTTTTTTTTTAAATGGTGGCTTGGTAAATTACCATTGTGAGGAGTAAAAAGGTTTGAAACTCAATCAAGCACAGCAGGGTTTTTTAGGAGATTTTCCTTACCAAGAAAGAGGGTCTAAGGACAGGGGATGTCCTGGGAATGTTTAATTATTGTTTATGTTTGATTGTGTGATTAATTGTTTGTAAAGCCCTTTGAGGCAACTGCGGTTGTGATATTGGGCTATATAAAGAATTATAACAGAACTGAACTGACCCCCTGAACAAGAAGATCCTAAATTTGAGAAGTTTGCACTGAGAAGAACAAGGCTGACCACTGACTCATGCCACCACACTGAGTATTACATTTTCACTATTGAGTTAGAGTGAGAAAAAAAAAAAAAAAAAAAAAAAAAAACAAACTCATAAATCATCAGCAGCTACTTTAGTATGAATTATTATTCTCTCGGCTCTTTATAAATCCCAACAAGCCAGACTTAGCCAGCAGCACTTGACTTTTTGGCATCAGAAATGTAATATTTATGTAGTCAGAGAGCCACAGGTGTTGAAGAGACAGTGGCTGAACAACACAGAAGCCCAGAAGGGAAACTTCTCATTCATATTCTGTTCAGGTAAGCAGCATGCGTGTTCATATGTTGTAGTGAAACCCAATCTCACTGCAGCAACTCGGCAAATGACACTGAGACTGACATTGTGTGAACACTGTAGACATAAAAAGGTGCCCTTGCAATGAGGAGACTGTCAGAATACTACTCACTGGTGCAGCAGGATATAAAGGCAGTCTTGACTTGATGATGTGAGGAATTTTGCTTCACAATCACCATAAAACTGTAAAAAGGCAAAACACAGTGTATGAGCAAATAGCAACCAAAAATACAGTAGTTCAATGTAGCACGCTAGTATGCTAGTTACTACGTTTATTAGCTTATAACCAAGTAACAAGGCTAATATACTGTAGTCTACATGTATTGGTTAACAAAAATCATTAAATATAAAATATTACAAAACAAATATCCAGTGTGACAATGTATGAAATTAATACAAAAAACAATGCTTAGACAATGTTTTTCCATGTGGAGCGTATAGCAAAAGACTTTGACTGTACAACCACAAGAGGGCACTATAAACCACAAGGAAAGAAATTAACCAAAATGCCTCAAAGGGCAGAATAATAAAATCAGAAAAAGAAGTCAAAAAATGTTTATAAGTGTATTATTATATCTTCTTTTTCTCCTTTTGCCGTGCTTTCTCTTATGCATCTGCCTTGGACCTCCATAGTGGCAGCACTAGCCTCAGCATCATTGCACCTATATACTCACTATCCTTCCTCAGTACATGTCCAAAACCATCTCCATCTCATTACTCCCAAAGAGAACCTCAAAAGTCCATACAACATCACTGGACTCACCTTTGTCTTGCACCTTTCTTTCCATCCTTTCATACTGTTATATCAATCATACAACATAGCTGGCACTTTTTTCCAGCTTTGTGGATCTTGTTAGGCCTATAAAGCTCTAGATCTCATGTGACTCCAAAGCAGGAAAGAGTCAGACATCTAAAGTTGTCAAAACAATTTCATTCTACCGTTAAAAAGCTGTGTCAAAAAAATCAATATCACCAACCCTTATCATGCACCAGTTTATAAAAGAGCTGACACTGATCTCTCTAGTCTACAGTATACAAGCGCTCAAAAGCTATTCATTAGTAGTTTTATTTTGTAATGCTGGCCAGTATAAAAATGATGTGTTAGTTCTTTAGTTCACTACACTACAGCTATCATTTGCACTGCTATATAAAGCTCAGTGCTTCTGTAGATATCATTTTCAGTAGCATCCATCAGTGTTCAGAGGCATAGCTTTCCTGCCAACATGTCACAAACAATTGATTTCAGTATAGGGTGATCTCCCAGAGCCTTATATATAGAACTCAATAGGATGAAAGAAAGTTATCTTACTTCTGTTACTTCCTAGTACGCCTCCAAATACAGCCCCAAAATATGTGTTGATGTAAAGGTTGTATAGCGGTTCTGTCTTTTAGCAGTGTAATTACAGTTCTAAAATAAAAAAGATTTAACAACTATAATAGTATACATATGGCTCCAAGCACATCTCCAGGTTAACCAAGGCTTTTTTTGACAGGGGGATCCTTGAGTCTTTCATCACTGAGCTAGAGGCTTGGGGAGTGGACAGGGATTCCAGTAGAAAGGTGTGGGAAGCTTTTTGGCAGTTGCCGGGGACATTAGTTGGAAATTGTAGGCGTTGAAAGATGCTCCACAGAGTACTGAAGCTAATAGGCGTTTTAGAAAAGTAATATTTTTCATTTAAACTTCAAGGGTGGGTCAACTTATGTCAAAATAAATCAGATATGTGGCAG
Organism: Bostrychus sinensis; assembly: GCA_020698575.1. Lineage (NCBI taxonomy): Eukaryota > Metazoa > Chordata > Actinopteri > Gobiiformes > Eleotridae > Bostrychus > Bostrychus sinensis. The sequence continues at coordinate 24,963,454 of CM036253.1, read as the reverse complement.
TGAATTTTTTTTAAATTTATTCTCATTGTCTTTTATTCTAATCATTGTAATGTATTTTGAGTTTAAGGGTGTTGGATATTTCAGATTACAACTGTACATAAAGTCCTACCGCTAAAGTTGCTATTTCTATCATGGAAACTGCTGGTACATTTCTGTAGCAAAAAAGAAAAAAAAAGATCCAGCTTGTTGAACTATTTTTAAAGATGCATATGAGACAGAAATTGGGGACCAGCTGTAGCAGAAGGACATTATCAGTGGAGTCTGGAAAAGCCTTAAAACCATCACAGAACCCCGGGTCCGAGGCTGTACAGGGTGTAGTTTTCAGTAGGTTTGATCAAGCACCTACACTTTAGTCACACTTTTATGTTATTGAGTCCACAACATGTCCTCTCACAACTACTGTAAAGGGTTTCCCACTTCATATGCAAACAGACTGACCCACACACCCACTGATCCTTTACACAACAAAGGGAGGATTTGAAAAACAAAGCACATGATGAGTAAGAACTTGAATTCACATTTTACTTACAAAATGGTCATCTTTAGAGTCCTACAAACTTGACCAGACCAGCCAGCTCTGTGGTAGCTGGGCAGGCCCAAGTCAAACAATGCTTCTAGTGCTACTTGTAATGAACAGAGGTTGAGAGCTTATGTGCATTTTATTCAGGCTACATTTTCTAAAACATGCCTTTTTTAAGTTTCTAAATGACAAATGAAGTAGATAGAATACTTGGGCTGAAATCAGAAAATCTTGGATTCAAGCAAGTGAGGGCAGTAGTAGTAATAGTAGTAGCCAGTAGTGGTTGATTTTACTGTTACATTTTACTGTTATTTTACAAGTACTTGATTAACCTTTCACTAAGGTACTTTTTTGAGTACTATTATTATTAAGTACAGATTTTGAGTATTTTTTTTAGGAAAAAAATTATTAAAAAGTAATATACTTTTTCATGGGGGTTTTATGAGAGTTTAGCTTAAATGTTAAAATTAAAAATAAGCAACTTTAATGCAGCATTTTATTCACATTATCCTTGTCATCCCTCCAAATGACAAATGTCAGTTATTCACTCCCTACACAGAGGTACTTGCTTGATCATTTTTGGCATTTAATAAAGCATGTTTGGTTCATGTAATTCAAGATGTCCAAAAGCCTGACTTATGTTTACCTGCCTGGTCCTGCATGTACTGTAGCTATTTAGAAAGTCAATGAAATGTAGATTCTAAGGGACATAGTTGCCCTAAGATGTTATTGTTGCATTAGGAACAAAGAGTAACTGTGTAGCCTGAAGATGTATGCCAAATGCTGAGTGGGGGAGTGTGAATATGACTGTAGTGTGAGATTGCTGACTCATAGAATGTGCGAAATGCAACAGTTCTAAAATTATTATTGGACAAAAGCATTTTTTGTGGAAGGCAATTGACTGTAGGCCTATTTAAATACGTTCAGTACCATTACTGAGCTTGTTTGTAATCCTGGCATAAATGTTTAGTGTCGTGAATGAGTGTGTCTGTGAGTAGACCTGTTTAAAAAGGCTTCTATCCTGGTGTTTTCTCCTCCAAATATTTTCAGAGCAGGCACACTGGTGTCCCCTGAGAACTCTCTATGGAGTCTATGCCATCTGCAGACAGTCAGAATGGTGCAGTGGTGAAAATCAAATTCAGACAGTGTACAGTGTGCAAACTATACTACAAAATCAACTAATTCCTGCTGTTCTGATTATGTTGACAAGCATGATTCACTACAGGTCACCTTTTGAGTAAAATAGATATTTAAGAACGTCACGTGTCTTATAGTTTTGGCAACCTGATAGCCTGTTTCATCTTGTTACGGTACTTTTAACTTTTAATTAGATACAATTTTAACTGCCCCATCACATAAAACCCCTACGTTAGGTTGTAATTCCTACAGCTGATAAACCTTAATTAGTAACACTTTGCTGGATAAAGACTATGAGCCGAGTTTTTTTTTTTTTTTTTCCCCCTCACAGATCCCCAACATCCAGAGCAGCGCAGGCGGAACCACTCCCACCTCCATCCTCCCCGGCTGGCTTTTAAGAAAGGACTTCCTGTTTCCTTGCATATCCAAGAGAGTTACTTCTGGTTGTTGCTCGTTGGATGTTTGATTATTTATCAGGTTAGTAAACGATAAAACGATAGAAAAGTGGCGTGTCGAGGCTACGCTTTAGGGCTCTGGAAGTATATGAGGCTTTTGTTAACGTTATAAAAGGATCTTGGTCAAATGCTGATGTTTAAAAGGCCTCTGTTGTGAATGGCGCGGGATGCGCCAGCGCCTGAAGTCTCGTAGTAACTTGTTACAGATACCTCTCACGATTTTAAGGTAAATATGTTTTTTCCTGTATTTATCTTCGTCAATGTATAACGTTACTTTTATTTAAGAATATATATCCAATGATTGCATAAATAAATGTAAATAACGACGGAACTGTGTGTGCAAAGTGTGCGTGTGACCAGCGCGGCCATTGTGCTTTGCTATTTTCTAGACCTGCGGCGCATATGCAAACTCACTTGCAGCTTTTAGAGCTAGTCCAGAACTATGCCACTATTATAACAGCTAAAGATTACTTAATGGCCTAAATTAATTGTGTGTTCTGGGGTCAGCGTAGAATAACCTGATCACAGTGTTGCGTTGTTTCTTCCATAGCGCCAGACAAGCTGGTAGGTCGGTCGTTAACAATGATCATGGACTACGAAGTAGAAGACTTTCCAGGCAAATGCAGGGGCGAACGCTTTACTGCAGAAGAAACAAATGTACTAGTGCGGGAGGTGAGAGCACGGCAGCACATCATCTACGGCAGCAACAGACATCCACCAAGGGTTCAAGAGGTGCGTAAAAGGAAATACTGCATTCATCTCATACCTGTGACCCCTAGTTTTCACTAAGCACAAATAATAAAATGGTAGTATTGCTGGATCATGTTTACATGCGGCTTCTTCTTGGCATGAAACTTGGAACTTGTATTTGTGCAAACTGTCCACAAACATTGACTTCTAAAGATCACAAACATTTCATACCCAATACTAATAATAGTCTAATACAGTATAATACAGTCTTTTTTATATCCAGTTATCTTACTGAATTGTTGCCAAATGACTTAATTGGTAGCAAAATGTTAACTCACTTATTATCAGCTGCTAATGCAACACATGTGTTATCCCTGTCCCAACGTTTTTGAGACTTGTTGCTGATTGGCATTAAGTTCCAAGTTAGCTGCATATTTTATTAAATTGTAAAATTAAAAGTTGTTTGTTCCGTTATTTAATAAAAATACCAATTGAGAGATTTATTACTTTAATTACATTTCATTATTCCAACTTTTAAAATTTTATTATTCTTGTGCATTTATTCATTAATTGATTTATTTTTGTACAGGTGAAAATGGCGTGGGCTGAGATTGCAAGAATTGTTTCATCCATTGATGGTATTGCAAGAACAGGAGAAAAATGCAGAAAACGATATAATGATGTTAGAAGACGAGGAAATCAAAAGATGGCTGCCCTCAAAACTAGAGAATACCCTCAAAGCACCACAGGGGATGCAGAGAACAACTCCAATTCTTCTTTCCCTAGTGAGGACAAGTCCCGAGTATTTGGTGGGCTAGAGATTGGCTTTCAAGGTAATAACTGAATTATAACAACTTTTGTAGAAGGTTTATTTCACAGTAGCATATATAACAAGGACATAGAATAATAATGGAGTGTAATTGTCTTGTAGCTCCGGTGAAGAAGGAACCTGAAGTCAAATCTGATTCGGTGGAGCACGAGTCAGACACAGAGGAAGACGATTACAGAGGGGAGCAGCAGGTATCAATGCGGAGTCGAGCCCCAAGCTGCCCCAGAACAGCCTCTGTGAACACTCTCCGGCCTGAGGACCACCCATTCTTAGATTTGCAGCAGAGTGGGTTTAACATGCTGGAGAGAGAACTGCTTGGAGTAAGGCAGTCCATTTCCTGCCTGAACACTCGTCTGAACCGCATTGAGGTGCTGCTCCGGCCCATTGGACACATTGCAGACAGTTTGGGACGAATAGCAACTGCCGTGGAGCGCCTCACATCACAGTAATGACTGCTCTCCTGAACAAAACTGTAAACCAGAGAAAAATAATTTTAAAGACAGTATAGATGATGATAAAGAAATGTTTCATGTTTTAATAACAGCTTTGATCAGGTTAATGCAGAATGACTTTGCAATTGTAGTGTCACATTTTAAAATTTGTGAAAATTTTGGGAGTTGACAAATATGCTGCTGGCTTTGACTACGGGGGGTATTCCATGAAAGTAACTTAACAAAGAACTCCTTCCATGCCAAAATCTTAACTAGAGTTAGCATAATTTTGGGACATTTGGCTAAAGTGGACTATCTGTGACTACCACAACAAGACTAAAGCGACAAGCTACAGTTATGCTATGCTTCGGATGAATACGGTGGAGCGATGACTCATTGAAGCCTTAATGATAAGTATGATGTGAAAACGTACCCCTCTATGCACATCCCTTTAAAGCACGAGTAGTCTGCCCAAAGAGAGCGAAAGTAAAGCAAAAATACTTATGAATGAGCGAAATGTGACATGCTTACTGCTCATTGTATTAGGTGCAGTTTATTGTAAAAAAGTGCACATTTTAAATCCATGGCATAGAAACAGAGACCAGCCAAAAGCTCCCAGACACATGTATGAGTTAATTTAAATAAAGAATGACTGAACATTTTGAAATCTAATTTTTCTTAATATTTTATCCAGAAACTGTAGCAAAAAAAAAAACAAAAAAAAACGTGAAGACATGGCCTTAAATATTTAGATTAATATGATCTATTTAGCCATTGTAAGTTGGCTAAATGTTATTTTTGTTCTTAGAAGTTGGCCTACACTTCACTAATGCAATATAATCACTTGATGTGTAAAATTTTGAACAATGACTTAAGTGATGAAAAGAGCCTAAATTCTCCAAAAGTGACTTCCTATACTACAGCACTTTCTATGGTGATTCAGTCTTGCTCATTATAAGAACATAAATTGGGATAAAATGAGCCAGACTTATCACATGTCTAGCTTTTTGAGTTGGCTTGCTTCATGGAATACCCTTTTTTAACTTTCTTAGGTTCTAACATTAGAGGCCTTTCCAACAATAGCTTTGTGTTTTTATTTCAATAACTTTTACCTAGCAAATACAGCACATGCACACTTATAGTGAGGTAATGTTTTCTAAGCAAGTCTACAGTGTTGCTTGTAGTTTAGACATGCATCTAGCTTGAAATTACATTGAGTTTTATAGTTGGAATACAATAAAAAAATTCTGAATGTTCGATTGAATTACCCAGCTATTTTTCACATAGTTTTTGTGCCAGCTGAGCTCTCCTCAGTAGTGCCAATGAGGATGTTTTTGGGTCAGATACAGGCAGCTGCATAGCAGTATCCACTTTCCTGATTCCCTTTATTGTATCTTCATCAACATCCAGTGGACATCCATGACGAAGAGCTATGTTATGCAGCACGCAACTAGCCACAAAGAAAGTTCCAACTTTCTTGGGGTTGTATTGTAATGTGCCAGCTGGCTTATCCAAGCATCTGAATCGCTTTTTCAGCATCCCAACTGCTCTCTCCATTACACTGAATGTTTCTAAATGTTTTATGTTGTATGTCAATTCTGATTTTGTCTTGGGCCTGCTGAATGGTGTTAACAGCCATGTTTTTAGTGGATAGGCAGTGTCCCCTAACAGCCATTCCTCTGGAGGTGGATCCTTCTGGAAGACTGCGGGGATCACTGATTTATCCAGGATGAAGGAGTCTAAGCTTGACCCCGGAAAACTGGCAAATACATGAGTAATTTTACATGATGCATCACAAATGACTTGAATGTTGATTGAGTGGTTTCCTTCATTATTCATGTACGCCACAGCATTCTCCACAGGAGCACGCAGTACCACATGTGTGCAGTCGATCACACCCAGGACGTCTGGGAATCCAAATTTATCCATGAACTCCTTCTTCACCTGTGCTCGCCTTTCAGTTGTGCTGGGGAATTCAATAAACTCAGCAGCATGTCGCACCAGGGCCTGTGAAACTGCATTGATGGCAGCACTCACAGCAGACTGGGAGATACCTCCAGTAGAACTCAGGGGATGCTGGATTGACCCCGTAGCGAAGAAATGTAGTGCAGAAGTGACTCTGACAGCAACAGGGATTGAGTATGGACAGCTGGACGTCTTAGAAGACAGCTCATCAGCCAGAAGGTGACAGACATCAGTAACAACCTGGCGAGGTAGGTGCAGAGTGCGAAGGCATTCGTCCTCTGAGAGAGACAGGTAAGTTGTTCTTGCTTTGTGGACCCTCTGCTTCCTCTTCCTCACACCAATTCTCATACCTAACAGGTACTCCATTTAACTGTGCAAATCAAAGATAAATGAAAGAAAGTCACCAGTGTTTTACTATGAGAGTCAATAAGTGAGGTTGTAACTTACATTATGTTGCTGTTGCAGAAGCTAAAGATGACACACCTTTTGAGATGTCTTAGTTGTGTTCCTCAACTACATATCCATGTGCTGAGGAGCTTTAAAATGGCTGAATGGATAAAGGCGGAACAGAACTCAACGGGGGAGGGGCAGAGATTTTAGAGCCTATCCCTTTTGTTCAGGGCTTGGGCCCACTAGTTTAACAGGATGATTTGTGAATCTTATTTTTTACTTCACCCCTTTCTAATTTCTTGTTTGGTATAAATGTACCTATTTTTTCCACCTGCGTGTTTCTAAAACATTAATTTGCAAACACTTTAATTCAATTGTGCTAAAAATATTTATAATTAATTTAAAATATTTACATATAAATTACTTTCACTACGTTGACTTTTTTTTAATCACTGTAATAGCTTAGCCAAGAAAACTGTTGTGCCTGTATGTTTATATACGCCGTTAAAATCTGCGCGCTTTATCAATAGTTTCTGAGTGATTCACATCTTTCCCCTTCTTCTCAAACTCAAATGCGCTTGGCCACGCCTCTTTTTCAGATCAAATTCCATGGGCGCTCAGGCGGAAGGGAATGTGTTGTTTTAAGACTGCAACATATGTAATATTTAATATCAATGCCAAGTTTTATAACGGTACAATCAGCGTTGGTTTTACTGCAATAGCAAAGAGCACAGACGGTTGCTGTTACGCGCTGATTTGCACCGCTGCAGCGCCAAGTTCTGTCACTCGGCATACATCCCCTCTTCTGTAACTCACTCTTTTCTAAGGTCCACTCTCATGTCTTGCCTCTTTCCCTGTTGTTTTGCAACTTAATTAATTCATCAAATCCCACGACTTCTTTCCTGACTTTAACACAGTACTTTTCCTGTTTATGCGCTCCTTCTCCCTCTCGTGATCAGCTGTAGCCATTCCAGGTAAAGAAACCACAGTACAGCTTTCTATCCACTTGTTATTGAGAAAAGGTGATTACTGATCTTGTTATGAGTCAAACTGTTACTGGCGGCTTGTGTTTGATAGAACTTCCAGCAATACAAAGAAATTTTGTAAACATCGGCGTAGTAAAAGACAAGTAAAGGAGGATTAATGCAAAGACAACCTGAGACATTTCTCATCCATTTGAATTGGTTCAGGTGACTTTAATAGCGTGACTTTAGACATCCCCAACAATTTCATTCATTCTGTATGCAGATCATTTTCAACTCTTGGCGAGAGTGAGTTCCCCTGGCGCGGGCGGGGCTTAAGGGCACACTGTATTCAAAAGTGACTGAAAAATTAGTACCCTCCCCCTTCAAGGGTCATCCCTTTTCTCCACCACAACCACAGACAGGCATGAGGCACATGGGGCGGATTGTGATTAACGTGGCGGATTGCCCGCAATCTCGTAGGGGTGAGCGCTTTACTGCAGAAGAAGTCTCTCTACTCGTCCAAGAAGTTACGCGGCGCAAAAAGATCATTTACGGCAACTTCAAGCAGCCTCCACAGCCACTGCAGGTACGTTTGACTCCAATACTGCTCTGCAGTTTGTGTCCATTTCTTTTCAAACACTTCCAAACACTATTGAGCAACAAGTAGACTTGATAAACAACAATAAAGCAAGTTTTGTAACCGTAATTCTTCTATCAAGCTGAGTTACATTAGCCCTAAAAGTGGACAAACTAAGTTGAATAATATGGTGCAAGGCTGAATGGCGGTAGTTTACGGTAACCACGTGATTTATGGCGGCCAATCACAGCAGTGGGATTTGAGAAAGCCAGGCGTGATATATAAATGCTAAACAAATGAAAATAAAACTGACTCTACGCGCTTCTTTTAAATGGTTAGCATCTTTGAGGACGCCAAATTATCAAATTGTGGTACAGATTTATAGTTTGCGAGAGACGGAGGAACAGCAACCTTTCCAGGGAGCAGTGGGGGCGTGTGCCTGTTTTTGTGTGCCCCTGCTGTGAATGGAAGGACACTGGTTGCTAGTTGTTTGCTACCAACAATGCTAGATGCTTTCCTAATCTGGTTTATACGACAATTGAACCAAAATTTGTGTCGCTATTCAGCAACATAAACTGGGTCCCACAATCAAACCAGCTGAGGACCACATTTATATTATTTAGGTGTCTTAAGCACTTTTACTGGCCATTTTAGAGCACCTCCCTTAGCTGCTTTAACCCTCAGGCCCTCCTTTAAAAAAATCACGTTCTTCCTCTTAAAGCCCTAAAAGGGCTGGCCTACAGTCAGTGTTATCTAATGGGAATTATGGGGGAATTATTTCCCACAATGCAATGAGAGAATGTTGGATCTGGTGGTGATATTTTTTTTTTTTTTGTGTGTGTGTGTATTTTTTAGCCTCTAACTGACAGTGTTACAGAGGAATTAACATGTTTTAACATTTCTGTATTGCAATGGCAGTAGAGTAAAAATAAGTGATGTTAATGTAAGTCATTGGGACCAAAAAGAGCTTTAAGTGGAAGAAAGTGTTTTTTGCCCAGACAGTTAAAACATTTTTTTCAGTGTGACTCTGAAATTTAAAAATTAATTTATAAATTAACATTTTTTTCAAATATCATCACCCTAGCATAAGAAATGGCAAAATGAGAGCAAAAAATACATTTGAAAAGCCCTAAAAGGGTGCCAGGAGGGCCTGAGGGTTAAAATGCTTGGTAATTTAATTAAATAGATTTATCTTTTGTTTATGTTGTACACTCATATCTGAACCAATGCTAAAGAAACTTATTTGTTATCTACAGGTAAGGCAAGCATGGCAGGAGATTGCTGAGATTGTGTCCTCACTGTCTGGCATTGAAAGAAGTGCTGACAAATGCAGAAAGCGATTTAACGATATCAAGAGAAGGGGACCAAAGATGGCAAGTGGCCGAAAGCGCGGGCGCCCTCCCAAATATCGCCCAAAGATCAATGATATTTATCCAACAATATCCAACAAGAATGTGGAGCCAGAGGATTTGGAGTTTGAGGTTGGCTATCAAGGTAATGAAATTGAATTGATTGTAATGTTTAATAATAAAAAATATCCGGGTACCCCTAAGTTCTTAATAGTATTTAAATTTAAAATTATAAATTTGATTTGGCAGTAAATTCTATTTTCAGCTGAATTAAAAAGGTCTTAAAATCTAAAATTTTACCTGGAATGTAATATGTAAATTCAAACTAAATTAGTCATAATAATAAGTCAAACACTAATTGTGTTTTGTCATTTCTTTCTGTATAATCCAGCTCCTTTGGAAGATGACCCTGATTATGAGCCTAGTCCAAAAAAGAAGGAACTGGTGAGCAAAGTAGAACCTAAAGACCCAGTGAGCAAAGTAGAACCTAAAGTACTAGTGAGCAAAGTAGAACCTAAAGTACTAGTGAGCAAAGTAGAACCTAAAGTACTAGTGAGTAAAGTAGAACCTAAAGTACTAGTGAGTAAAGTAGAACCTAAAGTACTAGTGAGTAAAGTAGAACCTAAAGTACTAGTGAGTAAAGTAGAACCTAAAGTACTAGTGAGTAAAGTAGTTGAACCAGAGCCACCACCCTCCAACACTCTCCTTACCAAAGCCAGGACCACAACAGGCGGCCACGAGGAGCACCCCTTCCTGGAGCTGCAACAGGGAGGCTTCGACATGCTGCAGAGGGAGCTGTCTGGATTTCAGGAGAGCATGTTGAGCCTGAACACTCGCTTAAACCAGATTGAGGTGATGCTGCGGCCCATCGGACACATCGCAGACAGTCTGGCGAGGATAGCAGGTGCTGTGGAACGCCTCACGTGTCCTCCAACCAATGATTTTTTAAATACCCTCTAAAGCTGTGTTCTTTATTACCTCAGTAGGGGCCTAGTTGATGTGGGAGTATGTGTCAGCACGGCCCCTGTATGGAGCAGCAGTCAGGACCACCAAAACATGCTTTTGATATTATACACTAGACTAACCACTACCAGTACAAGAGTTTTACACAGAGAAGGCTAATTTTCATCATATGCTTTATATTCTTTTTTCAGCCTTGCAGCTCTAACCTCAGCATCCCTTTACCCATATATTCACCATCCCGCTCTATGTGTCCATACCATCTCAGTCTGGGCTCTATGACTTTATCTCCAAAACATCTAACATAAGCTGTTAATTTGATTTACTAATTTCTAATCCTATCCACCCCACTCCTAAAGAGAAGTTCAGCATCTTCAGCTCCACTACCTGCCTCCTTCTTTACCTCCTTTATTGCTGTAGTACATTTAGTTACATTGTTTAGTCTCATTCCAGAGCTCCTGTCTGCTTCTCCAAACAGTGTGTTGTCAACTCTTGTATGTATGGTATACATTAGCTATGCACAATCTTGTGTAACATTTATGAAATACTTAACTAACCCTTTTAATTACTTAGTTTAGAATATTGTCTTTTTTGTCATGTTTTTTTTTTATTATGTGGCCTTAAAATAATGTTGAAACACTGTACTGCATACTGTATGAGCTTGCTCTACACTTTGTCACAAAGCTTGTTCATTATGTTTTTGTTGAACTTTTATGACAGAGCTGAATGTAAAGAACAATTATTTTTAAATGTCTAACCAAAAATGTAGTGGCAGTACAGTCAGAAGAACACTGCATTAATTTCATTTTTACAAGTTCTGTTTAATAAACATTTATGGAATGTGGTGTTGACACAATATACTGTGCCATTATTCGACAAATGAATTGTGCAGATGATCTTGGTGTACCTTTATGTCATTATGGTATGTTCTAAGATCCAACAGACATTTTCAAGGTGTAAAAAGTCAGCTCCTACTGGTCATTTGCTATAACATACAGTGGCAAGAAAAAGTATGTACCCCCCCCTTAACATTTTTCTTTTATTGTTGGCTTACAACCTGGAATTTAAATGGATCATTGAGAGGTTCATGTCAGTCACTTTACATCACATGACAACTATGAAAATGCAAAAAAATATATATATATTGTAAAACAAATCAGAAATTCAGAAATATGAAAGAAACAGAAAACTTGAGTGTGCAAAAGTATGTACCCCTCTTTTAAAGAGGCCCCTAAATGAGACCCAATGTTACTCAGCCTCAGAAGTCACAGAAATAGTTAAAGTTGGCCTGACTGCAATTTAACTGTCATTATGCAACAAAACACAATTTAATTCATCATTACAACATGTAAAAGATAAGGAACCACACCAAACCTGCCTAAAGAGGGCCATCTAAAACTCACAAACCGGGCAAGGAGTGCATTCATCAGAGAGGCAACAATAAGACCAAAGGTGACCCTGAAAGAGCTGCAGAGCTCCACAGCAGAGACTGTTGTATCTGTCCACAGGACCACTCTGAACCATACACTCCACAGAGCTGGGCTGTGTGGAGGAGTGGCCATTGCTTAAAGAAAATAATAAAACATGTTTTGTGCTTGCCAAAAGGCACGTGGGAGACTCCCCAAACACAAGAAGGTCCTCTGTCCAGATACAATTGAAATGAGCCATCAATGAAAGATGCTATGTGTAGCACAAACCCAACACCTGACTGTGACCCCCTCTCTAAAGTGAAGCCTGGTGGATGGCAGTGTCCTGCTGTGGGGATATTTGTCATTGGTAGGGACTGGGAAACTGCTCAGAACTGAAGGAATGAAGGATGGAGCTAAACACAGGACATTTTTTGAAGAAAACGACTCAAATTGTGTTGTACAATGCATCCAGCCTGAAGGAGCTTGAGCTGTTTTTAGATGAAGAATGAGCACAAATCCCAGTGATTTTATAAACCAACCTCATAAACACTTATAAACACAAAGTTGGAGCTGAAAGTCCTTCAGAATGTGGTTCTACAGAGTACTAACTCAAGTTTTCTCTTTTTCTGTCATATTTCTAATTTGCTTCACAATACTTTTTTTTTTTGTTTTGCATTTTCATAGTTGTTGTCATGTGATGTAAAGTGACTGACATGAACCTCTCAATGATCCATTTAAATTCCAGGTTGTAAGGCAACAATAAAGGAAAAATACTAAGGGGGTACATACTTTTGCTTGCCACTGTATTTACCCAACCATAACATGAAATTACATATAGGGCTTCCCCAAGGTCTTAAGATGTTACATTTGATACTTAAAGCCTTAAAATAGTTATTTTAAAGAATGTTTTGTACATCTAAGCATTTTGTTTTTATATCTCTATGATTTTGCACTCAAGGAGCATGTTTGAAGGGCAGAGCTTCTATTCGTATTGAATGCTTGTGAACTTCATGCCCTCAAGCAGCTCAAAAATGACATGATTTTATACTTGAAATTACTGCATTGGCTCAGGAACACTTTTAAAAGTCATTGTCTGTAAATATAGTTTGCACAAATGTATTGTAAGTTAAAGATAAAGGTATCTGCGACCATGATCCCAAAACACAATTGTCCTCTCTGGAACAATTTAAGTTTCAAATTTTGATTTGTCTGGCCATAGAACAATTTTTTCATTTTGCCTCAGACCCTGATGCTTCTGGATTGTGTAAACATTGTGTACATGTTTATTTTTGATGATGCTGGGAAACTTTGGCATTTGTGCCTGTGTCATGCAAGTCTCCATGCTGTTCCTAATGTTAATTAACATTGTTAATGATGTCCATTTACTCCAGAGATATGCATTGTTGTTTTTCTGCTCCCTTTTTTATCCATTTGGGGTTGCCACAGTGAACCAGTTCCGCGGTGATTTGGAAGGTTTTTGCACCGGGTGCCTGTCCTGGTTCAACCAGCCACATACACTCACTGGAGTAGGCAATGTAGAAAAAGTATCTTGCCTAGGAAGAGAAGGTATACGCTTTGAGCAAGATTTGAATAGCTGATCCCTTGGGTGGTGGGTGGACACTTTACCCACTAATGATGAAAGTTAAATTAAATGCTTACAATTTTTCACTGTGTACTAAATATATATTTGTTTAACTCTGAACTGAACTACTAATACAAATTAACTTTTGTATAATGTAATTATTTGATGTAGGACTATTTTTTTCTAACTGTAGATGTGAATTTTGCATTAAATTCAGATAGTTTTAAATTTAATCTTGTGGTACCTTTAAGACAGCTATAGTCATTCTAAGTTGGTCTGCAACTTTGAATTTAGCACAAGATAAGCCAGTAGTACTCTAAATCTATTGGTCTCCTCTTTACCACGTCAAATCTTTGCCTTTGCTTATTTCTTTCAAGCTATCCCATTGCCTCCTCTCCTGTCTGGACCAGTTAATCCACCTCATCCTTCTCCCACATTTATCCAATCCCCTTTTTACTCTTTTCTCTCCCAGATGAAATATTTATACCCTCCATACTGGCAGTGTAGCAGCAACAGCAGAGCCACAGGAGTCAATGCTTTCAAATACAACGGGGCTGCAAGCTTAAGAGTAAGAGAGGGAATGAGCAAAAAAGCGAGAGAAGAGCATGTAGGTGAAGTATAAAAGAATAGTAGGAAAAGGAGCCATGCCTTGACATCAAACACTAGGCAGTGGATGATGAAACAGCCTCTTTCTCATTGGCGCAAACAGAAGAGCTGCAGAGAAGAGGATGAGAAAGAGCTCATTCAGTGCCCGAAGCGTTTCTCACACCGGTCGACACACCATTAAACACCTCAGCTGATTTGTATGCGCCGCTCACAATCTGCAAAAAACTCCAGCCCATGGGTACTTGTAAGGCAATTTAAGACATTATTACTGAACAGATCGCAATGCACTTGGCTAGTACACTTTGTTTTGTGTTAATCCAACAAAAGTCAGCAGAGATTTCTCACACAAGATGATGAGCATCTGTCAACAACTTCTTTCTGGGGATAATAGAGCCATGTGCCAAGAAGAAAGACAAAAAATTCTGCACAATAATTTTGTGATTTTGCCAAAAACTGAAGTTCAAAAATAAAAGAAAAAATGAAAAAATATTATATTATTATTATTATATATTATATTATTTTTAAGCATATTTGTATTTGCATGTAGAAATAGAAGTACTCTATATCCGCAGCCAAAGCATTTGCCCTGTCTCACAATGGAACTGAATCCTTGGCCTGTCTCTTTCCCTGATGCAACCCCTCACCCCCGGCCAAAAAAAAAAAAAAAAAAAAATCCTGGATCCAGACCAACAAAAAAGTAAAAGTACACAAAAATGTAGGTGTCTACAGATGTCCCCACTAGGCAGGTCCCGTTGTTGTGCCACTTGTGATCTGGAATTGACTTTATTATCCTGAGTGTGCACAACAGAGTCGCTGCCGTCTGCCTGGTTGGCTGATGCCCGTGTGCTCCAATTAGATTCCAAATTCTGGGTTGTTTCCAAGCAACCTACATTAAGCTGCAACCACTGCAAGGGAAACTGGGCTTCAAAGCTTTGAAGGATGCATTCTGAATTTATTTTATGTCAGGAGATTGTTTGTGGATGTGCAGGGAAGAGACAGCTTGTGAAAGAATTAAAAGCAGCACAAATTGTAAACAGCTTTTTATGCTCAGTCACCTGACAATGTGTAATAGGATAAAGGAGCAGGTGTAAAGGGAATATGTATGAGAGAGCGTAGCTTCATTGATCAAACGGTTGTGAATAAAACACGAGGCTTTGAGCAGTGGGCCCTCCAGTGACCAGTGTGTCCCAGTGGAGGAAGAGAAAAGCAAGGAAAAATGGATCACTGAGGTGTCCTATTACATAACACAGTGCAACAGTAATAATTGGCTTCTCACTACACACATACACCTAGCCAACAAGGTAAAAAATAGCTTTTAATCATAAAGACCTTGAAACGTATTTGTGTAAAAGTATTTTAAGCTCACAACAATGCCCAACTTTGGGCCCTGAGACAGGGTACTCTCTGGATTAGATCCAGGCTAATTCACTCAGCAACTGGCCCATTCTTCAATGCCCCGGAGCAACCTGTCCAGACCCTATTCCAGATTTGAACCAGGATCCTGGTCAGGAGTTGCCTGGAAATTCCAGACTCACTGCTGTATCAGTGGATGAGTCTGGTCGCCATAGAATCAATTCGATTTCTAGCGCGGAGCAAACGGGCAGCGGAGTTAGCCAATCAGAAAATGGCGGACGTGACGTTAACAAAGCGACAAGAAAGTAAGCAACGCGAAAACATTTTTTTTTTATATAAAGGCTTCTAGTGCTGCAAGCTGCTGTGGTTTTAATGACTCGATATGTTTTTGGTCATTTAAAACGGAATTTACCGCTGAATGAAACAAACTCGGCTCCTCAGTGCGCCACCTTGATTGTTGTTGTTGCGGACGCTGCTCGCGAAGAACACGTGACTTAAATAAGCGAATCAAAATGCACGGTACAGTTGGGATTTGAGTAAACCACTGCGGACGGCGTGGTGACCAGACTGATATTTCTCTGTATAATGATACAGAGACATATCAGTCTGGATTTTCCAGGTAAGGTCAGGAGTACCTAGCTGGAGGATTAGTCTATATTGGGCATGTTTTAGGTTGTTGGTGCCAACCAAAGTACCCACCTAGACATGGGAAGAACATGCAAACTCCAGACAGAAAGGCCGGGAATCTAACCCAGGACCTTCTTGCTGTGCGGCAACATATACATGTCTCTGAACAGTGGGAAGAAGCCAGGATAGCCAGAGAAAACCAACAGTAACATGGGGAGGACAGAGAAATCATATGTTAGTCGACCCAGTGATCGAACCTAGCTACTAGCTACTAGCTGAGAGACATGAGCACTAACCACTCTACAACCATGCATTATTTGCATATTTGTCAAATTTTTCAGTTTTACCATGTTTTGTATGTATTCCATTTATCCTGGCTCATTTAATTCATTACTCCTGGTGTTTACTGTACATAGTAAAGTACCATTTGCTTAAGCAGCATTGCAAATCAATACTCTAAAATTAATATATCTTTGTTTCCTAACACTGATACCTGCCATCCTATACTGCACATTCTATCTACATCACTATTACCTTCTTGTTCATGAAGTTTGACATTGTTTACATGTAATCAAACCATTTTTAACACAGCCTTGTACTGCCGCAGGATGGAGAAACAGCAGCTTGCCCCACTGGGACCAGCTGCTACATGCATAAAACATTGCCTCTCTAAGCACTGTTAGCTCATTAGCAGAAACATATAACTTACTAATTAGTAGTCGGATGTGAGAATCCGAAAGCCCACAGTCAGAGGCAGGGTGAAGGCTGCAGATATAAAGAATGGTTTAATAATAAAAGAAAGATGGAGTTGACAGGTTCAAAGTGAGACAAAAAGACAAGACTGGACTCGGGAGATGAATATTTGATTAAATATAGCCACGTCTGGAATATTAATTCATTACTCTGCACTTTTCCCTGTCTCTGTGTCTGCGAGTTGTAATGTGCTGTCAGCATCACAACTGTTTATAATAAATGAACAGGGACATTGCATGTGACACCTACTATATTTATATTGAGCTTAACATAGAAGGTTATGCGTGAAAGCTAAAACTTTTTTGGGAATCTGATGGAACTAGCACTATACAATTCATCAAAATAAAATGTTTTTGTAGTATCACCAATCACAATTTGCATATCACAACAGAATAGGACTATTTGGTATTCCATGGGAATACCCTACAAAATGGGGTATTCAAATATTTCACAAAGGTGATAATTAAGTTAAGGGTACAATTTTGAAAGTATGTGAAAGAAACATTACTTCCAGAGTACATTGAGTTGATACTGCATTTGGGGGAAATGTTACTGGATTAAATCTCACCATATTGTTAAATACTGAACATGTTTTCTTATATTTTGCATCTATTGAGGGCCCAACACAGTTTCAAATTCAGCTGTTGTAATGGCTTTTGTTATTCAGTCTACATCATCAAGTCCAATAGCCACCACTATGTATTGATCCAGACTATCTAAAAGATCACTTGGCACTGACTCCCTTCTTTGTAGCAGAAGGTCACACAGACACAGGTCACCCTAACTGCAACCCGCCAATACTGTTTGGATTGCACTGGCCACTAGATAACCAGCAAAGCACACCATTAAAAACTGTCTAGAAATGCCAGAGGATCTCTGAATATCTCTCTCATTAGGCTGCTCCGAGAAGGGGACAGGACCAAGACAAGACAATTAAAAGAAAAAAAGGGGCTTGACAAGAAAAAGATGTAAGTAATTCCTTCAGCCAGAGAGGGTTTAGCACCAGGAAGCTGTTCAATAATGCATTGATTTTCTTTGCACAGCTATCTGGTCTTTGTCCATTTGATCTCATTATATGACACATAGAGGGAAATTTGTTAAGCTCAGTGGGTAATTTAAGTTTTATGTTATGGTAAATATAGCAGTTATGGAAGCTAGACAGATGTAGGCATTATTGTTAACTCTGTCATGGAGGTTATGTTTTTGCTGGCATTGGTTTGTTGGTTGGTTTGTAAGTGTGTTAGCAAAAATAACAAGAAAAGTGAGATTTTCTGTAAGGTGTCAGAACAGGATTGTTTTTTGTTACCATTTTTAGATATAAGGTCTTTGGGGCTCAATGGATAGATTTACAGCTGAACTAGAATATCCCCAGTTTGAATTAAGATATGAACAGACACTATACTTTTATATACTTTTGAGATAGGTGCAATGCCTTGGTGAGGGACTTCCTCCTTAAAAGTTACTGCAGAAAGGATTTGTTTTGATAGTAGAGTGGCATTAAGTTCAATTCTGTGCCTGGCCTTTTACTCCAGCACAAATATGTCAACATTAAATTTCACAACCAACATATGCTGTATGATATACAATAACAACAGCTGTTGGGCTACAACTTTTTATTCCCTTAGCAGCGAGATTAGTATTCAGCAAGAAATGGCAACATGATAGGCAGCTTGTGTGGTGCGGCAAAATAGATTTCATTTCAATATGAAACACAGTGATTCAGGTTACCTTTTAGCTGAAAGTTAGACAAAATTGCTTTATGATTATATGCTGGTGTTTTGTTTAACTATAAATTGTTGAGACACTGTAAAATATAAATAAAACAGAAAAGAATTTGTAGCTAGAGGAGCATTCAGTTAGCAATGGCTCAGTCACATGAAAATTAGTTTTGAAATTTATTGCATTGTTTAGTTACATTTTACAGTATCATGACCGTTTTTGTCTTCCCATGCGGGCTTCAAATTAGATCCATTATTAAGAATATAAATTATTAAGTATTAAAATGGCTAATGGCATTTATATTTCCTTTGTATGTTAATTGTCTGTATTATGATATATAATTATATATAACATATTTCTATTCCCATATCAAGTTTAGCCTCTGCTGCTCAGATTTTTAAGCAACCCCAGTGGCTTATGCAATGTGCAGAAAATGTTTCAGTGCTCAGGTTAAGTGTGTGTCCTATTGCAGCATGGTGCGGAAACTCCTGGGCAGATCCACCCGCTCCATCTACCTATGTCTGGCCTTCCTGTCCCTGGCCCTGCACCTCCTCCTGGCCTTCTTCTGCCTCGCTGTGCTCCAGACGGCCTGTGTGCTGCCTCCCACTTCCTCCTCCTTCTCTGCATCAATCCAAAGAACAGTAATTCAAAACACAAAATCCAATGGCAGCACATTATACGATAAAACTACAAACCTTAACCAGCCAAGGAAATTAGTAGAGGATCCAAAGGTCAAAGGTCGCTCAAAGCTTGAGGATTTGTTCGATCACCCACTGTACAATTTGCCACATCCGGAGCTGCAAGAAGACGACTGGCTGCTGAGACTGAAGTCAAATAAAGACAAAAATGAGGACATAACAGATGATAGTAATTGGTGAGTAAACATTTGCCAATTCTGATACAAATAATAGCTATTTTCTTTTATTTACTCTAATATCGCAAATTTACTTAGCTGGGGCAATTTCTTGCCTGGCCAACCAGACCCATTGACTTTCTAAGTGAAGTGGGTCTGGAACCTAATCCACTCAAGTTGTTGTGTACAGTTCTGATGACCAATCATAAACATTTAGCTCAAATGGGATGGGCTTTGCTTTGTTTCTTTGAACGGTTGTTTATTTTTACAAATCAGTTTTCCTCACAGTTATTTAACTGGTTAATGTAAACCCAGTTCTTTGTTTTAGACCTTCTTCATATCCAACCCTCTCAAACTCATTCATTTAAATCTTTATGGCTATGTACTATTTTTTCAGTCAACATAACCCAAAAATATAAATAACAATTGAATACATTGGTTGGCTGTTTCAAGAAGCAGGTTTGGTCCAAACTCAGAGTTTGTTAACCCTGACAAGTGGGAAACTGTGAGTTTTCAGTTTCACAGAGAGAGTTAACCTAAACACTTTCTCTAACCCAGAGTTTAACCCAGACTCTCCTCCTGCTGCTGCCTGAAGGAGCGCTCTGATTGGATAACTTATTTCCTTATTCGCAAGAACCCTGCACTTAACAAAAGATTGAGAAGAGTTTAAAGGAGAATGATTTAACTTTTATACATTTATAGTTTACATTTATAAATTTACATTATAAAATCATTTATCAATCACTTCTGATTCTAAAATTTTGATTTCATGCAGATATATACATTTATTATTTGTAGTCTAACTTTATTAATTTGATAAGTGATGTCAAGTTGAACTGTTTTTACAATAAAATACATTACACTATCTGAAATATAGAACTTATTGCAATTAGTGCAATAATAAGTTTATGAAAAAGAAGAATAAAAAAGCTATTTTTTATGATTCTATATACACTGACTAAAATATAAAAAGTATATGTTCTATTATGTGTATCCTATCAATTCATTAACCTATAACCTGTGCTCTACATCACTTTTTTCATGATAAACCGCATGGCTTCCTTTTCCTTTAAAATGTCTTCCTCCTTTGGTTTACCATTGTCCTGGTGAATCCTCTTTTCTTGGCTCCATTGATAATGGCTTCTCCCCTCTGATAAACTCAAGGTGAATAATCTCAGAGTTGTCTGACTAAACTCCAAATCTGTTTTCTGAAACAGAAAACTCTGAGTTGGCCCAGTCTGGGAAGAACAACTCTGAGTTAAGAATTAAACTCAGCGCTACTTCAACCTGCTTTGTGGAACAGGGCTATTGCCAACTTCAAAAATGCTATACATGAAAGAGGAAGAAGTTAGGCAACACCCATTCACTTTGCAAACTGAAATAGCTCTAGTAAATCTTAGACTGACAACAATTTTCAGTCAGTAGAATTAAAGGCAGAAAATTTGTAACAACTAATCAAAGGTGCAGGAGCTGCATGCAATGTTGGGAGCCGTATGTTGGTACTGCTCCTGAATTCTCATTTGTTGTTTTTTTGTCAATTCATTTGCATTTAAGAGTCATTTTGATCTACGACCAGTAGCTGACCTGGCAAGGAATATATGTGTCAATTTTAATAAATATGATAATAACACTGTGCTTCCCAACATTTAGCATTTTATTTATATATTTATTATAGCATTTTCTGCAAAATGCTATAATAAAAAAAAATTAAATAAAAAAACATTTGATTATATGTGATTAAAGCTGATTTGAACACCTGAGCTTTTAAGTTTTACGTTGCCAATGTTATAATTACCTTTCACTTCAGGGAGAGTGCCAGTGAAGAGAAGGGCTATGATAAAATAAGTTGGACCACAGATGCAGACACACACCCTCCGTGGCTGCGTTTTCACCTGGGCATCACACGGTGGCAGCTGTACGACAGAAGGGACCCCATCCTGGAGCAGCTCACGCAATACCTGGCAACAGAGCGCATCCTCGGAGCTGGTGAGTGACACGAGGCATAATTATGACCAGCATAAAAAATCAAGAATTCAAAATTACAAGAACATGCCATAACAACAGTTTTTTTTTTTTTTTTACATAGCAAAAAAGTAATTTCTCTTTATTTTATATACCAATTTATTGACACACACCTTCTAGTGCCCACATCTTGACCCACAACAGGGAAGTTCTAGCTCAGGGGTAAATTCTCTCTCCATTTAGCATCATGGGGCAGCTTGAGCAGAGTCTGGGCCCGGCAACAGAGAAGCCCCAGTCACCCCAGTGTTTATACCTGGCTCTTGGGACTTTCAAAAGAAGCTGATTAGATGACCTCGAGGCCCTGTTTGTGTATCGGACAACTACATTTTCAGTGACATAGGGTGGGGCACTCCTAAAGTAATTTTTGCAGGTTTAATTGTGGTTCTTTTCAAGTCTCTTTGCTGTAACACCACAACGGACAGATTTCTGAAATGCAGCAGAAATCCTTAAAAAGTTTAATCTCTAAATAAACAAAAACTGATACAGGCCTGAAGCAGCTGAGCGTTCAATTGAAGCAACACCACACAGCAGTTTTGGATTTGAACCCAGTGGATGACTCACTGCTCTGCTGAAAGCTCTCATGGGACTGTTGTGTGTCAATATTTTATTTATATACAGTAGGATGTGGTGATCTAGTGGGATATGCTTTCTCTCAAGACACTGCGTCCCATCACTCACTCTTACATCGTGGAGAATTTTGTGAGCTGAATACGAATCAGGGGTCATTCTGTCTTTTTTTCAAGCTGAGAAATCAAAACAAACAAGAGGCTACATTTTTCATTATTTTGTGAGAATGATTTTTGATTACCAGTTGGTAGCTCCAGTAATTGCATTTCTATTGTATACAAAGAGTTATTTCTGTGTGAAGGCTGTTCTCCGTGTGTGGGTTGGTACTCTCCAGGTTCTCTGGTTTCCTCCATCAGCCTAGGAACATGCAGACTATAAGCTAATCCTCCAGCTAGTGCCCCTGACCAAGAAACTGGCTCAAGATCTATGCCTCTGTCAAGATGCCCCAGCAGCTTTGCAAGAACAAATTCCCTTACAAGGACAAAAAAAGTGTATTTTTAATTAATATAATTGGACAAATGAGAGTAACCAATAGAAAATTTTCTACTCAGAGGTTATTCACTCACAGTTCTACTATTATGCACTGTGGTGCATTTGAGAAGGTTATTTAATTAACAGTGACAAAAGGTATGGTTTTAAATGACAGTACTCCAGTTGTACTTAAGGCATCCTTTATCAAGTATGGTGAAGCCCACGTTTGAAAAGAGTTTTAGATGTATAAGATCCTGATTATCACAGTTTTCAAATGAGAAACAATAGCTTTAAATACTAAACAAAACTTTTTCTGTTTATGTGTTTATTTTAAGAAAATTCTGAATCCAGGACACCGTCTGAAACCAGACGGTGTCCTGGATCCGCACCAAAAACTATTTCTTGCTTGGCCTATTAGGTTTACTGAAAATTGAAAAACTGAAAGCTGAACATACAAACCAATGCTGACAAAAACATAACCTCCTTGGCAGAGTTATCAAATTAGTAAGAAGGAAGGAGATTCCTGACACATTTCTCTTCATGTTACCTGGTATAGGAATTGCTGACAAGACTGCAAACTGATAGACATCATTAGAAAAAAATCTACACATCATGTTGAATAAAGGTTACAGAAATACCATATGCTTCAGACCCATCCACTTCTGTGTGTGTGCAGACTACACACGATCATTTGTCAGACATCACTCCCCTTTATAATGAATAATGCATGACGTTTGTGTTATATGCTACAGATTAAACACTAATCTCTGCTACAGGCCCATCACTGTATCACCTCTTTTCTTAAACACTTAGCACATTGTGGAACATTGAATTCAGGGTAATTTGACTTTAATCTGGATTCTAAATAGGTATTATAAATAAATATGAGAGCGACATTACTCTTTGATTAATATCTCTGGATTTGGCTTTTGAATTATTTACTAGGCATGCAGCTCAGCAAGATCAGCGTGCAACTTGCACACAGGGCTCTCTGGCTTTGGAAGGCATTCAAGTTAAACATTCACTATCAGTCCAGTCATTTTGCCCAAGCACAGAACATGTTAGCCTACCTTTGCCATATTAAAAACATTTGCTGCAATGTATATCAAGATCATTTTGACAACATTTGAAGGTACTCTCAGTAAAATGCTGACTGGTTTTTGGCGTGGATCACCAAGATTTTGTACCATTGCTAGTAAAGGCCAAAAATACTAACCCCAGCCACAAGGGGTCAGTAAAGGAACAAATGAATGATGTCAAACTCTTCATCTCTCATTCCAGTTCAGAAGTCAGGAGGCACTCAGCTCAAACTGGTCATTTCATTCCCAAACTATGGACAGGCTCTGCTCAAACCAATGAAGTAAGAGCACCTGTATGGACACATTAGCGTCAATGCTGTTGTGCCAGCTGGGCTAATGGAGTGTGCTGTGTGTCCATTTACAGACAATCCAGAGACGCTGAGACAGACTTCAACCTCTTCTACTTCTCGGATTTTGAGAGGCACAATGCAGAGATTGCTGCATACCACCTAGACAGGTACAGAGGCAGGTGTGAGGCAGGTGTGAGGCAGGCCTGGTGGGGTAGGGCAAGGAATTAGTATAACTATTTAGCTGTAGACAGCTAATGCACTTCTCATTACATTACAAGGCCAAGGCAATGTCATTTTTCTGCCTCTGTAGTTCCAAAGCACTGGGTAGAGACATAAATGGGTTGTTATGGCATGGGCATGGGCTATTTCCCTCATTAATCCATCAACAACTGAGCAGGTTGACACACTTGATTCCAAGTGTGACATTTGTATTTGAAAGCTGTTTCTGTGAAACAACAAGATAAAGTATCTCAATGGAAGTAAACCAGGCCATCCTTAGGCTGGATCAAAAATGGTGAAAAACCCTTCACAACTTCCACCTTAGTGTAGAACACTCTCCAGGAAGTAGGTCTATCAGTGTCTATGTCACCATAACCAGAACCTATATAAAATAGGAAACCCAGTGTTTGGTGATCTCCATGAGCTCCAGACATCAGGCAGTCAACCCCTGCAAAGGATTTTCCCAAAAGTATAAAAAAAATGAACATTTTATTCATGGTAATGTTCATCTGTTCAATTATTTTTGAGCCCCTGAAAAAGAGGCAGCTACACATTAAACAGCTGTCAGTCCTGAACCCTTTGTCCAATTTGGACGTGAATATTCTCAAATTACAGCTGAGAGTCTGCACTTTAAGCACATATGAATATATATATATATATAAGTGTATTTTTAATGTGTTGGTTAACAGCTGAAATAACAATACTTGTGTCAGTGTCCAAATACTTATGGACCTAACTGTAGACAGTGTTTCAGTCAAGCAGCAGAGTATATCAAAATCAAAATACATAACAACTCAATTGCTCAGTGCTGTGTTTTTCATCCTTACCTTGTTTTATTAGAGTGCTGGGCTTTAACAGGATTCCCCCAGTGGTCGGTAGGCTCATTAATGTTACCACAGAAATCAGAGAGATCACCACTGACCGCAAGTTGTCCCGGACCTTCTTCACCTCCCCTGGTATGACCCTGAAATCTATCCTTCCTCAATTTATTCTGAAGACTTTTACAGCGTGTCCAACCAGTCTGTGCTTCTCTGGCTCCCTCTAGTGGGCAACGTGTGCTTCTACGGCCAGTGCGAGTACTACTGTTCCACGGAACATCCTGTCTGTGGGCGACCCCACGCCTTGGAGGTGTCCCTGGCCGCCTTTTTGCCAGACCTCAACCTGGGCCCCCGCAGGTCCTGGAGGTCACCATGGAGACGCTCCTACAGTCGCACCAAGCTGGCACAGTGAGTACAATGACAATATGCAGGTAAAGGTACATTCCACTTGCTTTTTGTTGGCCCATCTCAACTTTTTTTTAGATGTGTTGCTGACATCAAATTCAAAACAGCGATTATTATTAAAGTGTTGTAATGAGATTTGCCTAAGCTGGCACAGTGAGTACTATATCATTATGCACAGCTTCTTTTCTTTTTTTACATTGTTTAGTCCTGGGAGGATAATATTCATTTAACACTGAACATGTTTTCTGTTCAATAGACTAGAATGTAACTGAGTGACTTTCTAAGCAGATCTGTATGCACTGCCCTCGAGTGGCCACATCTAGGAACTGTCCACTGTACATTTTCATTATTGCACATCAGGACTACAGGATACACCTTCAGATCTGAATTGCAAATGCCAAAAAACTTTCACAATTGTAATAATACTGTGGTCCTTTCAATTATAAAAGTCTTGGTTTACATCCCAAATCCTAAATTTAGACCTGGTTTAGTCCTGGTCCTCTCTATGTTTTTAATACTAAGTACTAAGTACTAATCTTACTAAGTTTTTGTAGACCACTAAATTTGAAATTTGAATTTTGCACTTATTATATCTGTTTACTTCCTGTTTTGTTGACCATGTGCTGAACTTATTATACTTATTATACTGATAATGTCTACCCTCCATGTTGCCAGGTGGCAGAAGGACCCAGACTACTGTGATACAGTGAAGCAGACACCTCCATACGACAAGGGCACGAGACTGGTGGATGTCATAGACATGGCCATACTAGACTTTCTCATGAGTAAAACTTACTACTACTACAAAATATAACCCCCAGTGGGAAAAGTGACATTTCTATAATTTTGACTCTCCTGTTACAGTTTTGCTTTGTTTATTCTTTTCTCCAAAGGTAACATGGACAGACATCACTATGAGACGTTTGAGAAATTTGGGAATGACACTTTTCTGCTGCATCTGGATAATGGACGAGCGTGAGTTAGCTTTGATTGTATTTATTAAGTTATTATGTTACACTCAGGCTGTATGTGGTGTGTGTTGTGAGCTAGCAGTTAACTGTTACCTAACTGTGTTTTGTAGGTTTGGTCGTCACTCCATAGATGAGCCCACTATCCTTGCTCCTCTTAAACAATGCTGCAGGTACATCACACAGAAGTTTATTAAGGGCCAAACGCTAAACAGAAGATAAACTTGCAGTAAAAATATATTAATACATCTTTAAGATGCATAAATAGATATGGGATGATATTGTGGTTTCAAAATACAAGGTGTGTCGAGCACAAATCAGTAACCCACAAACAAGTGTAATTAAAGTCCTGCCTAATGTAATTCTTACATAAGCTAAATAGTTTTACAGCACCCAAACATCCTAAATAAATATTCAAATTGAAATTATAATGACCTTCATGTGCTTCCACAGGATCCGTCGCTCCACACTGCTGCGCTTACGTCTCTTGTCCCATCCCAGCTTCCTTCTGTCCGATGTATTGCGGGAGTCACTGGCCCAGGACCCTCTGTCAGCAGTGGCCCCTCTCCTCTCAGAAGCGCACCTTTCAGCTCTGGACCGCCGCCTGGACACTGTTCTGAAAGCCATACAAGAATGTCAGGAAAAACACCAGGATGTGGTTTATGAGGATATGGAAGATCAGCTGACTGACTGAGGGGAACTAAAATAAATGTGTTTTTTTTTTTGTAACTCGTGTTGTTCATTCTACATACAGTAGACACTCACAATTTTTTCATGTTATGGGAATTTGTTTTAGGCAGAGAAAAACAGAGTCTAAATAGCATCTTCACTTCACTCTACAAGAACTTAATATCACTCTCAGCTTTGCTTGATGGGCAGTGAGCCAATAAAGCAGAGTGAGGTGAGCAAAGGAATTTAACAGTGGTAGAAACTATTTTCAAGACTATTACACTGCATTATAACCATGCACGCACACCTTTTTTCCCCGCCTATTTTCTCTAGTAACTTTCATTTCGCAACACCGGGTAAGAAGCAAAAATGAAGATTTGAACTGCAGCCAGCCATCTTTAAAGCTGCTCACTCTTATATTCATTCACTGAGGCAATTTAGAGTCACCAATTCACCTAACACATACATGTCTTTGGACTGTGGGAAGAAGCCGGAGTACCCAGAGAGAACCCACGGTAACACAGGGAGGACATGAGAGATTGTGTGATGACCAGCCTGAGAATCGAACCTACAATCACTTTGCTGGGATACGAGAGCACTAACCGTTCTGCTCCTTTCACTATTTCTTTAACAAATATAATGAATAATGGTATGGGTGGTAGTTTTAGGGTACATTACAATGTAGATAATAACAGCACTGTTTCGTATATGAAAAAAGTACGTTAGCTTTGACTGATGGCCAAAACAATGCAAGATTTTTAGCTGTGTGGTATTTTCAATACTAAAAACAAATAACCTGGGATTTGGTTGAGGAGCATTAGAAGGGATCTGTATTTCTTCACACCGTTCATGTCACTTCCACCAAGGAAAATTAATGAATTGATGGTAGAAATCATCTTAAAAAGAGGACAAATTATTATTATCTTTATTATTATTACATCACTCTCTGGGTGGAGTCTGCATGTCCTCCCCGTGTTACTGTGGGTTCTCTCCGGGTTCTCCGGCTTCCTCCCACCGTCCAAAGACATGCATGTGTTAGGTGAATTGGTGACTCTAAATTGACCCTAGTGAATGAATGTGAGAGTGAATGGTTGTCTGTCTGTGTTCGTCTCTGTGCCAGCCCTGTGACAAGCTGGCCCCTGTCCAGGATGTACCCTGCCTACGGCCCAAAGTTACTGGGATAGGCTCCAGTCACCCGCGACCCCTAACGGGAATAAGCGGTAGAAAATGAATGAAAAATTAATGAATTATTACATCAAATTAAAGCCGCAAGCGGCATTGATAGGCCCCCGCCGGCCGCAACCGGAGCTGGGGCAGAGGAAAAACCATTTTGCCAAATTTTTTGTTGGTACCTTTTGATAAAAAAACTGCAAAAAGTGTCGTAATACTCCATAGAACTGCATTAAATGGAATTCCCATTGGAAAATAATGGCAGAATTCGACCTTCGCCATGGCAACACCAAATGATTTACGACTTGGGTACCATTGGAATTTTTGATCAGGATGACATCAAGAATATTTGTGCCAAATTTGACAAATTTTCATTGAAGTATAATTTTTTTTGTCCATACAGATTTTTGTTTCAGTCCCATTGGAATAAAATGGCAGGTTTCAGTCATCGCCATGACAACACAGTATAAAATATGACATGGGTCTCATTGGCTTTTTTGATCGGGGACACCTAAAATATTTTTCTGCCAAGTTTCGTAAATTTTTGAAAAACTAAATTTTTTCCAAACCATATAAATATTTGTCTCATTCTGTAGGGGGCGCTATCGTGCCAAATTTCATTCTTTCTTATTTAATGGGTTTAGGCTTGGAGGGTTTATGAGTGTTTAAAATTTGAGCCATATTGGAGTTAAAATGTGCGAATTGTAGCAAATTGCAGGTACGGAGAAATGGGAAAAAAATTCGTAAAGTTTGCGGCTGCGCCGCACAAAAAACGTAAAACGAAGAATTTGGATAACTTTTAATGCCCCACTTCTGTAGATGATGTAGAGCGACTTTGAGGTCATTTCGTTAAACGCCCAAGGAGGAGATAGAAAAAGTACGATGCATGCAAAATTGCTGACTCAGCACTTCGCAAATTTCAATCCAAAATTGCCGACTTCCGGTTTGTCAGGGGGCGTGGCCATAATAATATTTTTTTTTTGGCTCCACCTCAGCAATCTGTGTACCAAACTTGGTGGGTCTACGACAAACTTTACGCTTGGCTGACTCCCATTGGCGCAATGTATTTTCATTTTTCCAGGGGGCGCTGTCGCGCCACTTTTGTGATGTTCTGTATGGCACCTATATTAAAAAAAATTTTCACGCACACGTGAATTTTGGGCAAAATTTGGTGAGTTTTCATAAATGTTCAGGGTGTCAAATTAGCGATCCTTGCACAGAAGAAAAATAAAGATTTTATTTTAGCAAAAACAATATATCCGTTTACATTATACACACAAATTACGCGCTCGTCATTGACATTTGAGTGGACTTCGCCCATTGACTCCCATTCATTTTCAGCCAATACAAGTATGTGGCTTCCATACCTGAGGTATATGTGTTTGTGTAGTATTTGATGCCATGAGTGTGTACATGGCAAAGCGCTTCGCGCTTTGTTTTTGTGCGCTTCGCTCACTTTTGGGCAGTGCGCTTCGCGCACTGCTGTGCAGACACAATAGGCCCTGCGCCACCCTTGGGGCTCGGGCCTAACTAAAAGGTATATTAAGATTTGTTTGATTTTAACTTCAGAAGACCTCCCCAGTAAAAGCTGAACATATGTTTTGTAGTTATAATTAATAAAATGTAAATGTGCACTTAAAAAAATCACCATAAAATATAAAAAAATAGAAATATCATGACAAAATAATACAGCAAATGAGATAGATCTACAACTACCAGAGGTGGAAAAAGTACCATAAATATGTTCTTAAATAAAAGCACCGTTACATAGGCACAAAAAGTTTTAATTACAAGTAAAAGTACTAGTGTTAAAAAATACACAAATCAAAGTAAATGTTACTCTTATTAAAACTACTAATGAGTCCAAAAATGACTTTACAGCCACTGAGGTTCAGTGATGCAATAAATAATCAACTGTCTCCAACTCTGGGCCAGACCAAAATGCCCTTTGACCTCAGCTAGTCAGTGTTGTACATAAGTCATAACTGTACATAGTTCATAACTGAACTAATACGTTTTTTAATAACATGATCAACATAGAACAGATAAATAAATCAGTAATGTTTTTGTGAGTAGTTTATTAGATAACAGATAACATTGCCTTAAATTATATTCAATTACAAGTAAAATACAGTTCTAAAAATACCACTGCCACCGAGGGGGTTTAATACAGTTGCCGCAGCGCCCTCTGCTGTTCACACAACTGACTGAAAAAAAATGTTAACTTTCATTTTCCATACGTCACTGCAAACAGGACACAAGCTGAGACTGAGTCGTAAACTGACTCACATCTAGACTGAAACCACGTCCTACCTTATCCAAGCCTCTTTTGTCTTTGTCTTTTGTCACAATAACACTGTGGAAGTTGTCTCTGACTTCTCAGCTCGCCGTGTGTGCTGTGAACTGACCTATAATGGTGGACCCCTTGCATTTTTTAGACAAAAAGCAATTGCTGAGGTTCCTTCACCTCAACAAAACCGAGCTGTCGTGTATGGACAACCCGCAGGCGTTTGTGAGCCAGCTCCGGGACTACTACCTGATCTCGAAGGAGCAGCACACGGTAAGTTCACGGGACTGTCGCAGGTTCGCGCCCCTACTTTGCTCCTCAATTCAAATCAAGCTGCAGGAGGAACTCGAAAGCGCGCCAAGGCTGAGTGCGTCCTGGGCGGGTCTCGGCTGCTTCTGCGGTGCTAGTGTCTAACTGATAGTGTAGTAAGCACTGGGAGAGACGGAACAGGCGAGTTAGGTCCATAAGTATTTGGACACTGACACAAGTTTTGTTATTTTAGCTTTTTTACCAATGCATCTACATAATACACTTTTTTTTACAGCTCTTTAATCAGTAGCTGCCTCTTTTTCAGGGGCTCATTATATAGCTGTATTTTGAATAGTTTTGGTTAACAGCTAAAGTAACAAAACTTGTGTCAGTGTCCAAATACTTATGGACCTAACTGTTTTATACTTTTAGAAATAGTTTTAGACACCTTTGCATTAGTATTTCAGGTTTTAACTTTACGCAAAATCAACTTTTCAGCGCTTTCTATGATGTTATAATGTTGTTCCCTCACCAAAAACATACTTGGAGTTCTGTTTTGCTTCATTTACGAACATTTAAGTAATTGTCTATTCTCTGGCACGGCTGTTCTGAACCCTCAAAATGCACCTTTGCACAAACCTCGCCTCTCCCACGGATCCCCGCCCACTCCAGGAAGCACTGACCAATTAATTCCCCTACATCCAGTCTGCTCTTGTTCATTTATTCAAAAAAAGGTGTACAGCTCTTTTTCCACTGATTCCTCACAGCTACTTTTCCTTTTGTAGTAAAATGGCATCATACAAAAAGTTTAAGGAAGTGAAGTTCCTTTTATTCTTTAGATTATGTTCAAAAGATGGCAACAATGTGCTCTCTGCTGCCCTCTGCTGGTCTCCTCACCTGTTTCTTTATGCCACCAGTAGAGTACTTATTAAAAAACATTATCTTTTAGTCACATAATGTTTGTAAAGATTGTAAAAAGTGAAATGCTGTTTTAGAGGTGACCAAGATTTCTTTAAAAATGTGAATAAAAATGTTAATATGTCACCTTTAAAATAATGTATATGTACGGAAAACATCTTTTTAAAATTTAATTTAGCCACATCACCGTCAAACAGGTAGGCATAATATTCAGCAATTTTGAAGACAATTTTTTGCATAGTAGTGAAAGTAAAGAAGCTAGAGGTGCTGTTGAGGGGTGGGACGGGCCTTGAAGCAAAACCCTGCAGTTCACATATGTGCAACTGGCCATAGCTGCATCAGTAAGAGGAATCGTTAATGTAGTGGAGCCCATCCCTACAGTTAATGTCAAAACTGTAATACAAATTAAGCTATAATAAATATGTAGTAAAAGTTAAATGATGTTTATGTTTTTTGTGTATTTTCCTGCACAGAGGATTAATCGCATGAAAAGTAAAGAGAGGATCAGGAGTGCGGTGTATAGTGCTCTGGACTCAATAGAAATGGAGCAGCCAGAAAAAATATATTGCTTCTGGAGGTGTGTGTTTAAGGAAACCATCATGAACAAGTATCCCGCACTGAGATTGCTACGGAACAGCCTGTTGGACGGTCAGACACTACAGCTGCTCCCCTGGTTGCCATGTTGGTTCACATAATTAACACATTTAATTTACGGCAGGTTCTTATCAATCTGAGAGTGCACAGCTGGAAGAAGTGGACAGTGAGGAGATGGATGAGCAGGAGCAGACAGAAGAGGAAAAAGTGAAAAAAAAAAAAAAGAGGAAAAAAACTGCAAGCCTGGATGATGATGATGAGCATCCTGGTCCATCTTCTCAAGTCACTCCACGTTTAAGAAAAAGGCTCAAAAAGTTGTCCTTCTGTAATTTGCCCTCATATATATATATATATATATATATATATATATATATATATATATATATATATATATATATATATATATATATTATACTGTAATTGTTTTCATAAGAACACTCAAAGTTTAGTCAAATGTTTGTTATCTCTGCACAGCTTCTCCATTAAAGAAGGGAGAAAAAGGTGACATCTGGACTTGGAAAATATTTAAAGTCCAGCTGCCTGTGACCTGTGGAGACCTGAAAGGCTCTCTAAATCGGGACAGACTGGCCAAAGGTAAGACAGGAATAAAAGCCTTGACTTATTCTTTATGACTGAATACAGTATGGGTATGAAGAAGGAGGTTATTTGTTGGTTCTAGCTAATGGAAAAATGCTAATTGCAGCTACTGTGCCCTGTTTCAGTTTTTGGGAAAGGGTCAATGGTTATTTCACTTTAAAAATAAGTTTAAATAATCATAGTTCATAAGTTTCCTAAATGATTGTGCTCAAAAACTGTTTGAGTGTAATTCACTACTAGCAGTGTTCAGTTTGTCAGCTCTGGATTAAACTGAAACAGGGTTTCTTCCACATTTTATAACCAATACCGTTGTAAAGTAACTATGCTCTATTAAAAACATAGTGTAGACAGATATGTAGGCCTGTATTTGTGCATACACACCTGTCACATTGTAGATGTGGACATTTTTTATTGCATCTTGAGAAAAGTTTGTAAGCTTTTGTTTTGAGCAAGTCCAAAATTAATGCTGTGTGTTTTTAGGTCAGAAATGCATTCTGGTGGACAAGCAGTGGTACTCTCCCTGTGAGTTTGAACGGTTGGCAGGGAAGGGAGCATATAAAAACTGGAAAATAAGCATCCGTTGTAAGGACACATCACTAGGAAAACTTATACAAGTAATGTTTTTATTATGCATGAGATCAAATACATTTCTCAATTGGATACAGAAAAATACTGAAAAGAAATTCTGTTTTTCTGTAGGAAGGACATCTGAAGTGCATAGGCTACAAAAGAGATTCAAAGGTGATTTTAATTACGGTAATATACATTTGTAGTATTGTAGTTTAAATGAAACTTACTAATGTTTTTTTAATCCTACAAGGCCAAGAAATCACTATTTCCCTCAGAGGAGAGCACAACAGGTTTGTTCATTAAAAAAAAAAAAAAAACACTTTAATGCCTATGATTTCATATGCACTGGTCAGATTGGTCAAGATATGCACATATACCACTATATTATTTATTTATTATTACATTTATTTCATTCATCAAGTAGAGATTGTGCCTCAGTATCATCAGGTGCTGTTGTAAATGCTGTTATTGTACAGAAAGCCTGTTGGTAATCAGTTGTATGCCGGTGATTATAATGAGTATTCTAATTGTTGAATTCCTGCTTGTTGATTCTAGATGAACAAGAGGACAGTGAAGAGGAAACCCAGCTGCAGTTAGAAGTTAGAAACAGCCAAAATAGAGTCCTCAGTGTGGTGTGTGAAGATATGACAGGCTTATTACACACTAAACGTTTTGCATCAGGTAATGTTATGTCACATACTTAAACCCTCTCTTCTAACTCTGACTCTGACAGTTTTAATAATGTCCCACCAGGAACATGTGGGAGCAGCATCCGTACAGAGACCAAGTGGATGACCCCAGTGGACTTTGTGAAGGAAGCCTCTTGTCAGACAGATGTTTCGTGGAAGAAACACATCAAGTGTGAAGGGAAGCCTCTTGGTGAGCTCATAAAGGTAACTGTTCCAAACTTTACTATTCTAATGTTGGAAACATCTTCATAGTTAGAGTTATTGAGCCTCACAGTAAGAGAATACATGGGGAGAAGGTGATGGGAGAGTCACAGGATTTGTCAGTTTAAAAGACCTATATTACTAGTTCAAGTCAAGTCAATACATACCATTAACATGTCTTGCAGGAAAAGATTTTGCAGATTCACTCACTGAAGTGTCCTTGCAGCCTGTGTGTTCCAGATAGTGAAGACCTGGTGAGTAGAGTATCACGTCAAAAACAATGTTGCTTTAGCAACTTTTATTATACTGTGGTAATGTACTTTTTAAATGCTTAATCAGGCAAGTGCAATGCAATTCAGAGTGGTTAGTGTTGACGCCTCCCAGTGAGGAGATCCTGGGTTCTATCCTCAGGCCGGCTGATGCGCAAATGGGTTCTCTCTGGGTACTCTGGCTTCCTCCCACCATCTAAAGACATGCATGTGTTAAGTGAATTGATGACTCTAAAATCGCCCCTAGTGAATGAATGTGAGAGTGAATGGTTGTCTGTTTGTTTATGTCACTGTGACAAGCTGGCCCCTGTCCAGGGTGTACCCCGCCTGAGGCCCAAAGTTAATGGGACAGGCTCTAGTCACCTGTGACCCCTAACGGGAATAAGCGAAAGAAGATGAATGAATGAATTAAAAAAAAAAAAAGTCTGAAGCCAGTTCCAAAGCAGTTAGCTTGCAGGCACAACACTGCTGTAGCAGCGTAATATATATTTACAGAGCTCTTAACACTAGTGTGTACAAAACATTGGGTCTCTGCCATTGCACCTTGGCTCCTCTATTTTTTAGAAAAAGAGAAACATTTAGAGCTTTACAACACCAAAACAGCGAATTTGAATGTGTGTATTGGCAGGACAATGAGAAGAATGACGATGAGTGCTGGATCTGTCGAAGAAATGAAACAGAAGAAGAAAAAAAGCTGGTGGAGTGTGATGAGTGCCCACGCTCCTTCCACCAGAAGTGTCACCTGCCTCCTGTAGAAGACGCCCTGTTAGAGTAAGCACCATTCAACTGACCCATATAAATCACATGGTGGTTCAGAACTAACACCGGGCACCTGAACTTCTCTGTGTGTGCAGTGATGATAGACCATGGATGTGTGCACTGTGTGTGTTCATAAAAAGTCTCGACCTTTATCCAGAAATGGAAATGGAAGCAGCTATGGCCAGTTCAATATCAGGTCACATGCAGGTCAGAAGACAGCAGATCTCCCACTGTGCTGTACATTTGATGTGATCTCCCCTCATGTTGTTCATGTGTTCACAGCACTGCCAGTACCTGCTGCTGGGTCTCTACAGAGCCGACCAGGACTGCTTTTTTAAAGCAGACCCAAGTCTTATCGTAAGTACAGTTTCTCTGCTGCTCTCATCCACTCGATGTTCTGTTCACTTCCTAAAGCACAAGCCACTTTAACATCTTCATTACAGCTAACAGACTACACAAGTGTGATCAGGACACCTATGTGGCTTGGTCGTGTAGCAGACAAGCTCCAGGAAAAAAGTTACCAAACTGTGGGAGACTTTGTGTCAGATGTCCAGCTCATTTTCACTAACTGTGCCTCATATAACCAAGTAAGAGTAAGATCTGTGTGATATACTCACCTAAAAAGAGCTCTTCAGTAACAATGTTCTTTTATTTTTACAGAATAATCCTGAATTTCATGCCATTGGTATAAAAATGGAAGAGTTTTTTAAAAGAGAACTGAACACTGTGTTCAAGATACAAGAAGTGGCTTCATGAGGGGTCTGATTTTTAGTTAAATGAATGCCTTTACACTTAAACACATTTTTAAAACTTGTTAATTTCATGAACACGTGCTGAATGCAAATTCAATTTTAAAACGTCTTGAAGTGTAAGGTGATTGTTATGGGGTGTATGAGTATGTTGATGACCAGTGTGTTGGTGTGTTTAAGATGAAGTGCATCATGTGACCAGAGTAAACTGTTTTTTGTGCCATGCCAACGTGTTTTATGATGTGCTTGTAAATAAACTATTGTTAAATATTAGAGCCCAATCGGCCGGCCAATATTATCAGCTGATATAGCCCATTAGAAAATTATTAGTTATTGGCAGAAATCTGGCGATCTGGATATCCGCCGATATAAACAGTACTATTTTTACAGTGTGTTGGAGTGCTGGAATAAGACCTGTTTATTTGCAAATGATGGCCTTCTGCTATTTTGCAGCAGAGGACGTGCTGGTGAAACCAAACAGTTGGGCTTTTACACTGCAGTTCATAGGAAACTCCCCAAATCACCTTCTCATGGCCTGAAAAGCTCAAAAAGGCAATAAAAATATTTTACTCATTTCTCTGCCATGAAACCTCATAAAACAAAAATACAAACTGCATTTTGTAGTTCTCCCCGTGTTCTATTTGCAGAGGAAGTTTAAATGAAATTTAAGTTAAACAAAAATAGTGAAAGCTAAATAAAACAAATATAATACGTAAAATATATAATCCACACCAATACCCACTACAACCTACATAACAATCAGTATAAAGAACAATAAGCAGCTTTCTACAATATTTTAAAAAGATGTTGAGTCTAATAAAGTGGCAGAAAGAAAAATGCTTTAAAATACTTTTTCCTAATGTATAGCTGTATCGGATATCGGTATTTTTTGTTACCTATTATCGGCATCGGCCTCAAAAAAAAAAAAATTAAAAAAAAATCCATAACCATAATTGATTGTATATGTGAGTAAATAAAAACGATAAATAACTTCATTGGGATAAAGGGTCTCTGACGTACAGACTGTACATGACCACAGATCCACTCAGCTGCTTCCATATAACAGGCACTATTTTGTCTGACATAAATGAAATGTTATCAGACCACACTACTTGTTAATGTTAGGTTTATTCATTTGCCACCATCACTCTGAAGAGTAAGGTTGAAGCAATCATAATCTTAAGAATTTATTGTATTAATAAATTGTAAATAGTTGGTTCGGAACGCTGTTCTTCCAAAAAATATTGTCTTTCTATAATTTGTCTTCCTATGTCCATAATCGTGTTCAGCACTGTGTTGTGCAGTTGACGTCACTGCACAGTTGCCAGCAGCAAAGTGCGCAGAGAGCTGCGCAGTCGCTCTGCGCATCCGACGGCTAGGGACAGCCATTTCTCTTCCCTTCAGAAAAACACACTGAAGATAGAAGAATTGTGCGTCGCGACGAAACAGATTGAACTGTAATGGAATCTAGTGGGAAATACTCCAAGTTGAACTAGCATTCACGGACTATCATCCGCCATCTGCAAACTTTCTCCCAAATCCACGCCTGCGCAGTCAACGACGCCTTGCTTATTCGTGTGGCTCATGTTTGTGCCTCTGTGTGAGACATGGAGACTGCAACGGGAAGCAGCAACAACGACGCGGCTCCAACAACGCACATGATCCCCGAAGAGGAGGACGAGAAGCCATCTGCGCCAGCCGTGAGCAGTCAGGAGCCGCCTGCGCCCCGCGGCGTGAGCGCGAGCACAGCAGGAGGGGTAGGAGGGCAGACTGCAGAGGAGCAACACGCCGCCTCGAGCAGCACCCCTGTGCTGCTGTGTGAGTATGAAATAAAAGCATAGTGTTTGGACATTTGGATCTTGTCTTTCATGAAGTTAAAGTTTGTTTTGTGCTTTGTTTGGTAGACCCCGTAAACACAGAACGCTTCTTCACTACAACAGCAGATGGGAAGACTTACCTGAAGATAGCACCTGGTATGAAGCATCACACATTTTCACCCAGGAGGTCGAAATATTTGCAGGTTTATAATAATAAAAAAATGTATTGACCTGCTTTGACTGCTTTTCTTTTAACTGCATTTCCACTTCACGCACTTTTCACACATTTTATTTATTCCAATACCAATATTTTTTTGACCAAACATTGTTTAATTTCTTTTCATCAGAATATTAAAGTATGTTTTACTCTTTCTTAATAAGTGCATTAAAATATAATATAAACATTTATGGAGGAATGTGCTGGACAAAAAGGTTCAAGTTTCAGTGATAGATAAAACACCTGTTGCAGTGTTATAATAAAAACTACCTGTATTTCCAGCCTCTGGGATGGCCGCAGCTCCGTCTGAGAAGCCCCTCTCCTCCTCCGGCTCAGACTTCTCCTCTAAGGCGGTCCAGTGCTTGATCGAGGCTGTCGGCCGGCGCTGGGGGCTCTATGAGACTCGGGAACGCTCACAGCTCTTCCAAAGCGTCCAGGAGGAAATGGCTTCTAAAGGACATGTACTTCCAGTTGAAAAGATTCGCCGCAAGTGGAACAACCTGATAGTAACCTACAAGAGGGTTAAAGACCGCAGCAGGGAGACTGGCCATGCTAAAACATCATGGGAGTTTTTTGATGTAAGTTACGTTATTAGAAAAAAAAAATTGTGTTTATGGAGTACTGCTTATACAAATATATAGTACTTTATTTGGAAATTAAACTTTCCGGAGTCCATTCAGTCAATTGCACCGCCTAAGTAAGAGGAGGTCACACTTCACAAGAGAATGTAACGGGAAATAACCTGTTCAGCTGTAGTATAGCAAACTTAAACACTTCACACTGAGAGGCCTCACCAAAAAGCACACATTGGTCCATTTACATAACGAACACCAAAGCTTTCTTTAAATGTTGATTATTGCACACTTTATGCACACTTAAAACCATTTATTCTTTACTAAAAGAGTCTTCACAATGGCACTATCTTCACAATCTCCTCTATCTTGTTTCCTTTTTCTAGCTGATGGATGCCACACTGTGTGACACGGTGGGCGCTCAGATCATCAGCAACAAAAGAAACAAACCGTCGAACTCTGCTTCATCTCTGTCTACACCTGTGACAAAGATTGTAGTTAAACCCCGTGTTCCCCCGCTCACTTCCATTCTCCACCCCAGCAGCGCTACACCAGGTAGCACTGCAGGGAGAGCACAGGCTACAGCTGCTTCTGCCATTTCTTCAGTGACGACAGTGACTATCAGTCCAAGCAGCTCTGCAGAGATTAAGCCCTTGATTGTTCTGAATGGCGATCTTGTTGCGAGCGGCCTTCATCCTTCCACCACCGCACCGTCGTCTTCATTTAAGTCACCACCAACCACCACTTCCAACACTAAAATAGACCTCAGCACAGCCCGCTTCATCACTCGCAAAGCTCCAACTTTCTCCTCCAGCATCCTACCCCTCCGTCTTAGCAGCGCACAATTTAGCAAAAATGTCTCCGGCCTTTCGTCCTCCACCTCCTGTCTCTCGTCTCCCATGTCCACCTCAGTGGCCGCCTCATCTGGAACTGAAACACAACCCCACAAAGCCAGCGATGAGCAAACCACCACCGCATTGTTCCGGGAGATTCTGAAGCGTCAGGAAGAGCAGGCTTTTTTGGACAGGGTGGCACGTCGGAGAATGGAGGCCAGGGAGAAGAGGCGGGAGAGGAGGGAGGTGAGGATGACCGAGTCCCTGGGAAGAGTGGCCACTGCTCTAGAGCTGCTGTCTTCTAAACAGGACACAGTTATTGCTCTGCTGCAGAGACTGGCGGACAAGAAGTGATGGGGACACTTCATATCATGTTTGTACTAGTCTGGTTGTGCGAAACTTGTGGTGAGAAATTGTGAATGAAAAGTTTATTTCAATTTTTTTCTCTAATGAACAAAGCAGCATTGATATTTAATTTAATGATCTGAACGGCCACTAGTTTATATCTATTGTTAGTAGTTTACTCAAGTAGTGTCTAATACCGCTTGCATTTCATGAATTAAAAAAATAGATAATGTTTATCTTATTTGTGTCGATTTAATGCTACATGGTTTTATTTTTTTAATGTCGCTGTAGTAAAATGTATTATTCCCACCTCAGTGGAATTAGTGTAACTACCTTTACTGTTTTTATTTGATAAAAAACAAACAAACAAACAAACCAAAAATTTAAAAGTTTGCCACCACAAAATACTAAAATATAATATCAAACTTAAGTTCAGAGCTTCCTTCTAGAGTTTTTAATCATATTTTTATCCAGCATCCATTAATTCACTTTAATGATTTCAATAATTGTCCCCTACTGGAATTTACCAGCGTATTGAAACCAGTAAGCCATAATGCAATAAGACAAATTCTCAAATCCAAGAAAAAAAACACATTTCTGTCTAACTACTTTACAATTAATCTATTGTAGCCTGGAAATTCATCCCAAACTTCAGCCCAGTCACAAATATTTAATAATTATTGTAAAATGATTTAAAATGCGGGTGAACATTATGCTGGGCTGTAGTACTACCTCGGTGCTATTCATGTTCGTGTTTGTGCTACCAATTGCCCGCCTTGGAACTATCTTTCTCAAAAGAGACAAAACTAATTTTCTGGAATAGACACAGCAATAGGTGGTTGGCCATCAAAAATTCAGGCAGTATTTTAAAAAAAATCTGTCTAGCGGCCAGTAGGTGTATCCCAAAGTCTATTTATTATATATGAGTCAGATTATCCTACATTTCAAAAGGCTGCTCAGTTAAACAAAACAAGCCAGTCACTTAACAATATATGACATAGTGATAAGTAATAAGGTGTGTGTTTGTGGATGGTTTATTTGCCCAGGCTTGTGATGAAATACTGACACTCCCAGCTCACTGTTCAAGCTCACTTTCATTTTAATATCTGGAACTTGGACTAATAAACACTCAAACATGTATGTTTGCACTGGCCTTTAGATCAAATATTTACTAGGGATGGCTTTTGCCCTTCATCCACAACTTTCTGACTCTTGTTGCTACAATCAAATTCAGCAATTGTTTGCCATAAAAATGTAAAATGACTATGCTGTTCATGTATGGGAATAAAATATGATTTTGTGAGATTTTCAAATCAGTGCAATTTGGTTACACTACCAGATGCACAAATATCCTGTCATTGCTTCTGTCTGCTCCGCCAAAGCTGTGCTGACATTGTTTGTCCTGGGACCCATTATTTTGTTTATCAGTTTGTGTCAGAAAATCTCAGTGCCGTTTTAGTCATGTTGGGAGTATGGATGTTTTTCAAAGCTACAGTTGTCAACACTTACTCAACAGTCAAAACAACATCACAAGGAAAGTAAAATAATATGAAGTTTGTAAAAGCAAGAAATCTGCGTGAAACCACTATATCAGTTGCAATACGTGTATTTTATTTTTATAGATTACACTGACTCATACTTAAATATTGTGTGAGTAGTAATTATGCACAAAACAAACTCATGATCTGCCTGGGATGGGGATGAGAGCAGGAAGTAGATTTTTAGAGAAATGCAGCTTTAAGCTCTTATATCTTTAATAAAATATAGCTATTTGCATAAGGTGTGTCCTGCTCTATCCTATCCTGTAAACCAAACCCTGACAACTGTATCTAAAATTAAGTCTTGGTGTCCTGACAGCCTAGGCTGATGTACGCCTCTGGGTGGAGCTGTTCCCAGAAATACAAGTTGGATTACATTTCTGTTTCATTTCTTTCTTTCAGGGAGAAACAGTGGTAAGACTCGCTGTATATGTTGTTGATGATGATTTCTAAATATGATTTTAATGAATATCAGTGCTGTTTTATGAACGCACGCGCATGTTCAGACGTGAATTTTGTTTTTGCTAAAATTATTGCGATAGTATTAGTTTATATATATAGACACACACACACACACACACACACTAATATATAATTTTACTTAAAATCGTGAACAAATGTGGGATGGGCTCACAGGTTTGCCATAGACATGCACTCCAAAAGCGTGGTTTCGCGTCATTCGTGTAAACGAAACTGTAAATGACCTGACCTGGGGATTCATTACAGACTTACCAGGCCACAACAGGACAGTTCCTATTTCTGCTACCCACCAAAGTGCACCGTGAGAGGTTGACCGTGGAAGCTAATGCTAAAGCTACATGCATGTCCCATTGTTGTTACTCTGGTGGACACAGAGATCTGCCTGTCCATGACTTTGAAAATGATCAATTCGTTATCTTTATAATGCTCCTCATATCATAAATTGTTGATATCACTCTTAAATCGTTTTCGATTAGTTATGTTTTTTGGAACTAGCCCTCTAGTGCCTCTAGCTAATTGAAAACATTTCTATGTAACAGTTCATGATTTGCTAGCAGTACAGGACTCTGGGAGGAAGAAGCGATGAAGACCAGAAAAAGGCTACCAGCAGCTTTTACGCAAGAAGACAGCAGTGAGGACGAGGACAGAAGATGTAGTCTAAGGAAGAGAATTAGAATTGAATATACCACGGAAGAGAGCAGTGATGGTTCTGACAGCGAAGACAAGGACAGTGTCCTTGTGGAAGCGGATAGGGAAAGCAATGACGAAGACGGTAAGCCATTTAAAAAAAAAAAAGATTGGAGATGTAA
Organism: Bostrychus sinensis; assembly: GCA_020698575.1. Lineage (NCBI taxonomy): Eukaryota > Metazoa > Chordata > Actinopteri > Gobiiformes > Eleotridae > Bostrychus > Bostrychus sinensis. The sequence goes on along the minus strand of CM036253.1, from coordinate 24,921,113 downwards.
ATTAAGCTGTGGCAATGCAAATTATTTTGAAGTCTAGAATGGGATGTGACCTGTGGAAACAAAATTGGCCTCCTGCATGTAGAAAAGCTAAAAACTGGTAAGAATGAACTACTCCAAATTATCATAGAGAATTTAACTTTCATTTACATTTCATGTCCATATACAATCTCACCAGGCATGGACTGTATTGTCTCTGAGGGTCGCTGGTTTTCTCTCAGTGCCTTTGAGAAGTTTGGAGGCAAAGGTGCGCAAAAAAAATGGAAAAGCACAATTCTCTACAAGAACAAACCATTGCAAGTTTGGATTGATGTGAGAATTTTTAATGTGCTCTTATTGAGTTCAGGCTCGTTGACAGACTTGGGGCCTGGGCAAGAAGGCTTCACATGGGCCCATTATAATAGAAAATATAGTGGAACATAATTGGAACCATTTCTGGGTCCCTCTGACCCTGAGGCCTGGGACAACATGCCCCCTTTGCCCCTCCCCCACTGTCGATGTGCCTGATTGAGTGTATTAGGATATATGCCTATTTTAATAATCAATTATATTCTAACAGCGTGGTGCCTTAAGCCCACCTCCATTTAAAAAGCGACAGTCTGCTGCCTCAAAGGTAAGACTCTGCCAGTGTGACATAACAGATTTCTTAGAAATCACAAGAATTGCTAAACATTTGATCAATTTGTTTTGCAGTTATCAAACCATGACAATAGACACCTTGAAGGTTTTTCTCCTTTTTCTCCATCATCATGATCTGGTATACTTGACGATGTTAAAATTTTTCCCATTCTGGATTTTGGTAGAGAGTGCTGCACCAAGTAACCATGAGGATGAAGTGAGACCTGATAAGCAGCCAGTTGAGACGGAGGAAGAACAAACAGATGCTCAAAATGGAGAGCGTAAGAGCACGTTTATGCTGTACTGTTGTGTTTATGCTGTACTGTTGTGTTTATGCTGTACTGTTGTGTTTATGCTGTATTGTTGTGTTTTTGTTTAATCACTGTTTGCATGGTTATACCCTAATCTGAACTATTCACTCCACAGTGAGAAATGGAATCATTATCGACATTAAGAGCACTGTGTTACAGAAGAAACCAAAAGTAATCCTTAAGAAGCTTGAAGTGAGTCTCTACAGTACAATATATATACTGTATAAATAATTATTCATATGGACTATGGACTGTTTTGTTTACTTTTTGTGGAATATTGTTTGTTACTGTCAACTATAACTTCATCTTTATCAAAGTTAACAATGCCAACAGTGTCCTAGTTGTTATAGTTTGAGTTTTAATCCACCTCACTTAAAAAAAGCTACATTTAATAGTTACAATATTTGATATGGTAACACGCCTATTATCTGCCTCTTACAATTTGTTATTCAAGTAATTATTCTCAGCAAGAGTATTAGTAATGAGTTATTTTGTATATTAATCTCTTTTAGAACATACGAGGTGACATAAAGCTCCAACAAAATGGTAAGTCACTGAACTTAAAGCTTATATACAACAGGTGTCCTCAAACTTGTTTTACTTGTTGAGCAAGCTTGTTGTAATGAGTGAAATAAAGAAAGAGTAAGAGGAATCAGTTCTCCATATGGCACAGAAAGGAAGACTGTGGTATTATAATCTGATGTGTGTTAGCTTGTCCAGGTTTGAATAATCTGAGAGAAGGTTGAGCCACTGGTTTATGGAGACTTTGGTTTTGTCTTTCCAGTTCAAAAGTATTGTTTTTGTTTTTTTTGTTTTTTGCAATGGTGAGTGATATTAATAAGAGGTTTTGAGTATGTTTTGGAATTTTGAGACTGGATAAATCACCTAGTAGGGCTATAGATGGGGAGACTAGGATGCTGAGGCTGAGGATCCTGGATAGCCCCTGACCAGAAGATTTGAACAGGTGTGCAGAGCCAATATGCATGGAAGTGGTTGTCTCTTCGAGTGGCGCAGGTGTCTGTGTTTGAGAAGCCCATGCGGTGCATCATATCGTCAGTGATATGAGTTCTGTGTATTGGTGGGCATTGCATTTAATGTTGTCTTTATTATTGTATTGAAATTGAAACAGTGTGGGTCTTAATGGAGTTGTCAATAAATGGGAGCTGATAACAGATAGCTTGATCTGTGCCTATCCAGTTTTTAGTTATTGTTGTTTGTCCAATGTCGAATATAAAGAAGTTGCTGAGATAAGATTTAATTTAATGGTAGAAATTTGGGGCATTGAGTCCGCCATACTGTTTGGGTCTTTGGAGCGTGAGTGATTTGATTTTGGGTTTCTTTGCTTTCCAATAGAATAGGTTTATTGCCGAGCTCAGAGAGGAGAACTAGTCTGGAGGTGGGTAAATGGGTCATAGCAAAGAGGTAATTGATTTGAGGAAGTCTATTCATCTTAATTGCAGATATTCGGCCAATTAAAGAGAGGGAAAGTTTATTCCATCTGTTGATGCTGTCTTTTACATTTTGAAGCCGCTAAACTCTGCCTAAAACGGGTAAGAAAAGTGGCTCAAACTAATAAACAACAGTAAATCATTAGGTGAAGTGAATCAAAAACTCCAAAAGATTTCTGATTACCATTAGAAGAAGCATGTGTACCACAGTTTGAGAATCACTGATATACTGAGTATCGCAATTGTATTGGTAAAGTTTATTTTTTGCTTTTATTGCACTCATTCAGGCAGCTGCCCAATAAAAATAGCGAATGGGAAGATAGATTTGGAGACAGAAAACATAACTTGTACAGAAGAATTCAGTGAGCCCCAGTACAAGGACAAAGGGAATGGTTCACCACAATTCATTAAAAATGAAAAGGAACCAGAGGTACATGGTGAAGGAGAAGACAGGCACATAGAAGAAACTCCTTGTGCAGAAGATACTCAGTACACTTCTGAAGACACTGAGGTCTACGAGGCTGGCAAGACTTCACTACTTGACAGTAAAAATAAAATTATACATTCTGAAGAAGGAAAAATGGTTGTTCATTCTCCAACACATCTGCAGTCATTTGCAGAAGATATCCCGCCAGATGTGAATAGTCCGGATCCTGCACAACTACTTATGGAGAGGTACGAATGTAGATCATCACTTAAACAGAGAAAGATTAATAAAGTAATGTAAATGCAAAGGTTTTGAGTTATTTTGTTTGCTATAGGCCTCCTCAAGTGGACAGCCCTTGTGCCATAATGGATGACACTGCACCAACACCACTGACCAGCACTGATCTGAACATCATGGATCTTGACCAACTTAAAAGAGAAAAAATAAAATGGCAGCTAAAAGTCTTGAAGTTACAGGAGGAGTATTACACTCTGCAGTTAAAGAAATTAAAACAGTGAACTATGCACAGGAGCCTGGCAAAAGCTCTTCTGAGTGAGTTGGTGTGTAGTTTAATTGTATTTAAGCAGTCCTGTCAGAACATTATTAGTATTTTTCATTTCTTCACTTAGAGGTGGAAAATAGACTTGACTCATGCAAGTCTCTAAATGAGTAATTGTTTTTCATGTTTAAATCTTTTTACTTTTATATTTTTAAGCTTAGATATTACTGAATACAATTAAATTAAAAGGAAACTGTACTTTTAGGTACAGACTTTGAGCGTGTTTTCTACCTCTTTTAAAATATTTTTGTCTACAATGTCGTGATTTGGTAACTTTACATCTTGATTTTTATGAAATTATGTCAATGCCAGAAAAATGTAAAAAAAAAAAAAAACACTATTTTGGAATTATGTAAATCAGTAAGTAATAAACTTTTTTATCTACAACATTATTTAGGTTTTGATTTTCACTTCAGAGAGATGAGAGCAGGTAAAGTTGTGTGTCCAACCAACATCCTATTATTTATACTATTTCATGTAAATATGTACATATAAGCACTGTTCCACAGTTTAAAGATCAAAATTGATTGAAAATACTGCAATTTCATTTCAGCTGGTCCCAAACCTTAACAAAAGAACAGTTCTGGAAACATTTATTCAAAACAGCCTTTTTTTTATTTTTACAGTGGACGACATTACTCTGTCATTTCCTCTTCATCATCATTTTCCTCTTCATCATCATCTTCGTCGAAGTACTTTTCCTCTGCATCTCTACTGACAATGTCCAAATTGTCATAGTCTGGGTTTTCATCCACCTCACTGTAAAGGACATAAAACTGTTTTTATTAAAAGGTTTTATTTTTTTATTTTTGTGCCACAGAGAGCACATCATGTTGCTGGAAATCTGAAACAGGCAGACCTTCTGTTGCATTACCTTATGAAGTCTTAAAACTAATACAAGATAGCCTTTACAAATCTGTCAATTCACAGACCACTAAAAGACAACTGTTGTAAAAGAGAAAAATGAAGATTTAATTTGTGAAAGTAACCTGTAGTCAAAGTCTTTGTCCTTGCCATCTAGGAATCGCTGGTGCATTTGACTGATGAACTCCTCTCGAAGCAGAGCCTTCTCCTCTGCTGTTGGCTCCTCCTGAACTTGCTTATCTGCTGCAGAGAGAAGTAGACATAAGAATACAGCCCAGTATTCCGTTTAACCACATTTTTTTGAAACATGTCTCTTTCTAACCATCATCTTCCTCGTCATCTTCCTCTTCCCGTGCTCCGTCCTCTCTCTCCTGTTCCTCCTGGAGCCGATTCTGAATAAGTCGCTCCTGGTAAGAGTTGAGGAGGAGGTTGGCCAGGCCCCCTGATCCTTCCGGAGCACCTTCTAGCATTGCCTCCTGGGAGCGCTCCAGCACCTGCAATAAACTGTAGAGTCAGATCTACCAGTGTCAAGATTTAGTCAAAAAATGGTTATACTACACAGAAATGAGTTGAACCATGAAATAGTAACAGTCTATGTAATGCGTACGTAAGTTACAACACCTGATATTATGGTATGTTGCAAATAAAATATAGTTTATGAGATTTGCAAATCATGGCATTCTGTAATCGGTTTATATTTAGATTTTACAAAATTTTTCAGAATTTGGTAAGGCCCATTTTTTTCCACAGATCGTTACTATCACAATATAACTATCACTATCACTCCTCCTATCTTACCTCCTCATCAGTCAGGTATTGGCCAATATACTGTTCATAAAGCAGCGGTTCCCTCCTCCGCATCTGTTCCTCACTGAAATAGTCACCATCTAAAAAACAGGACATTTTCTTTCTGACTAAAATTTAAACGTTTAGAAAAACAGTTTAAGCACCAACAAGCCTTATAATTAGACTTTTTTGCAATCTCACATTATATTCAGTGTAGTAAGGCTGTTAAAAAAAAGACCTACCTACCTTTCTGCAATGCTCTGAGGGCGGCGTAGCGGTGGTTTTTGACTCTTGTTTTGTTGGTGCATCCTGCAGCCCGTCTCTGTATGACTTTACTGTAGTGTTGAGCTCGTGGATCTGAGCTGACATGGGCAAATGCTGCCAGATGCTCGGGTTTCAGGCAATTCTAAGAATCCGTACAGAATAATACAGATATAAGAAAGAAAGAAATACATTTATTCTCACACAATGACAATTCACCCCAGTAACCTCCTATAAAAATGCAGCAGTCAGTAGTGAATTAGCCTTGCCAACAGATGCTACTCACATTCTAAGCAGAACTGTATGCTTTTATTGGGTATATACACTGTATTTTGCATCAAACTCCCCTTTAAATGGACAAGACTAAATAGGGTTGTAGTGTTGGAGCTACACACTACAATCCTATTTAGTCTTGTCCTGATCACATAAAAAAATGACAGCTCTGCACACATTTTGCAAAACGTAAGCTCATTAGATATTTTGCATTATACTTTGCATTGCTTTTTCATATGCTACAATTATAGATGGCACAGAGATTTTTAGTTTCTGAACAAGAGTTAATTGGGCCCTATGAAAAAATCTGTATTCAAGTAAAAGTATTGTTATTTCAAAATACCATCACTCATTTAGACTTAAAAGTACTTACTGCTACTACCACTTCTGCTAGTACTACTACTTTTAGTACCGCCACTAATATTACTGCATTTACTACTACTTTTACGTACTACTACTATCCGTTTTCCACCAAAAGACAAACAAAACTTTTACTTATTTGAGATTGTACATTGTAAACATTTGAGTAAAAGCCTGTAAAATAAATAATAAAAGATGTGTATGAACTTATTTACGTAACTAACTAGTAAACTATCTAGTTACTTACGTGGTACTTCTCCAGAAACACGAGTGGTCGGCTCTTGTACTGTTGGAGCAGCTCTTCTCTGCGCTGGCCCAGGGTCAGTTCAGCCTCTCCTATCTGCTGGCTCTTCACTAGATTTCCACTTAAGGCTATGACCCCCAGCATGACATTAACACAGCTCGGCATACTCTGGTTCCAGAACAGTTCACTTACAGTTACGTGGTCATTAGATCCAAATGTATATTTATTCATAAAACATGTTGCATTCATATCTACCTCATGTTGCCACTGATGGCCAGTCTCTGTGTAGCTTTTCGAGTTTCTCTGACCGGACTCTGTAACCTCTTCGTCTTTGGACTTGCACTTGTCTTGCACCTGTTTTTCACACGAACTGGGACGTGTTTTATCACTATGCTCTATAGTTTTAACGGGAGGCTCTATGATCTCACCCCACATAGTTATTGGCCTATAAAGTAACGTTAAACTACAAGCGTTTCCTCTCTAAACTCTTGTTACATTGAATAATACTAGATAGTAGTACATAAACTATCTATTCAAAATAAATTAATAATAATATTCATTTGGAAACGTAAACATCAATTATGACATTAAATGGCAACCTTACGATTGTTTTGTTTTTGGTGCCGCACTGCCGCCATATTTGTCCGTCAATTATACTGCTCCCAGTTTCACCACCGAAGACTTGGTTCCGCTACTTGCTATCCTTTTGTGTTTGAATCGCCCTCTTGTGGTAGATTTTAGGCAATACCGAAAGTAAATAAAAGAACTGTTCGGATATTGACCAAATATGACATTAATAACAAATTATTCAAACATTATTGAAACATTACACATTACAATGAATTATGAAAATAGTAAATAATCTAAATAAACACAGGCTACTCTATACTATACTTTACAGATTTGATGATCTGCAACTCATTAGGCAGAGTTCAAAATTGATTGTATGGCTCCATAAAAAATAAAAGATAACTATTTGCATAATGCAAGAGTCAACCAAAAATCATAGCAGTTAGCAATGATTACCAATCAGTCAAAAAAAAAAAAAAAAAAATAGTCACATGGTGCACTTCTTGATGGGTGTATAATGAACTGCAGTGATAATGCTGAACCACAGTGTCCTTTCAACTAACATGAATGATTCTTTGCGAAAAGCTTCAACTGCAGATTGAGCTATGAAAGCTCATCTGGCTGGTCATGTGACAACTTCTATCCAAATGACCTCAATCACCTTCTTCTCAGCTTCAAGTGCGTTTGAAGTTAAAAGAGCGTTTCAGTCTTAGAAGGCCTCAGTGCTCTGCCTTCAGTAAAATAATATGATGTTCATTCACCCATTTTCATTTCATTTCATTTTCATTTTCATTCACCTCTATTTATACACTCTGAGGTTGTAGGTTTCTTTCTCCATTGCTTTCATTAAATAGCTTTAAGGAACTGTCACATCTATAAACAGAGAGGGAAAAATCTCTATCAGGATCATATCATATTTGTGGTACAGCCAGAGATAAACTAGGCCAATGTCTTTACATAGTAGTTACATGTGGTATGTTGTACAAGTGTTTTGTTGCTATGGAAATCATTTAACCTGAAGAACATTAACTTGAAAACAGATAAACTACATACAAATTACATGGTAAAATTGCCATCACACTTTTTTGTGAACTATATACTATTTTTAGTTGCCCATGGATAATGTAGCACTTTAAACAGAAATAACTGGAACTCTACACATGGCTGCTTTAGTGAGGGCCAACATATGAACAACAGAATCTATTTGTCTGTTTGAGGTTCTAATGCAATCTGTCTCTTAAAACCACAAAGCAATGAGTTTAAGATGTTGTTTTTGAACTACGCAGTTGTTTCCACTTGTTTACAGTGAGTTGGACACCCTGTCTGTTACGTTAACTATTAACATGGGCTCACATAACAAGGAATAAGTCATTTGAGTAGAGAGCAAGATGAAGATTTATGATGCTCTAGAAGTCCACGAGACCAGACCGAGGAAGCCCTGATGAGAAAATGGCTCCTTCCTAATGTCTGTGCTGTTGATTTCTACAGTAATCTGCTTATGATCCTCACTCTTACTGCCTGGTTACTATGGCAACGGAGTTGGGAGAGAGATGTGATGCAGATGTCTCTATCCTCGGTCTTCATCCAATGAGCTGCAGGAATTGTCTTAGAATCCCGCCCCCATCGTGCTGCCAGTCAGAGAGAGGTAAGGGGCGATGTTTAATTTAATAGTACAAGTTGTCTATGTCCTGATGCCTTTGACAAGCAATAGATTCTAGATTGGCCGATTTATGATGTCAATTATTAGCAAATATATTCTTAACATGAAGTAGAAATGCTTTATTCTAACAGCTTTACAAGTGCAGAGAATATAAACATGTTTTTTGTTATGTTTCTGTAGTTCATATTTGCAATAGACTATCAATTCATACTGAATAGATGTGAGAATCAGTGGTTGTCAGCATATGTCTCTAAGCATAAACCCACTGACTCTAACTAACCACCCCTTATCAACATCACAAGCCCAAAGTAGCTGAGGAAAAAAGTAGCTTTGCCACCCACAACGACCTTGAATGGATTCAAGAAGCAGAAGAAAAATCTGTTTCTTTACATTAAACGTCACAATAAATAGTGAGAATTAGACTGATTTGGCTGAATATTTTCTAGAATACCAATATTGTAACCTCTTCTTTGCATAATAAAACTCACTGTTTTTGACTGAAAATTAGATACTGTTAAAAGGGTTAGGATGTATTTATGTGCATGGAAATAAAATGACACATATAAATTTGACAAATTATGTACATACATAAATATTTAATGTACTGGAAGCAGCATGTGCTGGTACTAGTTTAACAGTACTGCAGTCTAAATTAGAACAATGGTCTGTGGGTTGCCAGTCACAGTGAGCTCTTTTGCCAACTGGTTTTGTAGCTCTGTTGTTAGCTGTGTCCACAGTTATTGCATGTATATATTAACTATGTGGCAACCGGAGCATGGAGCTCTTTCTGCTTTTCTGATTGGATGATCTGTGATGTATGGCTTTTAGAACCAAAACATAAACAAAATCCAAAACACAAACAACTTAGCCTTTATATAATTTTTTTTTTTTTTTTTTTTTTTTGTGAATAAATCAGCTGTGCCATTGTTATCAGTAAAACTATTATTTGATTTCAATATGTTTACATCATATCTGGGGAGTGGGTAATTTTTATGAAGTATTAATACTGTATATACAGTTCATAGTACCTTTAAAGGTGCTATGAACAGTGTATATTTTTTTAATTTTATTAAAAAAATACCCACATGTCCCAATGAGATAAACATGTTTAAATCAGTTTTACTGATAACAATGGTACACTTGAGTTGTTAACAATTAAAAATATGTTGCCAAGTTGTTTTTGTTTACATTTTTTGTTTTGGTTCTAAAACTGCATTGCCAATCACCCAATCAAATAAGAAACCAATGTATTGATTTAGACTGCAGTTCTGTTTCTAAACCAGTGCATGCTGCATACAGTACCTTTAAACTATACCCGTGGTACTCATCTGGTCTGACTGGGACCAAGTTTTATCCCTGATCATTTATTCACCCACCTGTCACAGAACATTGTTTCTCTAAATTATTTTACAACATATTCCATATATGTATTTTAAAATTATTTTCACCAGTCACATGTAATTATCCCAATAAGCTGAATACTAAAGCCAGTTCCACCTTTCCTGTAAGTCCCAATCCACCAGTTGAGCCTCACTGCTTTAGAGCTGTACGCTATATTTTTTTTATTTTTTATATTTTGTTAGCCAGTAAAGATTTACACTGCTGATAGCATTTCTAGACAGGGCAGTGCTTGAACCTTTGTTAAACGGGATATGTCTCCACCTTCTGTCCAGAATTAATACTACAACAACTATTTCAGATTATGTAAAAAAATCCACCCACTGCATTATTTTGCTCTGATCTGTCTTGTATTCAGGTTCATCCCAAACTCAAAGCCAGTGCCATGGTGTGAATATGAGTAAGCAACCCCAGCCTTGCCACTCTGATAAAGCTCTGCTGGATATAGCTTGGTGGCCAGCTGCCAGTGCTATTTAAACCAGAGTACACAGGTTAAGAGCAAACGGAGATGTAATATCAGTGGACGGGTCAGGGGGAGTGATGCCAAGTGAAGAAAAGATATTGGCTCAGGAAATGAGGAAAGCATGGGAGTGGATTGGGGGTGAAATATACTGTAAGGTCACCTAAATAAAAAAGGATTAAATATAGAAAATGCTGATATACTCTGAACTGCCTTACTGCTGTGGTTCTCATCTGGTCTGATTGTAAAACTCTGATTTTAACTCTCATCATTTTTCACGAGATCCACATTTACCAAAGAAGTGTATATCTGTTAAATACGGTTTGGTATTATTTTTGGCTGCCAGATGGACCACATATTAATAGTATTATTAAGCATTATTAGTAGAAATTGTATATTGAATTGAATATTTGCCATTCAAAATAATGGGTCAATGCTCAAAGTTAAAGTTATACAGTTTATCACAACATTTATAGCATGTCTTTTAAATCGATTTCCCACTTACACATACATTAAAACTACTTTGTATATTCAACATTTCCACAACCCCCTTTTGGGCCCTGACCCACCAGTTGAAAATCACTATCTTACTGTATATATTAAAATGCTGAGTTTAAAAAACAAACTATTGTGGCTGTTTTCACTAACTAAATTTCCTCATTGTACCTTAGCAAATGTTTGTGCAGAAAAATGCTTAGGTTAGCTGTGACAGGCTTTTGACGTTCAGAGTGGGAGTAAAATTTGCAACCATTATTTTTAATAGTTTGCTGGAAACAGAAATGCATCTTGGTAACTTTTTCTATCAATAATCTTCATATGGGCGTCTGCTTGACTGGCAGCTAGATCAATAGTTAATAACTATGTTTGTTTTGGAGAGAATTATTCCACATTGAGATGCTGGAGAAAGATGTTATTATGGTCTATTTAAACATTCTTATTCACAGTTAGTAATAATAGTAATGAGTAATATTTTGTAACATCACACCCATGCTCATGTCTAAAATGATGTATTTGTAAAGAAAGGAGGCTTATGGTTTCTGTATCAAAATAAAAACAGTATGAGACCTTGCTTGACAGCCCTGACAGTGGGAGGAGTCAGAGATGGAAATAAACCTGTTTACAGTTAACTCTTGTTTAGAATGATACCTGGTGTAGTCATGGTAAAAGTTCTGATACCTTTTTTTCCTTGTCTGGTTTATACGACACCCCTTTTCTTGCAATTAGGAAAATTTTTTTACATTCAAATGGTGTGTGAAAAAACAAGATTAAGGAATTTTGTTGACGAGAATGTTTAATATATAATAATATAATATATTTGTGTCACATTGACTTTAACAACTAAAATACAAAGATTTTTCCACAGTATTCAATTTTTTTAATGTACAGCAGCTGGATTATGGATATAATGCTAAGCATGCTCCAAATTTGAATGATTTGTCTGAAGAGGTACAGTACATAGTCATATCGTAGCTTTAGAAAGACTTCACACCTCAGATAGGAAACACTAAAAACCAGGCATTTCATCTGGGTGGGCGTGGTTTAGCAGGACATCCCCATGGAAACCCACGACTTATGTAGCATTTATGCTAATTATGACAATATAATGATTTTATCTGTCAAACTGGTTAAGGTTAGGGATAGGGAAAGGGTTATGGTTAGAATTAGTTCATTCTAAGTTATTAGTACAAGTATATGACAGTAAAATATTATTTGTCACATTTTTCCCTCTTGTTCTGTGCTGACAACACTAAAATGAACCAACCCTAGTTGTATCCCTTAATCGGTTTCCAAATAAACTCTTCATCTCTTTTATCGTTTATTATTTGTTTATACAAGAAAAGCTGACTTTAACAGTCACCAACCGATTGTGTGACACGTTAAGCCCCGCCTCTGGGCGAAATACCTGGTTTTTAGTTAGTGCCCACCTCAAACTCAGCATTTCCTTTTGGAACTGACCTTTGACCTCCAGCCTGAATGTTGCCTCCTGATGACATAACGCAAAATCTTGTGGCCAACACTATGCCAGTGCCTGGGCTTATGCTGTATCTACTTACAGAGAATATTCTGCATAGGCATAGGACAATATTAAATGTTTGTCAGTGTTCCTGCCCACAGTAACTGCAATAGTTTTTCACATTCTAGAATATGATGATGTCATACTCTCGGATGATATTTTCATAAGAAATATCCAAAAAGAAAATTCACAGATGTTGAACCTGATCATTTATATTATGACAAGGTCTATGTAGATCTATCACTATATGTATCCTTCCACACCAATTAATCAGCATATTAATAGACATTTTGCCTGCCTCCCATCTCAATTAAACATTCCAGGCCAATAGAAACCAAGCGTTTATGTTCTAGAATCTGATGATGTCAAAAACTCCAGGGGCCAGAGGGTGGGGCCAGTATCACTGTATAGGCTAGACACTATTTTTAAAAGAAATAACTGAACAGAAAATCCAAAAATGTTGAACCCGATCATTTTTTGGTAAGCAACTGGATCCACAACCTTACTGTATTCATCTTGTGGCTTAACCCCATGACTACTCACAACAATCCCTCATGTGTGATTGAATATTGCCACCACTTTTTGATGCTAAGCTAAAAAAATAATTTCACCTTAGGTAATTTGCGCTGACAGAAGAGATATTGAACTTTGTGTTAGTTTTTGTTTCATGTAGATAGGCCCAGTAATTGTAGAGATATTAGCCATAAATCATGTAAAAACATCTGAATATTGACACTTAAGCAAACTCCACCACAGAATTTTAGCCTGCCCTCCATCTCAGTTTTATAACATAGACCCTTTAGGATGTTGAGACATCAAATGAACACAACCTAATAAGTATCAGGATGATCATGAATTTATGCTTACAAATTTTAAAAGACATAGGAATTACTTTACAATATACTGTACTGTAATTTATTTTTTAGAATTAGTTTAATGAGGAAATAACATGAATTATTTTAGAGGCATGCATTATCTAATAATAAAAAGATACAGCGACACAACAGACTGACAGGTTTGCATTGTTACACTGTTTGCAAAAAAGCAGGCTCTTCATGGTGGGAGTTAGAAATACATGTAGAAGCAACTACTCTCTCATATGAAGATAATGGAAATGATCTCAATAAACAATTGTCCTGATCATAACATTTCTTGGCAATCAATTAATATCTTGTATTTTTATTGTGATGGCCGATTAAAATTGTAAATTGTCCTACACCTAATTGTGAAAATTAATTTACATACAAAGTGTCTTCTGATGAACAGTATTAAAGGAGGTTTTAGGTTATCAAATAGCTAAAGTACCTAAAATGCCCCTTTGAAAATGGCTCAAAATACTAAAACATTGTCAATTCCTTATTAAACAAAATGCTCCTTCCACTTACTTTTCATAATACACAATTTTGTTTCATGGGATTTGCAAATTGCATTCTGTTTTATTTACATTTTACACAGTGCCTAGCTTAGTCAGTGTTGGGTCTGCAGATGCTGACAGTAATCACATACCTGCACACGCGGATCTGACCACATGCAGTGCAAAGCCAGATAATCCCTTACAGCTTTTCCTCCTTAGGCCGCATCTGAACTAATGGAGGATCAGAGCCCAGCCTCCTGTTGACTTTACTGAACCCCACACACATTGCATTTATTAGTCACAAAACCCATCTGGTATAACATTTACACTGTTACATATTAGTGGTAATCAGCTCCTCCATTTTTCCAACACTGGCTTTGCTTTTTCCAAGACAAGCAGCATGTGTCTACTGTAATCCTAACAGACAGAAAAGGAACGTGGTGCTTCAGTTTTTTCACCTTGAAAGAGCCTTCTCTCACCTCTAGTGTCATGTCAAATTATCTGATGATGGCCGGGACAGGACTTTAATAATGGAGATGAATGGAAGTGTCAATGGAAGGGAACAGCACACGTTATATTGTAATATACTGACAGGCACACAGGGAGCGAGGCAGACAGAACCCAGTGTATTGGCACAGAGCATATCTTTCTGTACAGTGATATTTGCCCAAGCATAGCAGCAACACATACTGCTTGTTCTGTCCTACTTACTGACTAAAGTAAATACTGTAGTACCATGTATATAGCAGAAACACAATTCAAAAAAGTTTTGTGACAAAAAGAAGCGGGGAATTTTTTTTTACTACTAATCTAAAAGGCTTGCAACTAACTGGCAACCTTTCAGTAAGATGGCAAGGTATAATATGAGCATTTTAGAAAAGCAGTTATTATTAGTTTGGGATTAATTAGATGCTCAATATCTCCAGGCTCGTAAGCTGCAGAATGGGATTTTTTCTGTGTTTGAGGAAAAGTGTTAAATGATCAGATAATGATTAAGATACCATCTAGGCTTTATAATCAATGGTTATTTCTAGCTTTGGCTAATCACTTGCTGCTGTAGTGACTATTTTATTTTGGCTATGTGAAATATTGGTGACGTATTCCTGCAACGTTAAAAAAGATAAAGATTTGAGACAGCTTTGACTTCCAAAACAGTGCAAAAGGAACATCTGGACCAATTGCTACAAAAGCTGCATGCATCTGTACAGATTGCAGACATCTTAACCAATAAGATATGCCAGAATGGATAGACTCTGAGACAATGCATTGCCAATATTTAATTACATTTTAAATTGCCTCCAATTTTAATGTGTTTGACATTTATCTTTTTTGCTATGTAAACAGAGTGGTGGAAAAGCTTTTTTGTACTATATGGATACTACAAGTACTGGAGACCAGCCAATAGGAGTGTCCCTAACTAAGGCTCCTCTTATATGGCAGCATGTGATTGGCCAAAGCTAAATGCTCATCTATGAAATTCCCAATAAAGCCAAGGTTTCGCCTAAGGTTGTTTCCCCTAACAACACACTCTAAAGTTTTCCCTTAAATGCAAAAGAAAAATGTATAGATATAAATTCCTTCAATGTAATTTTGCACATTTACCATTTTTGAATGAGAAATGTCACCCAGACTTTAGCCCTAGCTAAGTGATGAGTAGCTGCTGTCTATCAAAAGTCCTTTCAAATGTGGCTGACAGGAATAGAAAAACACAAAGGACTCAAAATGACAAAAAAAAAAAGAAAAAAAAAAAAAAAGGTGAAGCTTTTAGCAAGATTGACGAGTCAGCGGGAGTATGGAGATGTGGCAGGTGTATACAGATGTGTGAAATGGTTTTGGAAGCGTGGGGGCGATATCAGTAACTCCCCGTTGAGTTCTGATCACTACTGCTAAGTGAAAGGAATTTAGGGAGGAGGTGGGTGCCTGTTTGTAAGTGTGTGAGTGGCCTGCTTGTGTCTGTCAGCCGCTGTGGTAACTAAAGTAACGCAACAGCTGCCACATGGGGCTTGATCATGGATTCACAACACTTGGGGCATGCTTTTCAGACAGGCAGGAGGCTGTGGAAGAAGCTTTACAACTCGTACAGTTAGTATTGTAGGTTAGCCCATCAATCTGGAATCAGAAACTTCAAGCATAGTTTTGTATAGATTAGTGTAATAAGAGGAATCAAGAACTGATTAGGACATAGTCAAGGATCATGGTGATGGATTATCGTTCTCAATGTTCGGACTTATCACTTTTTACTTGACATTCTTTTTACAAAGCAGGACAATTTTTGTGTTTTGACTTGCCACGCTGACGCGTCTGCCTCGTGTCCACATAGATCCCGCCCATTTTCGATCTCAGCCAATCAGCAGCAACATGGATCAAAGGGTCATGGAGTTTGACGCATATGCATTTTCAGGCATGAAGAAGCAGTAGCTGGACTTCATTTGTATGCAAGCTTTGTGATCATGTTAAAAATATTGTACAGCCTATTTTAGTGCAAGAAGAAAACTAAAATCAGCAACAACAACCTTCTTCGGACAGTACGTGGACTTTTTAAGAGTAATTTTTTTTTCTGTTTTGATTTGCACTCACCATGCTGAAGCACCTGCCTCGCATCCGCATCGAATCCGCCCCTTTCCGGTCTCAGCCAATCAGCAGCGACATGGATGAGAGAGCCGTGCGGTTTGAGTTAGAGCGCCGGGCCTGTCAGAGTCTGCGAAAAGGTGGGACAAATGTTATGTGAAATTATATTGACCCTATGATATGATTTAGTATAAAACAACTTCTACACAGTAATTACTTTCCAGGTGGCAGCAAACTTTTCCGGTCAACCTCTAGTCCTTGCCCAGAGAGGTTTATTTTCACAAGCCAGGTGTTAAGTGGACTGAATAGTTGGACAAGTGGGCCGGGTTACACTTGGGGCTCGGGCCAGTCTCAAGTGCAGCACACTTGAACTCAGCAGCCCATTTGCCTGCAAAAGCAACTTGGACTTGGCCTGCAGGGGATGGACATAAGGCAGTTTAGATCACATTCAAGGACAAACTTGCCTTTTCTTCTAATGGGTGAAGGAAAATTTTAGGCAGGTGTGAAAATTTGTATTATTTATTTTTGTAATGAATATTTGTAGTAGTATATGGGCCCAGGACAAAATGTTTTGGTGTGGATCACTGTTTTGAGGACTTTCCTACAAACTGCACAGTGCTGTATAAGGCAGTTAGTCTCATTATATTGACATAAGTGCTATACATTCTGAATCTATGTCAGTTGCATTCGTCCCCATTTTATAGACAACCAAGAAAACCTGTCTCTGAACCTTTGCCTCTACATGAGTGTGATATGTGTGTGAGTGTGAAACAGACTACTGTCATTTTCCAGTGAATCTGGCCTGCTGTCCAGAGGGATTGGGTTCTCAGTGCAGTTACAACATGGACACAAATAGAACAGTGACACAGAGAAGGGGGGGGCAGGGGAAGGGCACAGGTCAGCCTTAGAAAGAGAGCGCCAAGTTCATGAAGTGCAGGGCTGTAAAGTAAAAACATATGACAGTGTTTACACCAGGGGTCTCCAACCTTTCTGGGTTTGAGGACTACCCAAAAGATGAGAATTTGTACTGAGGGCTACTCGTGCAAAATAATCCTCTATATTAAATTCTTGACATGCCTTTCAAATGACACTAGGATTGTATGATTGTTTGCTTTGCATTAATGATAATGTTTATAAAACATAATCTTGTAATTAAACATGAAAACAATAAAAATAAAAAAAAAGAAATTATGACTAAAACACTCCAGTAGTCACTGTTTATAAATATCCCTCGCGGGCACCTCACAAGCTCCAGAAGGGCTACCTGGTGCTCGCGGGCACCTCGTTGGTGACCCCTGGTTTACACTATGAGGTCTAATTATTGAGGTTTAGTGTTTAGTAGTTTTTAATGTATTACTTTAAATTACAATGAATAAGTACAACTGTTAACACAAATATATAATTGTTTGTAAGTAGCCTACTTTACTTGCTGTAAGACATTAATGTAATATTAATAGTGCAAGCAACCCACAATGCAACACTTGGTCAGAAAAGGGAATTTAGGCACAAATGTATTTATTTAAAAATGTATGGTAGCGTGTTCCTCTCATTTATTGTAAAAAGGCTTTGCTACATGTTGGGCTATGCCAAGCAAGACAAGAATTATTTCTATTCTACACTAGTTTTAACTATACTATACACTCAACTTTGCTACATAACGCCCACCACAATACATTACACTATATATAATACAATTTACTATACTGCTTTGTAATACTATGCTGTATCTACTACAATACTATACTATGCCATTCTATACTACTCTAGCCATAGTATAGTATAATAAATATTGCTGTGCAATACTGCACTACCATTATACTTTCTCATTGACTCTGCACTATACTTATGCTAAGCCAGTCTACAGCCTATTATTTACCATTATGCTGTCTATATACACAAAAGTATAGTATACAACATATGATATGTTTTTCTGATCTACATATAGTCTAATTCTGATATAATGCCATTCTATATTATCCTATGACAATCTTAAATATACTAGCCATATACTACACACAATACACATTATGCTCTCCTATGCCAGCCCTTTGTTGAATTGTTTTTCTTTGTGCTTGCACTCACAAAAGTAAATGACATTTTTATCAGGTTCAGAGCAGTGCATTAAAATGTATAAAATGTGTGAGTACAAAAATAAATACTATTAATTAAAATATTTATTGCTATACTATTTCACTGTACTACACTATCCCTCAAGTGACAACAAATTCAGTGATTTATTGCTGTCACTTTGAGATGCAGCAGTCCGTCAAAGTAACTGCAGCACAGGCCAAGGACAGCTTTGCATTTAACCTAAAATATTGCAAACAGTTGGCTGACCTTCCCTTTATTCCCTCGTCATCAGTTTGAAATGAGTTACAGGACAGCACAGGTGGCAGCTAGTGTACGCCTCCTGCAGCTGTGATTGCTCATATTACCTCTACTCTGCATTAAACTGTTGTTAAGTGAAGGTGCACTCACTGTTAGGCATGTGAGCAATGACTTCCCAGAATAGAGCCCGGATCAGCACATTGCATCACTTACATCGCCTGTCAACTCTTGGCATGAATCATCTGGCAGGAAAAGAGCAGCTTTGTGTGCACGTGGATATGTTTAAGACTGTGATAGTGCTGCTGGTGCAATGTCGGTGTGCAAGCATATTTGTATGTTTAGCATTTTTATGTTTGTTAGAGCTCTGTGAAATCTTCCCTGCTGCCAAAGGGAGAAACGCCACCATCCTCCACCAGAGAAATCAAAGGCATGAGAGTGTTTTTATCTGCTGCTACAGACACATGCTCAGGGAGTGCAGGCAGATTCAGCTGGTAATGGGCCACTGTAGCACACATTGCTATTATTTTTAGGATTGGGAATCTTAAGCAGTAAAAAATAATGCTTTTTTAATTACTCTTAAGTTAGGTGCTTGGCTTTTAAATCATAACCTAATGTAGTGACTCTTACATCGATTTAACTCTGCACACAGGTTATTATGGCTATTTCTCCAAACACACATATCAACAAGCAGGCGATGTCTCCCGACCAAAGTGGTTTCAAATGGGAGCCACTTTCAGAAGAATATTTGGAGATGATTGGATAAAGCGCCAGCCAGTGACTGTGTAAAACCATAGTAGACAGTAAAACAATTCAATAAAAATGTTATTCTTTTATAGCAGCATACATTACATTTTTCAGCTTTGCCAAGTAGATCAAAAGAAACACTATAGTGCTGGTTGCGGCTGGCCCACAACATTACTGCCATACCATTAGCTGAACCATCAGAGAGGCTGGCCTCAACGGAGGCTTGAGCCCAACAAGATGGACTTGAAGTGAACTCACAAATCTTACAGAAATTCAGCTTGCTGAGCAATGTAAGCAAGATAAAAAAAGGATGGAATCTGTACTTTTTTTTTTTTTTTTTTAGGAAAAGTGTATAATAGAGCAAAACGGGAATATGTAGGGAAATATTACAGCTGCCACAAAGAAACCAGCCACAAAGGGTCAGCAAAAAAAATGTTTTAGTGGATTATTTATCATTATTAGCATTAAAGACTTTGAGGCTCAATGGATGGAGCATAGTCCAGGGGCCTGATTTACTGTATGAAGCCCTAAACGAGAGCTGAAACTGGCGTATGCCACTCTCTGTGCCAAAGTTGGTATTATAAAAATCAAACTAGACATGAAACCTTACGTAGCTTCACCCAAACTTTCAACCTGACTTACCGCGTATTCACTTTTCAGAGACAAGAGTCTTGGAGTGAAGTGAAGCAAGTTAAATGCTTGGTGCGCGTTTATTACAATTTACTTTCACTTTATATCCCCCAAAGCAAAGAATTTCATTCAGGTTTATTAATTTAATTATGAGCAATGTGTGAAATAAAAAGAATGTTTTTAGTTTTTATCAAGTGTTTGTGTCACAGGGCTGTTTGGTTTTCACAAAGCTTGTGTGAAAATGCGACTCTGTTACACACAACATGCAACAACACAGCAAGGCTCTCACTGCCCACTCCCTTTATACACATGCACACACACGCACACACTGTATACAGACCTTCAAGTGCACGTACAGTGTGTACAATTAATTAGAGAACAGCACTTCTTCTGCTCTTTCATGTGTTTCAAGTCACGCTAACAGTACAGGAAAATCATAAATTAATCACTTGCAGTAATCTAAATAAAGCACTTAGATTATTAGGTTTAAATGAAGTTTGTTGCATAATTCATTTCATAATCATTCATAATCATAATCATCATGATTTCATAATCATTTTGGTGGGAGAAGCAGTGTTCAGCTCATTCATAAGTCACTTTGCATTGTCCCACTTTGGTTGAATAGAAGTGTGGAGAGGGTGTGATGTGAGGTTATTTTCTACTCCAGGTGGGCTCTATAAAGGGGAAATATTATTATATGGTATTGTTATCTCACCATTCAAAATACTTTTTGCATGTTTTTTCAAAAATGGTTCCATCCAAATATAAATTACAGTTTGGGTGTTTGACTTTCAAATAATACCTTAACAGGTGTTACATACCTGTTTAGTATGTCTTGTTCTCACACAGCTTCCTATTACTGCTATTTCTCACTGTGCTAACTCACAATCCAACACCTCTACCAGTCTGCAGCTCCCATGCTTGAGCTAATAATGGAGCTGTGAATGGTCTGAAAGTGAGAAAATAGTCCTTTAACCAAGATGTTTTCAGATACTTTTCAGACGCCATTACTGAGTTCATGACCCAATCTTGAAATCTTCATTCTCTCACACTGAAGAAAATAACCGTTTTCACAATAACATCTTTTACTTGAAGTGTCTCCTATCAAACAGTAGTAGGAAGTGGTCACTGTGATCTTATTTATACTGTTCTTCAAATCTACCAGTGTACACTTAACCTGTGACTATTACAGTTTATATACATTTTAAGTATTTTTGTTTGTTTTTTCAGTTCTCCAGTTGAAGCTAGAGCAACGGAGAACCAGAGAAGAGCTAATTAACCAGGGCGTCATGCCACGTAAGTAACTAAATACTTACCTATGTTGTAAATAACATCAAAAATAGACTGAGGAACTGTTCTGACCTCTAAATTTACTCATTCTAACTGTAGCTTGTAAGGATGCTCCAATCAGGATTTTTGAGGCCGATCACCATCAGCCTTTGCTGTGATTGGCCGATAGTGATGACGGCCGATACCGATCACATGCTCTTTAATCTAGTAATGTAATGTATGCAGGCTATTAATATTTCCACTAGAAAAATACAGTAGCCTTTACAAATGTAAAAGTACAACAAAATTCTACTTATTTTTGTTTTAGAAGAGGTTCTGTTGCATTATTGGCCTTTAATGTGTGCCCAGTGTCTGTGTGGCTTTGTTTGAGTGCTCCGCTGATGTAAAAATCTGTTCTTAATTGGTGCCTTCAGGGGTGCCACCAGGTATTCTGGGCCCCCCTGAAAAGATTTTACATTGGGCCCCCACCAACATTTTTTCAGGACCAGGTTTAACATAGCCTATTAAAACACTCAGTTACCTTTAAAAACGTCTTAGATGGACGTTTTACAGCAGTGCAACATTAATAACATTCATACTTTGCTATAAGACCAAATAGGCTAACTAAAAAACTAACTTATTCTGCTAGTCTGTTTAAGCTACTTACTGGCACAGCATTAATACTTTCATTGTTTCATATAATTTTTAAAGACAAACAGCAAACCAAAGTGGGCTAGCCTATAATTAGCCCAGAAATTCCACCCCTTTCATTGTTATTTAAAACAACTGTTAATACTAGGGATGGGAATTGATAAGATTTTAACAATGTCATACTATTGTCGATTCTGCTTATCGATCCAATTCTTTATCAACTCACTTATGGATTCCTGATATATCTCTGAATAAAAATGAACTAGATCCTAACCTTTCCCCCTCCTACGGCGCCCCTGGGTGCCTTTAGTGCGAGTCCGCGGGTGCAGCCAAACCAGATTGAAACACAGTGGACTTAAAATGAGACAGCTACTGCAACTAGGTTTGACAACATCTGAATGAAGAAAACGTGCAGAAAGCAGAGAAGACAACGATGAAAGGTGCTCTTCCCAGACACACGGACACATGGGCTGCCTTTTTACTTTCTCTTCACATTAGCAGCCATTTGGTGCAGTTTAAGCCACAAAATGCAGTTTTCTCTGCGTAACAAGACTTTAAACATAAATGTTAGCAATTTAGCTTTAGCGCCATTTGTTTGCAAATAAACACACTGCTGCGTCTCTGTTCTGTCCCGTGTGCTCAAGGAGCAGGCGGGAAAAAGCGGATCACTGATCGCGGCCGATCAATCGGAGCACCCTTGGTAGCTTGTAGCTGTAGCCTGGTCAATCTTAATATTTCTCTATTTCATGCAAAAATGAGTCAAGATCCTGTCGATTGATTTCCAGTGGCAAATAAACATAATAGGGGCCCTATTATGCTGAATTGACTTTGATGAGCTTTTTTACCATGTTTTAATGTTGTTCCTGTATCAAAAACATAACTGGAGTTGTATTTTTGTTTCATTCATGCATGTTTGAGTAATCCTCTATTTATTCATGTTATGACCACGCCTCTCCCCCCTCACGGCCCAGTCCCGTTCAGCTCACACCTCTGCAGCAACCAAACAAATCCACTGCGGACTCCAGCGTTGCAGCAGAACATGTTTTGAGGAGCTGAAGGGGCGTGACAGCAGCTGGGAGGGACCTAATCGGAGTGTTTATCACAAAGTCAAATGATGAGTTTCTTCAAATAGGGATTTTTCAATTATTATTGCATTTTCTGACCAACAAAATGTAAGATGTTGATCTAGAGGTGTCCTAAATTAATTTAAAAGACACAAAAAAGCATAATATGACCCTTTAAACTATGTCTTACTCTTAATCTATGGGGATAGACATACATGTATATAGACCTTGACTTAATGTTATATTGACATTTAAGTAGGGAGTTGGTGAAGTTAGTAAATGTCAGTGCATTGAGATAATGTCAGCACAGTTATGGGTCTGTGTGGAAAGGGTTTGACCATAAAACATGCTTAGATATAGGTTTTACATGGAACAACCGCTAAAGTGGTAGCTGCAAAAAATTATACTGTTATTGTAAAAGATTGTCTGTTTCAACATGTTACTTGTTACTGGCAATTGATTTTGAATAGTATGAAAAATAGTACGTTATATTATATCATGGTGTATGGCGCCATATGGTATATTACAGCAATTTCCAAATGATGAGTCAAGATCCTTAAGTGAGCCATTAATTAAAGTGTTAATATTGATTTGAACAGTGAAGAAGATTTAACACATGTACCATAAAGGCCGTAGTAACAATATTTAGAAAAAATAAGAAAACTGGTTGCCATAATCAAACCTGAAACCCAATCAAACGGTACAGTACGGCATACAAGAGGATAGTATGATTTATTGTATCAGTTCAAAGTGTCTGAAACCTCAATTTACATCTCGGAAAACAAGCAGCATTAAAAAGCACCAACAGACAAAGAAATGCTATCTCAGAGTTCCCGGGAAGTTAGAGAGCATTTTAGATGGTGCCAAGAAGCCATGATGAAGCCACTCATGCACATAATAGTGTCTTTTCTCTCTGACCTAATCCCGCTACTCGCTATTTCTTCCTCCTCATTTGCCCTTTGTTCTGTTGTCCCATTTTTTTCTTCAGGCTGCCTTCTTCCATTTATCTCCTCTTACATCCATGTATTTCTATAACTAATTCCTAACCTCTTCCATGCTTTTTTATTCTACATCCCATCACTCATAAGCAGTGTAACTTGCTTGATGGTTGCCCCGTAGAACCTCTGTGGGTGGGTTGGGGGTCTAAGAGGGTTGAGGTCCCCAGGGTGTGCTGGACAGAGCGCAGCAGTGCTCAGCCACGTGAACTGAGGCTTGAGCAGGTACCAGCAGTAGTGCTTCAGGGCTAATCCAACACTAATGTGTGAGTTGCGAAATATTAGAAGTGCCACACGCTTTATGGTGTGTAAGCTCAAGCACATCAGACAGACTGTCACTGTGAAATTAAAGAGCAGGTTTAATTTTATGGTTGTAGTAGCAGCCTTAGCACATAAATTGATCTTTTAAAAATCTGTCTGTAAAGCTACGTCTGGTTTAGCTCCAACTCTACCTTGATGTTATTGGTTGACTTAATTCCACTATATTTTAGTAGCCTGGCAACATAGACCCATTTAATTTGTTAGCAAAGTGGAATAGGACTGAAATCTCTCCCATTCCAGAACTTGGTCAATAATGATCTGCCTGACTGATCGTAACCGTTTGCCTAAAATGGGCCGGGCTTTGTACATTGTTTTGTCAGTTGGTTGGATATTTTAAAGCTGCAAGGGTTTATAATGGTTTTGTTGTGCATTTTAATACTGCACCTTGATTCCTGATTGGGTAAATGTCTTTCCAATTGTATTTATCTAGATCTACTATTTGTTTGTCTTGAAAAAATAAACATGTAAACCTACAAAAGTTCAATTTTAGTAAGTTGAATTCACATCTACCATTAAAAGCCCTACCTAAACACATAAAACATTAGTGGAAAAAATTAGAAATCAATAGCTATACTGTTTCTTGCATTCAGCAGTGCATGCCGCAAGCCATTTGTAGTGGTTACTGCCTGTTTAAATCACTGGTAGAAGAAGCTTAAAATGTCAGACTGTTATCAGTATTATTTATTCATATAATCGCCAGAGGCCTAGCCAAAAGAGCAAAGATATAGTGGTTGCCTATGAGACAAAGCGAGAAATGTGATTGTCTTTTTATGACATTAAAGTCTGTGCCTTTTTAGAGAGATGCGGTACAGTCATAAAATATACAAAAGCTCAGTATAAAATGTGCCACTGGACCATACAATCGTACAAAATTGCAACTGTTTTAAATTTAGTTTCTCTATATAGCCACCCCAAAATATAATGCAAAAGATTTAATTCTTCCAAACACTACCCACATTTTCTTCTTCAATATACTTGGGAGTCGTGGCAGATTTCCAGTAGCACTAATCCCTGCCTTTTGCATAAATGCGGGCCCACAGAAGCGTTATTTGCATCATTTGTAATAGCTGGGCCAACTCTAAATACCACTGGTAGAGCAGATACCCCAAGGAGTTCATCCCATTTGATATTTCAGCCTTTTAACACTCCCTGGTAATTGAACCACTGCACGGGCTCCAATACATTTTGTAAAATTCTGGTGCAAGGAATATGACTGTGTGTTAAAGAAAGCCTTTTAATTGAAGTGCAAAGCCATCACTCAATATAGCCATTTACCTCTTTGTTGACAAGCTCACACACATGCAATGTTTTGAAGTAAGGTTATATGCAGTACTGTGAACAGGTAGTGTTTTACCAGCAATAGTATTCGGAAAACTAGCCTAACTCAGAGAAGCACCCACAATTCATTATTAATTCATAAGCACACTATTCAGAGCTGTCTTACAGTACATTATTAAAGCAACAATGTGTAACTTGTCTGGCCATGCACTCTCCACTCTTTCAACTGAACTATAGTGGACTCTCAAATACAGTCTCACAATGGAGCTATAGCAAATAGTGTATGTTTCTCATTCCCATGATTGCAGTTCGTCTATGTATAATAAAATGTTTACTTGTGACAAGAAGCCATGGCTGAGGAAATCTTGGGGAACATTACTTAAATGTGAAATAGGCATCTACATCTTACATCTAAAATATCTATTGCTAACAGGTTTAAAGAACTGCAGTACAATGTTTATCATAATGTGTATATCTCTCTGTATATTTATATCTGTAAAACATGGGAACATCACTGAATTGCCACAAAAGTAAAGCTCAAGTGGGCACTAGATTCCTTTGCTTGTGGGATTGTGTTATCATTTTGTCATTTTGAAAAGAGGTCTGTGCCAATATCAGTACAGCTATCGGACAACAGGTAACAGAAAACCAACTGATGTGTTTATTGAGACATATTCCTGTCTGACACAACACTGGCATCACTCAGTTACTGTGTTGGTCTGAAAATATCAAAAATATGGTGTAGCTAGTTTGTGATAAAAAGTCATGCTCATTGGTAGTTCGGTGGAAAACAGCTTGAGAAATGTTCCCGACCAACTTTACTTTGCTATAAAAGTGAATGGTCTGAGTGGGTGAATGCTAAACCTCCAAATGTATTTTCTAGCAATGAAAAGTTCAGCATCCTTCCATGAACAGAAACGGAACCTTGAACGAGCACGAGTGAGTAAATTAATGACTGCCTTTTACTGATACAGAAATGAGACAAACATGGACCTTATTGTATTACGGCTCTGTGTGATGGGCTACACAAGTGTGCTTTGCTCCCTGCAGACTGAGGACTACCTGAAGCGAAAGATCCAGAATCGTCCAGAGCGCTCGGAGCTGATCAGAATGCACATCTTGGAGGGTGAGTGGACGTGTCATGACCCTGTTGGTCTGAAGACTACACCTGCCTGACAAACTTTGATGGTGTTTTGACATAAAGGTTAAAAAAGCTCACCTTCTGTGTGTTTTCAGAGACTTCAGCAGAGGCCTCACTGCAGGCCAGACAGTTGCAACTGAAAAGAGCTCGTCTCGCAGACAATTTGAACGATAAGATCTCCCAGCGGCCCGGGCCCATGGAGCTGATCCACAAGAACATCCTTTCAGTTCACTCCAGCATCAAGCACGCCATCATAGGTGAGCTGGCCAGGCTTCATCTCGGCCATCCTTGAAAGGACAATAGATCATCTAGGCTTCTGTCCAGGACTTTAACTATAGCAGGCTTTCCAACCTATCTCTATCTACCTTTCCGTCAGGTCTAGAGTTACAATTGGCAGCAATTTACTTTAAACTGCACTATGCATTTAAATTTACTGGGGAAAAAAATGTCACTTGTAGTTGCCTATTCTACTATACACAGACAGTACCTACATACCCATTGCAATCACAACTGTAGTATTGTATGCATACTTCAATGTTTACAATTGAATTTTAGAGTAATTACAGCAATAAATGATTAATTATTCAATGTGTTTAAAAAGTAATAATATTTACAAAGTTGATGCAGTAATTTGGCTAGTTTTGTGTCATTTCACAGTAATGAACAGTAAACAATTTTAAACTTTTGTAACAGTATTACTCAACTGTAAAAAATAAATCAACTTTCAAATGTCAGATTTCACAATTTTTCACAAAAAATATGCTATGGTCAGCTATGGTTGCCAAAGATGTGAGGGTAGAATAAAAGACATATGGTAAATAGGCATCCCATCAGTGGATTTACATACTATTTCAATAATACTCTTCTCAGTGTTTAGTTGAAAGTTAAATTGCAAACTCATTTTGTTAAAAAATGCTTGATAGATTAATGGCAGCATTTACCTAGTTTATTAAACTGTATTTATTTCAGTTATTTTTGTGTCCATAAACAGTTTGCTAATGCACCATAAACATTTCAGACTTAACAGTATGTAGCCTAGTTTAATGATATTCTGCCTCTTTTAGAAATGAACTGGAGCAACAAATTTACA
This sequence comes from Bostrychus sinensis, assembly GCA_020698575.1. Taxonomy (NCBI): domain Eukaryota; kingdom Metazoa; phylum Chordata; class Actinopteri; order Gobiiformes; family Eleotridae; genus Bostrychus; species Bostrychus sinensis. The sequence continues at coordinate 24,893,430 of CM036253.1, read as the reverse complement.
GAATTTATTTTTTCTATACTAACATGCCCTAGAGAAAAAAGGAATCCATCCGTGATAATCTAGTTTTTGTGCAGTCATTTTCAACAAATGAACTGCTTTTATTGGACAGATGGCATTTAAAACAGCTGGAAAAGAACTCAAATTTGCACATTACTGTTTCTAATTATGAACCTCCAATTACATAAGTGATTGAGCAACCCAAGATGGTGCAGCGTTCACCATGTCACATTTGATTCATGCCTCATTAATACTGCATTGATAATATACACTGCTTTAAAAACGGTACTGCAGTCTAAATAAAAACAATGGTTTCTTTTCTGATTGAACAATCAGCAATGCAGTTTTAGAATCAAAGGGAAAATGCAAACATAAACAACTTGGCCATTATCTAAAATATATTTGTAATTGTTAATAAATCAACTGTACGATTGTGAGAGCTGCTGACCTTGTCTTGGGTTGTTGTTGGACAGTGGAAGGAATACTTCAAGGATCTCCTCAATCCCACTGACACATCTTCCATTAAGGAAGCAGAGGCTGAGGACTCAGAGGTGGACTCGTCCATCACCCAAGCCGAATTCACTGAGGTGGTTGGAAAGCTACTTTGTGGCAGGGCACTGGGGGTAGATGAGATTTGCCCTAAGTACCTCAAGTCTCTGAATGCTGTGGGGCTGTCTTGGTCGACACGTCTCTGCAACATCGCGTGGCAGTCAGGGACAGTACCACTGGACTTGCAGACCGGGGTGGTGGTCCCCCTTTTTAAGAAGGGGGACAAGAGGCTGTGTTCCAACTAAAGGGTGATCACATGTCTCAGCCTTCCTGAAAAAGTCGACGCCAGGGTACTGGAGAGGAGAATTCGGCCAATAGTTGAACCTTGGATTCAGGAGGAACAATGCAGTTTTCGTCCCAGGTTGTGGAACACTTGAACAGCTCTACACCCTCTATGGGAGTTCGCTCAGCTAGTCCACATGTGTTTTGTGGATCTGGAGAAGGCATTTGATCGTGTCCCTCATAGTGTCCTGTGGAGGGTGTTCTGGGAGTATGGGGTCCGGGCCCCTCTGCTAAGGGCTGTCCGGTCCCTGTACGACCGGAGAAGGAGCTTGGTCTGCATTGCCTGTTGTAAGTCAGTTCCCAGTGCATGTTGGACTCCGGCAGGGCTACCCTTTGTCACCAGTTCTGTTCATAAATTTTATGGACAGAATTTCTAGGCGCAGCCAAGGGCCAGAGGGAGTCTGGTTTGGGGACCTCTCCTGTCTTCTGTCCTGTTGGATTCCTCAAACCAGAATTTCTGTATGCACTGGGGCGGTTTGCGGCTGAGTGTGAAGCGGCTGGGATGAGAATCAACACCTCCAAGTCCTGAAGCCATGGTTTCCGACCAGAAAAGTGTGGCCTGCCCTCTCCAGGTCGGAGGTGAGATCCTGCCTCAAGTGGAGGAGTTTAAGTATCTGGGGGTTTTGTTCACGAGTGAGGGAAGCAAGGAGCGTGAGATTGACAGGCGGATCGGTGCAGCGTCTGTGGTAATGAGGTCGTTGTATCGGTCTGTTGTGGTGAAAAAGGAGCTGCTGAGGAGTTGAAAGGCAAAGCTCTCGATTTACCAGGTCGATCTACATTCCTACTCTCGCCTATGGTCATAAGCTTTGGGTCATGACCGAAAGGACAAGATCCCCAATACAAGCAGCCGAAATGAGTTTCCTTCGCAGGGTGGCTGGGCGCACCCTTAGAGATAGGGTGAGGATCTCTGTCACCTGAGAGTAGCTCGGAGTAGAGCCGCTGCTCCTCCGCATTGAGAGGAGTCAGCTGAGGTGACTCCGGCATCTGTTCTGAATGCCTCCTGGACGTCTCCCTGCGGAGGTGTTCCGGGCATGTCCTACTGGGAGGAGGCCCCGAGGAAGACCTAGGACACGCTGGATGGACTATGTCTCTCGGCTGGCCTGGGAATGCCTTGGGATTCCCCCGGAGGAGCTGGAGGAAGTGTCTGGGGTGAGGGAAGTCTGAGCATCTTTGCGTAGACTGCTGCCTCTGTGACTCGGTCTTGAATAAGTGGTAGAAGATGGATGGATGTACGTTTATTATCAGTAAAACTAATATTTGATATAAACATGCTTACTTCATATCTGGGGACACATGTGGGTCATTTTTATGAAATATAAAAAATACATTCTGCTCATAGCACCTTTAATTATTGGTACAACATTTTTAAAGTACCCCGTTCTCTTAACAGTATTGTCAACAAAAATCTATTTACAACTAATTACAATGGAGCCCGATTTTATATATATATTTTTTTTACATTGAAAAAGGGACATTCACAGCTGCCAGTCTTTATTGTAAATTTGACAGTTGTTTTTACAGTTTAAATGTAATATGTTTGTCATTGTTGCTGTTTTTGCTGTGGAGGCTGATGTGTAATATAAACACCATCCACCCACACTGCAACGCTGCTGACAGGCTGTCTCCCCTGCTAACCTCCTATGCATTCATTAATTCACTAATATTTCCTCTCAGCTGCGCCCCACACACAAACATCTGATCTGAAACTTCCTGTCATTATTATGTCGCACCTGCTACAAATGAATATTTCCAAAGGTCAAGATGGGGTCAACTAAATTATGAATGGCTCCTTGCATTTGCTTGACAGACAGGAACTGAAGACGTCTCCTTCGTCACTGTCGGCAGCCGGCAATGATCACAATGTTAATGAAAGCAATTATCTTTGATTAGGACAATTACAGGCTCATTTACACTCATTAAAGAGTTAGCGCCTTGAATAAGTAGACGGCCATTTGTCATGTGGGTGTTGTTACAGATTAAGTGACCCTCAGTTTAACCTTTCTCATTACTACATCCTGTTTTAGAATCCCCAGTAATGCCTAGAAAGGGGGATGTTTTTTGATAAGTGCCTCTTCTAAAGACACATTAGGTATTTGTAAACAAGTTAGCAGGCTGCAATACATTTTAACAGATGAATTAGCAATAACACCAAAAAAACAGTTAATGCTAGGTGACATCACATGGGTGTGTTTTCCCCCTTTTATAAAGTAAGGGACAGTTTTCCACAAGTGTATAAGGGACACGGATGGTCAGTGGTCTCAGTTCTGAAAGCTCCAAATGACCCCAAATCAGTTCCTAAATTTAATTACTTTTTATTTCAGCTCTAGTGCACTGTGTACTGAATGGTTCGGACACTTGCAAGCTATGTTTTCCGTTGCTGTTAATCATGCGATGCTGGCGTATTTGTGGGTAAAAAAGTTTCCTAAACTCCACTGATAATGGTCTTCTTTGATAAACTGTTGTGATTTGAGTGGGCTATACATTAAAAACATTGTGTTATAGTTCACATGATTAATGCAGCTGTTATTGCCTTATGGTGGATGCTATGAGTGTGTACTAAGCCAGGGGTCTGCAACATTACAGATCCAAAGAGCCAATTGTTCCTAAAATTACAAAATTTGTATCTATAAAGAACCACAACCAATTTAAATGCACAAAAGTTGCTGAGCCTATAACTGAAATATAGCATAGGAGTAGTCATTAATAATTTCAAACTAACAAAAAACTGTGTTAAATACTTGACACTGATTATCTAACAGAGAACCAGATTGACATCTTGTAATTATTTTTTGATGCTCGGGTGTGACACTTCTAATCAGTTTATGCATGCAACTGTATGGACAATTGGGACTAAAACAGTTTATTATGTCAGTCCACAGCATACACCGGAAAACAAGGAGAACATTTTATTTCAAATTGGCAAGTTGATGCAGACGCAGGTTTTATTTTATTATTTTATTTGGGAGGAGAGTACTGGTCTGAATAATACTGCATGCATTATGTTGTAGATGTAGCCTTGTTGTCACCTCAGCTCTAACAGTAATGCTGACAATGTAGGATATAAGTGCTGTTCAATACTGCTTTCCATTGGCGTTTGAAAGGTTTTTACATTACCATTATCCTCAATATGGCAGCAGGGGCATTTTTGTCACATGACTGGCAAAGACATGAAAAGCATCAGATAGTTTGGGCAAGTGACAACTGACCAATAACTTAAATTCATATATAGTATCAGTGGTGGGTGGAGAACATTGATGACCGGCTCCATATTTAGCTATTTTTCCTAAGAGGTATTAACAATACAGAAGCTAAAGAAATCATGCTAAAAGTCAATAAAATTAAATAGAATACACATTTTTATGTTAATTCAGAATCCATCAAATCTATGGTTGTACAAGTCACTAAATGCTAAAAACTGTTACAAGTTTTATTTTGCTCACTCATCATAATTAGTAGGAAAATATGCAGTCCATTGCTCAGTCAGGTGGTGGTGCGATCAGATATTAGACTATAAGACCGTGAGTCCAGCTGCTTGATTGATGTGTGGGAGGACAGACGTGGAGGTGTAATACGGTACAATGTTTGTGGATTATCCGTCTCTGTCAGCAAGAGACAATAAACACAATCACATTACAGCCACTTACCGTAGCAGCGAAGCAAACACAGGAGTCACACGGATCAACATAACACCAAGCAGACGTATGCACAATGTGTGTCTGCACTGCAGTAGGCCAGTCATCACATTATATTAAATCAGCCCCATGGTGTCTTTTCATCATGCCCTGCTGATGGTAAATTAATGGCCAGCGGTGTGTTCTACATAGTCCTCAGCCCACAGCGGCTCCTGTAATTCAATAAGGTGCAGGAGTAATCTTCTCTAGTCCTGGGGATCTTCGCAGGTGGCTTTACTTCTCAAATCCCCATAAAGGCTCACAAGTCCACAATAATGACATGATGATATGATAACCCAGAGGGAGACGATAATAGGAACATCATAGAGCTCTGCGAGGATGACAAATGTTATCACCTTTTATTTTAACAAAGTGATTTTTCTTTTACTTGTTATTGTACCCCTTAGGGATTTTCAAAGTGTTCTTAACATTGTGTAATAAAGCATTAAGAATGTGGGTGCAGGCCTAGTTCACAAAACAAGTTTGATACTATGATATGTTATTTTATGCTATGCCAAGCTAGGCTACATAGATGACAGATTGTTGTGTATATAGTACATAGTGACAAGGGATTTTAATATTTTCTAATCTGCTAAGGTTCCTTATTAAGGTTGTGTCTTGGATAAACTATACAGTATATATAAAGTGTATGTATAAAGACAGATGCTAAGTTCTCTAACAAGTAGTGGGAGATGCCATTTGGCAAAACTAATTCTCTGCTCTACTCAGTTATATTATACTACCACAGTAGTATAATAGACCTTCAGTTGGATAGAAAAAAACTTAGACTATTAATCACAATTACATACTTTGCAAAGAAATGTATACTTCTATATTGGAAGGATGATTTTCCTCCCACTTTCCAGTTATTTCTGGATCAAATCTCACTATTTTTACCACTAGAAAGATTAACCTTAGAAAAATATAATCGTGGTCACATTTTTCAGGAGCTTTGCCTCCCATTATTTTCTAATTTGGAGAATCTTTCTGCAAATGTCCAAAGATTAACTTGAGTCACTTCTAAATCTAAGCATTCTTCAAACTTTCAGGTGTGGTCCAAAAGTTGTTATATATGTAAGAGTTGTTTTTGACATGCTGGTATTTATATATTTATGATGCATGTGCCTGGCTAAAGGTACTGTGTGTATGTAGGCACATATGTACACTTACATATGTGTAGGTGTTTTTGTATATATCCATTAAATAGTAAGGATGCTGCTTTTTATGTTTAAAATTAAGTTTATTAGTATTATCGTTAACTTCTTTTAAATGAATATTTCATGTATTGTAATATAATTAAGAAATGTACATGTTGTGCACAGTATTTCATCATTTACTGTTTTTGCAATGTATGTTTTTTTTCCGAATTTGTTAGATTTGCTTGGTATTTTTATTTATTTATTTATTTTTGTGGGAGGTGATGAGGATGGGAGGGGGAAGAGGGGGGTGGGGGACACACTGCACGGCATATGGGTTTCAGCATTGTATCAGCAACAATGTTCTGGTTATCATTGGAAATAAAAAAATAATGAACATATTATACTACCACAAAATGAATAAATGCCTAGGCAATTATTTGGTAGCTGGTCTAAGTTTGAGAACCACAAATCCTTGTATTTAAGCAGCAATACTGAAAAACTCCCTCTCCTAACCCCTACCGCTGACTCCAACAACAAAACATAGTGATCTCTTTTAATTCTATCCACAGCTTGCTAATCTATGCTGAACATTTTCAGATAATTTCTATGCTATTAGGTAAAAAGAAAATTTTCCACTTGGTGTTATGTTCTCTTATTGATATTGCTTTTCCAGAGACGGAGTTTTCAAAGGCATCTGGTGAAAACTCATCATGTGACGAGGACAGCGAGGACAGTGTGTCTCCAGAGCAGCCGCTTAGCCAGGACTCTTCTCTGCCTTCTCCAGTACACTCACTGACTCAAGTCAGTGAATCTGTTTACACCTTCTAAATGTATTCATCACTGATTCTCACTCAGCTTTTCCAAACAGGTTCCTCCTTTAGGCCTTCCTGTGCTGATTTCAGGCTCGCCTGTAAAAGTGACAACTGTACTACCAACATGTGCCCAGAATATAACTGCTGAGGTAAACATAAGGGTGTGGCGAATCGATCATACATCAATTCAGAATACATACAAAGACATCAAGACTTGTCAATCTTTTGTAGAACCAGCAGAAGATAAACTCAGCAGACCGCTCTGTCCAAAGACACAAGAAACCCAAAGATGATAAGCCAAAGGTATATCATTTAAATTACTTTATTTGGCTGTTAATAAACACGTTTTTTTCCAGGAGCAATATACTGGAGGTCAATATGGCACATTTTTAAAGGGCATTTCTGCAGTCAGTTCTAAAGCGCTTGTCCTACAACATTCATCACCCTTTGCTGTGGTTCCAATACGAACTAAAGGTCACTTGTGGTTAATTACACATTTAGTAATAAAGCAAATGCCATTATTCAGCATGTTACCAGTTTCAATTAATTAAAGTAACATTTGTAACATATAACTTTATTATAAATCCATCTCACACTTAAACATGAAGATTTACTCCCTGTTTAAACTTGTTTCTTTAAACAAATGACAACATTTGCTTCTGTTGGTTGGTTGTTTTGTTTACTCTGTTAGCAAGATTAGTAAGATGTAGGTCTACTCTTTCCAAAGACTTCTAGTTAGAAATGCATATTATTTATGGGTTATGTGAACCAAACCCTTTCATACCTAACATGTACTTTACTGCTCAGTAATCAAAATCATGCATGTCCAATAATTATATGTGTGAGACTGTTGAAGAGCTTGTTGTTTACTCTTCAGATTAAAAAACTGAAGTATCACCAGTACATCCCTCCAGACCAAAAGGGGGATAAAGAAGCTCCTTCTAAACTGGAATCATCTTATGCCAAAATCCTCCAGCAGCAACAGCTCTTCCTGCAGCTTCAGATCCTCAGTCAGCAGCAACAGCACAGCATCAACACCCAGACCATCCAGTCTGAATCAGCCAAGTAAGACTTTAGCACAGGAAATGATGGACGACTGGAGTTTAAACCTAATAACTATTTCAAAATGCTTCTTCAATATAGACAGGCAGATCAGGGGCAAGCCAATCCCAGTTCAGCTCTACCTGCTGATGCTGCTTTGGCCCCCTCCAGCCTCAGTGCTCCAGTAGAAGAGGGCACAAAACCAATACGTCTGCCCTCAAACCTGGATGAACTAAAGGTAAAAGGCACAATAATATACACTGATCAGGCTAGCATAACATCATGGTAGTGCAGGAAGAGCATCTCCTAAACTGCTAGTCTTGGGGGCTCCTGTTCTGCAGTGGTCAGTATCACTCAAAAGTGAACCGGTGACAGGTGATGTTCACCCAATCAGAATTCAGGGAGCAGTACCCACACTGCAAAACTGTTTCAGGAATAACACATTTTAAAAAGCATACAAAACTTTTTTTTTTTTTCAGTTTTATTCTGCTCTTGGTGTTACACAATATCCTTAGTGATATTTTGCAAAAGTTGTAAACTTTCAGCAAGAAGCAATCTGTATCACTCCTGACGTGCTGTACCATGTAAATAAATAGAAGCTGATGTTTGTGAAAGAAGCCGTTGTCATTGAAAAGCAGCTCAACTCAGTTCTGCGACAGTGATGGATAGCTCTGTCTTACTGCCCCCCCCCCCCCCTTTCCCATGATCCTTTTCTTTTCTCATCTCATATTATCCCTCACCTCTTTGCTCCTGTTCACTCCTTCTTTTTCAATCTCACTCTACTTTGTCTCCTGTCAGGTCGCTCAACTCAAGGCACAGCTGAAGCTGCGTGGCCTGCCTGTGTCTGGCACCAAGAACGACTTGATAGAGAGGCTCAGAGCACGCCAGGAAGTGAACAGAGGCAGGGACAGTACATCCTCTCAAACAGCAGGGGGGGCTAAAGAGCTGGGGGCTGAAGGAGCATCAAAGGTGTCAAAACCTGCTGCAAATAATGTCTCAGTGGGTCAGCAGCTGTCTTCACTGACTGGACAAACAGGTAAAATACAAAATAGAACCAAATCAAAAAATTCAAAAGCAGCATTGTTTGTTGCACCTTAACTTAAAGATCAACTTAACCAACTTAAAGATCTCTGGTTGAACTCCAGCAGGATAAACATCAAAACATAACCAGAATTCAGTGTGAAGTATACACATTTGCTATCCAACTTCCGGACTAATTTACTACCTCAGAATGCAAATATAGCATGGTGAATTTGTGTAACAGACCATCTGGCAAGCCACGTTAACTGTATTGATGACAATTATCGTTTGGCCAGGGAGATCCATTCATTTTGCTGGTTTTACAGGTGGGTCTGGAACCCTTCCCATTAAAAGAAAATTTGGTCCAGCATCACTTTATTCCATGCTTGTTGGTACTGCGCCTTGTTTTCTAATTGGTTGTAAAAGGTTTTTTTTTTTTTTCATATACAATATTTAATGTTTTTAATTTTTTTTTTTATCTGTAGCTGTTGCAGAGAGCAGTTCCAGCATAAAGACTTCTGAAGACATTTTTTCAAAATGTGTGTCTATTACTTCCCCAGATGACTCTGCTTTTGTAATTAGGAACACAGACTCCAAGTGTGAAACAGAAACTTTAGGAGAAATGGTAAAACTGCATTCTATACTATATATATTGCTTTTTTGGTGTCCAAGTGTAAACATTGTTTTCCATTCCTCCTATTCCCAGCTCGACATTCAGCCGCCTTCAGCTCCAAAGCTAATCATCAGCATTAAAGAGGAGCAGCCAAGCACTGTGCCAGCATCTTGTCAGTTTTCTTTAAAGCCTGTTTACGTACAGAAATGTTGCCCAGTCCAGTCAACCTCTCTAGAGCCAAAAGCCAAAGCAGCTCAAAATACAGCGGCGGATAAAGACCGGATGTTGCAGGAGAAAGACCGGCAGATCGAGGAGCTCAAGAAGATGTTGAGGCACAACCAGAGGCTAGTGGATGTGCTCCGGATGAAGCTGGAGCAAAAGAAGAAAGGAGGAAAGCAGCTGGTTCTATTAAGAGTCAAAGAAGAACCTGCAGATGAAAACCACAAATCTTTGTCAACAGGAGAGCAACCATTCTCTGCAGGTGAACTTGATGTGAAAGTTAAACAGGAAGTTACAGAGGAAGAGAATTTGCAGCTAGTGACGGCTCAACCTCAAATCAAGGCAGAGCTGACCAATGGACATTGTACAGAACAACATGGCCATCAGCATACCACTTTGTTACAGCAACAGGCCGTACACAGACTCCTGCTCCAACCACAGAGCAAACTCCACAGCCGGTTGCAGACTACTCTGAGCCATGATCAGAAAGTGGAGAGTCAGCACAAGCAGCAGAAAGTGTATCTGCCACAGGAGAAGAAGAAGAAATTCCAGAGACAGCAGCAGAACCATGTGCTAGACTCACAGCAGCACCAACAGATACTGCTCAAACAACAGATTCTTCTCAAGCAGCAAAAAGCACTTTTACAGCAGCAACCTAAAGAGTGTCAACAAATTCAAATACAGACCAAAATAGAGCTAAAGCAACCAAAACAACAAACACCACAGGTTAGAAACATTGCACACCATCTGGCAGTTGGTGTGTTATTAGCGTTTTGTTTTTTGTTTTTTCCTTCAAGCCCAGGCAGTAGCTCTACAGAGTTTCTATGCAAATAAAGATGATGAAAGGTTGTGACAGGGTAGACGTTCACTGTGGAGCAAAAACTATCACAGTAAAGGCCCATGATTGTCAGTTGAATTGAGGGACAAAAACAGTGCTAAAGTAGCCCACATTTCCATAAACATTTCTTACATTTAAATTTTAATACTTTGCCTCACTTTTCCACAGGTCCCCTCTGTGTGTCTTAACCAGCAGCTCAATCACATGCTTCCATTTGATCTCAAGAACAACCTCACCCCAGCCATAGCCACTGACAGCAATGGAAACCACTTCCTGATTACACTGACCAATCAAATTACTGAGAATCAAGCTAATTGCAAAGCATCCAAACAGATTACATTGCAGGTAGGCCGCTCACCTCCATCAGCCATTTTGTATGTTTTTATCTTGCATTATTTTTTGGTAGCTCATCCAGTATATGCATACTCTAGATGATTTATATTCTAAATTTCCATTGTGGTTGATCTTTGTTTCCATTTTCCACCAGCGATTACAGTCATCTCCCTCTAAGCTCCCAGGACACAGCTCAGCTCAGCTGCCTCGGGCTGATGATGAAGCCAAACTCATTATGCACATGGGAGGTCTGAAACAGCAAACCACAAAGGTGAGATTTACATAAAGATTCTGCAGCCACACACAAGAGGAAATCAATTCCATCATATAGGTGTGCAACACATACCAAAACACGGTCAATTAAATAGCTACCTTAGTTTTCTGTAATGCGTTGAAACCTATACAGATATGTGGGTGTACTATAGGAGTGGAGCTAACACTTTTCCAAATGTTAAAGCTGAAAGCAGTCACAAAAACATTTCAAAGTGATCACATCTTCTGTGTTTTATGAGCCCCTGTTACACACTTTCTTCTCTATCAAATCTCAGGCTGATCCCAGCTGCAGTAACAGAGCAGCCTGTTAATGTTCCATAAAGAGTCACATCTTGACACTCAAAGTCCAATAGCGTCAGAAATTAATGAAGTATTCTGTTTGAGACACTGACAGCAGTCCTTGATAAAAGTCTGACACCAGCTTGATGCTGATTATTATTGCTTTGCTAATTAGTTTAACGACAACCTCCATTACTATGATTTATGTCGTTAATAGACAGGATACAAAGGTGCGTCAGGGCTAATTGAGATATGCTGTTTCACTGGGTGCAGGTGCACTGGAGCAGCCGCTGTGTGAAAAATGTGGCGCTTTAGTGGAACACTGTGTGCTGTTTACTGTATACTGCTGCCATCAGCAGCCTTCACCAGCTCTTTCCAGGATTTCCATGACACTATTAATAGTGGGGTTTAGTGTAGTGCAAACTCAAACTTCCAGCTCCAGCCCTGCAATTTATTTGTGAATGTAACGGGAGGATGTTTGTGCAGAGAAGTGTGAAGGATATCATTAGAACAAACAATCAACTTCTGCAAATTTCAATCTAAAGAACAGAGCAGTTATAAGAGATTGATTTTTCTGCAGCTGGTATTATTCACTGTCATTTTCTTGACTGTTTTCATAAACTACAGGCTCAGAGCGAAGGACTTCAGCTGTGCAGAAACGAGCCTCAGCAGGAACTCCCTCAGAGTTTGGCAGCTTCCTCTTTCTGTAAGGAGAGTGTGCCCTGTGAGACAAACATGGCCTCACCTCCTACTCAAAATGTGAGGAGTACAATAGACACAAATATTGTATGTTGATCTGTTGATCATCACTGTATTCATAATCACAAGTACTTTTTTTTCTTTTGCCTTTCTTAACAGAAAATGTGCACTGGCCTGGATTTCCTGTTCAGTCCTCTCTCTCCTGCTGCCTCCTCACCTGATGCTAAAGTATGATGTAACCTCTGCATATAAAAAATGTTTTAATCAAAGCAGTGGTACAAGTTGGGTTATTTTCTAGTGTTAAAAGTACTTTTCTCTGTGTGCCTACAGGATACAGAAAATGAAGACTTTATTGACATCATTTTGCAAACAGGAGGTAACATGCAACAGTCAGCTACATATTATAATCCTAAATCCCAGTCATTAATGTCTTGGGTGTTACTTTCAGATATTTCCAGCTTTAAACCAGCCCCAGACCCAGCTCTAGACCATCTTCACTGCTCTGCCTCCTCTCCCCCTCCTCCACTCAAACTGCTGTTCTCACCTACCAGCACCCCCAGCCTTGACCCCCCACATCCTGCCTTCTCAGCTTCCCATAAGTCACCCAGCACCATGGAGCAGAGAAATGGTGGACGGCTAGAGGACTTTTTAGAAAGCACTACGGGTAAGCCTCTTCTCGGAGTGGAACCTGGTGACCCATTGACTTTGATTGATGACCTCCACAGTCAAATGTTGTGCACCCCCAGCATCTTGGACCATCTCCCTTCGCCTATGGACACACTGGACACAGAACCAAGTAGATGTCTAGAGGAACAATGTGTGGATAGTATGGACTGGTTGGACCTTACTATGGAGGAAAAACGTAGCAAGGATTTTCCTACATTAGCCACGCCAACACCCCCTAGTGTTTTTTCTACTGACTTTCTGGACAATTATGATCTAGAGACTGCCTGGGACTCTTGCTTGTAACTGAATATGCAAAGAAATGTACAAACCCACTACCAAAAAAGTTGGGACACCATGTAAAAATAGACTGTAATGGTTCGTAAATCTCATAAAACATATTTTATTGTGTCGTGGTATAGCTCAGTTGATAGAGTGTGGCACATTTACAAGGCAACTATAGCCTGCCTCGATGGTGTGGGTTCAAATGTCTTTCCCTGCTTTCTTCCCTGTGATTTCCTGTCGCTACTTCACTGTCAGTAAAGCCCCCCCCCCCAAAAAAAACCCCAACATATTATAATTATTACATATTATAACAATAACATTAAAACATTTCATGAAAAATAATAGTTTCTTTTTCTCTAGACCAATTGGGCATAGAACTGACAATAGCACAGTTTTTTATTTATTTTACGTGAGCTTTGGTCCAGAGAAAAGATTTATAGATGCAGATTTAACTTGTGGCATGGCCAGTTGTGTTCACGGACAATGACTTCTGGAAGTTTTTGTGAGAGTTGCAAACCAGTGCATTCTGTTTTCATCCAAACAACTTTTTGGAATTGGGTTTGTATAATTAAATATTTAAAAGGCACTTGGATCTTCTCACATGTGTCTCTATTGAACCATAGAGCACTATGACCTTTATTTATTGTACATACACACCTTAATATTGATTTTTGTGCACAGCACTTGTTAGGCAGGTCCTACGTCTTATTTCTTTTGGAGCAGCAGCTTTACATGAGACTGCCAAACGCTCATTAAGACACTTTAACTGAGCCATTACCATACTACGCTGACCTTCATCTAATTGGGCTCCAAATGCCTTCCTAGTTGCCTTTAAGAAAAGATAATCAATATTTTTGCCCTGCAGGAAAGGGTATAGGAAATCAATAAGCAAAGTTGAGCATAAAGATATATTTTCTCTAATAGCTCTAATTACTGGATATGATGTCACCCTATTGTTAGCCACAGACATGGTTATGTTTTCGCTGGCATTGGTTGGTTTATTTGTTAGACTGTTAGGTAGAGAACTTTGAACAATTATGTTTAAATTATAATTAAAATTATAATTTTAATTATAATATATAATTATATATTTTTTTAGGAAATGCCAAGGGAAAAATTATAAGTTTTAGGTGTGCAACAGTATCTGGATCAGGGATTTGTGTCATTGTGACATATACAGACTAATAGATAGACCATTTCTTCCAGTTCAAATCCCTGAGCTCTATATCTTTACCATTCAGAGGTAGCACCAATGCCTTGGTGGAAGCCTGTGCTCAGTCCCTACTTGGTTCATTTTGACGGGGTAGATTATAAACAGTATTTACATTGTGGGGTGAGCACCATCAAATATTTCTCATAATTTATTTTTGTCTGTCACTCACTTTGGAATGTAAGACCACTATTTTGGTGCTCGGGCTGGCCAGCCAACCTTCACTTTCTTTGCAAAATGCAGTGAGTCTGGAACATCTGCCATCATATCTGTTTATAACTGCTTGGGCTTTATGCAATGCTTTGTGTCTCTGGTGGTAAATTTGATAGTTTTTTCTATTCTTATATGAGTTACTACCCCTGAAATTGAAACATAGGTTTAGGTGTTAGGGTTAATTCTTGATATAGAAATGAAAAAAAAAAAATTAAAAAAATCAGAATGGCTTGTGGCCAGGCTGCTATGTTGGTGCAATATTGACAAAACCAGCCACAAATGATCTTTTACAGCCAAATGTTGCACAGTATCCAGATGACATTAAACATTATAGAGGTGCAGTATAAACAAATTTACCAGTTCACAAGTTATATTTTTACACTGACTACATTTAAGTGTGTCAGGATAAATTACAAATCATTTCACACATTATATATTAGCTACTGGTTCTAAAGGCATGGTTGTAATTTTCTTAAGCTGTGTAGCTACAGTGTGGAAAATGTGCAATCAGTGCAAAAAGCCCTCATTACTATTCACACTGTAACCACATTCAGAGGCTATAATATGTCATACTGGTGAGATTCCTGTAGGGCTCTAAGATGCATCCTTCATTTCTGCATCTTGTCTCTATCATGTGCTCATAATCACTGTACTCTGAATGGTGCAAAAACAGATGTGTACTTGAATGTCACATGTACAAAACCAAGTCTTAATTTTGAACTATAAAATGTCTGTACATTTGTGGCCATATGAATTACTGTTTTTAATGGATTATTCCTCTGCAGAGGGACCTCATGGGTTCACAAAAATTGATGCATTAGTTGGTATTTCAAGTTAATTATTACTTTTGTACTGTATCACTTAGGAGTAGGAAGTGATTACTTGATTACTTAAAATTATGAGATTCTTCTAAACTTGTCTTGTTTCTTGCTAAGCTGAAAATATATTCTCAAAAGCACTGCACTGCACAAAATATTGTCGTATAAACGTGTGTTGTTAGCACTGTACAAGACATCAAAAATCATAAAATAAATTGTTACTGCAGTAACAGTAATCTCAATACCCATAACTAAAAGGACTACCTACTTTCTACATCAAAATAGCACTCGAGTCCTCTATGTGGCTATAAATTTTGCATGTAAAAATACATTACAGCAAACCAAAGCCTTAAACCCAATTGTGTCCCATTGTAGACTTGATTCAACATTTACTGTAGTAGTATATAAAAGTATTTCTTTGTAATATTCTAAAATAATTACACTACTTTGGGGAAATTTAGAGGCCCTTTGCACAAAATGTAGTAATTCTCTTGTAGATTGTCCTTTGGTTTACACAAGACCAGTGTTTGCACTTCACAAAAACACAATGTAATTTCTTGCAGGTGCTTTGGTGCTGCTCCAGAAAAACATCGAATTAAAAAGTTGACATGAAAGTTGCAGAACGTAGCTATGGCTTCTTCTGTGTGAAATTACCATGTCAGCAGAGTGCACAGAGCCACCTACTGGTGTACTATATTTTTCTTTACACCTGACCCTATCTATGTGCATTCAATTTGTAAATGCACTGCATTTCAGCATTTAGGATTGGCCTCTATGTTATGCAAGTCATAATCTTATTGCAAGATTAAATATTCTCATATACTACAAATTTTTTGTAATATTATGCTTTCCTATCTAATGCATATTAAAACAGGCCCACTCCACGTTCCTACCTTGGTCATATGAAGTGCTTCATTACCGTGCATAACAGATGCAAGGCCTAGTCTCATATATGATTTATGTAGTTTAATTAACTCCAACACAGAATAGCCTGTGTGTACATGTTCATAGAAGGCAGTGACTAAATGCTTAGTAGCACTTTCAGATATAACATAATAAAAATGCAAATTATGTTTTTATCCTTACTTTAATCGGTCTGCTTATCTCTGAAAATGCAAAAAATCTCTCACAAACAAGTTCACATCACTGTAAGCCGACTCAACATGACAGCAAACAGAATCCCTGCAATGCAACAATGTTTTCAACTATGTACCATCACTTCTCTCCTTAGTGACTACTTATTCAGTGTTTGCTTAAATCAGGCTTTGACGAAGAGGAGGGTACAAGTGTTGTCACAAGAAGAGAAGAAAACAGCAGCTCTGTGAGAAGGCATTAGCACACAGGCAAACACATATGAATCACAAATGAATAAACATTTGCATATGCAAAATAATACAGAGCAGGACATGGGTGGGTGCATGTGAGGGAGACACATGATTGGCCCAGAAAATACCTATTTATATGTAGAGGGGGGGTGCTTTTCCTCTGTAAGAATCCTCAATCTCCAACTAAACACATGGATCCTGAACCTCACCTATGTCCAGAAGTTTTAGAAAATGCTGCAAGATATGGCCAAAATTACTAATTCTGGCCATTATACAAGGGGAACAAACTGGATCCTCGTAGACCATTGAGATTAAAAGGATATAGAATATTACCCCTGAACTAAAGTTTAGATCTGATCATAGACTGAGGGCACATATGATGCCAAATAAAAGCAGACCACAATACATCTAAAAAAACAACAACAAACAAACACATTGTGCACAAACAAGATTGTTTTGGCAAATGGCAACTGACTGACTACATGTGTAATGTGCCTGGTGAAAGAACGTTATCATTTAGTAAAGGATCTATTAGCACAACATAACTTAAAGGCTATATGCTATGAGTCATACATGTTATTCTGACAGGTAGTAACAGTTATGGTCAAAGTTTTATTGATTGTGTCACTTATGCAGGGGTTGATATAAAATATGAGGGCACTGCAGGTATAAGTGCTATGGTTCACACACACATGCTTGAGCTGTATCCAGTTCTGAAATGTTGGACTAGATGCAGAGGGGGTGTTGCTGACAGACAGCCTCCAGTCATTCTGCAGATGCTTTGATGCATCTTAGAGCAGCAGGGGGCCTGCTTATGATGAAGGGGGAATATGCCAGTATCACCAAACACACAGAAACAAAACAGCACTTATTCTTCAGCACTGACAACACACCTACAAGTAATTAAATAAATAAACTAAACATACAAACAATTAAAAGCACTTCAGTTGTGAGCTCCAAGCAAACCAGTGTTTTATGGTTGAGAGGTCATAACGAAGACAGTATACAGCCGAGGATAGATGCAGAAGATGATGAGCGCTAATCATTTTGTAGGGAACCACTTTTTGTATACAACCTTGTCTACAACATAACAGCAACATCATCATACATAATTTAAGTATTATATATTTCCAACACTTTTCTTCGCTCCACAACCTGCTAAGAGCACTAACCTACCAGTTAAGAAAGCAAGTTGGATGGTAACTTGGACATGTCTAAGCATAGAGCACATAGGTATAGTACATACTGTATCAAGATAGTTGCAGAAGACTATCAGTGGAAGTTCAGCGGAGAATACAGTAGTCCATGTATTCTTAATAAGATGCTCAAGGTCAGAGCAGCCTCACAGATGACAGACAATCTTCTAAATCTGGAGCTCTAATGAAAGCATGCTGTGATCAAACATATAATAAAACGTGCACACAGACACACACATTAAAAAGACCTCAGTTCCAGACAGGACCACTGTCACATGCACATGCTAACTAGGACAGTGTGCTGTGACTCACACACGAGCGCTGCATTGTTATTCATATGTATTTCAGAAGCTGGCAGAAGGACGTATGAGGAGCATCTGGAGTGTTGTGGAGACGTCATCGATTAGCACAGCGGGCCATGATAAAGGGCAGCGGCAGTGCACTGAGTCAACATGAAGAGCTGATTCATTGTTTTTCATGAGTTATTCAATTAAGTTGTTTCACCAACTCGTGTCTCATTTAATCTGCGAGGAGATGCACAGGGGTCATGTCAGGCTGTTAAGGACAACAGAAACTGCACTGCCCTAATTATTTAAAAGCATAAACACTGCGGCTTGTTTTTGGAGCCTGTAATAATTCACTATTAGGCCACTTTATTTCCAAGCGAGCCTCAGTAGATCATTCACGCTTCTGCTGCAGACTGCATGAGAGTGCTGCAACTAATCCTTCTGAAATGCACAAAATCCTTCTACTTTTTAGTTTTTCATTCATCACATTATAGTTAGGGACTTTGGGTGGCTGGAGTCTATCCCAGATACTTTGGGCCTAAGGCGGGGTACACCCTGTAAGCAGTTGGCCACAGAGATGACTACTTACAGGTGCCAGGGTTGCTGCAGGCATCAGCAAGTGTAATATAATTTTTTTACTGCCATTTTTAACATTTTTAATGCCTCAAACATGCAATTGTGGCAGCTTAAACTGTCAATTTATTTGCAAGTCTTGTAAAATCCAGTTTATAAAGCACCAATAATGTTGAAAATCAAACATCCAATCTTTGGGTAATTTGGTCCCACGAGAAAAAAACTCGTTCTGCCATCTATCGCGCTCGTGTGAATTATGAAGATAGTACATTTTAATTTATATATACATATTTATGTACATACAAATTAGGGCTGAACAATATTGAAAAAATATCAAATTGTGATTTTTCTGATTTTCTGGTTACGATTAGATTTGCGATATATTTTTTAAAGTCAATGTACAGTTCATAATATACATTTTAAAAATGTGATGGCGCACTGACACTGCCCAACTAATTCAAGGAATCACAGGCCTTTTGGATTAGTCTGTAAAGGTCTAAACACAGCTATAGCATGATCTATACATATTAAGACTCTGTGGAATAGGAAATGTTGTTCTCTGTAGTGGATAATAAATTACAATCACAATTCTAGACTTTGCATCATTTAAAATTGATTAAATGTGCAGCCCTAATACAAATATATGTGTCACTACTATGGAAACACAATATTCCTTTTTTTTATGCACCTGTCGAACCTATCAAATGAAAAGCAGAAAGAAAAGTCACATAAGAATTGAAATGATTGGGGAAAGGTGACCTTTTGTCAAACATTTCCTGCATTTCTGATTTTAAATCCGAGACTTGACACCTGCGGCCAATTTACAGCTTCCAGCTAACAAAAGAGAAAACCAAAATGTGAAGCTAGCTCAAAAACAATCTACTGACACAAAGATGCAAAAACACTGTCATAAGAGTGAGCAGCTGCAGTTCTTTCAGCTGTATAAAACACAATAACACCTGATAAATCTTAGTCTGCTCCTAAACTACTCAATACTTCTCTTCTGGGGAAAAGCAGAGATGACAAAATCTAATGATGCTGCATGAAAACGCTGACATCACGTAGTTTCAGCAGACAGAAGGAGGGAAGAAAATGGTGTTTAGTAAAAGCACTTGGCAAGAGATAAGGTGTAAAAAGATTGGGGTGCGCTGGAGGTGTGTGTGTCGAGATGTTTCGACGGGTGGGGTATGAGAGAGCAGACAGAGAGGTGACGAAGAAGAGAGCAGCGAACAGAAATAGCTCGGGCCCATTATCGTCACCTCTACCTGTCTGCCTGTCGCACCTCTAATTACTGCCACCACGTCGCTGCGAATAGCTCCAGACGAACCAGCGTCTCTGCATTTGTGTACAGTTATCAGCATGTTTTAGCATCGAGCCTTGTGTGTCTGTTCAGAGATTATACCTCTCCAGTTAACCACCTGGAGAGAGGCAGCCCAGTGAGAACAGCTTAAGGACAACCTAATCCTTGGCTTAATGTGACAGCAGCATTTTCTGTGAAACTAGCATCATTACTAAACTGTTGAGCCTTGCCAGCGTAGAGCCTATTTACACACACACAGACATTTTGGGGGAAGATGTAGTTGGTAAAAAGTGGCTTGATGTGACTTCTTAAGCATATTCTGAACAGCCAATGTAGGTCAGGCATATTGTAAAGCCAGTCTCTCACTGTTCTTTGACTTATGCTCAAAACCAAACGCTACCAAGGGATTAGATAGGCAGAGGCAAGAGACACACAGCCCAAAAGACACAAAAAAGCACATTTCAAGACACACACACACACAAAACAACGTTAAGGGCTTTATAAATCTAGGTCAGTAACAGACCCTTTCACCAGTGACGTCATCCAAGAAACTATGTACGTAATTCAGTTATAAAAGTGCTTGTTTTTATCCATTTATGTTGATGCTAGTAGCTTGTCTACTAATTGCTCAAATAAAAAGGCTTTGTGACAACCAAAATGATGCAGATATACATAGTTTATTTATTTACTTGATAAGAGGGACAGTGTACATTAATGAACAGTCAAACAAATGTAAATGTACCCAAATTAGGTAAAAAGGCTAGTTTTCATCTGCAGTCACCCTGCCAGATGTTAACAGGCACCTAAAATTTAAAAAGTACATAATCACAACATCACTATCACAATAAAAAAAAAAAACACACACACACATACACAATAATACATTAATACTTCAAAATGTGCAGCTGTTGAGACAGTCATGGCACATGCTACACATATGTATAAGTACTGTGTTGATTGGATTTGAACTAGTTTTTTAGGTGAGTTTTGATGGTGTTGTATGTAGAGGATTCTTTTATTATGTGGTTTTAGCTTGATGTATTTTCTTAATGTTGGTGATGTGAGTCTGTGGAGAGTTTTGTATATAGTACAAGCATATTTAAAAGCTTTAAAATGTGCAACTTGTACAAATTTTCTTTCAAATAACAGCACACAGATCTGCTGTTCACTTTTATTAGCCAATGTACTAACCCTGACCCTATGCAAACTTGGCAAACTAACTGGTTTGCTGTGATTCTGTAGCTATTCATATTCTGTCAGTGTTTTTTTTTTTTCATCTCTAAAGACACCAACAAATCCAACACTAGATTCTATTTGACAAGAAGCAGACAATAGGTAGAGTCTAGCCTGAATTATAAATTACACAACAAACCAAGCCCATATATCTTACAGTGAACATTTGCATTTCGTAAACACTACATTTAACACGTTTTTTTTTTTTTTTTACAACAATAACCAAGAGTAAGCAAGTTTTTGTTTTGACACTTGGCCAAGCACAAGTCCAGCAGCAGGTGACATGTTTTACATTATGTGATGGCCCATTACCAAACTATATGTTAAAAATTATATTAACTGATATCAAATTATAAATTCTATACATAAAATAAGAATGCAGTGACTTTGAGCAAGACAGCCTTTACCTTGTCTACTAACCCAGGCACTGACATTAAGCACATATACACTGCCTGGCAAAAAAAAGAGTCACACACTATTTAGTTGGACCGCCTTGAGCTTTGATTACAGCACACATAAGCTTCTGCAATGTCACAACATTTATTTCTGTCCAGCATTGAATTCATTTTTCACCAAGATCTGGTATTGATGATGGGAGAGTCGGACAACTGCGCAAAATCTTCCCCAGCACATCCCAAAGATTCTCAGTGGAGTTAAGATCTGGTCAGTCCATGTGTGAAAATGATGTCTCATGCTCCCTGAACGACTTTCACAATTTGAGCTCGATGAATCCTGGCATTATCATCTTGGAACATGCCTGTACCATCAGTTAAATCCAGGTGGTGACTTTTTTTTTTGGCCTGGCAGTGTAGTCATAGTATAGCCATCTATGCACAATATTCAATTTCTGGTCATCAGTGCTAATTCAACCATTAAAATTGTATCTGTTTAACATAAGTCCCCTAAATAAATAATAATAAATTCAGCCTATGTTGTTTTCAAAATGGTCTATAGAAAGAATGAACGTGTGACTAATTTAACCTGCAGTAACATCCATTACATTTCAACTGCCGATTCTCTAACCTGCCACGTCCTAGCCATCAATCTTTTTTCCGCCTGTGTGTGCAAACTGCAGAGACAGCATCGTATGGCCGCTGACAGCATCCACACTATTGCCTCTTCCTTCTGCACAACAGCTGAAGTGCTGCCAAAGACGCAGAGAGACGAGGAAGGCAGAATAAGACAGCTTCGCGTTCAGGCTCCCATCTGCTTACAAAGACATGCACAGTGGCTTGTGGTTTTAAGCATTTGACTGTGTACGCCCATATGTGTATGAGATGTGTGATTCTGCGTTTGTGCAGAGATTCTTGATGGATGAGTGACGCAACTAAAGGAGACAATTGGTGAAGCTGATCCGGACATTAGGTCACTGTGATAAATTGCTATTTTGGCCATAGTAAAGCAGTCAAGTCTATCCTTCATAGCCTAATTTTGCTAATAGGATTTGCATTTCTATTTATGTTAATTATGATGGGCTTTATAGCTGGCCCCATTATCAAGCTAATGTATGCTAGTTGAGTATGTTGAGTTAGGTGAATGTAGAAAGATGTTAATGGAAGCTAAAGTAGAGTACAAAATTAGCATTCAATTCAATTAAACTTCATCTTGAAGAGAGTACTATCCCCTTTCTTTTCTTAGCAGTGAGGTGAATGGTGATGGTCTATTCTACAGCAGATTAATTATTAAATAATTAAGTCACTTGTTGCTTTTACACTATACAAAATGATGATCTACTTTGTTTAATAAAGCAACACTACATTATGACAGAGTGACAAAGCACATTATATTATATTGTATCTTGTGATAGGCAGGTGATTCATTTTATCATCAACCAGGTATTCATCTAAAGTACGCTATATTTCCAAAAGTATTCACTCATCCACACAAATAGCTAAAAAGGGATTATGGTGTGGGGTTGTTTATAAGAGCTGGTCTTGGCCCCTGAGATACATACCAAGACATTTTGGACAATTCCATGCTCCCAACTTTGTGGGAACAGTTTGGGGATGGCCACCTCCTGTTCCAACATGACTGCGCACCAGTGCACAAAGCACGGTCCATAAAGACATGGATGAGTGAGTTTGGTGTGGAAGAAGTTGACTGGCCTGCACTGAGCCCTGACCTCAACCTGACAGAACACCTTTGGGATGAATTAGAGCTAAGATTGTGAGCCAGGCCTTCTCGTCCAGCATCAGTGTTTGACGTAGGACAAGTTCTGACGTAGGTAGATGCAAAGGGTGGGATGATGTCATATTAAACCCTATAAATTAAGAATGATCACTTAAGTTCATATGCTTGTAAAGGCAGGTGAGCTAATATTTTTGGAAATATGTAGTGTATGTAGAAAGTGTCTCAAAAGTGCTTTCCAGACATATTTTCTTTCCAGACGAAATAGCATTTCTGAGCTCATCTTGCTCTTCTCGGTACGGGAGCTTTCACTAAGGTCGCCAACGAGGAAGGGGAGGTTCAAAAGTGCTTGGTGCTTGGACCTGTCAAATCTTGTTTTATGTCGCTTTAGCTATGTCACTTTATATACAGCGCTGCTTACTTCAAATCTAAACTCACATTGCTTGATTTATGCCATGCGCCTTGCTCCCTTGTGCAAGCATGCATAGACAATAAATGGTCACCAGTCACTTGTGTAGTTTTTTGAGTGAATCTGCCTCCACAGAAGCATATGGTGAGTCAGGTTACACTTACGTGGGAGCAGTTTCAGCCCTGCTTCATTTGACTATAATGTCAAAGGGTCTGGCCAGCCTAGAAAATGATATTAATTGCAACAAAGATACAATAATGATAGTGCCATAAGCAACAACTTATTAATGTTGTTTAGAGGAATGCAAGAGTAAATGTTGCTGGAATCACATCTGTTGGCAAACTCAATTTCAATCAGAATATTTAACTATAGAATATAGACAACAGTTTGTGTTGAATCAGAAAAGACAGTGCAAATTTGCTGTACACATTGGACTTATGTTGTGATTTATGATACCCAGCTTCAAAACATTAATCCTTCCTTATGCAAGATTAAAGTTTAAAAAGTCATGCAAGCTCAAAACTTTAAGACATTATGCAGAGAAGCATTTCTGCCTCTCTCCTCTTTAGCCCTGCAACAGAACTGTATCCTTTTCACTGTTTTGCGTGTCGCCGGTGTGAGGTAAGGTAATGTATGACTGGGCTGCAGGTGTGGCCTTAACTGCCTTCTGTTATACCTGTAGCACTTGGCCCAAAAAGAATGATACTATGACTACTTCTGCGATGCAAACCAGTATTTATTGTATCCCGGAATAACAGGAGTTTTCACCCACGCCTTACCAAACCCTCCAGCGTAATCAATGAGTCAGTTACTTTAGCACTTCAGGAGGCATTTGTAATATTCCCTTAGAGTGGAGATCAAGGCGGAGAGCTTAGGAGCCTTCTGTTCGGCAAGTGAGCGTTTCCCCTGACGACCAGAGAGTAGGGAGGAAAGCTAGTTATTCTGCTTCCTCTTGTGCAGGTCAAAATACTTGCATCACTTCTACATCCAGTATTGCTGAGTTAGCATGTTCTGCGCTATCCAGCTTCTTAACAACATATTAGCAAGATTAATGTGAGAATGTGAAAATTGGTATAAAATGCAGTGCGGTTCACGGCTATTTTCTTGCTAGATCTATCATTATGCACACAAAAGCACATCAAAGCATTCCTGTTCACAGTTAATGGTACTTCCTTGTGCTATAATTCAGCATGACAGGTAGTTTTCCGAGCGTGCTCCAAATGATCGTGTTTTCTTTCACGGCATTAGCAGATAGGGGCCTCGGAAAAAGTCCTGCTCACTCTATTTAAATCCCTTTGTTGCAGATAAGAAGCAATAGCGATGTTGCTGGGAAAGAAACAGTCGGTTTGAAGAGAGGAGAGAGCATTAGTGAATCAATGCAAGAGTTTGTTAATGTCAGGCAGCTTATCAGGGAAATTGAGTTTTTGTTGGACACTATGAGGGAATTGTCCATTAACAAAGAACTGTGTTGTTACATTGGAAGCTTTTACTTAATAGTGATGCTGATTCATTTTAGTAAGTAAATAGAGCAATTTGATATGGTTCTTGTCAAACAGCATTTATCAGGAATGTTAACTTTTTTTAGTTTGAGAGATAGTTAAATTCCATATGAAGAGCCACAAACACTAACTTATAAACTAATTATTCTGTGAACAACATTTTCAGGATTTTCAATGCTATATGCAGTCTTTACTTAACCCATTGTATATTTTATTTTAAGCTGTATATTCAACCATGTATATTACTGTATTTCTAAAGTGGACATGACACAAAGTAAGTGTGATAAATGGAGATGGTTGTGTCAGGAGGGAAATCGGCAGATAATAAAATAATAGTAACAATAATAATAATGCATTCTATAGTTCATTACTAGACACTCAAAGTCGCTTTACAATTTGGTGCATTATTCATTCATTCTTCTGTCACACTTGGTGGTGGAAGCGTGGCTGTCATTGTGAGCCTACAGCCCCGCCGACCACCAGCAATCACACACTCACACTAACACATTCTTACAGGTAAGGTTTGTGAAGTGTTTTGCCCAAGGACACAATGAAAGTATGCAATGCCAGCAGCGGGGCTCAAATCATCAAACTTCAGGTTAGTGGGCAAATGCCTCTACCGACTGAGCTACTGCCGCCCCAATAAAACTATGCTAAATCAATATGTACTGTATTTAAACTGCTGAACACTAGGAGGCAGTTGATTTGCTGTGGTGAAACCTGAAGGAAAAAGCCAAAAGGAAAGAAGAAGACATGACCCAAATATTATTCATCTGTGCCTCCCAACAACAGCATAGCTTTGTTTTCTATATTTATTCTATTTGAAACTGGACCAATTTGCAACCACAAAGTACTAACACATGTAAAACTAACTTCTAGACCTGAGTTTAGAGGTTGACTCTGTCCTCCCACATTTATGCTGTTGTGTGAATGCTTTTGTCTGACGTAACCAGCAGCCATTAGCTAATTCAGCATGTTGACAAATGTATTTTCCACCTCATAAATGTTTAGTAATAAAGCCATAATGTATTCAGGTTTTGATTTTTATGCTATTAAGTGATCAAAGTTTTGTTTTTAAAGCAAGCTTGCCTTCACTTGAACTAGAATCAGGATACCCTCACAAAAACTTTAAATTCTAAACTATCCCAGCAATATTCCCTGCTGCTAAATGGATTGGTCCAGATGTTAAGAGCATATGAATGATTAGGACGTTGGGTGTTTCTGGTAAAGCAGAAGGGGTTTTCCCACTTCATTCACAACAGGAATATTGGAGTGCTCTGTTGCAGTACTGTCTGTATAGTTTGCCCGCACACACATTGATTTCCGATGCATGCGTCAGCAGAAAGGTGGACAGGAGCCAGGCAGCGTGCTGTTTAACTAGTGGGCAAAGTGTCAGGAATACCACAGTCTCACAGACCCACAGCCTGGCTCGCAATTACAGAGATGCAAATAGGTATAAAGCAAGCTTGATATGCTTAGATTACTTTATTATCCGCAAACGCCCCATTTTACCACATACAGGCTTTGTCGTCATTAAATTAAGGAGATTTCAGTAAATTACAGTGTGTCTGACCGACATTTATTCAGTTTTGTGTTAGTTAAGAGCTGCAGGTGGGTATCGCAGCTGTTTACAGGGTTAGTAACACTGATTTGTTTTCTTTTTTCTTTTTTCTTTTTTTTTGTGCTTTTTGTGTCCTATAGTAATATGTTACTTACAACACTACTTTACAACACTGAATTAATGGCTGTGAATAATACAGAGAAAGTGCCTATAATTGGCTTTGGCTTTGTCTGCTTACATGCTTATGTTTATTTTATTTAATACAGTGCACATTAATTAACATGGCTTCATCATGTGTTCAAGAAAAAAGGACATATAACAGGCACATAAACAATCAAGACTTTACACATGACACAAAGACAGAAGTCAATGAAATAACAGAGCAGATTAGAAAAAATTAAAGCATGTTAAAACACAGTGTACATGAAGCACAGATTAGACCGAACAACAGACTGACATTATAAAGACAAGCTCCATAAAGAGTAAGTAAAAAGGTTAGTTAATGAAAAAACAAAAACAAATACATTTGTTAGTTGATAAACTTATTAGTCCAAGTTATGTGGACATGTCTGATCGTCCAGCAGCCACTGTTTAAAGATTTATTAAAGGTGTTAAATGATGTAATGTTTCTCAGTTCTGAAGGGACTGTATTCCAGCTAGCCTGGCCAGCCAAACTTTCCTACTTGCTTTTCGCAAGCAGGACAGTCTGGGTTCCTCTCTCAGAGCGGAGCATTTCTTTGGTTCAATTTGGAACTGGCCAATCACAGACGTTAATCTGCACAAAAGCAGAAGAACTAACCAAGGTAGCACTAGCTGCTGAGCTAATTTAATCACTTCTCTGATCTGATGAACGACATTTGTAGCTTTTCTTCGTCACCTGTTGGTTGTGCTGAAGTCCTTGTTGTTGTCTGGTCCTCTGTAATTTTTTTCTTAGTTTTGTTGCCATTTCACAACAGTTAAGTCCAGCTTATATCCGATAATTACCGAACGCATTAAAAAAAAAACTTTCCACAAGTCTTTTTACAGCTGGATTCTGCTGCTGTCCCTGTTCAAAAATAAGTACAGAGCTGCTTATAAAAAAACAACAACAACAACAAAAAAAAACAAAAAAAAAACAGCAAGAATCCCTGTTTGTGTGGGTCAGTGGTGTGCTGCTTATGACCCGCCTTTCATTTCTCTGACTGTTTACTCCGCCTATCATTGTTTTGCCAATATTGAGGTGAAAGCGTTTTTTTAACCAATCACAAACTGACACTTGCACACATTGGCCTCATATCTTTAGATGTGATTCAACCCATTGATGAAAAATGTTATTTTTATAATTCAGTGATTAAGATATCACAATTAGCAGTGTCAAACGCTTTTCTGAGGTCGAGGTAAGACATCTAGCTTGCCTGTGACAATGCCTATTATGAGGGACATTAAGATGTTGCAATACAGAAAGTTCTTAGCAATATGGATTTTGCAGTTGTTGATTTTGTGATGATGTAATGATACATTTGCAATATGGTGTCAGCCCTGCGATATTCTCCAGGCTGTACAACGCCTAAAGCCCACAGCTGCAGGGATAGGCTCCAGCCAAACACAACCCCTGACAGAAATAAGCTTCTGGATCCTTACAGAACTGTGGCATTTTGGTAGAGATAGACTCTGTGTCTAAGCTAACCCTGGCCCACAAAACTGAGGGGGAGAGACATGGAATGCATTAACAAACCTTATAAATGTGCTCTGGGGTGAATATTTTCTTTTCTTCCAAATAGAAAGACTTCATCCTTCTGTTTACAGCAGGTACTTGTTATCGACAGATGGCTGAACATTCTGTTTTGCTCCGTCTATGGTATAAATCACATCTAAATTGGTTTGTAAAGCGACTGACAGCAAATAATGACGAGTGCTTTCTGCCCTTCACACATATGCTTAGAATCTGTTTGAAAAGGTGCTAAATGATTGCTGTCTTCTGTAGCTGAATGATGTTGAAAATATTACATAATAAGTAAACAAAGCACAAATTGCTGGCTTTAAAAGACAACTGTTTTCTTAAATAGATGAGAAGACAGACATCCAAGTTCATGCACAAGCTGTTCACTTATCTTGCTAGGGACAAATATTTTGTTCTAAAGGGAAAATTGTTATGGATGCCTCTTTATATAACATTTAATTGGAGAAGAATTGAAGAAGCAAAAAAAAAAAAAAAAAGGAAATTGTTCCATCAGCGCATTCATATGCATCTTCATCTGTCCTACTTACACTATTATAATTGGCTGCCTTTTATGTTTTGCAAGTGCCATGAAGCAAGAGCTGATAATATTTCCACTCAAAGATTCGTGCATGAATGCAAATGACATGAATGACGGACAGACAAGGCCACACGCACTGATGTATTTCCCGCAATGGCCAATGCGGCATGCGGTTAGACAAAATGCTGACACAGTGTGTTGTAGTGAAGGGGAGGGGGCTATACAGCATCGAGAAAACACTCATCAAAGCTATTAGCATCGGTGCGACCCCATTGGCTTTGGTGATGCCGCGCTGCAATGATAACGGTTACAGCAATACAACTGTAAGGAAAGAGATAGCGCCAGAGATGACACCATTGCACATAATTCATACTCTGTCTTTCAGGATGCAACGCAATGAAAGGAATGTGTGAGATTTTTCCCTAGAGCTATGCCTGTAGCGCGGCAAAAAGATGAGAAGAGCGGAGGCAAAAAAGCAAAATACTGAGAGGGGAAAAGTGTGAGTGAGCTAAGAGAAATGTGCGTATTTGAGAGGTGGGACACAGATAGATGGTTAGAAGGGTGAAATGCAGACAGTCTATATTTAGCAGAGGAGATATTGTTCTCAGGTTAGAGGAGAATGGGGGAGGTGCCAGACTTGACAAGCTTTCTCTCTAAACCTTTTCAAAGTGTAACATTGTTAAGCCATGTGTAAGAAAAACAAAGTATAGTTCATATACACAAGGATCAACCAACAGATTCTAATTCTAAGTCCATCCTATGAAAAGAATTTGTCAGGTCCCTGTTGATTTGAGTTTGATTACCAGAGGACAAAACAAAATGACAGAGTAAGACCAACATATGCAGACAAAAATGCCACTGGATCAAAAAGTCCCTCTTAGTTCACATTACAGTTAGGTATGGTCAGTAGAATCAACCCCAGTGGAAGTTTCATTGGGAAAGGTTTCAGACCCCCTTCACTTCATATTTTGATTGGGTATGGCTGGCTAGGCAAATAGAGCTCAGGCGAGGAAACAAAATATATTAACAAAATACAGCAATTCCCCAGGGTGTATGTCAAATTTGAGCACTGTCACTGTCCTGGCGTCCTATTAAAAATGTATATGACAGTCTCATTCTCATCATTTTGTGCCCAAAGAAATGTCTGCTGGCTCTTGGTCTCATGGCTGGGACTCATCACATTAATATGGCCATTATTCAGGAGCTGACCTTATCAGTGTGTGATTTATTGCCGGCTCCTGCACAATATTACTATCATGCTCACCAATCTTACAGATCCGGTGGCATGGCACCTCTGTATCTTCTCAGTCTTTTTTAATGAGGAGCCTGGATTTTCACTGCGCCGTAAAGGTGTTTTGCACAACGTGAGCCGGCATATTCGCTCAAAACACATTTTGAAAGCATATATATCATTGAGAACCTAATGTGAAGGGCATGTACATTTTCTCCTTTTGTTGGAAGTTAGAAAGATTATTCATTTTGAAACTTTTTTTCAGTCTAATGTTAAAGGTATTAGGGAGGATCTTTATAAATTCATTTTTTGCAATATTAATTAAAACTACCTTCATTGCCCTGTATAAGGCTTATAAATTGGTGTATTAGAAAATATAATAATATTAATAAACTGTGGACTCTGTGGGACTTAAAAAACCTCAACCAATCGTTTTCGTCATGAGTACGTTAACCATTATTCCACAGACTTGCCATTCATTCGTTCATCTTCCTGGTTTCATCGATACGTGCGCGTTCTTGTGCCTGCGCATATGTACACAGTTTGTTTATATAACACGGCGTTAGCCGAGCCTCATCGTACGCGGACAGCCTGACTTCGAAGAGCACAATGGCTGAGGAAAACTGTGGAGGTCGCAAAAGGAAAACTGTTTTTGAAGTGTACCAGAGGAGGAGGACAAAAACCGTAGAAGAGCAGAATAAAACCCGTGTGGTTCTTGGCGATTCTTTCCAACGTTGGCGTGCGCTGAAGGAACAGAAAGGGCTTCAGACGATGCACTGGTCGTCAAGTTTCTGCTGGACAGGTATGTTTATCTTATCGTTTGAAAAAATGCCTTTTTTCTTTATCTGTTGAACCATTTTAACTGTACAGCAACGTCAATTTGCTAATGCTACCAACAGCAGGAGGACAGATATTTCTGCTGTGCGTGTGATTGGCTCTGTGTGGGGAACTAGGTCCAAGGTCGCGCAAACAAACAATGCAGGTCTAGGTTTAGGTGAATCTCTGCTGATGCCGGCTGTAAACAAACACTCGTGTTCCAACGCTCGTGCACGTCGCTGTGGAGGAGTTCCTTGGAAAGGAACAGTGAAGGGCGGGGCCTGACGCATGCGCATTATTCAAAAAGGGACAAACAGTTGCTGGTTTGTCAGCAGTCGAAAAAATCCTCCATAATACCTTTAAGAGTACAATAATAAGTCAGTCTTTGCATGTGTAAATAGTAGATCAGTGAGCTTCCAGATGACCACTAATATGTGTGTTAGTGCTAAATTAGCAAAATGTTGTGTAAAAGTTGTGGCGATGTAGCACATGCTGCGTCTTTAACATTGATTCAGAGCTGATCAATGGCTGCTATGAGGAGCAATACCACACACCACTCCACAGTCTCATGTTACACTAAGTAAAGATAAAGTGACGCTTCTGAGAGGAGTTTTAGAGCAGGCCTCAATACAATTCCCTCTTTTTTTTTTCAGAATTATTTAACTAAACTGGTGAGTCAAGCAGTCTTCCTGTTGTGTGATTTACTAGCCTTGTCAGCCATCCCATCTTCTCCTGTTCCATAAAGTGAATTAGTTTTGTCTTTGTAGATTCGAAGGATAAAACTAACTCTGAATGCAACTCAATACAACTAATCAGAATTTAAGGGACAGTGTCAGATTTAAGGGTGAATAGGTTGACACAATTTGAGAAACCAATAGAGCCAAGTGAACAAATACTGTACATCATTGCATCAATCCTTAAAATCCTTAAAAATTGGCCTGTAAAATAACAGTGTAGCGGTGGAAGTGGAAGACCTCTGTATGTTCATTGGTTTATTTGTAACAAAAGCCCAAGGCTATAATCATATGAGAAAATTAGCATGAAATATGTGCATATTACAAACTAAAGAAAGAGAGATACCGCTAATGTTTCCCCAGAATACATTCGACGAATTCCAGCCAAGTGAGCACCAGTATAAAGATGGCCGCACAAACTTTAATATCCAAATGTAATGTCACAAACAAATCCATAAAGGGAACATAAACAAAAGTGCTGCATTTCACCATGTCTAAAAGTGAGAGCAAAGCTGACACATACAAATTAAAAGCTACAATAACAAGACTTTATGCCTCGTGGACACATTTTCCTCTTATCCAGAAAATGTTTATGTGTATGCATAATTGACATGTATCCTGGGGCTGAGGAGACCTGCCTAATAAATGACAAGTTTCAATTAAATTGTTTCAAGTTTGCAATGTTTGCAACACACATATAAAAATACTTTGTAAAAGATATTTGGTGTATCAATCAGAATATAAAAACAAATAAATGCACAAAAAATTGTAAATGACTGTTTATTGTTGATTTATTTTGCGATAGACTACTTGTGCAGCATGACATAAAAATTCAGTTACGTTTAGCTTATGTAGTAACTGCCCCATAAATGTAACAACTGGGCTTAATGGTGTGTTCCAGCAAACTAAGAACTCAGAAATTTTATCTCAAAATTCCTATTTGCAAAGTCAGGGTCGATCAATGTACCTCGATGTTAAACTCTTGCAATCTAGCCTGGTCAAACCAACAGCCATACTGATAAACATTTACCTATACATGTTTATAAAATATATTTTGTCAGAGACTGGGCGTCAGTTAATAATTTTTGTTAACATATGCTTATTTATTAGGGCACAGCACCATATTTTCACAGACATCAGCGATGTTTTAGTTATAATTGAAAAAATTTAGATGGAACACTTTGAGATCAGAACTTGTAAGCAGTCGACCTGCCAGTTTTCTGGAACGCAGCATAAATATCAGCTAAATATCAGCTAAATGTCAAGCTACTTGCTAAGTTCATTTAGTCAGTTGGTTATCATTTGCCTAAACATCAAAACTATGAAAAATGTATTATGATCTGCTTAACTTTTAGGCACAGCCTATGTGGTTAACACTAAAGAGAGCTCTTGAAGCCATTTTTATTTAGTACATTTTTGTTGCCATGAAGAAAAATGCACTATAACAGAAGGGCCACTGATGACATTTGGGCATGACGGACAGAGTTTTTTCCTAGGTTGAATCAGGAGACATGGAAGTAAACAGAGTGATAATGCCACTCAATTCTGTGACCTCTACATGGATAAAGCCTTTAGTGCATGGGCCAAGTGGGGCCAAGGAGTGCAATCACAGATGAGGAGGCACAATGTGAGGCATGGCTGGCACTGCTGGATGAGCTGAAGGCAAAAGAGCAGCTGCAATGAATAATACAGTCAGTGGAGCCTGAAATCACCTTCAACACATTACCTACACTATTTGACATGCCGTAACTCACTCATGAGCCTATAAACAGGGTTTCAGGACTTATGCCCTTTTGTTGTGACAAACAGAAAAGTCCAATCAATTATAATATCATGTCATAAAGAAAGCAAATCAATGATGTGTGGACCTTTATGTCTGCGCAGACCAGATCTGTAATTTTCTGCAGTTGGTCAGGTTCCTACATTACTTTCTCTGCACTTCTCAGCAGATGACACAAAATCGATCTCCTCCCATCCACATTAAAATCTGGCACCACTGCACAGAGATCAACCAAAAAAGACATTCATATCTCAGCTTGGCATATCTTTTCACTTTCTTCAACTTCAGGAACATCAAGGTCGACAGTAACAAATATATATATATATATATATATATATATATATATATATATATATATATATATATATATTTTTTTTTTTTTTTTTTTTTTTTTTAAAGAGAGGGGCATTTCCTCACAGTTTAATTTTTTTTGCGAGAGACTAATAGGGAAAAAACACTGACAATAGAAATTTGAAATGAAAGAAAATGAAAAATCTACACTCACTGGAGTTCTAAAAGTTCATGTTAAATCAACAAATAACATGGCAGCAACTTGATTTTTGTTGTAAAAATGAAAAAAATAATTAAATACCAGCATTTTTCCTTTTCATGTGGAGGGGTGGGAGGGTGCTTGGGTGGGTGTGTGGGTAATGAACCTACCTGTGACAAAAAGAAAAAGCTAACAATTTTCAATCTGGCTCATTGCGATTTTTTTTTTTATACTAAAGCGAAAATGAAAATAATCATAAATATACAATACCCGTTTTAGAAAAGAAAATCAAATTACGGAAAAATACACAGACCAGTGTGGTCTTCTACTGTATACAATATACAAGCTCAATGTTGAGCATTCTCAGATGGTCTTCTACAGACCTTGGTTCTTGTAAGTTATTTCTTTTATTTTTGGCTAGCATCTCAAACCACTGTGAGCCCTTCTCCTCTGACATCTGGCCCACGAAGGGCCTCAGTGTTTTACCTGCTGGCGTGCATGCCAGATAAGGGTTTGATTTCTGTTTTCTTTGCTCTGTGTCATTTCTCTATATATAATTTCTTGTCTACTGAGCTGTTTCTAATGGCAAAGAGCCAAGTCTTTTTTATGGAACTAAGGTTTTGAGCATAAATGGGACACTGAGAGGGAGTATAAAATTCTTACCAATAACACAGGCCTGTATCTTTTTCTCTTATGTACTGTAGATTTTGAAAATAAAATAAATTGTATATGAAAATGGGTGGATCAGATTGTGCTCTTTTCCTTGTCTGCTCTCCAGGTCATTCATTTCACATCTTCTAATTACTTTCAAATACAGTATGTACTTCATGTGTTGATGAAAAGAAGGAAAGGATTAACAAGAAGCAAGACAAAATTAGCGAGCGACAGAGATTTTGAGACCTGCAGATGTAAATGCAGTGAGGATTATACTGTAACTAAGAGCAGGGGTGTCTTTGCAGACCCTCTGAGGTACAGCAAAGAGAATACCGCTTATTTATTTAAGAGAGAGGAAGAATGAGAGAGAAGAGATTGATAGAAAGGGCGATTCAAGAGGCATCTAATTGCTAATTAATAGGATAATGTTTGGGCTGCAACAAACTGTAAACCCGTATGGGACCACTACAGTGTCTCCTTATGGTGGTGCCTTTAAACTGCCTTTGCAACACTAATTAATTCACATCATGCTGCTAATTAATTTACCATTGCTAATTAAAGTGAAAGGCACCTTCTTCAAGCCAGTCTTGTGTGTCCCTCTGCTCGCTTCTTTTTGTTTTTTGGCCATTGCTGTGATACAACAGCTCATCCACCACCGTGCTGCACTCTCCCCACAGTGTCTTCATGGCTAACAGCTGATGCTATTATTGTGAGATAGATGCCCCCAGCTAAAAGTGAAACATCTTGGTATTTGTACCTTTAAATGCTTCCACCAACAGGGAATTGTTAACAGGATGTCAAATATAATCACTCCAAATCCCTGACTCCTCACTGAGCTCATAGACTGCACCTCATATTTTACTCTAAAAAGCTCATTATATTATATCAACATTCAGGGAACCAAGCCATTTTGTAGGACATGCATACAATTTAAGTATAAGTTTCCTGCATAGATAGATCTCGCCACAATAATAGTAACACCAATATTAATTTGCTTGATTTGAGTTCAGTTATTTGACTCTATGGAACAAATGAAACATTTTATTTTAGGATTTTGATGAAATCTTACAACATGGTGGTTTAAAATGTGGTATAAAATTATGATTATGGCATTAAATACAATGGCCTTCACATCAGTGCAGTGATTTTTACTGGTGGTGTTGCTCCTGTTTGCTTTCCCAAACTTTCCCAAGAACAACCTACTGTAGGGAAAAAATGTAAGTTTGGAATATGGTATGCAACATCATGAGAGCAACCTTTGTAAAAAGACAGAAGAAACTCTAAATTTGACAGTGTGCTCTGAAGATAAACAACTGTTCAGACTTAGGAGTGTAAGAAAAATGAACAAATTTGGGTATTTTTCTTTAGGTCAATTATAGGACAGTTGCTCATGCTGTTTTATAGGAGGAGAAGAGAGCATGAATGCGTCCGTTTTCCTCTGCCATGTGCATGGACCTTGATGCTTGGCTGCCATATGTTGACTCATTAGTCATTAGGGGGCTGATGTATGAGGAATGTTGTGTGCTTCTGGCCTCGCTTGGACGAACCCAGCACAACTTGAGTTCCCCATGTGCACCAGTGCCTTCTCGAACTTACCATTATAGCCTTGTCATGAAAATGTATTGCATATCAATTTGTCCAAGGCTCTTATAGCCCCCTACGTGGAGCAGAGGTTCATGAGCAGGGCAGTCAAAGCCTCACATATCACCTCAGTGAAGTTAAGAGGTTAGTGTTATTTAAACTATTCTCATATGCAAAACTATAATAACATACTGCAGTAGTGAAAAAGTAGGCTTCAACACAAGGATTTTTTTAGACCATATGTGTTGAAAGCTTTATGAACAGTTTTAAACACACTGTTTGGATTTTGTTTTTGTTTCATTGACATAATGTCTGCCAACAAGATACAGAAAGTGCTGGTATATATGGCAGAACACACACACACAAAAAAATAAATTGTTGAAGCCCCCAAGCAGACCTTTGCCACTGCAGTGCCTCGGAACAGAAAAATATACAGTAGGGCCAAGGCGTGGACTCAAAACAAGGTAAATGCTCTATTCATTGAGCCACTAAGTCCATTACCAAATATTACACAATAGTGCAGAATCTTTTCTTTCATTAATGACCTTTCCTGAAAATTTCATCATAATCCAACCATTACTTTAAGCCATGTTGCAAACAGACTAATAAACCAATGCTGGTAAAAACTTGCCTGGAAATTCCAGACTTCCAGATGAGTCTGGTCGCCTTAGAATCAATTCGATTTCTAGGGCAGAGCAAACCCGAGTTAATGGACAGCGGAGTTAGCCAATCAGAAAATGGCCGACGTGACGTTAAGAAAGCGACAAGAAAGTGAGAAAGTGAATAAAACGGAGTAGTGAAGCCACGAGGGAGGAACGAGGGAGTTATTTCAACATTACGGTACCATACCGCTGAATGAAACAAACTCTCTGCTCCTCGGTGCACCATCTTTATTGTTGTCGGTGAGGAGACGCGTACGAGTGACGCTGCTTGTGAAGAACACGTGACTTAAATAAACCAATCAAAATGCACGGTACGGTTGGGATTTGAGTAAACCACTGCGGACAGCATGGTGACCAGACTGATATTTCTCTGTAGAATAACACAGAGACATATCAGTCTGGATTTTCCACGCAAATGGTAAAAACATAATCTCCTTGGCTGAAGTAAAAAACTAACAAAGCTTATTACAGATAAATCCTGGTAATTGATAATGCCAGAATTATTTTGGTAAGCTTTTTTTTTATTAACTCTTACTATTCTTCATAAATACTAGACTTCACTTTACATTGTATTTTCTCTATTTTATTATCACTCTATTCACTTTAGTTATCCTGCATAAACCTCTCTACATCAGATTATCCTCTGCTGTAGTTTGTTTCGCCCATGTAATTGAGGTGTGATAGTTCTTGTCGCAGATCATCTGACTAAATTATCTTCCAGTGTGTGTGCTTTAAATATCCATCCACTTACATCAATAACAATTACCAGGATGATTATGATGATAAAGGATTGTGCAACACTTCTCTGGGGCTACGTTGTGATTATATTACCAGAGACAAAGATAATGAAAGTCATACACTATTGATTAGCACCCAGATAAACCTGTTTGACGGTAATATTAAATTTAGGAACTCATTTAACTCTTTTTTTCAGGATGAATGTAAATATTTTAGCACATGGTCAACTTGACAGGCCTTTACAGCTGTTCCAGCCCATCTCATCTGTCTGTGTCAATGCTATGCACAGCTAATAATTGCTCTGATAAGGATAAAATTGTGTTTACTCAGTGTCTTGTGTCTGCAGAGAAATCCTCCGGGAGTTCTATTCCCAGACGAACATCTGCTTCTGGACTTTGTCCCACAGATGTGGCCTGGTTTCAGCCCTACCTCTGTAAACTATTAGGTAAAAGAAGAAAATAGTTGCCTCCATTCAGCTTTGTCACACAAATGGCTTGTAAAATCATAACTGTAACATACCAACCATATCATTTGTTTATTAGGGACTTTCCTATGAGCTGCTTGGTCAACATTATTATTTGTGGATGATAGAACAGTCTATATCTGTGCTGCATAGGTCTGGTTACAACACAAAACAAACTAAAAAACCTAATAAGATAACTGAGACCCAACAGTAAATGTGGGTAAGTGTTGAGAAATCTTAATTGCAAGATTGCATCAGTCTGGAACACACACAGAGCTAGAAAAAGGTACCCAGGCAAATGGTGTTTGTCTTTCACTTCATAAAAGAAATAAGCAGAAATAATGTGCAAGCTACTTAATAGACTCCAGTCAACATTCACCTTAAATTGTACATGTGTGTGCGTGACTGACAGCCCCCAAAAAGTGCAGGTATGCTTCATTAAATACTGTATGACACTGATGAACATAGAAAAGTGCAATTTTCACAGTAGTCAGTTCAAATTGCTGACATAATTGTATTCTACCTTCCTGGTGTTATGACAAGATCTATTTCACGTCCTTTTTATGCTTGTAGAAATTACTGAAATAGCTGCAGTAAACTGGTCACTGAATAGATTGTAATAGCAGTGAATGTCATTTTTCTGCACTATTCCTGTAATAGAGGTTTCCACAGGCGCAGTGTACGAGCTCGTTCTGATTTAGATTGTTTGTGATTGGTGGAGATGGCTCTTTTGATGAGCCAATTCCATGAGAGCTGGGAGATTTGAAGAGGATAATGAGGTCACAGTGCACTTTGATAATGTAGATGTCATTGTTTCCAGCTTCCATACAAAGAGAGGATTACTTGTCTAGAATATAAATAAATAAAGATGAGATGACATATTTTAGGCGTTTAATTCAGTTAGATCCAGAGTGCACTGAAAAACCTAGTATGTGAGCCTAGTATCTGTTGGGAAAATAAGAGAAAGTGAAATACAAAATCACTGGAATGGCACTATGAAGTGTTGGAATACTAAATACTAAGGCTGCAACTAATGATTATTTTGATAATCAATTAATTTGTCAATTATTTTTTACGAGTAATCGATGAATAATAAGATAGAGAAGTGGCTAAAATATTGGTCTTTTATAGTTTCTGTTAAAAAATGGAGTTGACCAGAGAAGACGTTAATTGACTGAAGTTATGCCCAGCACAGTGATTAATCGACCGGAATCGACCAAAGGGGATGTTGTCTTAAATAAATAAAGAATAAAAGTTATAAAGTAATAAATAAGACTAGCTTTTACAATGCAAAAAAGGAATACAACTAATCAACCAATACTTCACCGGCCAATAATCGACTAAGCGACCAGAGGCTGTCAGCCCTACTACAGGTATACCACTTATTGATGTTTGGATAGAGCATGTACTCACAAAGATATTTTCAATCAAAAACACAAAATGTATATTGTTTTGAAATGTTTCTGTGGTTCTACTGCTATGTCTGGTAAAGAAACCCTCTTCTGTCACCACATACTGTATGTTTCAGTGTGTAAATAATCCAGTTAGCAACTGCAAAATTAGCTGACCACTATCAATTAATCTGATTAGTTGTTTCAACCCTTCTAAAAACTAATTTTAAACCAATAAAATATTTTTTTCTTGGTGGGCTGCCTCTGTTGGCCTGAAACTCAGCAGCACCTCTTACAGGCGCTATATTGTGCTTTTTCGGGATTTTTAAAATAATTTTGGACACCTTTGCATTAGTTTGTCACCTTTTACACCTTAAAATGCTGTATATGTATGGGATGACACCGCCTGCTGGCAAAAATGGGGAATGAAAAAGCATAAAATGGATATTTAAGATAGCTATTAGCAACAAGCAAGTGTATGGAAACGCACAGGAGCACTTCCTGGTTTCACATGTTTACTTAGAGCCGTGAAGCTGAGCGTTTTCAGCTCTTGAGAAAAAGTCAGGCTCAGCTTAAAGGATTAATTTAGCATGCATGAGTAAAACAAAATACAACTCCAGGTATGTTTTTGAGGCACAAACAATATGGTTAAAAGTCAATTTAGCATAATAGGGGAACTTTAAAAATAAGTATAATTCTTGTTACTTTCTATTGAACAATACCATTCTCTGCAGGTCTAGGGTAGCATGTTAAGCAGACACTTCCTCTAGATCAAAAGTTGGAAATAAACATTGCTGCATTGCTGAGAAAAAAGTAGATTTCTTGTAATCACTCAAACAATTCCAGCTTCATTTAACATTTTTTAATTCATTTTGTTTATTTTATATTTATTGTGCCACATTCTCTACAGAATGCAGTGTTAATCTCTGCCCTTTAGAAACCAAAAAGCTGAAGCCTTACCATGTACCATGTAGAATCACACTTGTATAAAACACTACCATTTTCAACAAAGAAATCTGTTTCACTCTGACCCAACTTGTACACCAGTGGAAAAGGGGTTTTAAGTAAAGTTACAACTGTAGCATACAGAAAAATGATTAGAATGCATGTCCTGGTGCTTGTCCCCATTTAAGGTAATGTTCTGTCTGCATGTCAAGAAGCAGATGTCTTAGAATTATGTAATCCTGACCCCAAATCTTTAAACTATATTTTATTTGATGACTAAATCTGTGTTGGTTAAATTATAGATGCCAGGCCAGTCTGGATAAATATTTGAATGGAAAAAGTTAATTATTTTGGCTAATTTTAAATATTTCAGTGTTTAAATTCAAAAGCCAGCCATTAGAGATTCCCACATTTCCTCTTTTCTCCAGTTAAAATAGGGATTTACTACCCTGAGCATCCCCATAAGCCTCCTTGACTCCAATTTCTCTTTGAAGAAGTTTCAAGCATCAAATTAAATATGAAGGCCTGACTTTGATAGTGCGATCTCAGCATGAATGTTTTTCGATTAGATCAGGAAAAATATCCTCCCCAAGGCAATTTGCCTTCCAATATGTGCCATGTATTTACAAAGTCGGGGGGGATTTCTCCAGTAGATATGAGCCTTTTTACAGAAGCCAAAAGGTGCTTGTGGGCTCGACGTGGCGTGTAGGTTATCGGCTGCACATGCTTCTGTAAGTGTGATGAGAAGATAAATATAGAGGTGCATAAACAGCTCCGGGGAGAGAGCTGTGAGATGGTGGTGATGTCAGCATCGGCAATGGACTAAATATGAGTCATACAGAAGTTTAGGAGGCTGATATTAACATCAACATAAAACTGGGCTTCAAGGAAAAGGTCTGTACTGTAGTGTTCCAAAGAAATCGTCAGTCGACTAAAGTCATGCCCAGCACAGCAATTAATCGATCAAGGCGTTGTGGAGGAAGTAACAGACACAAACAGATGATGTCACAATAATTAGGTGATAAAAACATTGAGAAAAGATGGCAAGTAATAAATTAGACCTGCTTTATTGATGCCAAAAGTACATGCAACTATTCAACCGAGAAAATTTTGTCGACCAGGACCTCACTGACTAATTAGTGGTCTAAATGACCGGAGGCAGTCAGCCCTACTGCACACACAGTTGAGAAGGAACAGTGGATTTATTAAGGACTATTACATGTCCTAATACATGTGTGGATTACAGACAGTCGCTGCACAGATTATTAAACATGTTCATTTAGGGGCTTTACACCTCAGTGTGAGTGTGTGTGTCACTGAGCCGCAATGAGTCGAGTGGATTTTACAAATCCGCTTTGTGTCACAGAAGTTTAACTGTAGAAAAGAGAGGAGCAGAGCAGGTCCCCATACTGCAAAGCTTCAACAGCTGTCATTTACCCAATGGCTGTTTTTCATATCAAAATATCCATCACTTTTGGTTTTGATTTTTATTTACTTTTGTTTACAAACTTAGTTGGGCTATGTTCATTATCTCAATTTAGTTCTATAACTGGATATCTATTTGTCGTGGTAAGTCCCGCTAACCAGGGTGTCGGACAAAAACTTTTGAATGGAGGTCCCCCTATATACAATTGAACTACAGAAGGGTCTAATTTTGAGGCCCCCTGACCCTGAGGCCTGGGACAATTGTCCTGGTTGTCCCCCTTCACCTGTCGGCTCCCCTGTCCTGGTCTGTACAGTTGCAAAAAAAAGCATGTTAACCCTTTGGAATTACTTGGATTTCTGCATGATTTGGTCATAAAAAGTGATCTGTACTTCATCTAAGTTACAACAATAGATAAACACACTTTGCTTAAACTAATGCTGCCAAAAATATTACATATTTCCATGTGTTTATTGAATATTCATTTAAACATTCACAGTACAGGGTGGAAAAAGTAAGTTAGTAATGACCTCCTCAAGAGCTAATTGGATTTAGGTGTCAGCTAACCTGGAGTCCAATCAATGTGAGAAAATTGGGGGAGTGGGTTAAAGTGGCCCTGACCTCAATTCTATTGAGATGCTGTGGCATGACCTCAAAAGAACGATTCACACCAGACATCCCAAGAATATTGCTAAGTTTAAACAGTTTTGTAACGAGGAATGGGCCAAAATTCCTCCTGAGCATTGTGCAGGTCAGATCTTCACTACAGAAAATGTTTGGTTGAGGTTACTGCTGCCAAAGGAGGGTCAACCAGTTATTAAATTCAAAGGTTAACATACTTTTTCAATCCTACATTGTGAATGTCTACATAAATGTTCAATACAAACATTTTTTTGCAGCATTAGTTTAAACACACTGTCTATTGTGACTTAGAAGAAGATCAGATCACATTTTATGACCAAATCGTTGAAAAATCCATGTAATTCCAAAAGGTCACACACTTTTTCTTGCAATTGTATATGCAAGAAAAATAATTACTCACTGGTTCACAACATTGAATGCTAAGATACTAGATTAATTAACTCATCAAGTCATTTTAATAACACAACTTTATAAAAATAAAAAAAAAAACATAAATAGATACACACCTTTTATTAGGGCATATTCAGAAAGCACACTTCATGAGCTAATGTTGACTAGCCTTGTTGCCTGTGCTGATGTTTGCTGGTGTTGGTTTGTTGATTGATTTGTCAGAAAACTCAAAAAAGTAATGGCTGGATATAATGAAAATTTACAAATCCAGAACCCAAATCACTAGGTCTGTGCTTTCCAGGTGCTTCTGGGATGTTACTGTGTCACTGTCAGCTCAGAGGGTTTGTACTTAATCTGAGTAGGGTGTATGTATGTATACATGTACAGTAGTTTGACAATGAATTGCAATTATTGGTGTGTCTTGAAATTTGAATCGAAGTAGATCAAAGTAAAAAAAAAATGTTATACTGTTAAAATCAAACTAAGGAAAGCAATTTGAATTTCACTCCTTGCATGTATTGATAGCTTGACACATAGTCATTCATAGTTCACCTCTACCTGACCTACGATCCATTTCTGTGTGTGTCCCTGTAAAGCACCAGTGCAGACAGATCTCATCACTGAGCATCCGTTTGAGTTACTGCAGCTTTAGCCCCGTTGACACAAGCAGAGTCCACAAATGGCTTTGCAGGGGACCTAGACAAGGCACGGATGAAACTAAGACAGCCATCTAATAAAGACACAACCTTCCCGGCGAGCTGCAGTCAGATAATCCACTGTGACGTGCCTGGGCTGGCAGCGTGACTGGTTAACTGCTCAATGGTTTTCAGACGGGCGGATGACTGGTGGGTGATCCTCATTTCCCTGTGCATCTATTATCTTGGGTTGTGTTCAGGATCACAAGGCAGGTGCAGGTTAAACCGATCTGCATGTGTTTGGTCACAGAGATAATATGCTCAGACATAATTGCAAAGTATGTGAAAGGGAAGATGAGGAAGGGAAGTCATTGATCAGGCTAGACACAAATGTCCACCATGACACCTCTTAGATGTCAGTGAAATATTACAAACTAATTCAGCCATTTGAGTGTTAGTGTCAAATGTTTAAATGTACTGCAGAAAAAGCAGACATAATATGCAATTAGATTCTGTAGCACACTAAATCAATACTTGTGCTAATCAACATAAATAATTTATTTATTTATTGTCTTTTATTGATTATCGAAAATTGGGGTTGCAGAGGACTGTTTGATGCCTGCCAATTGCCGGGCTAACATACTGACAACCATTCACTTTCACATTTATTCACTAAAGGTGCAAATGTTTAAATGTATCAATTCAGGTTTCAGGAAGCCAAAGCACTAGAAAAGGCCCACTAGAACAAAACATGGGAAATGCATGCATCCAAAAAGATTGGGGCGCCCGAAATTCAAACCCACAATCTCAACATAAATCTTTATCAGCAATTCGTGATTAATGCACATGTTCTCTAGAACTATATGTTTTCCTCAGATGTAAATGCATTAAAAAATAAAATTCAGTTCAGACTGCTACATTTGGTAACACAAAGATCAGGCATAACATTATGACCACTGAGGGTGAGGTGAATAACACAAATTATCTTTTTATTGTTGTGCCGGTTAGTAGGTGAGATATATCAGGCAGGAAAGTGGGCAAGTGTAGGGATTGAGCTTGACAACGGCCAAACTGTGATGACTGGATGACTGCGTCATCTCTAAAACTGCAGCTCTGGTGGGATGTTCCCAGTCTGCAGTAGTCAGTATCTATCAACAGTGGTCGAAGGAAGGACCAGTTGTGAACCAGAGACATGATGCGCATGGGGAGCGAAGGCTGGTCCAAGTGGTCCCATCTAACAGACAAGCTACAGCTTAAATGGCTGAAGTTATAGTTTTGATAGATGTCAGAATACACAGTGCATCACGGTTAGTTGTGTATGGGGCTGCATATTAGGCAGGTGGTCGTAACATTTAACAGTGTGACCATCAATAAATGGTAAGTGGTCATAATGCAAGGCAGCAGGCAACATTTTCTAAGCTTGAGCAAGAAAAAACATTGTTGAAATTATTCTTGTAAAGATCCCTTTAATTGCTCCTATGACCCCAAAGTAGTAGGGTCACTGAGAGCATTTTTCATACCATTTATACTATCTGCATGTTGAAATCTGATACACATTATAAAAAAATACTCCGATATGATGCTCTAATAATAACCTAATCAATCCACAACAGGAAACCCGAGAATCCCAATAGATTTT
Source organism: Bostrychus sinensis (assembly GCA_020698575.1). Lineage (NCBI taxonomy): Eukaryota > Metazoa > Chordata > Actinopteri > Gobiiformes > Eleotridae > Bostrychus > Bostrychus sinensis. Next base: position 24,848,515 of record CM036253.1, on the reverse strand, counting down.
AGTCTGCTTCAAACTGACCTACATTGTCTCACAGCGAGGTTAGACCAAAGCTCCCTTTTCACTGCTGTATCCATTTGTTTTTGTGTCACACAAGGAAGCCGCACTCTCGCTCGACAATCTTTTGACAGAAGAAAAGCTGAAAGCTGAGCGGGTCACCAACAAAGAGGGATCACAGTACAACACTGGGCCACAAATGGGAATTAGAGCCAGCTATCTGTGCAGGGGGGATTCATCAAATGAAACTTTTATTTAAAGAGAGCTCCACTGAGGGAGCAGCCAGGGACTCAAGTGGGATGTGCTGCCTTCAAGAACTTGGGTTTTCATTTAATGGCAGGATTTTCTATGGATGTGCATGTTCAAAACAGTTTCAGATGCATTTCACATTTGTATTTTATTATGCTTTTACTTATTGTGCATATATGTTGAAGGACAGATCTTGGTTGCGCAAAATGTCAAGGGCATGTATGTGGGTAGTTCAACAGAGCAACCCTCACAGCCCTGAACACAAACGTTCTGCCTTCATGGTAAGATCTTTCACTGCAAGATTATGGAACACAAACATTTGATAAATAAAGCAAATTAGAGAGAACTCAGGTCTGAACATAAGCATAAGCAAAGACCATACATATAGAAATGAATGGGAGAAGAAAGGAAAACAGCTGTCCATACTGTTTGCAGTAGAATAAACAAATAATTTGCATTTACTAAAACATACACTAAATGGTTGCACCAGCAGGGGATAATAGAAAATGTGTGTGTAAAGTCTATTGCATTTCTCATTTGTCAAGATTTAAAATGTTACCCATGTTTTAGTTAAGGTCATACATTATAACTACAGATAACAACATTTTACAATATTTTGCAATTTTGCATGTTAACATAAAAATGACTGTTAATGCTTTTTAATGGTCCCTGTTGATTATCATTGTACCATCATATTGGTAAAGTAAGTACTTCAGCAGACAACATTACTGCCGATGTAGCTAATGCTAAAAGGTGCAATGCGTTCTGCAGTATGCATATGGACAGAACTAACATTTAATGGCCAATGCTGAAATCAATATTCTGAACTATTGGCTTTACTCCTACATTATTCATTCCTTAGTTTCTTTAGCAGAAGTATCTGGTAAAGTGTTAAGCTAGAGCAGTAAAAGTGTGCTGTATTCTGGAGACAGAGACCCAGTCAAATGATTTAGACTGATATGCATTTTGCTCCCTCTTCCCTCCATCTATCCCCAGTAACGCTCCTCCTCCTCCATCATCCTCAATCCATCTTTCCCCTCGGTCTGTCCTATCTCTCTTCTCAGCCCGTGTGCGTAAACCTGCTTGTCTGAGCTCGGCGTGACAGTGATGTGTTTATCTCAAGTCGGGGGGGCCAGACTAAATTCCACAACAATTTATGTTTATTTTTTTCTCCCAATTTAATCACACCCACAAAAAAGAGCTGAGGACACTTAAATGTCAGACTGCATGGTGGAAGAGGATTAGTCGATTTGTGAGGCATGGCATATTGTGAAGTCATGGCAGCGTATATTTGCATGTATGAGAGAGTTTCTGAGCAAAAGTCCATTTCTTAGCTGTGTGTATGTGTGTCTTTTCTTGACATAACTCCTGATGCACTTTGCCAGAGATTTGGAGCAAATTTAGGCCGAGAGCATTGGCTGGAGTACAAACGGAGAGAGAGAGCTGAGCTGGGGGTACTTGCAAACATAACAACAACACAAAACTGGCTGCTCTGCACGCTGATATAAATTGAGAGGGGACAAAAGAGAGCTTTAAAAATAAGGACGACCGGGAATAATCATTTTTTTAAAAAGCCTTTACATTTTATGCAAAACAGCGGAATATTTTGATACTGACCTTAAAAGAGAATCAAATATTAAGCAGAGTTTCTTTTTCATGGCAGAGTGTGTGGGATGGGCTGCACATTACCAGTTTATACTAATACCCAGAGGAATTTTCAATAAAATCTAGCTCACCTTATTTAAAATTCATTGCATTTTGAAACATTCTGGGACTCCTCTTTAAGAAATATTCATTCTGTCTCTCTTGGTCAAATAAGTCACTTTCCTTTGAGATAGCGTTCTTGTTGACAGTGCAATACCTGTCTGCACTTTCTCTATATGTCTATCTGGTCTGTTCCACTGACACTACTTCTCCCTGCCTCCTTAATCCCCCTCCCTCATTTCCTAATTCCTCTCCTCATTCGCTCCTTTACACTCTTCTCTTCCTTCCTGTCTTGCGGTGTTTATCTCGCCCTGCCTTCCCCTCCTTCCCTTCCTCTGTGCTTCGTTCTGTCTCCTAAATCAGAGCTGATAGACTGCAGTGGCACACATGTTGGTGCTCACACAGTGATCGAAGAGTGCGGCAGTGATTAGACACATGCACACACAGCAATCTGTACTCGTGCGCACTAAGGATGTAATGATATCAAAATCTCTGGTATTCTCTAATATTATGCCCTCAGTATGTTGTGTATTGCAGTATTGTGGAGATGCAGAAAATATTTTAGGGATGCTATAGAAATCAGCCAAGACTACTGGAGTTCACGTTCTGTTCTGTGGTGGTGTGGCTGTAACCTTTTTAGTCTTTTTCTTTAGTCCTCTCGAAACTTTTGGAGACAAGTTTTCAAATAATTTTCTCGCTTCTTTGTATTTATGCTTTGTTTGCTATGCCTCTGTTACCCATGTTGGCAGTACTATGAGCACAAAGAATGATGGTCCCTGTAGTTCTTTGTACAAAGGGTCAAAGTACACCAGTTCTGTGGACGACACATTTTCACATTTTCTTTGTGTAATGAGCCACTTCCACTAATGAATTATATGGTACCACCCCTAGTTCAGTGTTCTTCATACCCCACGTGGCCAGTCACAGAACTACAGAAACAAAATATTTTGTGTTGTTTTCACATACATGTGGAAGTGAGCTGATAAACCGGTAAGATGTCTATAACAGAAAAAAAATAAGTTAGAATAGGCTTATATAGATATTTAGGTTATTAAAATATATTTGGAACACTTCTGGGGCAATTGCATGAAGAGGAAGTGCTGCACTGATGTCTCTGCACATTCATGCTGCTGACGGTTTTTTTTTTTTTTTTTTTTTGGTAACGAAGGTAATGAAGGAATGAGGGATGGATAAAAGGTATTAGCCATAGAATACTGAAAGACAAATAGAAAAGGTTGGACAGATATAAAAAATGCATAAGGAGAGGAATGGAAGCAGAGGCTGAAGTGAAAAGGAGAAAGGTAAAAAGAAACAACAATGGAAAAGAAGTGTCAGTGACATATGGGATAGTGAAAGGCAGAGCTGGGTGCTCATTTGTCGGTGAAGGTAAAAGAGAGAGAGAGTGGGAGGGAGGAGTGAGCAGCAGAGGGAGGAGTGAAAGAGCGCCTGAGTGGATCTGTGAGGGAGACATTGTCATTGAGTCCTGCTACAGAACAGCAGCGGCAGCAGCGGGAGTGAGAGGAGCAAACAGGAGTAGGACGGACACACGTAGCAACGGAGCAAGGAATACTGGAATATACTCAGAGGAGCAACAAAGGAGCTGGACGGAATAACAAAAGCATCTCACTGACTTCTGTTTGGAGCATCCACAAGCAGAGCACCAGTGAAAACACATACATATGATATATATATAAAACTCCTATACATATATATCAAATTATGCCTGTTTTCAGAGAAGCTGCATTTGGACAAGGACTTACTGACAGCAAAGCAAATTTACTGCATGAATAATTGGGAATTAATATGCAACATTTGCCTGAAACTGTTGCATATTAAAGCTTTGGGGTTTTGACAGCTTTTCAAAAATGGTCAAAGAAATACTTGACCAGAGAAAATTGGAATTTTGGAATCAACTCAACCTTGCTGCAGTCCTATATTTCCAGGAGGGCTTCTTTTGAAAACAGAATATTTTTTGATCAGCCCCCACTGCGCCGCTGCGCTGTCGCATCTCCACTGGTCTCTGGCGTCCAAATGAGATGGGAAATTAGTGAACATGTGTGTAGAGTCCTCAAGCTTTCTGACCTCACACTGATAATCTCAGAGAGATAAAAAAAAAAAAAACAAGAGATAAAAAAGAGAAAAGAGAGAAAAAAACAAGCAAATTAGGATCACTAAGTAAACAAAGTGGTCAAGCGACAAAAGAAAAGCAAGTGGTGAGAAAGCCGCTAAAGATCCTTTATGTGGGACACTCCACTCTGGTTAAGTCGTATCTGCTTTAATTGAGCCCGTAAACGCAGCAATGCAACAGCAATAAGATCAGAGAGTCTCACAACAGCAGCCCCCCTCACTGTAGCACTTGTAGGGCAAAGTGAGTGACAGCGCCGCTCTGGTCCTGGGTCGGTAAGCGATCCGCGAATAGGACAGCTTCAGTGGAGAGTGAGAAGCAACAGCTACAGGAGCTCTGCTTGCCTTCAAAAACTCCAGTGACACTGACAGAGCTGTGTCTCCACAGGGCTGAGGAGGAGTGTGTGAGAGTGTGTGTGCATGTGTGTGCCAGAGCAGCGCTGATGGACTCTTATCATTTTAGGAATACAACCTGACCACAGCCGCAAGGATATTAAACTGCTCTTGACACCTGTCTGACCGAGGGGAAATAATATCCAACAAATAATCTGGGACTATACTTCTGAACAGAGAGAAATGTTTGTGGACTAAGGAGAAAGTGAAAAGATGACCACTTCAAAACTAAAAGAACTTCTTGTGAACAGTAAGAGTGGAAGGATGATAGGTGCAAGTTAAGCTCAGAAGGAACTGTTGGAAAATAAATCCAAGACTGGACACAATTTTCTGGATGCAATAAGTGAAGTATTAGCTCGTCCTCTACTAAACAAAAGTTGGTCTGTGGATAAAAGGGAGCCTATAACAGTCAGAGAAAGAATCTTTTTTTTCTTTTTTTTTTTGTACTTTTGCTGGATTCTTCCTTTTACAGATTATTTATCCAATCAGCAGGGGATCATTGCTGGATGTGCCGGAGGCAAGTTCATTCGTAGCTAACCTGCCCTGGATTTGCTCCAAGGCTCTGGATTTGTCTACATACGCCTCTGCTGTCTGTAGATGGCATATGGCTTTATAAAAGGTGACACCTCCTCAATATTGCAATATTTGTTTACTGCCAAAGTCACATATGCACACACACACCTCCACATACTGCAAGTGACTGTACCGTATCAGTGCATGTGAGATCTGACTCCCTGGGGACACATTTCTTCCTGTTAAGAACATGCTGAGGGGCAGATTGATTTCTTTGACTCATTTGTCTGCCTCCTGATGACAGTTACTGTGTGCAGCTAGAACACCTTCAATGGCAAATGAATGCTTTGTTTTATATTTATTTAGTATTTGTTAAAGAATAAAATGGTTGTGATTTGGCACTTAGTCACTGCCACTTCCCAGTAAGCTGTAGAGCAAAGAGAATCTGCAGCTCTCCATTGGGAATTTTTATTTGGCCTTTTTGTACACATCAGAACTGAACTGAAATATTTTATTAGATAAAGCCCAACATGGCTACCACCATGTGTTCTGTCCTGGTGAGCATCAGTCTGGCCATTCTGCTGGGGCTGACCTCCCTGGGGGGGCTCAACAGTCAATGGTCCAGAGGGGCTTTGGCCCAGGCTATGCCAAATAACCAAACAGAGACATCTAGGTTAACAGAGGCTGCTCTGCCCACTCCCACTCCGGACACTGAGGACCAGACAGCTCCCACCAGCACCAACAGGTGCTGGGGGTACTATGACGTCATGGGTCAGTGGGACCCTCCATTTAACTGTAACGCAGGGATCTACATGTTCTGTTGCGGCTCCTGCTTCTACCGCTTCTGCTGTCAGTTCAAAGTGCACAGCCTAGATCAGACTTCCTGTTCCAACTATGACACCCCTGTATGGGCAAACACTGGACGCCCAGTGGCACCTGTCACAGAGGCCCAGGAGGAGCCCTACCGTGATCGGACACACATGATTGTGTACATTATCTGTGGCGTGGTGGCCATTATGGTGCTGGTGGGAATATTTACCGAAGCTGGGCCTGGAGAAGAGTCAGGGAGGACAGACGGATATGACCAACTCCAGGTAAGAAGTCTGACATTGTTTTTACAATGACAAGTTATGTTAAATTATTTTGGGTCAATATTCTAAAAGTCTAGAAACTGAGGTTGTACACCACATTTAAGCAAAACAGGAGAAATGAGAAAAAATATTTTACACCTAAAATGCTGAAAACTGTCTACTTTTGACTATTACTATAATATTGTCTAAAAAATAAAAAATAAAAACACTTCTGCACCAATTTGATCATATTCTCATCTTTTTCTAACCATCATCACTGACCCAGCCAGTGCTCACACCTGTTTGTGAGTTGTGTGTAATCCCCTGCCTGTGCATATTTCTCTATAATGTATGTGAGAAGGGGTCACCGCAGGGGCAAAGAATCATGTACATGATTCACACAGAGGTGATAATGACCGTGAGGTCTTTCTGCAGAGATGCTGAGCTATTGCTTCCTGAATAAGCACGACTCTGTAGAGGTCAAACAGGAGGGTGGAGGTTTAAATATCAGGTGTGTGGTCAAACTTGAGCTGTCATGATACTATGATAAAGAGTTGGGTGACATGGCTAATTAAATAACAAGATTTCTTTTAGATAATTCGATTTTTCCTTTGCCATGGTGAGTAAAATTTTAAAAAGGAATTTCTATTTCTATATGTTTCAGTCTTGCAATATCGCTATTTTTGACATTGTTCAAATAAAACTCAAATTAACTTGATGTATCTCCCAGCTTTACTACTGTGTACAGTATCTTGGTTGCTTGTATCCGAATGACAGGTGATAAATTGCTGTGATACAATGGTTGGCCTCTAGTGAGCAATGTGGAGAGAATGTTTTTATTTTTTTTCTATGGTACAACTATTGAACGCATTTGACTGGACTGCAGCCAATATTAAAAAGAAATGGGAGAATGTTTAAATCTGTGTGTGAAGATGCAGACAGTATGAGATTGTGGTGGCTGTGACCAACTGGCATATTGGCTTTTATGGAGTTAGACCCTTGGGGCTACCTTGAAATCCTGCCATTAATGGATCTCCTGTAAACCTTTTGAGGGAGGACAAAGAGGGGGAAGGGCTTTGTGAGGACATATGGGAGTAGATTGTGAAAGTACCTGAAAATTAGAGTGTTGTCAAGTTAAGGCTGCACAACATAACAATAACAAGTGCTGTATCCATATATTGCAAAGAATCACTTGTATCACGTTTCAGCATTTCATACAATAGACATTTTGCCCTGTATGCCAAAATGACTAACCAAAGAGAGTGTTAATACTGATTGTTACCTCACTAAATTTGCAAAAGTGACTTTATTACATCTACCATTAAGGTTATGTTTTTGGTTGGCTTGTTAGTTTGTTGTCAAAGTAACTCAAAAGGTGATGGTCAGTCTTTGATGAAATGTTTGAAAGTTATGGCCCAGGAGAAAAATGTATTACAGAAATTTAGCACTATAAAAAAAAATAAAGGCATAATGGTTAAGTTTATATCAGCATTTACCCCTGGTCCAGGTCAAGGCAACTATATCTTCACCATTGCAAGGTAGGGCCAATGCATAAGTGGAGATCTGCACTCTCCAAGTTCCTCTAGTTTTAATTTATTTTTAACAGTAACCTTGTTTGTTTCCTAGAGTTATTTCTGTGCTATTGTAATTAAGAAAATAATTTCCTTGCAGATCAATAAAGTCTAAAAAGCAGTTAGGGAAAACATTTTGACCAATTCAAGTGGAAGCTAGTGTAGAGCCTTTTGTTTTTTTTCCTATCATTCAGTTTCACTTTTACTAGGGCAAATGCACTCAAATATTTCAAGATGTTGGCATGCACCTTTCCTGGTGAAGTGTCTCAAAGCTAGACACTGAATCGGACTTGCTTGACCACTTACTTTGACCTTCCAGGATGATAACACTTTGCTAGGCTGGTTCACAGAGAGGAGGAGCTGTGCGTGTAAGAACCCTGCTTGCGTCAGAGCTGAGGTTTAAGCTCATGTGAGAGAAAGAAAGGCGTTAGGGACGTGACACATGAGCCGGGTGCTGTGGTGATAAAAGACCGTCTGCTAGACCATGAGGAACACAGGTGGAAGGACAATACTTTATGACAATGATAGAGGTTACCGTAAATGCAGGATCTACTATGGGCCGTGGATGATTTACTAATTTTGTGATAAGACAAGACTCACAGTATTGCAAAAGTTCAGAATAAAAGTGACAAGTGAGGATTACAACATAATAATCTCTAAAAAGCTATAATACAAATCAAGGTTATCAAATGCAGCCTAGCAGCCGAAAATATGTTTTTTTCTACTATATTTGGTATCCACTAATTCAATCCTGACAAGCCAGTGTAGACCAGCAGCCAATGAGAGCATCCCTAACGCTCGGCTCTCTTAGTGCAAGCATGACATTGTTCCATTATACAGTATTATATGCAAAAATTCCAAATTAAGCATTAGGACCTGCACAGTGTGAATGTAGCCTAAGAAGAATGTGTCGGTCGTGTAAACACAGACAGTAACAAATGTGTTAAATAAGACCTGCCTATCCTGCCTGTAAGTGAATGGACAGTGTGTGATCATGTGATGCTTTGTGTGTGTGCTCAACAAATAAATCCCGCCACATGGGCATTTAGGTGGTAATGTTGTGTTACCCCAGAGGTCGCACAATCACAAAAGGCACACATGTCCCACACACATCACATGCATACCTCTCATTATAGGCCTGTAGCAGTGCTCTGCTCTTCCACTCCCAAGAGATGACTTGTGTTTTTGTTTTCCTCTCCGTCTGTCTACTGCTACTTCTCCTCCTCTGAATCTACCGCAATGCAAAATTAAAAATTAATTTTAGTCTTTGATACATGATTCAGTGAGAGGAATTATGAGGTTTAATTAATAAGACTTGAACTCATAATATCATGGAGTGTAGCTTTAATGAAGTGAAGAGAGTATAAGAAAAGTAAACTGTTTGTGGCACGGAATAAAATCAGACATTTAGCATTAGAAAGACCCAAATGCAAAGAAATACAACACTCTGATCATTCAGGCAGCATAATCTTCATAAACAACATTAGATAAAATATCCAGCATATTATAGACAAGCAGCCTTACTGAAATTACAGTACAATGTGTATTAATTAAAAGGCAATAAAACAATATGTACCCTGCAGCATAAACAAACTAGATGTCAAGTGCCAAAACATACTCAGCATAAATTACATTTGAACACAAATCCATCTAAATTTAAAAATACATTTGTCGGTGCAGCCCTCCAACAAGGTATTTATTCTCCCAATGGTAAGGACACAGTGACCAGATGACCTACTGTATGCTCAAACCATATTCAGGTTCAGGGGTAAATGCTCTATTCAGTTGAGGCTCTTCTCTTATATCTCACAACTGTAAAGGATCAACACACTGTACGCAGTCAGTAATCCAGTAATTGTTTATTTTATGGCCCTTTGTGGTAGCTGGGATATTCCTGTCCCACAACATAGAGTATTCCTGGATCCCGATGCTGTTCTAGATCCTCATTTCTTCTGTGGCAAAGTACTGACCATTCCTGAAAATGTTACCAAAATTTGACCATTACTTTTGTTTTTTTGCTAATAGACTAACAAATCAACACAAAAAGTATGCTGAGGAATAACATAACATACTGTCAGAAATGAAAATAAACAACTGTACTGAACTCTTTCTCACACCTCTTCCTATCATTCCTTATTGCACTTGTGTAGCACTTATCATAAGTTATTCCACTAAGCAGCCATGTGTTCAAGGGCACAGCAGATTGAATGACCCACCAGGGATCACTACAACCGCTTTCATTCAGGGCTTTATTTCGTTACTGTATTGTGCGCTTTCCATTTGCTTTATTTGTCGGGCCATAGTTGTGCTTTTCATCACGCCCTCTGACAGGTGTTTAGAGGCCGCAGATAAACACGTGCGCCTTTTGGAAGCTGCTGCAACTGAAACCAAATGACAAAAAGGGTTAGCAGAGCGCTTTGTAGTTGACACATAAGAATCCTTTTGTGCAAGTGTATGCCTATAGGGAATGAGTATTCAATGAAATTGTGTGTGACCAAGAAGTGCAGCATTAAGACTTTTTTTTTTTTTTTGAATGATTTTAATAAGAACAGAATAGTCATAAAGTCAGATCAAACCAAACTGAAGAAAATACCTTTAATGACTGTCTTTTGTCAGGGTGGCATCATTTCGCAATAAGCTAACAAGCAAAGTCATTTTTAGCAAGGCTGCATTACCTTTATCCCCCTTGCCTAATCTGAAATAAAAATATCCTCTTTGATCCTGAGATCCCAAAGTGAAAGAATCATTAGAATCTTTCATTAGGCCATGTGCACTTAAAAAAAAAAAAAAAAAAGCATATATTTTTCATTCCACACTTTATTAATGACTCCTGATTTGTTTCTTCCATCTAGTCTTCAAAACAACCCCCTTTTTCAATTACACACAGATCAAATGGCTTGGCTTTGAGCCACATCTTCTCAGCAGTTTTCAAATGTGTGCTTTCAGTATTGTTTATGTGCGGTGCAGTGTCCTGAAGTCCAGTGGCTGTACCATTATAACTCCACACCACACCTCAGTGCAGCAGAGCCAACAAAGACAGATTGCTGCAGAACCTCAAAGTTCTTCCATTCAACTGTGGCTGCAGTGTCTACCCTCCAGAGCCTTTCTAATGAGCCCCCTTTAACCTTGCACAGATTAAAGCTGTGTATAAATTCTTTGTCCTAAACCCTTGATTTGAAGACTATATATAGACTATACGCATTTTGGTACTCCAAGATTAACAGGTTGCAATATGTTTTAATGTGTTAATTGGGCATAAACATGATGATTTTGGCAAATGCAATGAACTGTCTACAGGTGATTATCGTCAGTTCCTGAGTACATTTGCAATTAGCAATTAAATTAGTAAGTCCTAACAGAACTATTAACAGTTGAATGAATGGGAAATACTTCTACCTTCCTTGTTACTCATAGAATAGTCTTTAGTGCACTTTAAAAGAGTGTGCTATACATAAAAAAGTCAATATAGTGTCATTTGATGTCTGAATATGATAGTTCTGTACCTTTCATAACACACTGTGGGAAATTAAGTGCACTACATTTTGGTCATTAGAAATTTGGACACTACAAAATGGTGTGATCACTATTCAGAGAGTTATCTGAGAGCAGCCGTAATATCTTTCTATATTCATTTTCCATACATTATAGATTTCATTTCACCATTTGTCTAATATTTCTGGTGCCATGCTTTCTAAAACACATTTTCTATCTTGTACTTGCATCATCTAATACCCACTCTCATTTAAATGTGGTTCTAAGCCAAAACATCCTGAAAAACTAGTCATGCTTCCCCCTCATCGTCCCACTTCACTTGATTCTGTCAAAATATTTTCAGCTTTTCACATTTCATTAAAGCCCACACACTGAAAAAAGAGCAGTTAAACTTACTTAAATTAACTGTTTCCAAGTTGTAACACTCAATTAAATGATCTTCTTTCACATTAATATGACACAAGTTAGTTCAAATGGCTGCTTTTACTGAGATTTATTCAGTAAGTAATATTTTTCATATTAATGGAAGCTTTACTGCAATCTCATTTACATGGATTTAGTGTAATGTAATCTATATCGCTTTCCTGCATCAGGGTTTATAATGTGTGAACAAAAAGCTGACTTACAATAAAAGGCTGAATTTGCAGTCTCCAAAACTGAACTATAGAGTTTGAAAAACATAGCTCGGTCCAATGAGTCTCAATTTCTGCAACAACTTTCAAGTGGTATGGTCAGAATTTGAAAGCCCATACTGCCCAGGAGGTTTGATCTGTTGTGTTCAAAGATGGTCTTTTGCAAACTTTTTTACTTTTCCCCTTGTATAATCTCAAACCAGTTTGTCCCATTCTTCTCTAACTTGGTTTGAACTACAGCAGTTTTATCTTGAATATGTCTACAAGCACTTGCATTGAGTTGCTGCTGTGTGATCTGTTAGCTAGACATTTACATTTAGAAGTATTAGGAGATGACCTTATATCAGTGTAATCCAGGGTCACTTAAGGAGACTAACAAAAAGTGCCATTGTCTAACTGCCTGACTGTTTGCCTGAGTCCAGTCAGTGGCCCATGTAGTAGAGTGGGGCAGACTTTAAACTTTGTCTCAATGTAAGCGTACACATTTGACAGTGTCTGTGCACATTGGCTTTGGGAACATGCCGTCCAACAGGGGCTCCATTTTCACTCCACTGATCCTGGTAATGGTCTTGTCCCAGTGAAGATTGACGCGGGCTCCAAGTCGCTCTGACAGAAAATCAACTGCTTATATGTAGCTGTTTGCTGGAGCGCGCACAGTGGCAGGCATTATCTCTGTCTGGGTGCTGGAGCTGGTTGTCTTCCTCTGCTAAGCTCTCACGTGCATGCAAACTGCTATTTACCAATCAGTTTCTGGGATTCATTTGTATTCATTGCCGAATTCTAGGTATTTTGCGTATTTTCTTTTTTTTTTTTTTTTTTTTGCCATCTGCCCTCCAACCTCTTGTTTCCTTCATTCTTTTTACTGTATTTCTGTCAGATGAAGGGGACAGAGTAAAGAAAAAGAAAGCCACCCAGGTCTCCCTTAGACTGTGTAAGATTCACAATTTATTCCAAAAATCACTAATAGTGCAAAATACCTAATTGTTTGGTATCACTGAGTACTTCTAAATGCACTCACGTATCCTAATTATAAGCCTTACAACATTTTCAGCAAGAAAAAAACACAAAAACAGCCCAATAAACATGTCCTAACCTTTGATGGGAGTGAGCCGTCACTGACGCTGAGTAATACAAGATGGGTGGAGGAAGAACATATTGAGAAGAATACACAGTGGCTGTTATCTGTCATCAAAGCAAGTAGAATGACCTAAAATATGTCTTTCTTTGTCTAAAAATGTGCTAGAATTGCTCTGAACAAGGTTCATTTTTCTATAGTTATCTCTTGTTTTCTTTTGCTGATTGCTTAGTCTGACCTTAGTTTTAGTAGTAAACCTCAGAAAACCAAAAGTTGGGCAATGAATACTTGGGCATTAAAATTTAACAAATTACTGCCACTCCAGGCAGACTACTGTTTACATGCCTTTTAAAAGTCAGAAAAATGTTGGGTTAAAGAAAAAAAAATCACTATTCTACAACTACTGCTTTCTTGTTGGTGTAAGAAATGCTTTTTCTTTTAGAGTTTTAAGAATGCATAAAAAGTTTCTGAAAACTGGGATAACGGCTTATGCTGATTTCAGAAAACCACAGTGACAAAAGCAGTTTACTTAAAAAACTCAGATACTGATGCTCAACCATTTTCTCCATCATCTCATCTCTACAGAGTCTCTCTGTTCACTTTTCACTTGGCTTTATCTCTAAACACCATCATAGCCACAGCACCAGCCTCACACGGCCATTAAACAAGTAAAACGCAGCCATCTCTATTCCATTTATCTCTCCCCACATCCATTCCACCAACCTTCACAATGCTTATCATGTTTTTATCACTGTTCTTGTCTTTTCCTCCCAAAATAATTACAAAACATCACTGACACCCTCATAGATGTTCAGTGTTGTATAAAAGGAAAGCACAGGACTAGTATCACTTCAATTCTCCTAAATGTAGCGTAACAGTTCAAAATTCCCTCTTTCATCTTTGTGCGGCTCATTTATCAACTTCAGACCAGCTTTGATATTTTGTGACATAAGCTGGTCTTTTAAAGTTTAACAAAACAATAGAATCACAGACAAAGTTGTTGTGGCAGGCTGCACAATGCAGTTCCCTTTTCATGTTGAGAATAAACTTGTCAGAGTTTCTCACCTTTTGGGAGTAATTCATCTTCTTCCCTCGGGAGCTAGGGTGGAAAAATGAAAAGAAGGTTACAATATTTATGAAACAAAAATATGAATCTTAAACGTAAATCATAAATTTAGTGTTAGGCCAATGCAATCCTCCAATAATCACCACCCCCTTAAACATTATGTAAACACATTGCCAATATTTGGAGGTATTTAACTTTGTTTTTGTTTTTTTATGCTGTTTCTTTGTCAGTTTATTGGGTGTTGGTGCACACAGGTGAGCCAGAACACAGACATAAAAATCTGTAACTCTGTAACTCAGTAACACTGTTTTAACTAATTTTCCTCTATAGACTTCCCCCTACATTTCGGAGTAAAGCACTATTGTAAATACTCGAGTCTAGTTGACTCCTATTGTCATCCCTTGCTCGGCTTTACTTTCGTTTTCTCTCTCCTTGTATCCGTACAAAGTTTTCTGCCATTTGGCCATCACCAGCTTGTTGTTTTACTCACTGCAATGTGCTGCTTTCTCGCTAGACCCAAGATGTCTGTGGTCTATTATCTATTTTTGCGCTCTTATTTTTGTACAGAGGAGGCCGTTTGTTTTATCGCACCATCAGTAGCCTATAGGTAGGTTACCTGTGTGACGCCCTCGTCCCTCTGGCGCTCCTCTCTCACCTGACGCTTGTACCCGTGCCCTTAAGCTCTTGCCCAGGAGCTCTGCTCTGTTGGTTCTTCCCATCTGGCTGCTGCAGGCCTCATCTCATGCTGTGCAGCATCTTTTGTTAGCACTAGCCTTTGTTTGACCTGATGGGACCAGCAGTCTTGTTTTCGCTTTTTATTTTCTTAGGGATTTGTTTTCGGGTTGTTTTTAGGGCAGGGGTAGTGGTGTGGTGGCAGGACGTTGGGCCTTGTACAGGGTTGTGTTGTGCCTGTCCATCGCTCGGTCCTTATGTTTAGTTGGACTGGCTTACCGTAGTCTTTTCTTTTGTTACTTTGGGTAGGTGGGTTTTTGAAGGGTTTCTTCTACAAAGAAGATCAACTAAGAAAAACAAAAATCAAATAAATAAATATTTTGACTCATAACCCTTTGACCTCTGTATGCTTCTCAAATATGTTTCACCCTCGGGTCGTAACTTATGACATGTACAGCCTGTATGTCATGAAATACCACGTTACTGCAGTCTTTTACAATATGTGATGTTGTGAGGGCAACACTGGCTGTGGAGATAGAGAGGGCTATTTACTGACCTGGAGGTCAGTGGTTCAATATATTATTTTTATGGCTGTACGAAGAGTCTGTGATACTGGTGTGTGAGAATACTTGATGTAAAACAGGTCTGAGTGGTAAGCTATACACAGAAATTTACCAGACAATACATCTTCAACATACAGTATTGTGCAACCCATATACTAGATGTATCTGCAAGGGTTAATAAACATATATTGTCTCTTGTGGTGCTGAAGTGCTGATGCTTTTAATTTTGCATTCCTCTATTAAGTTGACTGCAGCCTGAAGAATATAGATGGATGGACATAGGGTGTGTAATTTTCCCTGGAATAAGCATGTTTGACTGCAGCTAATTGGCACTTTAGCAGCTGTGTTGGTGGTGAACATGTAATATGATTGATGAGACCTCAGGGCTTCAGGGTCTACAGTCGATAACACCCTTTTTTTTCTTCTCAACTTCCATCAGCTTTCTCTTCTTGCACACTGGGACCATTTTTAACAAGAAGCACTGTCAAAAACAGTGGAAACATGGAAAAGCGGGAGGTGGTTAGAAGCAGGTGTTGATGTGGTTTCAAGTGGCAAGGTAAATGTTTTAAGTTGGGCGTACTCTGTGTGCAATTGTTTTAGTCTTGAGATTTAAGCAAGGCACATCGCACATAAATCATATACATCATATATACACTGTTTCTGAGCAACAATGGACGATTTTTTCCATGATTAAAAATTTTTCATTTGGTCAGACGTCAGCGGAACTTGATTGTTGTTAAAATGGCAACAGAATCACCAGGTGACAAAGGAAAGCACTAAACATGATTAATCAGGTGAGAGAAGTTAATACATTTGCTCCATATAAGCTGGCGCCAACTTGGTTATTTTTAATAGGAGATTATTTTCTGCATTTGTAAGAAACACAGCAGATAAACAGCTGTGATAGGCTGCTTCCAAAATGACTGGAAATTGCTTCCTAAGGAAGAGGATCCAGACTCTCCTGCTTCAAAAACAAAGTAGAAGGCGCCTGCTGGCCAGGCTAGCACACTGCAGATCTCTAAATTAAATGAAATTAAAATAAATTCACTCTTCCATTCACGGGTGATCCAGATGACCTTCAGTGATCAATGTTGTTTTGTTGGGTTTTTGTTTATTTTTTTCTTGTGTAGATCTGGAACATTGTGTGGATTCAGGATGGAACTGTAATGCCTTGTCAGAGGTCTGAACTCTCCAAGTTCTTCTAGTTTTTAAAGGGAGCATTATTTGAATTGAATTTCTGAAGTACAAATATTATTTTAAGTTTGTTTTTATGCACTGACAGAGTTTGTTTTTTTCTTTTTCCAAAAAATACACTTAGTGAAGGGACTCTCTAACATCTTTGCACTGACCAGGATAGTATTTGTGCACTAAGGAATTTGTGCACTAAGGAATATTAAGAGAGTGTCTGAGCTGTAGTGAAAATAATTTAGGCCTGAGCACCACAGTTAAAGCCTGATGACACTATCATCATATTCACTAATCTTTCTCTCATAGAGCCACCGCTACCTACAAAGTTTGGACGCCTCTGAATGGCACTGGAGACATGCCCGGCTCTCTAATACCCAACCGTCAACTCTTTCCAATGTTTATCTCAGTCAGCTGTTCACAATTATTTCAATGGTGTCAAATGGGGTGCAATCGTATTTGCACGAGTGGATAATCCAGGTTTGAAGCAATTTAGCAGAATATGGGAAATTTTGAACAAGTTTCCAAATGTCAGAAATTAGAATTAGCCTTGTCACTGATTGCATGTGACATAATAGTTTTGACAAATGTTTAGCTCGTACCACTCATTATGTGCACAGTCACAGTTGGCAGCAGTGCAACAGTCAATATGTTCAGTCTAATTATACCAAAGTTGTACCAATGTTTCAAAGTCGGTGTGACATAACATTGACGCTGATCGTGGGAACCCAGAATGCAAAAGTAAACCTGAGAAAGCAGTGTTTTTTGTCCAATAGATGGCAGAGGAGCGAGTGTAAAGTGATTTTGATGTCCTGCCCTTGAGTTGCACTGAAAACAATATAATACTCCCTATGGGCAGCCGTGAAATAACACGGAGTAGATGGAAAATGACAGAGGAAGTGAGATTTCTCATTTCAGAGTGTCAGCCATGATGGTCAAAATACAACGTACCTGATGTGGCCACTCCTCCCCTTCCCCAGCCATCTTTTTCTCCATCCATCACCTTCCTGCCCATTTTACACTATACGTCTCCTTCTTTCCTCTCCTGTGTGATCTGTCTCATAGTGTGTGAGTGCTGCCGGCCCCTGCTGCTCTAAAACCCTGCATTTATTGTCTAGATAGAATTCAGTCATGTTTTAACCCAGCTTAAACAGTGGCCACTCCGGGAGACTCCAATCTCTACACATGGATGCTTTTCAATTCAAACAAATTAACGGTGAGCCTGCTGTTATTTTAATGTGTTGTGGCTGATATTATGAGAGTCCAGATGATTGCTCTAGAAAACAAAGTCTTATTATGCCTTGTTACATGAATAATAAATAGAAGTATCCTAGAGAGGAAAGCAGTTAACAGATAATGGGATACTGCGCTCTTTCTGAAAGTGGAGCAAACACAGTTACATAACGCAAGACAAAAGAAGAGTCAGGAAGGAGGAAGGGAGTCACTCAGGGAACAGACACAGCATAGGAAGTCAGGGGAATGCAAAAGACAAAAGGAAGAAGATCCACATACTTCCTGAATTACACATAACAATAGTCCACAGCAATGATAAGGCTAATACCAATAGATGTGACAAAAGCGTGCAGTATTTTGAGTGAACAAAATGCAATACCCTCAATTCTTCTCTCAATTAGATCAGCACAAAAGCTCAAAGGAGAGTCTGTTGTTAACATAATGAACATCTGATAAAGTCCAACCTAAACAAATTAATATTGATTCAATTGTATTTAAACTTTGCAAATTAACCTCTGTAAAATAACTCTGAGCTATATTTTAGACAAGGGTTTGTGAACTATTTTAAGTGGGGGAAGCTGTACCTCAACTCCATGATCCACTATTGGTACCCACTAGTTTAGAATGTTTTAAAGCATATTCCTTTAAGAAAACTGTATAGCTATAGAACAATGTAATAGAAAATACACTCTAAAAGTGAGATGTGAATTATATTTGTTGATTGACCAAAAGTCAATTCACGTTAATGACTAGGATAATATCTCTTGAGTGTCCAACAGGATCTTAACAAGATCTTATTAATTAAGTTTATTTGATAGGGATAGATACAAACAACATATACTGCAAAATAGCAGTCCCATGCATGCATTATTAGTAAGAGCTAATTTGCAGCATTTGTCAATAGGAGGGCTTTTATGCACACTAAAGACTAAAGGAGAAAAAAGTGAACACTGAGTGATGTTAAAATGTACCAATGATGACCAAGACACTTACAGACTTAAAAACAACAGAGGGACAAAGACACATGACAACTGAAACACATTAAACATGAATACAGTGCTGCTGCTGATGCTGCTGGCACATCCAAGATTGTTTTTAAAAATGCTAAATCCTGTCACAGACTTTAAATTGATAAGAATCAA
Source organism: Bostrychus sinensis (assembly GCA_020698575.1). Taxonomy (NCBI): domain Eukaryota; kingdom Metazoa; phylum Chordata; class Actinopteri; order Gobiiformes; family Eleotridae; genus Bostrychus; species Bostrychus sinensis. The sequence continues at coordinate 24,829,837 of CM036253.1, read as the reverse complement.
ATTCCAAAGTCCAGCACCTCTCATGGAAAATGCAGTTTGGGCAAAAAAGATTTTGAAAAAAAGCACATGAGGCTGCTCTCATGGATTTGCTGCAACTCTGCAGTTTACTCACAAGTCTACTCAGTGGTACAGGGGCAAGTCTGTTTAGACATTTGAAAGTCAGCTTCAGATAGTTGAAATAAATACAATGTCTAAATGTTAAATTGCTATATTTTGATAAAATAATACAGTGATGATATTTAACTGGCTTTTGATCTAAAACCTTCAAGGCCTGGTTGGAAATTAACAGATGGAAATTAGCATTGTGCTAAATCCGGCGTATTTACAGCACTTGTTGCCCATTCATTAATGCACACTGTCCCATTCAAATAAACAAATAAATACAAATACAAATAAAGGCTTTCATCTGGTTTAAGTGTGGTGTGGTTAGTCTATAAGTACAAGAAGCTTTGGCTAACCACACGCTTGCATCAAGAGACAATCACATTTGCTGGTTGGTCCACATCACTCAAAACCAATGCGGTTATTTTAGTGCTTGGTATATCTGCTTACACAACAGAATAGCAAAAAATAGAGAAAAAAAGAAGTAAAGTGAAACATTCATAAATATTGGCAATAAATTAAAATGAATTCAAAGTAGACTGTAAACTGTAACTTTACCTCCTCTGTTCTTTCTTGTATCCTTGTTAAAAAGAGTATAGCCATTCTGTCCATAGAGCTTTGTGTTCCATCGTACCCCTGGTACAAATGAGTGTGATAAATCCTGGGAGGATTGCTATGGAATGCTTGCTAAATACATAGAGACTGCAGGGACTAAAGCCTACGATTGCCATTTTTGGCTGCAAAAATAACAGTGAACGATGCACCTATGGCTCAAGGACTAAGGAAAAAATTAAATAAAAACTCATACTAGATGGCAGAGTCATGCATGTTTTTGACAGGTAATTATCGACATGCCTCATGCAAAGTGAAAAGGATATTTTAGACTGAACTGCCAGCTCACTCTCTGTTTACCCTTGCACTTCTTTCTCTGTGGCAAGAGACAAACTCAAACACTCACTTCAAAGGAAATTCCTCTGTGTAGACGGCATCCAGCACTTCTAAGAGCCAAACACACTACAGTCTGTGCAGGCAGTAGCTTTTTAAACACTGCTCATTTGAATCGCATTGTGATGTCATGATTTACAATTTTTTGTTACAATTTTTACATTTATAAGCACTACCTCCTGGTGTTTGCCTCTGTCCATCAGTCTCTTCCTCCGTCTTCCCCATTAAGTGATGAGCATCTCAGCTTAGCCCAAGCTAATATCTCCGGTCATTAAGTGGATTTATGGCCTTCTCAGAGAGCTATAGCGAACCAAGTCAAATCAATGCGCCTTTTCCCTTTGTGTAGGAGTCTACTTGTTTCTGCAGTACAACAGTCTACTGCCAATGCCCAGCCATTTTAGCAAGATGTCTGGTTACTATGTCATTTAGTAAAAATTATGATTACGAAGCATTCACTCAAAACCAATAAAGCAGTAAAACTTGACTTATGCGTTCATGGACATTTTCTTTCAGAGTGCCAGCTTGCAGCAGAGCGAGAAGAATAAAATGACCTCAATTCCACTGGGCCTGACACTGTGTGTCTGCATAATACATACAATAAATATGGATGCATTACTCACGCTACCACAGAAAAATTTATTAATTTGGCTGTATTGAAGAGTGCAGCTTGAGGCCTGATATTTTTAATTTTAGGTGACTCTGGACCTCAGTTTATTAACACCTGCTGTTGGTTTCCAACACACTGAAAAATAAGTGCATGCTTACGTGCCAATTTATTGCTAAATACTTTTCCTTTTAACTTAAAGGTCATTGAAAAAGTTCTAGCTCCAAGAGCATTTCCAAATAATTGCTGTGGCTCTGTTCTGTCCCGTGCATTCCAGGACGAGCAGCAAAAGTCCCTGTGCACATTAGCATATGCTAGTTCCGGTTGTAAAACTTTTATTTCCAGTACCCAATACAACACTGTCAAAATGAACAGAACCAGCAGCAACCTGCATTTTTCTGCCAAACATGTGTACATTTTCCCAAAATGGTAATATCATAATATGGCAGGTCAAGCTGTTTTTCTGAAAATGGCAAGGGTGTAATCAGGCAGAGGACAGTGAAAGTACTTGTGGAACTAGGAAAAGGGCACATATTATGCTTGTGTGACTTGGACAATGATGTACAGGACAGGGGAAATTTTATTCATTTTTATTCATTCATTTCTCAACAGTTTTTGATTTTAGATGATTTCTTTTTTTTTTACACAACCTCTCCTGTCCTTGGAGAAGACCCTTTCACAAGGCACAGAAGATGCTGGTGTGCACAAAAAGGCAAGTGCAAGTTTGTGTAAATTTGGGTAGAGTCGTTTTTGCCTCTCCCAGTACTCCAGAGGGTTTTCCAGTCTTCCAATAGTTGGCTCTGAAAGGTACCGCTGGACCTCCACAGTGGCATCTGCAGTGACATTTTGAGACCTCCTTGCCTCCATGACACCCCAGCTCCTTGGAGCACAATAAACACCTCACCTTTGAATAAAATAAGAATCTGTGAAAAATAGTTCATGATAAGCGAACCTAATGCGTCTGTAATGATGTTAGATTTAGCTTACCTTGTTAAAAGATATCAGCTCAAAGTGTTCCTACGCAGGGAAAACCTCCTCTTCCTCACTGGCTCCATCCTATCACCTATCCTACTCTCCTCACTCTCCTAAATCTCTCTCCCTAAACTCTCCAAACTCTATCCAAACTCTCAACTGACCGCAACTCTCCTTCAAATACCCACATTTTGAATGGAGCCTGAAGGGTCTATATAACTGTAATAGGCGCGTTCGAGATGAGCCAGACTTGCGCAGTTTCGATCGGTGTCGGTCTGTGCGCAGTGCTCAGGTTAGATTTGTGTCCGACTTGTTCCCGACTTGCTCTGATGCCACAAGTGCGACGGTCATCGTGAGATCCAAACGAGACCAGCGCCTGAGCCGCCGCAGTTCATCAGGAGCAACTGCGGAGGCTGCTTGGCTCAGTGCATGATGGGAAAACGCACACCTGTCAGCGGTGAACGGACAGGTGATTGGATCTGAGTTTAGTGCTGATCAGAAACGTAACGCACGACACTTCACTGCCCTCCTCTCCTCCTCCCCTGCCTCTTTTTTTTATTTATTTATTTATTTATTTTGTGTGTGTGCACAATATCTGCTGTTACAGAAGGCTGTTTAACATAATGTGTAAACTTAGACATAAAAGCTAAGAACCACTGCTGAATGTGCCTCATGTTGTCTGCTCCAAAAGAGCACCTCATTAACACAGACTGTGGTCAAGCACGGGACAGAAAAGTTCTTACAAATCAGTTTAGTGCATTTATTTTCAAAATCATATCCAACACACGCGAAAAGTGGATTTTGGGCGTGATGGTTCGTGATCTGAGCTACAAACTGTCCGACTTCAGTACAGGCGTATTTCCCCTCCTTCTGTTGCGGCGTGCACTCTCGTTCACAATCCAGGAGAGGTGCAGTTCATCTGGAACGAGCCTAACAGCTCGCGGTAAAATCTGAACCATTTCCGAAGCAATCACGTGGTACAGCAGGGCAGCGAGGCTTCGGACGTCATCATTTTTGGCTCCTCCCCCAAATGAAGCAAGCCTCGATACTAGTGATGGTGACTTTGAGGCCTCATGAAGCAACGAACCACTTTGACACAGCTGGCTCAAGAATGACTCGCTGCTCGAAGTATTTATTACAGACTGAATAGTGACATCTGCTGGCTGTCTGTGAGAACTGAGTCCCATTGGAGTACATGAAAAAAAAAAAAAACGAGGCCTCGCTCGCTGTGGTCATGTGATCTTAATCAGGGCTCGAATCACTCGTCTCGAAACACTTGTTCTTCAAAAGATCGATACTGTGTCGAGCAGCGGGCTCGAGCACAACATCACTACTCGCGCTTCGCGGAACACCCACTTCATTACTCGACACACGCTTCCAAGCCTCGACACATCTTGTAACATCACTACAAGTCACAACTCTGAATAAGCTCACAGTGCATGGATTCAGACGTGCAGCTGGGTCACGCGTTGGAAATATCAGGCTAACTCTTAACAATAACCAGTGCCTGTGAAAGAGACGCAGCAGCCCGGGCCTGGGACTGTCGCCCTCATTTGGAGTTAAAATGAGTTGGCCTTGGTCAGATGGATTAATACAGTAATAGCAGCTCCGCTAATCGTCATTAACTACTGCTACACATATTTTACTCACCGCAATGCTTTTCTCAGATGAAGCCAAATACCTTCTCTGTGGAAACAGAAGACGCACCATTTTATCCAACTGTGTCTTTTCATTCTGTCTTACATCAAAAGCCTGAACTGTTCTCCATTCAGTCCACTGTTTACAGCACGAGCTGTTGTACAAATGCAGCGTAACTACACCAAAGAATAAACATTTGTCCTCACTGTTTTCTATTTTCTTGTTAATCCATTCCGAAGTTGCTCTTTTCTCAAAAGTCCTCCACAGTAAAAGACTTGCGCTAATAAGCCTGTCACTGCGATGTTTACCTCACTTCGGGCTTTATTTACCCTCAGTTTGAACCTTCAGGACATACTGTCTTAAAGGAAAAAAAGTCAATAATATTTAACCAAAATTAATATTTAAAAATATAGTAGGCTTACTTTTCCAATGTGTTTAATTTATCTCTATTGGGAGTAAAGCACTTTTTACTTTAAAAGCTCATGCCCCTCCCTTTGGTGCCACAGCTTCTCGGCAAGTGGCCCTTGAAATGTCCGAGCAGAACCGAACTTTCTTCTTAGATGCTGCCAACAGACACAGTTGGACAAAATGGTGTGTCACCTTTTTCTATAGAGAAGGGATTTGGCTTCATCTGAGAAAAGCATTGCAGTGAGTAAAATGTGTGTAGCAGTAGTTAGAGGTGATTAGTGGAGCTGCTGTTACTGTATTAATCCACCTGACCAAGCGTGTTTACAATGTTTGCTCAGGGGATATAAAATAGGAGTAAAGAGGACGTATGGGGGCGTGTTTGACCAATTGCACAGCAGTTCTCAGGCACCTGACAAAAAAGTCCCGCCCAGCTGATGCGGCACAAACAAGCTGTGAGAACTGCGTCTCCAGACTGCCCACTGAGCGCAGATTTGGCTCTTTAGGGAAGCAGCGACAATTACAGCTTCTTTTACATCACGCAGAACCCGTACACAGAGGTACACAGCAGCGACAGATACCACTGCATTCAGCTCTTTAAAATTTGGTAAGATTTTTGGCCAGGATTACTCTACTTTTTCTTTTCAAATCCATGTTCTCAGTCAGCGAACTAGCAACTAGAAACAACTGAGCCAACTTCCAGTAAGAAACCCAAAAATTATCATTTTGTCGCGCACAGGGTCTATAAGGCGGGAAATAAAGCATCAGTAAGGCTGGGCGATAAATCAAGTTAATTATTAATTGTTGTGTTAATCATTAATTGTGTTGTTTGTGTTGTTGTTTGGACAGTGTCAAAAATAGCAAAATCGTAAAATTGAATTTAGCAAAGTTAACGTCCACCAAGCACTGCCACACTGTTTCCTTTGGTGTGGCTAATGGCAATGCTAGCTCCAGAGCAGCTTAACTACTGACTGTGGAGACTCTGCAGATGCTAAAAACACAGAGAAAGGAGTCCCTTTACCTTAGTAATCCCTTCATTTAGATCAGAAATGTCCAAAGTGCAGCCCGGGGGCCATTTGTGGCACAGAATGAGATTTCATATGGCCCTCAGCTTCCATTATAAAATGTATTGTTTATGGCCCTCAAGCACCATTAAGAAGTATTTCTATACAACTGTATCTCTACCACTCTCAAGCCAGATCTTACCTTTGGTTAGTCTGAAATCAACTTCAATTTGAATTTATGACCAAATATACTATATTAACTACAAGCTATATCATCACTATTAAAAAAAAAAAAAAAAAAAAAAAAAAAAAAAATTACTTAAAACCAAATACCAGGAGTGTGTTTGGTAAGTTTATCAATTTTCCAAAAATGTTGTCTTACTGTCATTTAATCAAATATAATTATCTAGTAACTGAAAACGAAATTCATATAAAACATTTATTTTGTGTTTTGTAAATATAATACAACTACCAGCCCTTGGAGATTTTTGCATACTCAAAACTGGCCCTCTTTCAAAAATGTTTGGACACCCCTGATTTAGATGTAGCAGCAGTTTGGCCAACAGAGTACTGTGACATGCAGCAGCAACAGCTGTACGTGTCTTTGTTTATGTATGCTAATTAGCAACATGCTCTGCTTGGCATCTTTTCACAGGCTTCTATGGTGTATAATGGTGTATATTATAATAGACCTGGTCTTTAGAAGCAGAGAGCTAAATCTAAAAGACATTAATGTCTTCACTAATGTCACAGAGTAATGCACTTTGATGCTACCTTGCAGACATTTAGAATACAGTATATAGCTAAAATAAAATGTAACTATGCAATAGTCTCATTTAAAAACAATTAACAAACATTTAAAAAAACCTACATTTAATTTGCTTTTGTGTCAGCCAAAAAAAAACAAAAAACTAAAATTGTCAATCGGAGAAAGGTAAAAAGCGATTTTATTTTTCAGCCATATCACTCAGCCCTAAGCAGCAGTGTGTGGTAGTTATAACCAGAGCTTAAGTTCTGCTCTGAAAGACATTACAGCAGTTTGATAAAACCGAAGTATTTTTTTTGCAGGAAAGTAGGTGTGAGAGTCTTGTGAGCTTAGCACAATTTGATTGGCCCTTCTGACTGGCTGATTTAGCCAAATACCAATTACTCAGTTTTTAGAAATGCACCCTTAAACACCCTTAATTAAGCTAGGATGATTTGAGTTCAGACATGAGAGGAGAATCTCCGAGTGCTTGTACTAAATGGTGGAAGGTGGACAGAACGAGGGATATGATAGATAATTTGAACAACTGTCAGCAACATGGAGCTAAGAGATGGATAAATGAGCTGACTCCATCGTAGTGCTGGCACTGAAATCCTCAGTTGGTGTATTTGAATCTATGTTGATGTGCTTTAGAAATTCACAGGAGTGCTTTCTGGAGAAGGCATGGCTTGTCAAGTGTCTGCATAGAGCAGTGAGTCTTTGCAGCTCCTGAGAAACTCAGAGCCCCAGCATATTATTACTCAGGATTACTCAAACATGCATGAATGAAACAAAATACAATTGTTGAATTGGTAAAACTGCCTTAACTAACTTCTTTTTAATAATGTTGTAATGGCTACAATGTGATTGGCCAACCTACAAACTATCAAATGTCTACCACCACGCATACTGCTATAATGGACCGAGCAGTTTTTTGCAATTTAAATACTGCAATTGATAGTTTTAATAGATTTGTGATATATTGTGCAGCCTGACATGTTATCAACACAGTACTAAATAGGTTCAGATCATCAAATACAGTTTTCAGGTTACTAGTTGTGTTAGTGTCAGGCACATTATTTCTGCCACCAGAAAATCCAAAGTAAACCAAAGGTTAGTAATACCACTGATTCAATGTTAACAAGCTGGAAAGCCCAACAAGCCAATTTGAGTGTTCCATTTGGTGTAGGCCTACCTTGGTATGTAAACTTGATTGTCCAGAGACAGCATGAGCTGGACATTCTCATCTATTAAAATTCCTGATAAAAAGCCTTGCTAACTTATTAATGTATGTTTTTTCCATAGACCCTCCTTATCGCAATAAGTTGTTTGGTCGTTAAACAGTTGCCCTAAAATATAAAAACATCAACTTGCATACTACATATTTTAAATAAAAATTAAACAAAGATTTTCGGAGCCACAGAAAGGAGCAACCAGGTGGTCACGGGACAAAATATGTTTTTAGGAATGTCGGCCTGTCTATGCAAGAGTCCTGCACTCAACCCAACACTTCAACATAAAGCCAGAAGGGAGAGGCTCAGAGTGGATAGTTGTGAAAATGCTACAAGTGTGTGTTTGCATTTGTGTGTCTGTCTGTGAGTGTGTAAGTGAATCAGAGGGCAGTTTGTCATGCTGCACAGCCCTGATCCGAGCTGACAGGTGAAGCTAAGCGCGGCTAAACAGGACAGCACACGTAACTCAGGGAGGTAGCAAAGATAAGCAGCGGCCAATAGCAAATAAGTAGAACAAGGGAGTGTGGGAAATCAAGGAGGGCACTGGCAAGTGTGGGAAATGAGAGGATGAGGAGATAGCTATCAGTGTCAGAGTCATTAACAAGAGAAACAAGCTGATTTAATTTTATAAGTGATAGTGAAGCACTGAAATAGTAAAATCTGAGACTAGCAAGGTGAAAGACATTTTAATTAAACAAGACAAATGGACAAATAAAAGAACCCTAACGTTTTCAAGATATGCATTCAAGTCTGGTCAAACGCTGTTGGCAGCACAGTAACAAAGTGTTATCTCACAGCTAAAATAAGGTCCTGGGATTGACCTCCAGGATTGGCAAGGCTTATCAATGTGAAATTTGCATGATCTTCCCATGCTCAGGTGGATTTTTACTCAGTGCTCCAGCTTACCCCATCAACCTCAAAACATGTACAATATAGACAATATACAATGCTCAAAAAATAAAGGGAACACTTAAACAACACAATGTAACTCCAAGTCAGTCACACTTCTGTGAAATCAAACTGTCCACTTAGGAAGCAACACTGATTGACATCAGTTTCACTGCTGTTGTGTAAATGGAATAGACAACAGGTGGGAATTATAGGCAATTAGCAAGACACCCCCAATAAAGGAGTGGTTCTGCAGGAGGTGACCACAGACCACTTCTCAGTTCCTATGCTTTCTGGCTGATGTTTTGGTCACTTTTGAATGCTAGCGGTGCTTTCACTCTAGTGGTAGCATGAGACGGAGTCTACAACCCACACAAGTGGCTCAGGTAGTGCAGCTCATCCAGGATGGCACATCAATGCAAGCGGTGGCAAGAAGATTTGCTGTGTCTGTCAGTGTAGTGTCCAGAGCATGGAGGCGCTACCAGGAGACAGGCCAGTACATCAGGAGACGTGGAGAAGGCCGTAGGAGGGCAACAACCCAGCAGCAGGACCACTACCTCCTCCTTTGTGCAAGGAGGAACAGGAGGAGCACTGCCAGAGCCCTTGCAAAATGACCTCCAGTAGGCCACAAATGTGCATGTGTCTGCTCCAACGGTCAGAAACAGACTCCATGAGGGTGGTATGAGGGCCCGACGTCCACAGGTGGGGGTTGTGCTTACAGCCCAACACCATGCAGGATGTTTGTCATTTGCCAGAGAACACCAAGATTGGCAAATTCGCCACTGGCGCCCTGTGCTCTTCACAGATGAAAGCAGGTTCACACTGAGCACATGTGACAGACGTGACAGAGTCTGGAGACGCCGTGGAGAACGTTCAGCTGCCTGCAACATCCTCCAGCATGACCGGTTTGGCAGTGGGTCACTAATGGTGTGGGGTGGCATTTCTTTGGGGCACAGCCCTCCATGAGCTCGCCAGATGTAGCCTGACTGCCATTAGGTACCTAGATGAGATCCTCAGACCCCTTGTGAGACCAGATGCTGGTGCGGTTGGCCCTGGGTTCCTTCTAATGCAAGACAATGCTAGACCTCATGTGGCTGGAGTGTCAGCAGTTCCTGCAAGACGAAGGCATTGATATGCTATGGACTGGCCCGCCCGTTCCCCAGACCTGAATCCAATTGAGCACATCTGAGACATCATGTCTCGCTCCATCCACCAACGCCACGTTGCACCGCAGACTGTCCAGGAGTTGGCGGACGCTTTAGTCCAGGTCTGGGAGGAGATCCCTCATCAGGAACATGCCCAGGTGCTTGTAGGGAGGTCATACAGGCACGTGGAGGCCACACACACTACTGAGCCTCATTTTGACTTGTTTTAAAGGACATTACATCAAAGTTGAATCAGCCTGTAGTGGGTTTTTCCACTTTAATTTTGAGTGTGACTCCAAATCCTCCTCCGTGGGTTAATAAATTTGATTTCCATTGATAATTTTTGTGTGATTTTGTTGTCAGCACATTCAACTATGTAAAGAACAAAGTATTTAATAAGAATATTTCATTCATTCACATCTAGGATGTGTTATTTTAGTGTTCCCTTTATTTTTTTGAGCAGTGTAGAATTACTGCTGCTTGAATGCTGAACTCAGAGTTTAAAGTTCAAACATGCAGCACAATGTAACTTTTGCTCTCACAGTCCCTTTTTAGTTGATGTGACTTTAGAAGCCTAATTTTGATATTATGACCATATCAACAGAAAAGTTATAGTGTATGTCATAGTCATCAGTTTTTGGAAATTAACTAAGTAATGATGGTGTTTTAGTTTGCAATGGCATTTTGCATTTTCATGAAAGCTAATGGAGTGGCCGATTTAATGCAGAACTACTTTGTTGACTTACAATATTTGTCATAAATGGATCATACAAATAAAGTAATTTGTGAAGATACAGAGGTTAGTGCTCAGATCACTGTGATATTACTGTATGGAATGGGTGGTCAGGTGGGACAGGTTGATGAAGTGGAATCATTGGAATGACCCTTACAGAAGGTACCTACTCCGTCACCAGAGGAGAGGTCTACAACAGACTTATTGAATGAATGAGCGGCTGTGTGAGTTTAATTTTATGAAGTATCATATTACAGTACATGATGGGAGTGGCCTTGTGTTGCTGTAGACCTGTGAGCGCTGGAACTTGACAAACTCCATATTGTGGCTTTGATGTCTGTGCATTATGCTGAACTTTGAGCTGAATGCAGAGTGAAGGGAGGATTTGTGTGAGTGTGAGTGTGCACTATGAGCTAAACACAGGTTGACTGCTGTGCCACAAAACCCTCTCTACTGTTGCATTGTGTTGCATTATATTGTATGGCTTCAAATGGAATTATTAGATCAAACAGAATAGCTCTAGTCCATTTGTTCTGACATAGAAACAATGATCAGACAAAGCTACAACAGAAACAGAAAAAAAATATTAATTTGGATTTTACAAAGTGTCCTGAGGCTAGTCTGAGACTGAGGCTCTGTCATCTTCTCCAGCCTAAAGTTTGCTATAATTGTTTTATTTTCCAACTGTAATTCTTAAACATGCAGTGTGCATTGTTTTTTAACCAGCAAAGTCAGCAAAGTATAATAAGAATGTCGTGTAAGAAAAAAAGACCATAAGTATTATTTTAAAAAAAATAAAATTATAATGGACACCGCATTGACATGTTGGTCTGCACTAGATCAATGACACTTATTATTCCAGTCATGGCTTTGTCTAATTACACAGCAAAGCAGCCCAAATAGAAAGAGAGAGAGAGAGAGAGAGAGAGAGAAATATAAATTTATTAGATGGTGATAATTGTGGCATACCATTGGTGGTATTGGCAATGGTTTGTTTTTTACTTCTAATAAAATGAAAGCAGGCAAGGTCACATTGTTGTGAATGGGAAGGCATCGCAAAGGTGAGGGAGGAATGTGGATAATTTTGGGCTACTGCAGATTTTGCTTTTGGTCGGATATATAAACACTGTAGACAAGTGAGTCATCTGTTAGTGTCTAATCAAGTCGTTTGCATGATCACTGATAGGATTGCTTGAGTCCAGCTGCAGCCCCTTGGCCATAAATAGCACCTATCTAGACGAGGCTGTCACATTTGGAAAACACAACCTGCCATCGCACCATCAATCTGTCCGTCTACCCCTCCATCTCTGCACCTTCCTGGAATAAGTGAGCCCCCCCCCCCCCCACACACACACACACACACACAGTCCATGTCAGTGCCATGTGCGGCTGCCTGTGGTCTCATTCAAGGTCACCCCACTTCACACTTCACCCCTATGTTGTCGGCTGGAGCACAGATGACAGACTGCTGCGCCATTGCTTATTCATCAGTGCTGCCATGACCATGACATGTTTATATGACAAGAGCGTGAGGTCTACTGGGTTCAGGTCAGCCATCTATAACAAACTCAATTAATGTCTTTGTGTCAAATGGATTGTCAAGTGGACCAATGGCTCAAGCAAATCACACAATGGACCTAGTAAAAACTAGCAGTTGGAGGCAATTAAAAAAATTAATCTAATTACAGGCTTTGTAATTGATTAATCGCAATTAATCACATTTTTATCAAATAGCAATCTTTATATGTCAGAAATAAAATATAAGAGCTTATTAGTACGTTAAGGCATATTTTAACTTGATTTAAAACTAACACCGCGGTTAAACAGGGCAGTATTCAGCGTTCATGTATGGACCTCTGCCTCTGAGTGCATGTAGTAACACGGGAGCGCAGCATGCCTCTCTCTCTCCTCTTCTGTGCTCCAAGTGTGACTTCTGTGCGGACCTGACCCCTCTCTCCTTCGTATATCCAACGGACTACTGTCTCCTGTGTTTGTGAGTGCGTCAGCGAGCTGTGCGAATAATTGGAGATATGATGAGCGGCGTCCTTAATCAGTATGCCGTGCGCTTGATGTGCGGGGGGTGGGGGCTCTAACAAAAACAATAAGACATTTCAGAACCGCTGAAATGAGTATACACATTACTTTTATTCTAAGTGAATATTCTTTGTAAACCTGTTCACATATTTTTGTTAATGAAGTAAGTGCAACTGATGCAAACCAATCTTCTATAATCATAATTTGTTTTATGTTTTCAAGCATTTCCCCTATAAGCTGTTTAGACACATGTAGATTTCTGCCACTAACTGATCAATGTGGTTTTATCTATCACTGCAAGGAAGATTGATGAGGTTATGATTGTGGCATACTGAGTACAATTATGTTGTCAATAACACATAAGACTAAGCCAGACGACAAATTGTGTGTATGTGTGCCGGCGTATTGAAGCGTGGGTTATGTGTGCGTCACAACACATCCCTGGAGGAGCAGTGAACGTGCGTGTTTCATGCTTTCTAAAATAAAGACCAAATAATGAGTGCAGACGGTGACTCAGAGGCTGACATATGGTACTTTGTGTGACATCATCTTTACCAATGACATCCTGCCAGCACACATTCAGCCTGTAAAATTCACATAGAATTAAGCTCTTTTTATTGCCCTATTTCTGCCTCTCTCTTCAACTAGTAAATCAGCTAAGATTTTACGCTAATTATATTACCAGCTCAGTAACATGACAAGGTAGTAAACAAGCAAAATCAAAAGAAAAAGCAAAAGTAATAATGAACAAAAGTTCATCAATCTACAAAAATATTTTAAAAAATTGCGGGGGAAAAAACCCTAGTCCCTCAGTGTATAATTGCTAAGACTTTGAATCTCTCAGAATCTCACTACACTAAATTATATCAAAAGATGAAGAAATGTTTAGTTAATATTGGATCTTTCTGATTTTTTGACCTATGATGAAGGGCTAGTGCCGAAATGTAGCTTGTTGATAAAGTCTCTAATAATGTCTCACATTTGCAAGTTCAACGGTGTGCATGAATCTTTTCTATTTGATTTACTTTTGGCCTTCTTCCTCTGCTCCTATGCACCTGTCCCAAGTAATTGGTGTGCAAAGTGTTCATCCTCTGATCTAGAAATAAGAGCATGGGCTCAGGAACACCTCACAAAGTCATTCTTTGTGAGATTCTCAAATCATTGTATTATTTTTCTGTTACATTGTACATAATTGGGTTTATAAGTTTGATACTGTAGGTAAGTGGTAAGATGTCTGTTCAAAGATGTACTTCTTGTGAATATGATTTGTGTTCCTCTTATTAGTTCCTTAATAATGGGCATGGGCCTGGGCATTCTTTAGTGGCTCTGAACACAGAGAGGGCCTGGCATGGTGAGTGCTCAGCCATGCCAAGGGACATTATTTGGCAGCTGTCAGCTCTAATAGGAGTAAAGCAGTGTGGGAGACAGATTCAGGCTCTGGACCAAGCTTATGAGGACGCAGATATGGTATATGTGTTTTATATCTTGTGTATGGGAGTGGCTGTAGTATGGGAGCCCTCTGTGATGATGACTGCATGCACTTGTTCCATACACACAGTGTGTGGAGCCTATGTTGGTCTCTGGAAATCTGCCACATTGTGATTTTGACAGCAATGCAGTTGATTAATAAGGAACTTCTACTGCTGCTTTTGTCACTGCATCATAACCTACATTATTACATTCAGTGAACGAGGCAAATGCATGTTTCTAGCCACTGCTGAGTTTTCTAATTTCATTTGTAAACTTTAACATGACTTTTGTATGACCATGATATGTGATAGTCACCACATGCAGATACGATTACCCTGCCTATGCACAATTATGACTAAAGTATTAGCTCTGTCTCTAGTACATTTTTCCTACAATAAATGCTATGCCTATTTTCACAACAGTTTTATATGTAGTCAGTCATGTTGTGTGTACTGCAGTGTACGCAGCTATAAATCTGTATGTTTGTGAGCAAGGAGAGTTTTCTGGTCGTGTAGGCCAGTTGAACAGCACTATAGGTGGGAAGGGAAATAACTGTTTTCAGTAATGTCATGTGAAATGAGTGGGTTGCATGCATGCTCAGATCCATGCTCGGCCCCGGGCCCCTGGAATTATCTGTTGGGGGTCTTGTAATATACACTAACCTGCTGTGACAGTGAGGAGTGATTCAGCCTCAAATCGCTGCTCTCACTCCCCGCAGTGGAAGAGCATTTGGATATGGCTTCAGCAGAACAATAGTAAATGTCTGATTTAACAATAGTGGGCTTTTTTTCTCACTTTATTTTTAGCACAAATTTACTTGAATTGAAAACAGTAGAGTGCATAGACAATCCACAGTCCAAGGCGGTCCCCTTAACAAAATTAAACTATACAGACAAAGGGGGTTTCATTACTGCTGTGCTGCCCTGCACTCTGACCAGAACAAAATGAGCAAATGCAATTCTTCACAGCGGGGCTGTTGATATTGGATGCAATTGAATGAATGAACCATGTAAGTGACTGGGTGAAAGACAACATAGTATTGGACTCAGCAAAACATCAAATCTAACATGATCCTAACATTGTAAAATTCAATTGAGCTGCTCATAAGTGCATTGCCCAGGGCTCCTTCAAGCAAACATTTAGCTCAATTTTAAGCCTGCTTTAGTATCAATGTGTTAAATAGGCTGTGTCAGGAAAGCTGCTATGTGCAAGTGCTTCCAATTACATTTGTCAAATTTGGAATGAAAATACATTCATTATGTACAATAACTGTCAGCATTGATCTTGATCTGCATTAAGAAGGCTAATTTGTGGCTAATTCTACTGTAAATGACAAAGGATCCAGAAAGCTATTGTAATATTATTGAACCCTGCGACAAACCAACCACTCTTAACCCTCCTACACCCCAGGACATTCTTTAATGTTTTGTGACTGTTTTTTGTGGATAACTTTTGCTGTGTTGATTCAAATGGCATAGATTTTTCCTCAGGTGTGTATTTTTGGCCAAATTTTCAGATTTCAAGATTTTTTTTTAAGAAAAATTCTCTTAAAAAGTTGTCTAAAAATAGTCACACTTTTACCTCTAAGACATTTTTTGTGCCATTGACTCCCATTCAAACAACATTTTAATAATACACTGTCATTGCAACATAATTTTACATTTTTATCAAGTATTTCATAGATTCATGACAGAGAGGGATTGGAATTTTAGTTTTTATTGTTTACTACTAAGTGGTGCATTTCCCCATATATGGCAGATAGAGATATAAATGGGGAAATGGCCCCATAAGTGTTTGTATAAATTATTGAGCCTGCAAGGCAAATAAAACACTTTTTTTTTTTTTTGGGGGATTGCACTATGCACTGGTGTTCTACACATGTCAAGCTTCAAGTCAGTGTTTGTTTGATGACAATCGATCTCATACTCCCGGAGATCTGATCACAAACAGCTGTTTGAAATAAGAAGCGGGGCACTGCAACATTGCAAGTCTTACAATATCTTGCCTCTATTATTAGAGAGTAAAAGCATTAGAAAGCATAAGTTCAGATGGCCTGACAAAAGGTTTTCTAGCCTGTGAAGTTTTCTGAAGCCTCTGTCTACTCTCTCAGTCTCTCTCAGTGATTAGACTGAAGGCTCAGACTGTGTTTCTGACCTGGAGCAGGGGCGGAGCAGTGCGGGGGATGGGGCTGGGGCTGGGCTCCACTGGGGAACCACTGAGAGAAACTTGGTCAGATTTTAACAAAAAAACAAATGTTAATGCCAAAATAGTTTGATTTATGCTTCTGTATGAATAGAGCAGCAGCTCATGTTTAAAACAAAAGAGTTGTTAAAATGATTTGTCTTGAATCTGGGAGATAATCACAAATAATATATTATCTACAGCCAGTTAAAAATAATATAATAACATCTAAAATGCACCAGAATACAGGAAATTACAAAGATTTTGTTGAAATTTTCTCTGGGGCAGGACCCCCAGACCCCCCTGTCCTATATTTTACAGCTTAAAAAAACAATATCTGCCATACATGGGGAGCACATATATGTGCATATATTGTACAACCCATAAATTAATAGTTTGGTGTATGCTCTGCTGTTAATAGTGCAACAGAAGAACATAATGTACCGTAACAATAATGTATAGTGTATTTCTACAGGTAAATTATTTTCTGTAAAACATAATCTAGTCTAATCTATGTCAGTGCCACCCCTCTGTGAGCTGTGGCCCCCGGGCTAGCCACCCTGATAAAATATTTCTGGCTCCGCCACTGCATGAGTCCAAACCAATATGTAGTCTTTACCGAGATGTGCACATCAGTGCATTGTGGAAAAAGTGTCCGGACTGAGCAGATGCCTCTCTTTGTGCTTAATGTGTGTATGCGCCATAAAAATGCGCCAGTTTTTGTGATTAAAAGTTGATTTCAAATTATGGCAAAAATCACACAATTTTTTTTTCCTTTCTGTAAATGCAAATTTGATTTTATTTTATTTTTTTATTTTTTTTTGTGGTAGATTATCAGACCTTGTGAGTGCCAAAAATGGCATCATGGTTGATTTTATTAGATTTTAAATTATTGTGTAGTGGCAGATGAAACATTTTTAGTCACACCTTTTGTCCTAAGGTGCAAAAAATGCACTGCCATAGAAAAATTTATTAACCAGCCCTTCACCATACATAGCAAAAATTTATTCTGTTTCTGAAATTTAAATTTCATAAACAGAATGAAATTTTGCAGAAAAAAATTGACTATTAGATTTAAAATTTTCTATGGCAGTCTTTATTGGTGGATTTTTTCTGTGCTTGGGGCGAAAGGTGTGACTAAAAAGTTAAGAGTGTAGGAGGGTTAAGTTGTGTGTCATGTAATTATTTGACCTCTGTATGCCTTGTTTTTAGAAACAGACATTAACATGTAATAGTGCATAGTACACAATAGTATTATTATATACTTGATATACCTTAATATTCCTCATCTACATAAAAAGACCTAAAACTAAAATGCAACCACTATGAAAATAATGCATTTGTCTTCAAAATTCTCAAAAATGAACAAAAAATTATTTTTTACAAAGGATGTTACATTATGGTTAACTAATAACGTAGTCATTGTCTTTGGATAAAGTTTTCATTTCAGACAGTAAGGCACTGAAGAAATTATTAGTTTTTGGTGCACTCCAGACCAGCAAATGATTAGTGTTTTTTTTTTTTTTTTTTTTTTATTTATTTTTTTTTACCATTTTAGCATACAGTAGTATAGGCTTTGTGGATAGGCTCTATGGATAGAGCATTTACCCCTGAAGTAAAACATCCCTGGTTTGAGGTCAAAGCACCATATCTTATACCATTGTGAGCGGATGTCTGTGCTTTCCGAGTACTTATGTGTTCTGGAATTATTTAACGTATAAGGTTGGGAGTGACTTTCTCTTTTAGCAACTACACTTGTACCAGCCCTATATTTGTGTGTCCTCACATCACTGCGGATCATTTCAATAGTGCTAATATTACAAGTTGGTGGAGTTTATGTGACAGTAACCTCAGGGACGACAACAGAAATGAGAGAATTGACTGAGATGCAAATAGAAAGTGGGCCAAAGGGTGAGCGGTCCGGGAGGGCAAACAAGAAGAGATCAGAAGAATCAAAAAAATGGTTGAAGATAAGTAATACAGAGAGATATACAAGCCTACCAGCAACAACAAGAGAGCAGGATGCATGAAGTTGAGGAGATTAGACAGAAAGGATTAGAAAAAGAGATGTTTCCGGAGAGATAGTGAGCATAGATAACAACACGGCTTGAATGTTAGCGCTCTTAAGCATTCTGGAGGGGTAAGTACTGGTGGGATGGGAGAAAGAGTGATGCGCCTTGGCTGGTGGGAAAACAAGCGGAGTAAAGCGATAGGAGTGGACAGATTTTAATGAGCGCAACGAGACAAAGTGGATTGGCTTGCCAGTGTAAAACAGCAAAGGGCAACGGAGATGTATTGGTACAGTGTGTACCGTGCTGTCCTTGGACGTCCTTTTAAAACTTGTACTATACAGATTTTATTAGACGTTTCCATTAGTGCCATTGTAATCATGTAAAATATGATCACCTTCTCGCAGGGCCCTAATTACGTCTTATATAACAACACATGTAATGACACTAAAGTGGCTTCAGCAGCGGTAAATATTAGCAGGCATTTTCTCACCAAAGAGGAGCTTAAAAATAGCTGCAGATTTAATGTGGCTGTGTTTAATTCATTTTATTGTGCAGGTTTTTACGCTTGGCGCTCTCATGACCATCGTTACACAGCGGGCTAATAAAAAGACAATTGCTGTGGTGTATTTTAAAAGACCTCAACAGTGAGATTAACGGTGAGGAAATATTCACGACTCTCCTGATAGCAGCTCCCGGGTCAGGCTTGATTTGTTGTCTGTGTGGATGTAATGTTCTTGTGAACGCTGACACCACAGCTCTGGCATTGAGGCCTTGTTAGTATGACAAATGCTAGTTGTTGGGATTCAAAGACTGCCCATTGATTTAACTAAAACTAAACACAAATCTATGGCAGTTTAATGGTGAAACAGAATTTCTTTTGTCTGCCATAAATTCATTGTTTACAGGACGAACAGACCAAAGTGAATGCAGCATATACTATCATTCTAATGCAGAAGCAGACCCAAATGTACACAACTCTTATTGGCCAAAGCTTGTCAGCACAAGACAAACAAACATGATCTATTAAAACCCTAACTCAAAGTACTTGTGGAGCACAGACCTCCACCAAAGTATGGGGCCTGTCTTCCACTGGTGAACCTAATAGTGCAGTGAAGTGGCAGCATGCTAGCAAAGTTATTAGCACAGGTACCTCACAGCCAGGAGGTCCCAAGTTTGATTCCTAGCCCAGGCAGGCAGGGCCTTTATGTGTAGAGTCTGCATATTCCCCCCATGTCTGAATTACTCAGGGTGCTGAGGCTTCCCCCATCAACCTAAAACAAGCACAAACAGCTAATCCTCCAGCAAGGTACTCCTGACCAGGATCCTGTCTCACGATCTGGAGAAGCGAGCTGCACTGCGGTCGCCCACTGCTCCTGACAGGTTGCCCCAGCGGCATTGGGATGGGTCAAACAAATTTCCCAATGGGAAACTTCAAGAAAGTATACCTTAAATACTGAACTAAGATTCTAACTTATTTCACCTGAAACAATAGTAAAGATTTTAATGAAAGACAAGACTAACAAACCAACGTCTGCAAAAACATAAGCTTCTTGGCGGGGTAATATTAATGCTTATATGAGGTCATGAAGTCTTTGTTATTTATGTATTTTTTTTATAGATTACAGGCTACCTACTACAATAACCTGTGGATTAAACAGTATGCTAGGTGATTCAACTGTTTTCTTTAAATGCAAGAAAAAAAGACAGTCTATAGGGTTTAATCCTCAGTTTTTTCCAGTCTGATTCAGTTTTGGAGAACTTGTTCAAAAAAAAAAAAGATGATGAGTTGTGTTATCTTTTGGTAAATGATTAATGCTCCCACTTGGCAGACATCCAGACATTCTCTTCATGCTTCATTTTGAAAAAAAAATCTGAGCATTTTGAGTTTATAGACACAAACCATCTGTCTCTAACTGTATTAAGGCTGTATGCATTCTTGTACCTTATTTTTCATATTTATCATCTTGCTCAGTCTGTGCCTCTACATCTCTATATTAGCTTTTATTATGGTTGTTAAATCTGCAGTAAAAACTGTATGCTGTAAAATCAATGATAAAATGTGTGTTTTTCTCACTCCCTGTAGGACTTTGACAGAGTTGCTAAAGCAGCCGGGGGAGGCAGGGATGCTGGACGGAGCCGGAGTTCATCACCCAATTGGGACCAACGGCATCTCGGCAAGGGCTCTGCGCTCCAACAACGGTCAGTGCCACACACTCACACAGTAACACACATGTGCCATCCATGTGGGACAGGCAGGTCCTATTTAATTAAGATGTAATTAGCCTGGTCCGTAGCTCCAGACCCACTGAGGGAACACTGTGACCCATCTGTCTTCCTTACACACTTAAAGCACATGCACTCTTAATATAACCCTCTGTATCCTCAGAGGGTTGAAGCTTCACTACCTACCTTCATTTGTGATAGGACTAAAGCTAGGTCCTAAGGACAGCTGTTAAACACAGCAAAAGAAATGATCAACTTGTTACCACTAAACATTTAGGTTGTAAGTACAGAGTACTCATGAATATTTACTCATCGGATGGACTGGATGCGGACTAATTTTGCTTTTGCTAATTTGTTTTATTAGATTTAACTGAAGTAGAAGTTCAGATAAGTTCACATTCCCCAAATGAGCATGTCAAACCTTGAAGCAAGGGGTCCCCATTACAGTCACTATGTTTACATGCAGAGCCTAGCTAGACCAAGCCTATAGCTTGATTGAGGCATTCTTCTTTTTGATTGCATTTGCACACAAAAAGAAAGACTAGTTTTACCCCTAAACTTTTATGTGAAAGACCGAAAGACACTTCCAGTTACTCAGCATCAGAGTAAACCCAAAAATGGTCTGAAAAACAAACAAACAAACAAACAAACAAACAAACAGTTTACATGTGTTTGTCTGTGCCTCTGTCAGGATCTTGAGCATGTTTTGCCTTTGTTTAGGCTTTATAAGACAGCACACAGTGGAATAGTCACAGGAAATCATGGGGAGAAAACGGGGAGAGACATTCGGCAAAGTGTCGGAGTCCGGACACAAATCCACATGTCGGCAGGCTGTAGTTGCCTTGTATAAGCGCCGCAGCTCTTCCAACTGAGCTATACTGTGGTGCAGGATCTGGAACATTCTTAGAGGATTTTGTCCAACTATGCAATACATCCAGCAATGATTGAATCACAATTAATAATCCAAGTGTTACTACCATTTTGACCAGATAATGTTTTTGCATAAAGAATGGAAGCAGATGGTTTTGGTTGAGGTATGACTTTGCTGTAAATTGCAGTTACCCGCTAGAAGTAGCCACAACGCTACATCATTTTAATAAACATGACTCTCTAAGGATCCCATTTAAACAGACATAAAAGCTCCAAGATCTTTCATATATGCACTGTTTCATACATAAATAATTAGAGTCTTCAGTTTCGTCATCTCATGCCGTTAGAACTCCACACAAACATAGACAAAAGGTAATGGTTTTATACTCTCTTTTACAATAAACAATCTCTGTCCTATTTTTCACCCCACACTGCAATGATTAGCACTGCAGTCCTCTCTAAAACTAATGCAATTTGTGTTTATCACCTTTGGCTCTTTCTTGGCTGTTGTTTCCCCGTCTCAAAGAAAAATGAGCATAAATATAACATGGAAATAGGAAAGCAGTTTGAGATTTAAATGGTGGTGTGAATGAGGTAAAGGTGGTGTCAGGATATGGATATGAATTATGGGCCCTTTACACATTTAATCCTCCAGGCCAATTAGACAAAAGTCAGAGAGAAGTAATGGAGGAAAGGAGAAACCTCAGTAGGACACAAGGAATCATTTTTACTGTATTCAACGCATTAATCCAAGGTCACTGTAAATTAGTGGTTGTTTAAATACTAGCTTAGGCTTGAGACATGGTAATAAATAATATTCTCATTGTTTTACTAAGAAATGGATCAGAGATAGACTAAACTCATGCATACGAATGATAAGACAAATTAAACTGTAACCTTTTTGCTTGACAGAGACATTGTGAGCAGGGCAATGCAATGCAGATTTATGATCATAGCAATATCAAGAAATCGCTATCTATATCACAAATACTTAAGTGTAAAGAGAGTGTCATTCCTCCTTATGACATTCACTCTACTATCAATTCAAACCTGCTGGAGTTCAAACTAAACATCAGAATGGGGAAGAAAGCTGATTTAAATGACTTTGAACATGGCATGGTTGGCTGATCTAAGTATTCCAGCAGATGTTTTTTTTTTTTTGTTTGTTTGTTTGTTTGTTTTGTTTTTTACGATCACCTTTAGGGTTTACAGAAAATTGTCAAAAAATATTCAATGAGTTCTGTGGGCAAAAATGCCTTGTTGATTGCCAGCAGTCAGGGGAGAATGGTCAGACTGGTTTGAGATGATAGAAAGTGACTCAAACAACCAGTGATTACAACCCAAGACCTTTTCTGTGAGCACAACACATTCCATGCTGAAGAGGGTACCAGGTGCCAGTTCTATCAGTTACGAACAGAAACCTGGCGCAACAATTTACAAAGTGTCACCCAAACAACCCCATTAGACATTGCAGCTATTTTTGTGCTGGATAAACTACACCACCTTCCCATACATTCTGTGTTTTGAAAACTTGGGGAGAGTATTGAGCTGTATTCCTGTCTTCTCCCTGACACAGTCACAAGCACTGCACTTCACCTTCATCATTTCCCTCTTTGATTGTCCCTCCTCTCATGTGCAGCTTGTCATTTCTCTTTCTTCTGATGTCTCTCCATTAAAAGTGCTGTGTCTCTTTTAACCTCATCTAATCCTGCTCTCCGCCTCCCCATTACCGTCTCCTCTGACTTTGGCGCTTGTTCTCTCTGGCTCTCTTGACCTCTTATCCTCTCATTGTGACATGTCTTTCTTCTCATGTGTAAAGCCACAGAAGCTCTTAGCGGCTTCAGTCATAGTAACCGTTGTATAACCTCCACTTGTCTCTTATTTATCCTACTCTGTCAGACTAACCTTACACCTAATGTCTTTTAACTTTTATACTTCAATTCATCTGCTATTGGACAAAATTGTGTTTCTGCAGCTGTCAGTGCAAGTCTACATGAAGGAGAACTTTATGACGTGGTAATTTATTGGTTGATGTTTTTAAATGTTGTTGTTAGAGGGCTTGGTGATTATTAAAATTAATTCCAACTTGTGATTCTGCAATGGTAAGCCAGGGAATGGTTGTAAAAGTTAACAAATGATCAGAATAAAAATCTAGTAAATTCACCAATGCCTTGATGTGGGCAAATGGCAGATGCCCTTCCAGAAGCAACCCCTTATTGTGTCTGAAGATTTCTGTCCTATGTTTTGATAGGTGAACTTTGGCTAACGGAACTGACAACCAGATGTGTGTGCTCTTATTTGAAAGTTAACCACACCTACAACACCAGGCATTTTGAGTTGTTTAAAAACCTCTTTTTTTTTACTAATTTTAGTGTGCTGCCTCAACTAAACAACCGTGGGACCACTGTCATCAAAATGCACACATTTACTACTTCTATGAGTGAATAAATAGACTAGAAAAGTCATTCATGAGAGACTGCACTCACTGTAATTAAAAAAATAGTAATCAATAATGTAGAGTAGATTAAAATTGCTTGGGAAGCAGCAGAAACTGGTAAATGTATAAAGACTGAAGTGATTAGCATATTTAAAAAAGGCATCACACTGTTAGCTTCAGGTGAGGCTGTGCCCCCCTTGCGTCTCATTCTCAACTGTCCCTAATTTCAAAACACAGAATGTTAAAAATGTGAGTAAACGCTACCGCTGCTCAATGAACATGTCAGAAAATGAGAGTTTGAGCAAAATGAAGAGGGAGGGATGAGTAGAAATGGAGAGAATAGATGGATGAGACAACATGCTGCTCGCTGCGAGGGGGACAGCTGGTCAGCCACTGCTCTGCTCTGGTGTGGACAAGTGCCCTCAGGACAGTCACCCGGCTCTGCACACGCACACAGTCACATGCATACAGTACAAACAAATGGCAAAAATGTTACTGCAGCCAAACTAATAACAGCATATACTCTTGAGATGCATGCACAGTGGATGTCAGAAGTGAGTGATGTACAATATAGCATCTGTACTATACTACTACTATATGGATGTAAACATAAAGGCGAGGTGAAGGGGGATGAGGAGCAGATGGTAGAAAAAGGCTGAGAATATGAAGAAAAATCCCTGCAGCTGAGCCATGCAAACCTGCATGTACAGTTAGCTGATTTCAGCACCATGGACAGTGCAACTAAAAACAGCACATTCTCAAATGTTTTCCCCGTGCTGGATTTGCAAGGATTTCCCTGAATTATGTAATCCAACAGGCAAACCCCGAAAAATGTATGTACATTCTACTCTGAGGTTGACATGTATTGATAAAGGAAGTATGAGATGATTAAATATGAACTCTTCAGAAGCCATTAACGGCTTCTTAAAACAGAATGTTTTGAAGACCATTAAGAAAAGACTGTCTGATTAATGTACACAGCGTATACACAGCTTTTCTCACAGGTAACCTTCAAACAATAGGTTTTTCTGCTGGTATATCAGTGCTAAGCCAACTCCATTCTCCACCGGGGGTCTCTTGTGAGATGGGAGGAGATTTGCATTTGTGGGGCATAATTTGCATGTTGTTGGCCTGCGAGAATAGGATAGAGAAATAAAAACATGAGAGTAAAAGGAGGAAGGGGGCTGAGGAAGACAGGTGGAAGCAGAAAAAAGAAAGAGAACTGTGTTTGGAGCATGACGGGTTTGGGAGAGATAGAATCAGTGTGACACTGAAATCAAAACAAGGAAATGAGTGCCATGGGAGCCTGCAGGAGGGTGTTAAGTGAAAAGATGCACTATAGGGGGAGATGGGGAGAGCAACTGTGTGAGAGAATAAATGTTTGTTTACATCTGCACACAGCCTTCGCTTCTGTACATCGTCACTACGAGGCCACATGGGACTAGTGCCAATTATATCTCAAGTGAGGCTGGCGCAGAGACAGTGAAAGTGAACTGTATTTCATATGTGAGCACATGTGTGCTTGATGGTATGTTGAACACATGCACTGAGGCGTGAGCTGATGTCTGTGCCGTCAGGTGGCCCACTTGTCTCACGCTGCATCTGCTGTATTCACTGTAGAGAATGACTGACAGCAGGCTGTTTTATGAAGCTATTCATATTCTCTACTGCTGACAACGTACACAATTTAATATAGCTCTCACATCATACAAACATGTTTAACTAAACATGGCAGCTGCAATACATCAACACAGATGCCAGCACATTGTATGCCTTAATGTAAGTGTAAACAAGGAGAAGCCAGTGTGTCAGAAAGCCAGAGTTAAAAATTAAGAAGCTTTACTGCTGCTACTGGAGCTGCTGCTGATACTGAAGACCAGTTAAAGCTGCCCTCTATACACAAGACTACTGCTGCAAAATATCAGGATTAGTGTTAAAAAAAAAATCATAATGTAACCTTAAATATTTATTTCACCACAATACTTTCTGTCATAACAGAATGTTCAGCTATTGTGACTTCTTAATTTCTATTTTTATTGCATTGAAATATACAGGGATTTTATAAGGGGATTTTTAAAAATGCATTGTGTACTTGTACTTGTGTTTTTGTCTTCAAACTGCTCTCCTCTTACTGTTTTCTAACCATTAAAATCTGATTCTCTTCTTACCCTGGGTCTTTGTTTACATATCAACTTTCATCTGAAAAAAGGAAAAGGATCTGCTAAAACAGGGAGTCAAATTTTTTATCCAAGTCATTTGTCTGTGTTGGAGCCATTACATGCAGTAGTGTCTGGCACAGTGAAGCCTTGTTAGTGCCTGACAAACAGCAGAATAGAGTGCGATTTTTAAAATGGAGGAATCAGGTGTAATTCACTGTGGTAATTCTGTGGCACATCTCAAGCTTTTTTGCCTCTACTTCTTCGTCTTCTGCTGTGGAGTTCCTCTCATTAGCCACTATCTCCTCTTATGCTCTGGCCTCTTTCTGTCTCACAGCCCTGCTTCCCTTGAGGTGTCTTTCTCTGTCTCCCTTTTCCTGTCATCTCTGTGTCCCCTCCCCTCCTGTTTTCCCCGCTTCTCTTCCGTTCGCTCCAAATCTTGCCGTCTGCAGACTGCACTGTCTGAGCTTTGCTTTATGACTAAAGTTTAAAAATGATCACAAAGCTACAACAAATGAAGCTGATGTTTCTGAGAAGTTGCACTTAAAGTTCACTTAAGTTGTTACAAATACAAAGTCTGTAATCTGTAGTTAGAAAATGAAATACAAAAACCAAAAGACTCCTTCAATTGTTTTGTCATTTTATATCTCAAGTTGAACTCAGAGAAATGCTATCCGAAATAGGCTTATTAATAATCCAGGGCAGAGACAGATTACAGCTTTAGTGAGCTGCCCAAATAGCAAGAGTGACTGACACACAGGGTAACTATGGGACAGAGCCAGTCAAAAGGCAGGGGGTCGACCAGTTGATTGGAAATATTGGGTAATTAGCAGTGTTTTGCAAAGCTCCAGGTCAGCAGCCAGGGTTAATGAATGACATATCGATCAAAAGATGGAGAAATGTGGAGAACAACAACAAGGTCACAGACTATTTTGAATGCAATAACATAAGCTTCTATTCTATGTAGAAATTGTGCTTTTAAATGTACACAGTATATGCATATGAAAGGGCTGAGAATCCAGGCTTTTCTGAAACAATATTTGTGAAGTCACTGAGTCAATTGAAAGACACAGACCCCACAGTGCAGCTCTCATGGACAAACACACACTCCAGCACATAGCAGCGTCAGCCGTCAGGCAAAAGTGCAGACGGACGATTCATGAAACGCGACTCAATAGAGACAAATGACACGGCGCATTGGCAGTGACACTGAGTGCATCTTGGAGAGCAGAGGGAGGGGTGATCTGACATGCACCTTTACATGTTTGTGGTGTTGATGTGACGAGGAGAAGCTGTGGGAGGTCGTGTTGTGGCTGGTGCATTCCTGCCTGCAGTTATCTAGCCATTATGGATAGACATTTCATTAACCTGACCTCAGAAAATAGCTGTTATTTAGAAGGTTTTTGTTTAAAAGAGACACTAGCTCATTTTGATCATAGAAATGCTTTCAGTGGCTGTTGAGTCTTGATGACCTATTAGGGTCATGTATTTCCACAGATGATTCCTATTATATTGGGTGATGTGATAAAATGGTTTTCTTTAAATATGTGAAATAATTGCAAAGACAGGCTTTAAGGTCTTAATAGTACTGTGTGTGAGCAAGTGGAGGGTGGCTATTTATGAGAGTGGCAATGAGGCAGTTCAAGGCAGGGACAGGGATTTCATGTAAGGAGAGCAGCGTGAGACAGCGTGCATAATGAGCACCCTGATATGAGCTGAGGCCCTAAGTGAGGTGCAGTGCGTGGCTATACATTAAATGACCAGGATTAGTCTGAACTGCTGAAGGCTCTCTGATAGTATTGTCGTTATGGAGTGACTGAGAGAGACCAAGCTCCATTTTGGCTCATTCTCTCATAATGAGGCATAACCTCTGCTACAGAAGTTTACTAGTTAAAGCCAGTGGTGTTTGCTGACTAGCAGGAAGCCGGATGCCAGAGAATTGAGGGGGTGGTTTGAGAAAAGCAAAAGTAGGACAAAAATATGCCAGAAGAGTGCACCGCACAACCCATTTGATTATGAATAGAATATAATTTCACACTTTTACAACAGAATGCCTTGCTTTCAGGCATTTCTGAAGTTATTTTCTCTCATGTTCACTGTTGACTAGAGTGATGCTTCATAATCCAAGCAGAAATTATGCACACATTTATTATTACAGAGCTAAGAATGATGTTGGACAAAAGACAAGCTTGAAACACCAGATTTTGTCATTTGCTTTGTCCATTTACTCACATTCCTCATTTGGAATAGGCCTGTTACAACAAGATCAAAGTTGCAATTAATTCAAGTCTGAGAATACTAGCATAAGATAAAATCCTTGGCAATGATGTCTGGTAAGACTAAGAAAGTGGGGGTTAATCATACTATGAGCTCAAACTGACATCTTCAGTAGCAGAAATATATTTTGTGTGCTGTGCAAATTGGGCTACCACCTGCTTTCAGCTTTTGAACAGACACATGCCAGCAGACGTCTGAGATCAGTGATGAATGCTACAAGAACCCCTTCCTGACAATCTCAATGAAGTCCAAACCTAATTTCCTCTTGATGATTAGTAATATGCTGACAGCCACACCCTGAAGTCCACACTGGGATCAACATGGCTAGAATGTCTAAAAATAGTCTACAGTACTACACAAAAAGTCCACAAAAATAGGCGCATGCGTGTGTGCATGTGTGTGCGTGTGTGTGCGAGTGAGCGCAGCCACAGTGCCACATCACATCACATCTTTCAGAGAGCGTGTTTAACCTAATCACACTCAGCCATGCATGATCCTCAGAGGAGTCTGTTATGACAGCCCATGTGCTGTGTGACGGCTACAGGCTTCAGAGACAACTGACTGGATTCATTTAACTACCCACAAGACAACAGCCTGGTCCAGAAGACACTTAAAAACAGAGGACAGGCAGTACAGTACATATACAAGTGTACTGCAGATGTCCATATCACTAACCTTAACAGCATCTGAATCTTCAGGTCCACATATGCACTTTATCCGGTTTGTTTGTGTTGGTGTGCACTCATTCAGTTTTCACCCATGGCGCCTTATGGGAGACAGAAACTAAGCATGATATTCAAACTACTGTCATCAGTCACATTACATTAACACAGTACTGGTTTGGATTAAAAAACGAGCGCTTATGTATTGTTATGGTGTATATATTGGGTCTGGGATAAACACAAAGCCCTACGTACTTCTGTCAGTGTGGGTTCACCTTTACTGTACTCCCCAAATCCTCAAACACTTCTGTACTCTGCTATTAAATTCCAATGCCTAACTGATTGAATGATGTATGACTAAATAATAAAACTTTAATTGAATCCCATGTTGGATGTCAGTCAGACTTATCCTGCCTACACACAGTCATTTTTCACAATTTTGCTCGTCTCTTCACACACACACACACACACGCGCGCGCACACACACACACAACCACACCATATGGCCAAACAAATTGCTGTAGTCCCAGTCTGCCAATTGCACATCTACAGAACAAGGACAAACCCAAACATTATCTAAACCAATCTAGATTTGAACAATTGTCAAATTTGTTTTTGAAAATACTATGGGAACTTTATGATTTTCCATCCTCACATTACTGACACTAATGGCTATTACATATACAAGTGGGAATATCTAGAACCTAGAACATAAAGATGAAGCATTTAACTTTTCATAACCAAGTCATATTTTATGTGTTTCCCAAACATTTGTGTGACTATAGGGGGCAGCACAAAGAAAAAGCCTAGATAAATGAGAGAAACCAGACGGTGACAGAAAGCTACATGTGACATTTAGGAGAAAGAAGATATTGAAAGAATGAGATCATAGTAAGAGCAGAGAGGAGCAGGCCAACAGAGAAAACAGCCCCTTGTGACACTGCACTATTGATTTGAGCATGTTGCTTAGAGAGAGTTTCTCTGAGATCAGCCCAGCGCTGACACAGCTATCACAATGCATTATGGGGATCAAAGAGAGGCCAGAATGTTGGCCACCACTCTGGAACCAGCCAACGGAAGAGCCAGAGAAGAAGGGAGAGAACAGAGGAGTGGAGGGGAAACAGCAGAAGGAAACAGAATTTTCAATAGTGACCTGTCATTTGTGGCATCTCAATCATTAGGCAGCGCACAGGAGAGGCACAGGCTGGAGGTGGCAAAAACACACATAATGGAAACAATATGAAAGTCAAGATGAGGGACTAAACTGATAGCTTCTTGGTGTTCAGAATCTAAATATGGTGGAATGAGGGCAATATGGCAGCATGCTGTGAGTGCTCACAGAAACTAAAGATGTTTGTGCAGCAGATGGAAGCAACAGGAAGACAATGAAACAAGATTCACAGGGTTCAGGAAGTGAAATTTGTAAGAGAGCACTATGTTATGTACTGTCTCTTCTTCTATTCTCTTTGATGGATGTAGTATTTACCTAATCTATTGTCACTGACTGCAGCAGTGTGTGAAATGTCACTGGACAGCATACATTTGCCATCTGCACAGTGACAGAAATGTCAAGCATGGTAAAATGTGTTTTCTGTGCATCAATGCAACTCAATGCAGAGCCCACCATGAGACTGGTTCATATGCACATATGCATATAAAAAATTAACAATACATCCTTACGGTTTTATATATATATATATATATATATATATATATATATATATATTGTTCATTTTTAGGGTAATATACACATTGTATGTTGGGCACATCAGAATCACACAGCCTACTGTGGGTGTGTTATAACACACCCTGAAGCGGTACACTTCATCAGCCCGTCTCCATCAATAGCAAGCTGAATCACATGTTACAAATGTCAGCGCTATGACCTTGGCATATGAAATCACATCGCTGCCTTCATAAGGCACTTCAACAGTTTGTAAGAGGTGGTGTCATGGAGTAATATTGAATTAAGACTATTATTAACATAACAGGAACGTCATGGGTCAGAGGAAGAAGCTTGTAGAGAGAAAACAGTGCTGACTGAAATGCCCTAGAGTGTGTTGTGGTACTTTTAACCTTTACTTCTTCCAGCGAAGCTTATCTGTGACCACACTGTGCTTGTTCTGGGCAGCACTAACACTGTCTGGAGTCTTCTAAATGTTAGGACTAAAAATGAGTCCTATGCTTGGAAAGATGCATGACTTGAACCTTCTATGGGCAAAATGTCACGCTTGGGTCAATAACTGGCTCACGAAACAGAATCCGGTCCCTGACCTCAATCTGAGCCTTCTCTTTGTTCAGCTGTGTCTACATGGTTTGCCATTTAAAGCCACATACCTATTTGGTGGAATGTCTCTTTGAATGTTATGCTTGTAACATATAGTATATCATTCTGTAGAATCTTTGAATTGCATCAAAAGTCTCAGACCTGTAGACTACATAATAGCAGCTGAAGAAAGGGTGTATAAATTAGACTGAAGAAAATTTATTACAAAGGTTAATTGTTTTGGACAAAGAGCAAAGACAAGATGCTCATTTGTCACTGCTCTTTTTAACATGCTGTAGCTGAAAGGCATGTAATTAACTACTACATGAATTAGCTCAAGTCAGGTGAGAGAGTGTCATGACACTAACATTATACAAACCTTGGACACTTCAGTGATGATTAATGGAGTCTGTCCACCAGTAATTGTGCTCTATAATGAGGAAGAAACATTTTCTGTTGAGTAGTTAGTTGGCACAATAAATAAGTTTCAGCACTGGCTTTTACGAATGGGCATTCATTCATAAAAACGAACTCAGTCCCTTGCGTTATTATTTTTAGTATGGTGGCCTAATTTCACACCTACAGAATGACAGCACATGAGAGAGGTGTGATTATTCAGAGCTGGACCCTCATGTACTTCCATTCTTTTTCTATGTTTGCACTCTCTCTCCATCTGCTTCTCTATTCCTTTGAGAAGGGCCCAGACAAAGGAGTTAGCTGCCAAAATATGACAGAATTCACAAATCACTGCCTTGGGGGAACAAAAATTGGGATAAAGTAAGGGTTGGGCTATGTGATGCTAAAGAATCGCATATATTAATATAAATGATATTGTATAAAAACATTATATACATATATATATATATATATATATATATATATATATATATATATATATATATATATATATATATATCGCGATTAATTAATTACAGAGAAATTAACACAATTAATCGCACTTGTCTATGACAACACGGAACTTTTCTCAGTGACCTAGTTTCTGGTGCACAGTAACCAGGGCTGGACATCTACACTGACCAAAACACCAAATCTGTGTGGATTTCAGCTGTGAACAGTTGGATAATGTGCCTATACGAGTGCACTACAGGTAACTGTGGGGTCGAGGTCGGCCACCTCTGCGCAACCAGTGCACGGCGTCACTTTTCTTTTACTTTCAAACGCGCTGCTTCAAGGCGCCACTCATCGTCTCTCCGATCGTTCTCACAGCTGACTGACGCACACAGGGGACAGCAGTCCGTTTGGTTCAGAAGCGAAGGACAGAGAGGACAGGTCCACGAAGAGGTCACACGCGGTGCACAGAGGAGGAGAGAGGCACGCCGCATGTTACTACGTGCTCAGAAGCAGAGGTCGATGCACAAACGCTAAATCCTGCCCTGTTTGAACGCGGTGTTAGTTTGAAATAAAGTTAAAATATGCCAGAACATACAAATAAGCTCCAATATTTTTTTTCTGACATATAAATATTGCTATTTGATAATCCACACAACCAGGACCTACAGCAATGGCATTGGAATGTCACTCGGACTTGAGAAGTGTGGGCAGATGGTGACAAAGAGAGGGAAGGTAGTCCATACAGTAGGAGTCCCACTCCCAGACAGCAGAATAGCAGACATTGAGGACAGCTACAAGTACCTTGGAATCCAACAAGCAAATGGTAACCTCAAACAGGCCACAAGAAAAGCAGCCACAGCCAAATACCTCCAACGAGTAAGGCAAGTCCTAAGGAGTCAGCTCAATGGCAAGAACAAAGTCTGGGCAGTCAACAGCTATGCCCTGCCAGTCATCACATACCCTGCGGGAATAATAAGCTGGCCAAAGGAAGAGATTCAGACCACAGATGTGAAAACAGGGAAGCTCCTGACCATGCATGGAGGGTTCCACCCCAAATCCAGCACCCTGAGACTGTACACTAAGCGCAAGGAAGGAGGCAGAGGACTAGTGAGTGTCAGAACCACTGTCCAGAATGAAACATCCAAGATCCTTGAATACATCAGGAAGATGGCCTCAACAGACAAAGTGCTCTGTGAATGTCTCAGGCAGTGGAAAACAGAGGACGAGGTGCTGGAGGAAGCATCATGGGAGGAAAAGCCCCTACATGGGATGTACCACCGACAGATAACTGAAGTGGCTGACATCGAGAAATCCTACCAAAGGCTAGAAAGGGCTGGACTGAAGGACAGCACAGAGGCACTGATCATGGCTGCACAGGAGCAGGCCTTGAGCACCAGAGCAATAGAGGCCAAGATCTACCATACAAGACAAGACCCCAGGTGCAGACTGTGCAAAGAGGCCCCTGAGACAATCCAGCACATAACTGCAGGCTGTAAGATGCTGGCAGGGAAAGCATACATGGAGCGTCATAACCAAGTGACTGGTATAGTGTACAGGAACATCTGTGCAGAGTACAGACTGGAAGACCCAAGGTCAAGGTGGGAAACACCTCCAAAGGTGATAGAGAATGACCGAGCTAAGATCCTGTGGGACTTCCAGATCCAGACAGACAAAATGGTAATGGCAAACCAACCGGACATTGTGGTGATGGACAAACAGCAGAGGAAAGATGTTGTGGTTGACATCGCAATACCAAGCAATTGCAACATCAGGAAAAAGGAACACGAGAAACTAGAGAAATACCAAGGCCTCAAAGAAGAACTTGAGAAGGCCTGGAAAGTGAAGGCAACAGTGGTGCCCGTGGTCATCGGAGCACTCGGGGCAGTAACCCCCAAACTGGAAGAGTGGCAGATCCCAGGAAAAACATCAGACATCTCAGTCCAGAAGAGCGCAGTCCTAGGAACAGCAAAGATACTGCGCAGGAGGACCCGAGCTTGGATGGATGAGACCACCCGTGGAGGGCGCGAGGACTATATATATATATATATATATATATATTTATTTATTTATTTATTTATTTATTTATTCATTCATTTTCTACCGCTTATTCCCGTTAGGGGTCGCGGGTGACTGGAGCATATCCCAGTAACTTTGGGCCGTAGGCGGGGTACACCCTGGACAGGGGCCAGCTTGTCGCAGGGCTGACACAGAGATGAACACAGACAGACAACCATTCACTCTCACATTCATTCACTAGGGTCAATTTAGAGTCACCAATTCACCTAACACATGCATGTCTTTGGACGGTGGGAGTAAGCCGGAGAACCCGGAGAGAACCCACGGTAACATGGGGAGGACATGCAGACTCCACCCAGAGAGTTCGTGTGATGGTATGTTGGTTGGCCTAGGGCTCGAACCCACCCTCTCTCTCTCTCTCTCTCTCTCTCTCTCTCTCTCTCTCTCTCTCTCTCTCTCTCTATATATATATATATATATATATATATATATATATATATATATATATATATATATATATATATATATAGGGTGCACAGTGGCACAGTGGTTTTATATATATATATATATATATATATATATATATATATATATATATATATATATATATATATATATATATATATATAAACGGGATGTAAACTTTTTCCTTTACTGGAGTCACACCTGGATAATGTGGATCATTGCCAGACTATTGAGGCATTTATACACTTTACTACAATAAAAGTTGAACCCGAGATGAAGTTAACTGCATTTTCGTCATTGACGGATTATTTTTCAGCTTTGACAGAAATTTCTGAAGGCTGTCTGTCATTTTTACAGAATGAAAAGGAGGCACTTTGGAATTGTGGGTGCGCTAAATAAAATAAAATTAACAAAATCACCCAAATGCACAGGATTTTGAAGAAAGAAAGAAGACTGATGGTCACCTTGTCAGTGTTATGTTACAGTTAAAACAGTGAAAACAATCAGCGGAGTGTGTTAAGGAGGAGGTCTTACTTTGTTTTTTCTGCTGTGGCTGTCGCTGCTGTTGTCCGTGTGGAGAATGAGGCAGAGTGGAGAATGCAGTGCTCAAGACCTGTGTCCTGCAAAATGGATAAGGCATAAAACTTTCAGCTGCCATTTATTTGGTCACAGACATCCACAAACCACTCTGCACAGCCACAGTTTAACACTTTCACACTTGCCCCCAGTAGTCTAATTCAGTGCTTACTAGGCTGTCAGGGGAAAGAGCCGCATTGTCTTAGCTCCTGCTATGACTCAGAATGTGGAACATGAGAAATACTGTATTTGAGGACACATTCATTAATTAAAAAATCTAAGTCTAGGTAAGATAAGGGCAATGCCTTGTCTCGTACTGTCATCTTATTAAAGTGGGGTGTTATTATTCATATAAAAGTGAGTTTACAGGAGCTGGATTTGTGATGTGCTTTCATGTTCCTTTGTCATCATTTATATGACACCTTCTGTTTTATAGTTTTTTCACATGGTGCAGTACCTCTCTGTCCCATGATAAATCAGCTTTTTTTCTCTATACGTTCCTCTACAATCGTTCCTTCCTTTGTTTGTCCCCCACCGCAAGATACAGCAGCCAATTAGCAGTCTGTGCAGGACATGGACTGCAGACCATACCCGCCCCTAACTTTACAAGCTCCCTATATCCCAGGTGGCCCTATGAGTGACTGACCCCGGCATACCATGTTAATGAGCAGTGCTGGAGATGGAGCCACAAACACTGTTGGCTGTTGCTGGAGTTGTTCGCGTAAAGAGTGACTTGAAGGTCGAAGTCACACATGAACACTGCACATACAGAGTCTGTGTTTGTGAGTGCTGGTGTGTGACGCGTTCGCCGAGCATCAATCACTGTTAGACATGGTGGGTGGGCCCAGTGGCAAGAGATTCACGCTTTAGGAGGCGCAGAGGAGAGCTGGCTCCTGATCAACAAGACAAAGGGACTCAGAGAGAGTGTGTGTGGACTGATGTTCTGAGTACGAGTTTGGTACAGTCCTCATGGGCAGCCCATGTGACCATGTAATTGTAGCATGTCCAGTAAAGGGCACTACAAAGAAAGGATCCATTCAAGCAGAAAAAAATTGTTGAAAATTCAACTAAAATTTTATTTCATCAGTTGGACCTACTCTTTGCATTGAAAAAAGTAGTCTAATTTATTATTTTAAAACAAATTTGTAACTTTGTTTTTCATTTTATTCAAGATAGCATAGATGATTTTAGATAATATATTTTACAGCCATATTTTCCAAATGTTTTGTCAATGATAAGTCACTTTTTGTAGAAATTTACATAAATCCTGCACAGATCCTTTGGTCGATTTTGGTCAATTAATCTCATAACTTCAATTGACTAACAATTTTTTTGGTCGACTACAGCCCTAATTTCTTGTCAGTGCAATAGGATGACTTTATAGTTTAGTAAGGTCAGAAAATGTTTTTACTTGCACACATTTTTTATGCCTTGTATTTGACATATGTTGACCAGAAAAGGATGTGGATTTCCAGCACAGTATTGATATAAAAGAAATAAAAATTCCATCTTTTATTCCTGACTGTACATGGGGCGATTTTAAGCCCTTTTTTCCCCACCATAGGTCCGCTGTTAATATTCTGTAGCAGTCTCCCTGTGCCAAGTGCTGTAATGGGAGCTGTTGAGTGAAGGACAGAGTGGCTGGCTGCAGGTTTTATGGTGCTGCCACGTAAAGTCAATCAGTGAATCCAGCAATACTGCAGCCGCCTTGGGAAAAGGAATGAGGTCTGTCTCATGCTTGCACACCTGTGTATAAATGCATGCAGTTTGATGCCCAGACATTTTGTATGATCAGGTGCTGTATGTGCTTTATCGATGAAGGACTTGTCACTTCCACATTACAGGCCTGGTAGGATGAACCAAGAGCATGCATCTAGCCAGATCTCCTGTACATATTCAATAAAAAGCATTCAAAGAGCTCAGACTTCCACCAAAGCATTGGCCTCATCTTGCAATGATAAAGATTAAGCCAGTAAAAAACAAATCTTACGTCATTTCAGGAAGCAATCATGAGATTAAGTGAAAGACTGTATTAGTCCACTTCACATTTCACATTCCCCACACTGCTTATCATTTTCTCACTAACTAAAGCTCTTCATCTTCCTTTTTTTCTGCTGGCCTTCTCCACCTCCAGTAGCCTCTCTGTGAGTCAACTCAGCTCCATGCCTTCTTCTCCCTTTCATCCTTTATTGCATTTCTTCGGTGGCATCAAAGGTCTGTTCAGTAATATTTCAGAAAGACACTAATATGCAAAGCCCATGCCCTTTCTCCATATCTGGACGCATACATAAATAATTAAGCCAGTGTTGGATGCTCTTTTTCACAAATTCTGCACATGATTAGAAGCTGTCCTCTGCCCTCACTGACCAATAATAGTAGACATTTGTTTAAGAATGGCCATAATGCTTAAACCTAATGCAAAAATATAGAAACAGAAGATGTATTCTACAACAAATCATTTGCTGCTAGATTATGTGTTACATTTCAAGTGACTGTTTTTGTTCGCAGGTGGGATCCTAGTATTATTTTCTATATTGCCTGTCACACATAGAGTCAGACTTACTACTCAAGACAGAGCTTTAGTGCCTATAAGTAAACCTCTATCAGCTCTCAGAATGCACCGGGGAGCTGTATAAACATAATGCAAGTTAACATCAAATGCTTAAATATTTAATGAGTCTGAAGTGAAGTGTAAAAAGTGTGTTTGTCAGCCTTTGGGTTGGATTGCATAGATTTGTAAGCCCCAGGGCCTGGTTGGCCTCAACACTCAGATTTCTTTAATTATTCAGCAGCTGCCTAAGTACAGGAGTGCTACCTGTTACTACCATTCACTGTACACACATTCGCAACGGTTACTAGGACCAGCACACTCCTTAAGCCAAGCATTGTGATTATGCAACCCTTTTTAATTGTGACCTTTGCTGTCTGTTTATACAAAGCTTTACACAAGCTGCACACAGGTAACAAGGTTG
Source organism: Bostrychus sinensis (assembly GCA_020698575.1). Classification (NCBI taxonomy): domain Eukaryota; kingdom Metazoa; phylum Chordata; class Actinopteri; order Gobiiformes; family Eleotridae; genus Bostrychus; species Bostrychus sinensis. Next base: position 24,791,955 of record CM036253.1, on the reverse strand, counting down.
TAGGGGTTTGTTGCTGGTTTCACTTTGGGCAGATGTCGTATGACCTATGTGTGATCTTTGTCAAGCACTGACATGTTGAATCTGAAGAAATTGTTATAAAACTTTTCTCATTAAAGATTAATTGAGTAAAATGAGCTGAATGCAGGAGACCCAAACATGGCCCTGGTGGATAGAAGAGTTTCTTCGCCTACTCTCATTGTTTCTGTGACTGTTAAAAGGCAGCTTGAAAAGGTTATGCAACACGCACATTCACATACAGTGATAATGAAACACAGAATGTATTCAACACACTCAATTCATGTGCTATTTCCAGGCACAGAAAATACACTCCATACTGTAAGTCTATGTTCTTGTGTGAAAGACTGTGAATAACTACCAGGGAAGTTAAGTAGCAGTGGTCAGAGGTTTTCTTGTTGTTCCCAAAAGAATAATTACAGAAAGAGAGACAAAGAAAATGAGTCATGGCGACTTTGTCACTTTGAAAGGGACCAAGAGACTTCAGAAGCCTGTCAGGGCAAATAACTCTTTGTAGATAATGAAAATAGAATAATAGCAAAAAGAGATTTACTCACACTGTTTTACCATTAAATAACACACAGGGACATACACACAAAGAGGAATTCATTACCAGTGGCACTAAAACAAAGGGCTGCAGTTTGAGAAAGTTTTTGTGGAGTGTAGTTAGTCACTGCAACTCAAATTGTACCTGAAAATAAGCAGATGACAATACAAGCTTTTCTTCAATAGAGAATAGAGAAGTTACATTCTCAAAATTTTACTCTGAGCTGTCAAGCCTTTTTTTTTTTTTTTTTTTTTTTTTTACATAACTGTAATAATTGAGTAAAGTTCTGTTTGAATAAGAATGGTCATGGAGGAGCTGTCTATAGTGCTGAAAATAGCACTACAAAGCATCACAAATCTTAGTGATTTTTATTTGTCTAGCTACATTCTTATATTTACCATTATGTGCTTCTACTATGACATTGTCTCTTAAAATAAGCTCAAATAGGTAAACAATGACATAAGTTATGTAAACTCTTGCAGCCACCATACACAATGCAGCGTGTAGGCTGAGCTAAAGGCAGGAAATAATGGTGTTATCCCAGGATAAGCCCTGGTTTACCCTTCACATGGACTGACTGAAACTGAGGGGAGTCACTGCACTGAAACAAGCCTTTTACTTCATTGAACACAGAAAAGGAGAAGCAAGAGGAAAGAGGGCAGCACAACCAGCTCCTGCTCCTAGTCATTTTGTCAGACTCTTTATGTGCCTGTAAACACTGCCAGTAAAAACATTACAACAATCTGCCCAGGCAGACAGCAAGTCAACAGGGGAAAGTTTATTATACCAGTGTCACACAGCAGTCTCAGCAACCTTAGAGCTCCACAAAGATGTTAGTGGCTTTTTAACACTGTTTCAACATGAAGGTGCAACTGAATAGCCAAAATATAGTGGTGCAAAATGTGTGTCATGGTGCCACACATTTGGATACATTCACCAAGGCAATAAGAGTACTGCCCACACATTGCTTTCAGAAGGTCAATGTAAAGAATTTGAGGAAAGCAACAGCTATGAAGAGCATTACATCAGTAAAAAATAAATCAGTAACCATCTTAAAATCATACTCATTGATTGAGCATTGATTGAGCAGGTTAAAAGTGTACAGTGCAGACGTATTGGGTTTCACGCCTTTGTTTTATACATCCAAAAAGCATTCTCTCTGGCCCTCACTGACCTGCCCCAGCCTCAGTCTCTCTTTTCATTCGCTTGGCCCCACTTGTAAACTCACATACAAGACAAAATGCTGTTGATCCAATATTCCCTGTGAGCATGCGCGGCTCTGGTGATTAAGTATTTGGTTTTACGCTTTAAACAGCTGGTCAGTGGTGTCATTTGCTCCATGTCTGGGAGAGAATGGAGTGTGTGACAGTAGTGGTAAAAGCTCAAGGCTCCGCAGCAGTCAGCCTGTTTGACGTTGAGCCCTGCTGAAATAGGACATCACCAGCGGTGCTCTGCTACTGCACACTAACACAGATAGAGTTGACGCACCACAAACAAAACAAATGTGTGCTGGCATGGAGAGCATGCACATGCAAACCACAGTGCATGCACACAAAAAGGCCTCAAAATACAACAATCTCAAAACTAGTACACTTCTTTTGTCTCAGTAAAGTCATGCACATTAGATTTTAATTTAGTATATTCATGCACAGAGAGTTTGTTATGCTTCCACTTTCCACGCAATTTGACTTCTTCCATTGTATGTTTCCATAGGCTCCTGACCATAGTACATTACTTGCACAAGTAGAAGATTCACATTAGAATATTTCCGGAACAAAAACTACAACATGAAACATATTCCATTTAACTTTTCTCTCTTTTGAGTAGCTATATGAATGGCACAAGACAGCATAATATGATTTTACTGAAATCATAGCTGAGCTTTTAATGAATTGTTTTATTGATATAAATTCACACCATGTTCAATTGGATTATATGAAAAGGATGAGTGACTTTTTCATAGAAACAGTGCAACACGTCCACTAAATGTTGCAAGTGAAGGGGCATGTTACCCTCCCAAAAGAACTCTCTCACTTTTCAACTACAGTATCTGGTATAGACCCAAAAGCTGCATTCCAAAGAATGCTGCCATAAGACCATAATATGGTACATTTTGAATAAAAAATTTGGAATTAGGCAATTTCAGCATTTTCACAAACTATGAATAATAATGATGGTTTTGGCAACTGACAACCAATTGATTATGTGTCCTTAATATAAGAGCCTGGTTTAAAAACATGTATTAATTGTTAGCCATTTCATTTCATTTAACGTGAGTATAGTTCGTAATTTTAAAGTTACGCTGCACAAGTTGTCACAGACATGACCCAAATAGTTTGCCAATGTATGCTCAGATTTAATCAAAGGTAACATTAGCAAATGGAACTAGTACATTCTAACAAATATATCAAATCAACTATTTGTTCTTGTTGCCCAATGTTTAAATTAATGTTTTTTTATTCCTCCCTTGTAAAAATGAATGGGAAAAAAATGCTTATCTTGTAAACAAACTCAAGGAAGGGTCTACATTTATGTTGAACAGTACATGTGCATTCCAGCACTGTGCACACTTGAAGAATTGTCTTTTAGTAAATAGAAATTCAAAATTTACTTTGTTTTGTTTTAATTTGTAAAAACTGAAGTGTATTTCTACCATTTGACAGTCTACATTACATGAATTTGACAAAATAGAACAAAACCATTCCTCCACAGTTCACTGACTGCCTGTGGAACAATCCTGTGGCCAGACATAGAGGCCGGGATCTTTCTATCAATTAGTTTTGCCCATCTATCCCCAAGAATCTCTCCCACTGTTTTTGTGCTCTTATCTGACTGTCTGATTATATCTACTGCACACAGGACATCTCCACTCCTAAGACCAACTACTACAATACTATCTTCAAATGCTCCTCAGTTATCATGCACACACATCTCAGCTCTTTTTCTCAAAAGTCATTTCATCTTTTACAGCTCGGTTGAAGGTCATGTATTGAAATATGTATTTTTGAGGTGTTGCTGGATAAATGGATGGGGAGAGCGGATGAATGCATTAAATTACAACACACATTTGTGGCTTTCCTCGCTCTGTGGGGTACTCAGCGTGTCATCATTGCATATCAATTACACGGGGAAGTGCGGATCCATTTCTAATTCAATCTGTCAAAGCTGGTGTCACATCCCTGGCTTGGTGCTCCTCGCTGCTCCTCCGTTACTTCGTTGTTGCTTCATTCCCTGTCGTCAGGAATTGGCTACAGTGGGAGAGCTAAGAGTTTAGACTTTTAACTCATGACACTTAATGCCAGTACTTTATGTATCACAAAGCTTCCTTAGAATCATAATTGTGCATTCAAAATAAGAACAATACTTAGTTGTTAGAAGCAAACCATTATGTTTCAAACATTATCTTCCTTTAAGTTCTTAATTGGGAAATGATCAAACACACTGCTGTATGTTTACTATGTTTCCTAATGATTCTTCTTGTCTATGTCTTCTTGTTGCAGAGCATAACCACTTGAACAATGCCTCCCTGTCTCCCTTGGGTCCAGCCATGGCCTTGTCTCACCCTCACAACAACCTGGGAATGGGCTTCAATAAGTACACGTCGCTCAAAGCTATGGGTGAGTACACACCACAGAGATCAGTCCTGAGTCAGAAGGGAGGATGATTAAAAAATACACTAATGCTCCAGAGTGCCGAGGACTTGGGGCCAAGCACCCATTAAGATAATGGATTTTTTATGAGTGCAACTCTCATCAGACCAGCTCTGATCATGGCTCATGTTTAAAGTGCTGCTGAAGTCCAGTTCACTTGTCCAGCTGACTACAGTAAGCATGAGCAAAACATTATGCATTTTTAAGTCATGTCCTCAGAACGACGTTTTCCACAGCCCAGCAGGAGAGCACTAATCTGATTGTATTTACTTTACTTAACTCACAATGAATCAGTTACGTGTCCCGTACGACCTCCGCAACAAAAAAGACATCAGTCAAGCCAATGTGTGATTTCATCAGCTGCATGCTAGTACGTCTCCAGTGTCCGGCTCTCCGACAGAAATAGGAATCAAGTCTATTTTTGTCGGATGCCAGAGCCGTCATACATAAAGCTGAACAGAGCAAATTGCGCTAGTAACGGTTAGCAAATTACAACTAACAGGAAAAACCCATAAAACCCATACAGTCCAATATGACACCTAGTCTTACATAAATGTTATGCCTTTAAAGATCAGAAACTGGATATGAATAGACTGATCAAATGTGTACATCTTTACCAATGCAGTATATGTGTTTGTGTTTCATCTGTTGGACATAAGGCATGAAGTGAGGTCTACAACTACTACACAGCTAAAACAAAAGGAAGAGCACAAATAGAGCATAGTGTAAACACACAGAACATGTAATTATGTGATCAGTGCAGACAGATAAGGACACAGTGACAATGATGAGGAGCGACTGGTTGACACATGGACATGAGCTGTATGCATGATAGGCGTAATATACAAGAACAACACTGACCAGCCACTAAAAAATAATAAGATTAGAGAGAATGAGTTTGGAACCGCCATTTGTAGTTTAAACATTTACTATAGACATACAGTGTAGTACATATAGTAGGGCTGAACAACGTGGGAAAAATAGCTAACTGTGATTTTTTATTTTTTTTTAATATTCACTTCTAATACAAGGAATTATATTTCAGGACATGTCTGTGTATGTCTAAACTACAGATGTAGCTATATAAACTGCACAGGGTCCTAATATGTATATATATTAGGACAGCATGATGGAATATTTTGTTCTCTGCAGAGGACATTATATTTAACCTAAATAACTGCAGCCTTTGCGATTTTCTTATTGTAACAATTCACGTTTGCGATTTCGATTTGATTTCAATTCATTGTTCAGCCCTAGTAAATAGAGAGAGTGTGGTTGGTATTCTGGTTAGTTTGGACAGATTTTAAGCTGTTAGTGTATGCACACCAACAAATATAGACTTTACACACAGTACAATCCAATCATCTTTTCACAAATGCTTAGCAGCTCTCCGACTGTGCAATTAAGTGCACCATGTCCGGACATTCCTGACTGTGTCCACAAAGTCATGGCTAGGACACACTAAGGTTTGAACAGAAAAGTTGACCCTTTGCCAGGCTATACAGCAGGTATCTGGAACACACTGCTGTCAAATCTTAATAAAGTGTGCAAGGCTTAAGGTGGAGTAAGTAATTCACATTTGAAGTTATGCCAACACCACTCCTTCATAAACTCTCATGACCCTCTTGCTGTCCTTTGTATAATCAATAAGTGCACCTGTGTAGCATACAGTACACTCACAAACACAAAAACAGCTTTTCAAAGACAAAACTTGGGCTGACTAGAAAAGCTTGGATGGTTAACAAGGACTTAGTTAATGTCGGACTCTGTACAAAGAGCTAAATGCAATATTAGCAAATAGCATATGTGTGATTTAAAAGGACAACATAAACTGGCAGAAATGTGCAGGGAAAACAGTAGGAGAGGGGGAGTTGTTGAAATAGAGAAGCACAGAGAACAGGGCTGTCAGGTGCTTCTGCTGGCAACACGTGTAGAGACACTCAAATGGACAGCAACAGCAGTTGTTGTGGGAGGCAAGCAACTATTTAATTCGTAATTTCCTCTGTATCATCTTCAACTTTAATACACCAGAGATTTGAGCTAATCCCACTTTCACAATTTAACTGCAGTTTCATTGCTCCAAAAGCCAGCTTTTACAGCTGTTGATAGAAAATCTGGCACTGTTTTTACATTTTACATTCAAAGAGACAGCAAGTACACAGTGAGTAAGCAAGCAAGCTTTTTAACCTGCAAAAATAATGCTATGCATTTGGAACATAAAAATCAAGAGTCGAATTTCTTTCTTACTTGAAAATGTAGAAGTGTTCCTTATCCTGTTGCTTTTTGCACAATAAAGCTACACTCCAATGGGCATAAAGATGACAAATATAAACAGATTAATGCTATTAATTTTAGTGAAGATTTGCTTTATTGTTGAACTGACAGGGTTTAACCTGTAAACGGGCTCTTACAATTAAAACATTGCTAATGAAAGAATAATCTTTCTAAATCACTATGATAATCATCAGAGGTAAGATAAAAGATCCAAGATGCTGACCAAAATTTTACTTTTTTTATTCCAATCCTGGACCACTAATTATTTCTCTCTGTTGTGTCTTTGACCTAGACACAACTACAAGAGACTACTACAAAAGTTACCCCATGCTGGACTACACCCACCGCCAATCCCCGCCCACTTTCCAGCCAATCAACTTCCACCCCAAGGACAAGCCCTTCCTGCCACCCCCAGACATCCATGCCCCTCTGGCCATCACCATCAATGCTTCCCAGATCCCCAAGCCCAAAATCTCCAAGACCAACACCCACCCGCTCACCTCCAGCTCGGCCTTCAAAGCCTGGGACCCCAGTAAGAGTCACATCCAGCACACCCACATGGGCCTACAGGGAGCACTCCACCACCCCATCCCCCAGCAGCATCAAGCCCTGCACCAACAGAACAGCCGCCGTCAGATTTACTCCAACAAGAGGCAGTTCAGCATCGAAACCCTACCAGAGCTCTTCTCACAACCGCTGGGGTACGGCCACTCGCCCCACATGCACCCCAAGCACAAAGGACTGCCCACCAACAGCAAGACTGAGGTCACTGTGTAAAGGGACAAATCTCTTTTATATCCAGAGTGGCAGCAAATATCATCATTTTCTCATTGTATTGACATGAGTGAGGTGTGTTTTAAAGCTCTGGATGGAGTCAGGAGTCAGAAGCTGGATAACTCTTTGAACCAGAAGGCTATGCTAAATAATTGAGTGGCCACTCAGTGTGACACTGCTCTCTCCTTCTCACACCTCAATGACAATCTGTAGCACCACTATTTACCCAGCAAAGGCCCTGGTGCAGCACATGAGCACAGATGCCACATCCAGATTGTGGGAGGAGGTGGTGCTTTGAGACAGTGCCATTGTGTAGTCAGCTCCCACTGGCCCCGGGCACTCCGGGGAGTGAGATATCATACTGGCACTTTGGAACACACTGGAGGGCGGGTTCACCTCATTCCAGGGCCCAAAGAGGATCTAACAAAGTACACACACACTATAACTACAAGGCTCTATGGGTTTGTAGTGACCAAACACATCTCTATACACAAAACAATCTTTGTACATCAGAAATGGTGGCATTTCTACTTGTATATTGCTCATTTAAAGTTTGTAGCATACATATGCATATTTACTGACAATACCATGTCTATAAGGCAAATTCATACATTTTGCAGTCATCAGTACAGTTCAGTACTTTTCCCTGCACAAGATTTGTATACAATCAAAATCCAGACAAAATGACAGGAATAAAGGTAGGTGTGAAGGATGTGCATGCAGAACACTTTATTAAAGCCCAGCCCAATAAACAACCAAAAGTTTCAGGTGTACAAACAAGTGTTTTTTCACTGGTGATGTTTCTGTCTCTCCAAGGGCTGTTGTTACTCAAAAGACTGACAGAAACATTTAAAGTATACCAGATATTAAGTGTCAAGTTATAGAAATGATAAACATACTGTGCTTTTTAAATTTTAAACTAAACCTCTAAACAATTAAGCAGTGCATGATGGCATAGTACATTGAGTCAAAAAAAAAGTAGTGATTCAATGCTAATGCCACTTGAAAGCCTAAAAAAGCCTTCCATCATTTTACTTGTGTTATTGGAGACAACCAAATGCCAGCAGCAAACAATTCCAACTTTTTCTTTAGTTCATGTAAAGTCTTGACCCAATATAATATGATCATAATAACTTAAAATAATTGTGACACTGTTTTTTCAGTAGTGCATGGGCTGTTTCACCTTCACTTGAGCATTACAGTGGTTTAAAGCCAGGCTTAGTCCCTGATTAAACTCACCTTCATTTGTTTCAATGCACACAGCCGCTCTGCCGCAGCGCATATGCTTGGTAAATGCTAAAGGACAGCAGACAGGTGGTGGGAGCTAATCATACAGCAGCGTTTACCACAAGCACGCACCATTTAGCACTTTCCTCTCTATTTACCTCATACTTCCTCCTCCACAATGTCCAGCCTCATTCCCTCAGTATGTGTCAATAACAGTTTAAGTATTGTGTACTAGCCACTTCTTCTACTTAATCTTAGAGATGTTTTCTCCTGCATAAGAAGCAGTGCCAGTGTACACACCAGACTGACTCCCTGGTGAACTATTAGAACTCACAAACACTCTCAAAGAATGCTTCCAATCACACAACACACAGGCTTGTGAATGGCCAGATGCTTCACAATATATTATTCACATCGAGAGATTTACTTCCTCCATCTGCCTCTTTCAAATGAGTCCAGTCAGTTTGCTATAGCAGAGATTCACACTATACATTTGGAGCAGAAATGTCAAATGGCTGATTTTAGCATCTCAGTGCTATAGAGCTGAGAATGTCCACAAGCAACAATGTAATAATTTAATGAAAGGAAGAAAATACTTGTTTGCTACTATAACTTGTCTGCCTTACCTTTCTCAATTATGAAAGAGCTCTAAGGCAAGCTTTTGAAGTTGCACTTGAGAGGCATGGCACAGAGAGAAAAGGCATCATGTACTCCTAGAATACATTTGTGCTTTCAATCCATCAATGTGTATTACACTGCATGTTTGAGAAACTAATCTGACCTCTTAAAAAGCCCTCTGACAATATTCTGCAGCTGAAATAAAAAAAAGACAGGGACTAAACAAGCAATATGCAACTGAAAAGCAATAAGCCCAGGCATCCACATTAGATATGTGCAATTCTGGCAATCCAAGTCTGAAGTCTTGGAAGGCTGTGTAATACTGGCTATTTATACAGATTAAAGCAGAATATAAGTGACTGGAAATGATACTGTAAGAAAAATCTAAAGGTTAGCCAAAGCATTTTTCTGATACCATCCCAATAGCTCCCTCTAGAGTAGGGACATCTAACATCGATGGTACATTGTCAGATTGCTGTTGTTGGGTCTCAGAAAATGTTGATCATTTCACTTCTCTCGTTCACTCTGGTTTTGTGCAAACAACTCTAAACTCATAATAAAGTGTCAAAACTGGCTTTGGGACAATAGAGAAGACAACAATTAGACTGACAACAACAAGCCCTTAAGGACAAACACAGCCTGGAGACAGGCTACAAGCAAAATGAAAGCAGCTATCAATATTTCTTAGTGATGCAGTTCTCAGAGATTAGACATTTACTTTCTTCCCACTGATATGATTGATATGCATCAATTATGCTGTCAGTGTTTAGGATTAATTTCCCTTGGGTTAAAAATGCTGGATGCAGAACATACATTTTATTTTGTGCCGTATAAACCTTTAGGACTCCCTTCAGGCAAGTGAAGGCCTAAGACAGTTACATAGTTGAAATAGCCCCAGCTCTCAACTATATTGAACTATGTGTCTGTGAAGGTTCTCAATTATCCAGGTCATCATATACAGTAATAAAAAGGTTTAAACAGGGCATCTGGACATGGTTGTTCTTTAGAAGACATTTTGTCCCTCACCCAAGGGACGTGGGCAATTCCTAAATCACAGATGCATATACAGAGAGGTCTGCCAATAATAATATCTACCACTAAATGTCTACATGTATTTGTGGTATCACAGCGGACCAAAAGACTTGATTCAGGACAAACTTAGACCCACATCCAGAACAGTGAGAGCATGAGTCTGTTTTGGATCATCAATATCTTCTCATCAATTACAGACTTTGGCGTCACTTGCTCCTAACAGAGCAAACTGACTGTTGTTTGTAAGACTTCCTCTATATAAAACAGTGCAAGTATGCTATCAGGTATTCTGAATGCGACCCGATAGACATACTTGGGCTCCATGATCCCTAGCAATATAGATTCCTGTGTAATGTTCAATTGTTTTGTCTGTTTTTGTACTGTGTTTTTCAAAGATTGTGCACTTGTAAAAAATAAAGTTTATCTGACCAATGGAACATTTAAAGTGCTTCCAGATTTTAGAGTCATGGCCCAATTTTAAATGACAAGATATGTTTGAGCTTGTGATCCTAAGTTATGTTGTATGGTATACATGCACTCATGTATTAATGTTCAAATATTGCATTGTAACAAAGTGCTTTGCCAACACACTAGCTGAGAGATGAATGGAAGGTTTGGTTTTCTATGTACAGCTTTTGCATCTGCAAAAAATGACAAAAAAATCATGTGTTGTTCATGATAATTTGTTATTGGTGGCAATAGGCTGCCTTGGATTGCTATGTACTACTTGTGTATATATGTATGCTGTACCACTTGTCTGCTGTGAACTTTGTTGATTACTCAGCTTAAATAAGGGCTTTTTATAGAGCAGACTGGGCAATCTAACGTCAATCTCTGTAAACTCCACACAAATTTCTCCAGAGGTTTTTTAAGGGTTGAAGGGATATAAACTGAATTTTCATGCATACAAAATGATAAATAAATAAAATGTTTTGACTGACTGACTGTCTGCTGGTACTCCGCCCTTCAATGAAAAATGTGTGGGTTTGAACTTAGTACATTTTGAGAAACTTTATTCATGGTTATTGCAAACCTCGCTTTACTGTCTGACATTTCTGTGTAGCCTCCTAATTTGTTCTGACATTATCTGGAACTGTCTGAATGTGTGTCCTGTGGGTTATGAGCTGGCGCTGTGTGTTTTAGAGCACTTGAGTGTGTGATGTCATGCTGCAGCAGCACATAAAACTTTGTGCATTGCCTGTATGCAGCAGTGTGTCACCAGATCACGGCTTTGTGCTTAGACACACGTGCAGATTCAGGAAATAAAAGGTGATTGCTGGTGTTGTTTACACCATCTCTTCACTGAAACTAAGCCAAATAGACATAAAAAAAAGTCAACTCTCTTCACATTCAGTCATGGTTTCACTTGCTTTGCTTTTTAAGGGAACAACTACATAATGCACACTCTTATCAGCAACAGACCAAAAAAGATTCCTTTTTCCACATGAGTCACATGTGACAAGAAAGAGAAAGTGGTTTAAAATAAATGTAAGAATGTGGTCGTTTGAGGCATACCGGTGGGCACTATCTCCAGCTGTCACAGATGTCGCAGTTCATTTGTGTGACTCAAGGCTCTGGACCCAATCCATCACAAAGAGCAAAGAGCCAAATGCCACAAAGCATTATATATTTCTCCCTTTTTTCTCTTCTGTCCTTCAGTCCACAGCACATAACCTAACAGTCATCCTTATACATCCTTTTGGTATTGCCTCTTTATGCAGCGAGACCCTAATACAATAAATAATGATGTTAAAGTGTGAGGTAAGAATACTCCTTTAAAAAGAAAACAATTCCATAAGTGCTGCCATAGATAATCATGCCTAACTTCTGCGTTACTCTCTGTAAAAATATTTAGCATTAGTTTGGCTAAATACTTGAAAAAAAAGTGGAATAAAAACTAATGTCTGCCAGTACAAGGGGTCGGTTGTGCTAAGGTTCTGTAAAACAAAGGGAGCCAAGTGAAGCCAGAAAGCAGATATCAGATAAGTCCTAGAAGATTTTGATCACTTGACAGTAATACTGTGGGCCTGCTTTACAAGATGTGGCGAATACTGGTGTGACGGACCAATTCAAACTCAACTGAATCACCATTTTTGATGATGATGAACATGTTTATTACCAAGAGCAGCACAAATGAGAGAAAGAGAAAACCATGCAGACAAAAGCAATGGTGCAGGGTTTCTGCAGACAACGGTCAGCTAATTTATATTCTTCCCAATGTGAATTGAGGCACCACTGACATTTTAGCTGCCTACCACTGAATCCAGCCAAAGAATGTTTTTATACACACCTGCCAGGAACAGATAAGGCAGGGGCAGCTACAAAGCTTCTTGGTGCCAAGATAATGACCAGACAGTGATTTAAATGAAATCTAGTTTAACAACACCAAAATACAGCTAAATGAAGATGATGATTATCTCTCATTAGATGATATATTCTTGTAATGATAAAAACACATCTGATCCCACACTGAGAAGAACGCAAGGACAAAGGGGATGTGAGAAAAAAGGAGATGGCATTTCCATCTGAGCAGGAAGGAAGAATATGAAAAAATACCACTTTGTAACATAAGCCGTGGTGAGAAAAAAGCTTGTCTGGAGAGCAGAGAAGAAAGGGAAGCTTGGAGCCGACTGCTGTAGGAGAGACAAACGAGCAGAGGCAGCAGCAGCAGGGAGAGTCAGGAGAGTGGAGGTTAATCCAGCTAATGCTGTGGATGAATGGACAGAGCACCACTGAAACCAGGCCATGGTGGGCTCAGGAACTGCTGAGCACAACATTTGACTGAGACTTTTTCTTCTTTTTGGACAAGCCTCTGATCTACGTCACCTAATTTTTTTTTTTTTACAATTACGTTTATGTTTGTTTGTTGGCAGCTCCTCTCTTTTTCTTGTGTTGTTGGTTACTTCTCTATAGATCAATATTCGACTATTTTTTCATGCATTTATCACAAGCACACCAATTTGTGACTAATATGGTTGTAGTTATAGTATACAGACAACCTAGTGGTGTAGTAATTTAACTACAGTGGCAAGAAAAAGTATGTACCCCCTTAGCATTTTTCCTTTATTGTCGCCTTACAACCTGCAATTTAAATGGATCATTGAGAGGTTCATGTCATTTTACATCACATGACAACAACTATGAAAATGCAAGGAAATAATGTATTGTGAAGCAAATTAGAAATAGACAGAAAAACAGAAAACTTGCACATACAAAAGTATGTACCCCCTGAAGTTAGTCCTCTGTAGAACCACCTTCTGAAAAAACCTTCAGCTCCAACTTTTCTAGGATAAGTGTTTATGTGATCATTCTTCATCTAAAAACTGCTCAAGCGCCTTCAGGTTGGATGCATTGTACAGCACGGTTTCTCGTTTTCTTCAAAAAATGTCCTGTGTTTAGCTAAATCCTTCATTCCTTCAGTTCTGAGCAGTTTCCCAGTCCCTACCAATGACAAATATCCACACAGCAGTGTTGTGTTTTGTTGCATAATGACAGTTAAATTGCAGTCAGGCCAACTTTATCTAACTATTTCTCTGACTACTGAGGGTGAGTAACACTCATTTAGGGGCCTCTTTAAAAAGTGGGTACATTCTTTTGCACACTCAAGTTTTCTGTTTTTCTGTCATATTTCTAATTTGCTTCACAATATTTTTTTTACATTTTCATAGTTGTCATGTGATGTAAAGTGATTGACATGAACCTCTCAATGATCCATTTAAATTCCAGGTTGTAAGGCAACAATAACACGCGCGCACACACACACACACACACACACACTGAATTGCAGCTCAAAGAGTTTGTTTTTTCTCATGTCCCTCTGCTCAGATCACAAACATGAATTTGGACCTAAAAAGGCCACAGACAGACCATCATTCTGATCAGCAGCTGCCACACACAATCAGGACACATCACTAAACTCAGTGCACATTTGTGTCAAACTAACCAATTACATCAGACTGGAATATTCAGATTGCTATGTAAAGGCCCAAAGGAGTTAGTGGGGCTCATGAGAAGTAGAGGGTTATGATATAAAGCAGGGCGCAGGCAGGGCAGTACATCATACGTGAAAAGATGAAGAATTCGTGAAAAAGGGGAAGCTTAGGTGAAAGATGGAGAGTGAAAAGAAGTGAGAGTTCCAGAGAGATTATGGTGCTATTAGATGGATGTCCCCCATCAATCTGCTCCGTCCATTGCTTCATAAACTCAATTAAAGTGCAAGCCTCCTGAGGAAGAGCTCTCTCCTTCTCCATCTATCTATCTAAATCTCACGGTGTGCCGTTCCTCTAATCTGACCGCAAATCTCCTGCTTTGAGCCAATAATGCTGTGCACTTCTCTACAGCCTGCACCAATAGAAATTAAACAGATGGTCAGACACTTGCCACTTGCCACTGGAGGTATTTACTATAGCTTAAGGTGGAATACACAATTCACCTCTTAATACAATATTACACAATTTATATTTTAACCCATAAAAGCTGTCATTGGAGTATATATTAAAGTACTATATGCACATGCCTTTACATAACAAGCTCAAGAGAATGTAAAGAAACAGATAACTAGATAAAAAGCTAAATCAATACACCTACTTTAAAGGGGGAGCTACTGGAGAAGGGGAGTGGGTGTAAACGGCACATAAAAATGATGAATAAACAGTCTGTGACCGTCTCCACACTATTAATTAAACTTAAGGTCAATTTATGGCCATTCTCACCTCTATTTTTACTTCAAATGGATCTGTGTGCATGTACAATGGGGCTTTTTAGTGTAAACATGTAAACAAGGATCTCTTGGACTGAATGTGCACTCTATGCATGTTCCTGGCAATGTCGATTTTAATCAAGCAAAGTATTGTACCTTGCTGCAGGTTTCTTATGAGGCACCAGATGATGTCAGAGGCAACATGATTTTTGACCGTGTCTATTGTCAGTTTCATAAAAAGAAAAAGAGAAAGAAAAGTTTAAAAGTTTTAAAAGTAAATGTATTATTTTAAACTTTTCTTTACACTGCTGTATGATCATATTATGTTCACTGTGTAGCTAACAGTGAAGCTAAAGTAAAGTGATTGAAAAAAAGAATAATTAATGGAACTAATTGAAAACAGCTGTGGGTATAGGTAATTAGATCTACATTGACATTGGCTGACTGGGTCTAAACTGTAACCAATCAGATTAAACGGTTCGTGTGTTAGTTATAGAGTATAGCCAAGAATATCTTCTTTTGGAATGTAGGCTTATGTTTTGTTTTTTTTCTGTTTTGTTGCTCAATAGATTAATGTAGGCTATTCTTTAACAATACTGAACTGTGAATTTGTAGGCCTTTTTCTTTTTAGCACTTTCTGTTTAGGCCTATTCACCAAATGAGTATGAAAACTGCACTTCAGAAATCCACTTCTTGTGTTTAACTGAAGCTGCAGACTACTACAAAATTGCAGCCATTGCACTCCATCCTCTGTATTTCTTCTACACACTTTCAATTCAAAGTATCTTCTTACATTTAACGCTACGTCAGATTAGATTTACATTTAGATTTACAAAGCACCTTTGTTCTGATTCCCCATGCAGATCCCTCCTTTTAATCAACCACACTTGGCAATACATCTGCCATGTGTGAGGGGCTGAATTAATTTATTACTCCAAGCTTATTTCACTTAGTCGGCTCACCTCTCCCTCTGTGCTGCAAGTTTCGATCCTGTTCGCTTTAGGTTTAAAGCAGTTCAATCCAGCTGTCTTTGTGATTTGCTGAAAGAGAAACAGAATGCCAAGACGTTCGATCACATTATCAGCTTTGTTTAGAGACAGCATTCATTCCTACAGCTGTGTTAGGATTCAGGAGGCTGCTTTTATTTTATTGAAAGCGTAATATGGCACCAAATCAGCACCACAATTTACTAAGACATTACACAAGGCCTGTACAAGTTCTGAAATCAGAGTTTGACTAATGCAATTAGCCTTTCAGTCTGTTAACAAGATAGATAATGGTCAGATTTTGATTCCCAATAAAGCTCAGTAATGGGTCAAGGCAGATACTGTTTATTGGATTCATTGTTTAGCATACATTGCAAGTTTGGCCCAAAAATACTAACTCCAAGCACAAGAAAGGATCTATAGATAGAAATTAAAATTACAAATATACAATTTTAACAGAGAAATATCATTCATACTTTCTGTCCTTGTTAGCACTATATTCCAATCTGTGAATTTGTACCTCTTGTTTTCTGTCCATTCTTAGATCCTGACCCCTCTCTTGTGTGGGTGGGTTAGTATCTGTTTTTTCCAGGTCAGGTTGGCTGCTGCTCTCATCTTAGCTTGGCGCCAATTAAAAGAAGAACACTTGACAGCAACAGAATACAAAGTCAGGGATGTTGCAGTTATCTATTTCCCAGCCAACCACTTCACCATTTTGTCTTCCTGTGATAACATTCATCTTTCACAGTCTAAGCTAGAGAAAATGTCTAATTGTTACAGCAACCTGAAAAAGAGTATTTTTTCTATTTTTAGAGTTTTTCTATTTTTATAAGTTATAGTTGTAGCTCGGCCATATTCAGTGCAATAAGATGCTTAGCAATACATAAAACATACATCATCTCCACCACAACTTCAAATACCTCCTACTAGCAGTGTTTATGAATATATAATAACTCCCCTTAGGTCTGAATCTTTGTCTCTATCTAATTCTGTTTGTGTCCTCTTCCTTTTGTCTTTTGACTCAGCTCACAGTATTTTTTCCTGTGTGCCTCTGTATCATTTGCTCACTGCTCTGTCTCTCAGTTTGCTTGAGGCTAAACTAGTTTCAGCTCATCTGTGAAGTCACAGGGCCTGGCTTACTGTTGCAGGCTGTACCTTACAAAACACTTCTCTGCACAGCCAAACTGTGCATTTTGTGTATGAGGGCAGGCAGTCATATAGCTAGGCATGTGTGTAAGCAAGGGCTGGTACTCCAGGTCAGTGCATGGTTCTCAGTTGATGTGATTGTGGGATACAATTTAATCCATGATTGTTTTACTCTTTCCAGGATCAGGGGGTCAAGATCTACTAGCAGTTTGTTAGATGGCCATGCCAAGGATCACGTGACAAATCCAAAATGATATTGTACTGTACCACTGGTCATCTGTTAGCCTATTTGCTGACCCTAACCATTGCAACTTGCACACAGTGAGCTCTGTTTTGTGATAACTACAATATTTAAAGAAGCAAGAAAATACATAATGCATAAGTGTATTTGTGTTATCTCCAAAGCTATAGAAACCTTGGTTGCTTCATATTTTTCCACTGCATGTTCTATAATTAAATTCACCACCTCAGTGTCACTGTCCATGGTGCTGGCCTGGGGAAAACCTGTCAGCCAAAGCGCTGCTATATGTCACGCCCCTGTCTATCTAATGGTCAGACTCCAGAAGGCTTTACTGCCCATCTGCCATGCAAAATACTGTATTAACACTGACCTTTAGAGTTAAGGTATGATAAATAATAATAAAAGTAAATGTAGGATAAGTGCCTGTGCCATTTTACAAGCATCAGCTGCCTTTTAATAGGACTAATTGTATCTAATCATTCTAAAGGAATTAACCACCCCTTTACTATAGTCCATGCTATCAACAGAGATTTTATGGAGTAAGACAAAAGCAATGCTATTGTAATTATCTTTATAGTATAGCCACATATTATATTTTAATAGCTGCAATCAAATAGATGTACACATAATTTTGTGTTGTATTGTACAGGTACTGAGCCTACTACCTGAAATGGACTGTTTTTGTAGCTATCTGGGACCGGGACAAACACAATAGACAGTGCCACTGCCTGTGCTCAGTCTATTATTGGTCCTTATTGTAAAGTTGTCCCAGAGGAGATCCTGGTGTGCAGTGCAGAGATTTTGCCTTCACAAGACGAGCCAGTTGGCGGGAGCTCCTATCTTTCTCTTAAAAAGCCCAGGACCAAGCTCTCTTCCAATGACACATTATCTCCATAATTTAGCAGAGTCTGAAAAAACAATATTGTGTGCTCTGAACCAAATATAAGAGAACAGCAAAAGGTGCAATGATGTTAACTCTTAACACTTACCAGCCTTTTTATTTATCTCATTTATTCAACTGATGGTTAACACAAATTGAATATCAATAACATGGCAGTAACTCAATATTTTTAGGCATGCATTCATGTTCAAGACCTGCTGAAGTTCAAATCAGGCATGAAGAAGAAATGTAATGACTATAAACGTGGCCTGGTTATTGGTAATGGGGGGTCTGAATTTTTCAAAAACTGCTGACTGAGATTTTACTCTCAGGTGTACATAGAATAACCAGAAAAGAGGGAAAAATAAACGAGCACCAGTGGACAGTGTGGGCAAAAACTGCCTCGTCAGTGCTAGAGGTCAAAAACAAATGGGCAGACTAGTTTGATATAATATAATAATTTGATGTGATATTAATAAATATGCAAGATGTATGGATTGTATTTTAAGATATATTTTCCATTTGTTCTTGTTCTTTTCCACTTGTTTTTAATTACTGTGCACTTTAGAACACATAGAGATGATCCCAGCCTCCAAGTGTAAAAATATGTTATGTGAATGTAGATGAGTTGCATTTTATGGCAAGATTGTACACTTTTCCTCATTACATTCAGCAGCATGTGTCTTAATAACACTCCAATATTAAAACACAAAGATATACCCATTGAAGGCACACTCTAGGAGAATTTAAAGTAGGCGTGAAGGATTCAGGCAGTGCGGTTTCAGTGGATTAATTTTGTTCCCTGTTTAATGTAAGGTGGTGCTATTTTTTGTGCTTTGGTACTTTGAATGATAATGAATATTTCATGTCACTTTTGTTGTGTGACCATGACTGCTTCTGTTCTAATAAAACAAAAACACTGCATATTGAAGACAAACATGACAGTGCAGGCAGTAACATTGTGCCATTGTTACTTTTAGCTTGTATTCATTTATTTAGGCACATGATTTAAAGAGGATAAGTTATGTATTATTCCTGTATGCAATTACAACACTTAGCTAGACAGCCTCAATGCAAGAAGGATGTGTCATAGCAACTTTCTCACTAACCCTACCAATAACTTAAGCATAGTAAAATGGTGTCTTTTCCGCTCTTAATATGATGCAGGTAGCTTGGAATTAAATATTCAAATACAAATTTATAAGAGAAAAACAAAACCAGCACAAAAAGGTTTTATTAAAGGTTTCAGCACAGTTGAGAAGCCTTTGCAGACAGAGTGAACTACATAATATGCCAATTGTTATATATACTATGCATTGTTTTAATCAGTGTATGTGTATAGGATGAGAAATTTGATTACATATCTCCTAAGGAATAAAGAAAGTCCCTTTTATCAGCCCCCTTTCCTTCATGGGTTGCCACATCAAATCATTTCATTTGCAGAGTTATGTTTTTATCCCATGATGCCCTAACCTCTATTTATTATTGAGACCAGCACAAAGAGTACACTGGTTTGTGACCCCTTGTGACTGGAGCTGGTATCTCATGGGAAGCACAGAAGCAGCAAGAAATAATAGTTCTGAGGGGGCGCTTACTGGGTCCATTGCTTAAATGCTAACTCCTGCTGTGGCCATCCTGCTGTTTTGTTTTGTTGTTGTTGTTTTTTTAAGAAAAGTTGGGCTCCCACTTCATTCTATACAATTAAAAGCTTGGTGTCCAGGTGTATTTCATAGGTCACTCCTTATTACAGTGAGCTGCCACAATCCTGATGTTACACTTTCTTCCTGTACTGATACAAAACTGGTTTGAAAAAGGGGACTGGACTTGTTCTTTTGCTCTATATTGGATAGGACCACAGATCGATTAGGCTGTGGAAATTTGTGTGCACAGACATTGTGGAAGTAAACTCTGAATAGAAAAACAAAAGCAATTTCCTGGACTGCAATTGCTTCAGATTGTACCTGTACAAACCGAGAGAGCCAAAAGTCCTGTAATTAGTGTTGGTGGATTGTGGTAAAATTGAAAAGCTTGCTTAACAGTGCAGGTAGTACAAATACAGTTCAAAAGACACAACAGCACAATGTCCAGATGGGCGACCCAAGGGCATTCTGGGAAAAGGCTGGGCATGGTGACCAGTGTAACAGAAGGTCTAAAGCACCAGTCATGTGTCTCTGAGTATTTATTCATCTATGGATTTATGCGCGGACATGGCAGTTAGTGGGGCCTTAGCTCCCCATAGACAAGCAGCACAAAATGGTGACCTGGCCAGCTGCTCACTGCAATGACCGTGGAGCAGGTCAGAGTGGGAGCAAAGATAAAGCATGTGGTGAAAGATTTTAAGAAAGGCACAGTCAAAAAAGTTCCGTCAACTGTATGGTAATTATATGCTTTGCAAATAAAATGAAAAAGCTCATTACTATACTTTATGTTGCATTCTAGCCTGCACAGCCAGACCTATTCATATTTTTAGCAAAGTGACACTTCATGTTTTTATCCACTGAGATTGAGCTCACTTTTTCAGATTAATACACATTCAAGGGTAGTGTAATCTGTGTCCATTTGTTCCACCCCAGTCCAACCCAACTCATCAGGGACAAGACTAATCCTTTGTATAAGAAGAAAAAAAACTTAACATGGCTGGCCAGGTTACTAACATAAAGAAGTAATTGTAATTATAATTTAGATTAATTAGATCATGGCTTTATCTGTGATATTTGGTGGAGAAAATGCACAACCATACAATTTTACAATAACATCAACAGCAATGGTAGCCCTGCAGGGACATGCTTCTGTCTATGAACATACAGTGACAATAGATCTGCTGTTCACTTTTACATGTAAACAAACAAAATCAACTAAGTTTATGAATATTCCTAACCTCTTGAAAAATGGGTGTGCTTCTCCTTGAGCAGTGGTCAGTTTGTCCTCTTTAGGCTGTTGCAGGTAGGGTCATCTGCTGCAAGTGTACAATAGTGTGAGATCCTTTTCTAAAATACCACAGATATCTGCAGCATTAACCAATATTTAATCACAAAAATAAAAGCTAAGCCAAAATCATTTTCTCCACATTGCTCTGCTGTGTCCCCAAAAGTTACCCTCAGCGAAGAACTTTGAAATGACCGCAATGTCTGGACCCATTACAACTGCAGAACAAAATGTATGATGGAAAATGATAGAGGTTGAGGAACAAGGTCACGGAAGTCCAAAGAGGAGGCGAAGATAAAAATGAGAGAAGGCCTGCAAAGCGGAGGAGACGCAGTCAAGCAAAAACCCATGGAGTAATTAAGGAGTGAATCAGGAAGAAGGGAGAAAAAGAAGACCCACAAGAGGGACAGACACAGAAGATACAAATCTGGAGGGAAAGAGGACACAGTGACATATACAGCATACTGTAATTTTTGTTTGTTTTGTTTTTACAGGACACATTTTGATGAAAATAATGCCAGCAATGGGCCAGGGAAGCCCAAAAAATTGATTGGATGGAAAATTGGATGGATTGGATTGGATGGAAAATATTTTTTAAAGGATTTTATACCACTGCAAGATAGGGCCAAAGATACTAACTCCAAGAGAAAAAAGTCAGTGATCAAATTATTCATAGTAGACGATTCTGTACCATTGTAGTATATAAGGACCCTTTGGCTGAATGGTTAGAGTATTTGCACCAGAACTATAAGATCCCCGCTTTGTGTCCTAGTGTGGGCACTGTATCTTTAACATTGAGAGATAGGGCTAATGCATTGGTGGAGGTCTATGCTTCTAGTTTTTCTCAAATTCACTGCTGCAAAAAATGTAGTGTAATTTGCAGTGGCTTCTATAAAAGATGTAAAATAGTTTTGTTGACGCCATATGTCAAGATAACTTTAAATCTGTGATGTGTTTTTGCTTGTTTGTGGGTTCTTGCACATTGCCTTTTTTTAAATACTTTTTCGGCCTTTTTTTTTCCAGCTTTGTTTGTGAGGACAGCTGAGTAATGTTTGGAAATCATGGGAGAAAAAGCAGAGAGAGGCAAATGGCAAATTGTTGGAGTCCAGACTTGAACCCACGACATTGGGGCAAATCTGTGGATGCCTTGTGTATGCACCGCTGCCCTACATACTGAGCAATACCAGGGAGCACAATTTGGCTTTCTAATATGTTTTACAATTATACCCCATCACCAAATAAAGTTTAACTTCTGCCACTGTTTTAGAAAATTACTGAGGTCCAGACGAAGGTGACTAGTGCCATAAATAGCCAAGAATTATAATCATTTATGTACTCAGCCATAAACTAAGTCACATTTTGGTAACTCAAGGTGTAATATGACAATGAACTGGAGCAACTACGGACCTGAGGCAGGTACACCCTGCAGAATGGCCAGGAGGCTGTAGAGCTGACATTTAGAGACATTACACTGATAACCTCATTCATGCAATATGTATTTGATATGAGTGTAGCTACTAACTAAATACTTTGTCACAGTGCTTGCATTACATATTTTCTTGAACATAGCAGGATAACCTTCAAGTGTTACAGTGCACTTCAGTAATGCATCTGCTTGCTAAATGAAACATTAGGCTGCAGGGCTTCAGCTTCACTTACCTGTTAAAAGCATTGTCTCACCTTGTGGCATATTGCTAGATGCTGCAATGTAGTGTTCTAAGGGAAGCAACATACAGTATTAGCTATAGAGGACAACAGGTTTGACATGTTTTTTTTTTTTTATATTTATGTAACCTCAAGAGGAGAAGATTTGATGACTCAGCAAAATCAGAGCCTATAGGAGCTACTGAGTCACCTCTATGTGGGACACAAGGGTTGGCCACCACAGCAGGAGGGTCAGGGTGACTCAGGAGGGGATAACACGGAGGTACTGCCATCCCAACTGTGGTCCTGCCTAATGGGATCATTTAAGTGAAGAAAAAGGTTAACGGTTGTCAAATGGCATATTATTCTTTTTGTAACTAAGCTGATTCAGCGATTTGCAGGTGGTAGGGCAAGAACCAACTGTGTGCATTTATTCTGTGCAATGACTCCTGATGAGAAGGCCAAGGAGCAAGTCTGCTATCTGTAGCTTCACTGACATCTGTAGCTAAATGACTTTTAAAAATTATTTTAAAAGTTAATACAAAAAATACAGTAAAAGGTCAGATAGTGTTGCTTTCAGGGTGTCCTATTACAGCCTACTTTTGCATCCTGCACATCCCGCCTCTTATTCCATTATTTTTTTCACATACTGAAAAATTTAAGCGGAGGAGGGCCACTCACTAGAGATTACACATTTTGCCTCCCCATTTGGCTGCTCCCTTTCTTTCAGGGGTCTCCACACTGAATCATTCACATGGGAACTTATGCAAAGGAATTACTCTGGATGCCCTTCCATAACCAAAAATATCCAGGCTTGAGACTGGCACATAGAATGGATGAATTAATTTATTTTTTGGCCCCACCAACCAATTTTCATTTTCTTCCTTAATGCCATGTCACCTCATTCTGTTTGCTATAGGTCTAGAAACTCCATGCATCAGTGCTGTGTGAATGAATAATAACTGAGACCTGACTACATGCAGGAATCACCATGGCTCCAGTGCCCCTATGAAGCAGCTGCAGAGATGGCTTATAGGAAAATTGGTGCAGTACATATTGTTGGAATACAGAGTCACTTTTGACATAAAGACTTACGTGGAGTCATACTAAGCTTTTTAGTTTGCAGTAAATAGTACTACCAGTGGCAAGGAAGGAAGCTGGGGGACAGTTAAAAAATGATCAGTGGGTTGCATTTGGTCCCAGGGCCACAGTTTGGACACCCCTGTTCTTCAAATAAACAATAGCAAAATTAAACTTAAACAATGCAGTTATTGCATTTTGTGCTAAATACTGCTCCTTCCTGATAAATTAGGTTATAACAGAGTGTGACGGCAATGTAACATGATGCAAACACGCCAGACCTAAAAACGCCACAAGCCCAAGGGCAACGCAACATTGCCTCTATGTGGACATTCAGAGAACTGCAGGACTGATCAACTTTTAGATTCACTGCTATTTGCGGTACAACTACATATACTGCTACTGCAATGACTATACTATTACTATTGATCTACTAATAATAATACTTCTAATACTATCATTACCACTACAACTATTAGCACTACAGCTACTACAGCCAAAACTAGTACTATCAAAAAATACTTGTACCCATGACAAAAATGCATCTAGTACCTTCCATCTCTACACATAATCTTTTCTATGACATGTTCTGTTCTGATTTTTTTTAATAATTTTAGAGAAAAATGTTTTCTCTCCATCTATTCCAGGTTACTCCGCCTGTCCAAAGATATGCACGTATGGGTAATTTGGTGAATCAAAATGGTTATGAGAGTATGGTCGTCTGCAATTACATGTAACTGGTCTTTGTTCAGGGTGCACTCATCAAATCTCAGGCCCAAAGTATCTGGAAAAGACTCCATCTACCTACAGCCTCCAATAATAATAACAACACCGCATGATAAAAACGACCTTGAATAAAATACCAGCAAACACTTATTTGTTTGCAGTCAGTGGTTTTATATGTAGAGTTACAAATACAAAAACAATTACACAAATACAATATACATAAACCTATCTATCATGGTAAAATTTTCCTAAATAAAGAATAGAAAAGGTCATAGTCATGTTACAGGAAGCAAACAAAGGGTGACTTGTGCAGTAATACATTTCAGTGGTCAGGTTAGCATGTGAACGGCTAAAGGCAAAAACCACAGAAGTCACACAGACCTGAGCTTTGACAATGTACTCGATGCAGTTGAGAAACACTTGCACATTCATTGTTCTTCTATGGAATAATGGTGAGAGATGGTGAGAGGTGTAATTATTGCAGGAGACTGTGGAGAAGAGAATTACTGCTGGTTTTAATCACTCTTTAAGCTCTCTTTGTCTTTGTACAATGTGCTTCAGTAATCCTCCACACTGTTTAAGCTGCAAAGGCTCTTGAGGTTGAGTAGATGGATATATAACATAATCATAATCAGATAAAACAGATTTTTATCCGTGTATTTTAAATGACAAGTCCTTTCTGTATAACTGTGGTAAATGCACTGTGCCTCTTTAGAGAACAGAGTGTCCCCAAAGCCCACTCTTCAATATATAAATACAATTCTAAAAAAAGTTTGGCACATTGTGTAAAATGTAAATAAATAAATAAAGATTTATGACTTGTTTTTTTTGTTGCTGATTGGTAATTCTGCCTAAATACTTCTCAAAAACTACGGCTTTCAAAAATGTGTATTTTAAACTCTGTCATATCACTGACCTCTTGCCAATAAACCTTTTTTTTTTTTTTTAAGCAAAATGTTCCTCCAGCTGTTTCTCAGTACTTCCTATTTATTTGCCCCTGTCATAAAATTTTTTGAATGTGTTGCTGCCATTAAATTCAAAATGTGCTACTAATGTATCTTGTGAATTGGTAAAATGTTTCTCATAGTTTTGCAAATCATTGCGTTCTGTTTTTATTTACATTTTACACAGTGTCCCAACTTCTTTAGAATTGTTTGTGTAAGTAACATTTGTATTGCACTGTAAAAAAATAAGTTAATCAAATGTAAATAATCTACACAGAAGTTAAATATTGAATTGCACTGATAAATAATTAGACTTTAAATTAACTTATAGCTTAATACACTGCACAGATATGCACTATCTCTGTTGGACACCTTGATAAACACAATAGCATTGAAGCCAAGCAAATAAAATGAAGGCATAGAGGTGTTCTGGATGTTAAACAGACTCTGGTGGCTATCGCAAACTGACAAATTAGTACTTTGTTATGCATACAAAGCAATTACTCGGCAATCAATCAGCAGTTTGGCAAATGTTGTTTACAATAATTAAGATGGAAACTGAAATGTTATCCTTGTCCTATTATAAGATCAAACGTTTAACAAATAATAATGACCTGCTATCTGCCATGTGATTGCCTACAAAGCTATAAAAAGTAGCACAGAGGATCTAAACGTAGGACACACCTGGGTACAAAAAAGAATATTGTAAAAGATGTGTGCACAAAACAATAAAGGAAAAATATGAATAACAATGTGATGTTAAAAGAACACCCAATGCAACCACAATGGTCCCACCTTCCATTAATCTTTCAAAATGAATCAAATATATAAAGATTACTTTTACTGTAGTCAGCAACAGATGATTCTCACAAGTCTGGGGTATGGGAATGGAGATAAAGTATTTAATATCAGTAGTAGTAATACTTAAAAGTACTAATAGGAAAGTAGTACTAATTTTATTTTTAGAGGTGTTTGCGCTGCACTTGAAAAGGTTTTATGCACCTAGTATATTAGTTTTAAAATGTAGTCTTAGCACAATGAACATGAGGTATATAAAAGTTCTATAGCTGATTTAAAAAGACAAATTAAAAGTACTTAATACTGAAGTGGTTTGAAGCTAAAATTAGCCAACTATTCAATAGGTTAAGGTAAAGGTTGATAGCGATTAATATTAGTATTATATAGTTTGATGCTGGCTGACTACATTGGAAGTAACCTTGGCTCTTCAGCATTTTTCTTGTTAGACGTTTCTTCCACCATTGATGACGTTGCCTCCTGGAGGGGCAATATGAATGGAATCCAGAATGGGCCGCAGCATCTGGCCAAATGGTCTAAAGAGATATAGGATGATTTATAGTTAAATCTCTCAAATAATACATTAATA
This sequence comes from Bostrychus sinensis, assembly GCA_020698575.1. Lineage (NCBI taxonomy): Eukaryota > Metazoa > Chordata > Actinopteri > Gobiiformes > Eleotridae > Bostrychus > Bostrychus sinensis. The sequence goes on along the minus strand of CM036253.1, from coordinate 24,765,163 downwards.
ATCATTCATATGTCTTTATCCACTTATTCCCGTTAGGTGTCGCAGGAGACTGGACACCCTGGGCAGTGGCCAGTTGGTTGCAGGGCTGACACCGAGACACACACAGACAGACAACCTTTTACTCTCATATTCAGAACGCTCTGCTGCCACGCCCCCATTAATAAAAATGTGTAGAAAATGTTTTGGGTCACAATTGAACCCCCAAACAGTCTGGACTCACGTGGAAAGGACTTCAGATGGAAGGTCAGTGATGTAGGAAGGTATTGTCCTGCCAGTCAGGAACTGGGCCACTTCATTGGTAAACGTGTTGCAGTTGTGCTCAAAAAGACGATATTTGTCACCTCTAAAGACACAGATTACACAAACACATTACGGTAATTAACAGTTTTGCTTCTGCCAATTGTTTAAAAAAAATAATAATAATAGTAATACCTGTATGTGCTTTCTCCCAGTGAGGAAAGATAATCCATAAAGATTTCCTCTGACACCTCAGTTTCTCCCAGCTCCACAACTGTATCTGGAGGGCCCAACATGGTCCCACCCTGTATACAAACACACAGACAGCACACAAGGATGTTAACTTCAAAACCTAAAAACTGAGACGTGAACAAAAAGATTCTTAATCTTAAGACTTGTAGTGTGCATGTGGCAATAGCATTGAAGCCAAGCAAATAAGAATAATAATAATCTATAATAAAAAAGTAATAGTAATAAGTATCACTGCATCTCTGCCTTGCTTCACATTGCAAAGGTAAACATTTTTAACCATCTTAACACTGCATGTTATTTTTACTATTTTGAAGTTTTTTTTGACAGAAGTGTTTGTTATTGATGCAGTGTAAAGCAGGTATTACACTGCATCTGCACTGAATGTTGGGGTACAACCCTGACTACTGTTTTATTCTTTCTAAAGGACAACTCCACCTAAAACCAGAAGAAAGAAAATGGCCACAATCCAATAAAGACTGGCAAATGATCCTTTGTAACTTATAAACCCAATGTTTTATATTAAAACCGTATTCTTCATGTATACTGTGCTTTTTACTGCCAAATCTGTCAGTGTCATAACAGTTGTTCCTGAGAAAGAAAATGTAACATTTTCAAAGTAAAGATTTTATAGACAGCTATTAGTTACAAATAATTTAGCATAAAGATATCAAATAGCTTATTCAGTAATCTTCATCTTCATCTTCTGCTTTTTTCTGTCAGGGGCCACGGGTACTGGAGCCTGGACAGGGGCCAGCTGGTCACAGGGCTGACACAGAGACACACAGACAACTATTCACTCCCAGATTCATTCACTAGGGGCAATTTAAGACTCACCAATCGCCTAACACATGCATGTCTTTGGATGGTGGGAGGAAGCCAGAGTACCCACAGTAATACAGGGAGGACAAGCAGAGAATTTGTATGTTGGCCAGCCTGAGAATCGAACCCACAATCTCCTTGCTGGGAGTTAAGAGCACTAACTGGTCTGCCACCATGCCTCCCTCAATTAGCTTACTGACTGAAATACTAAAATAAATAAATGTAGTAATACAAACATTAATAAATATAGAAATAAATAAAAACACTGGCAGAAATGCAGAAATGTATAAATACATTTTTAAAAAGCCAACATATGGAAATAATGAGGGGAAAAAAAAGTTTAATTATTTTTAAGTCCACTATGTATTTAAAACAATTGTTTATTTAAATGAAGTCAATTTTCATGTTACCTAAAACTTCCAAAACAAAAGAGTAACTTGTCTTGTTACAGACTTACTGGTGAACAGCTGGAGATTCCCTCTCCACCAAAGAAGAATTCATCACCATATGCCACTATAGCTGTATGCCTGCAACAAAGAGGACTAAATGAATAAAGATCTTGATTTTGTCAGGATCAACAACTACAAGAGAATTGCAGGTTCTAGTTCTTTGGTGAGCCACATTTTTACTAATCAAAGTCAATACTTTACAACAAGTCCATCTACATGTATGGTTATGAGACCTAGCAATATTGTATAGAATATCTATGAAGCCAAATAGTGAAAACTAGGCTACTCACCATATACCATCAAGTTGCTTTCCTGAAATATAAAAACATATTTTAGATACATAGAAATGCATTAATAGCAACAAAGTGGTTCATCAAGTGGCGTATTTTTTGTCATTTGTTAGAAGCCTACAATAATGAGTCATGTTCAAGGATCTTAGAACATAAATGGATGAGGCTTTAGTCCAGTGGCAACAAGTCGTTTCATCAGGATCTTCTTTAACAGATTCACTACTAGAGGATACAAATTGATAGAAAGCCCTAAATGCGGTTTGTTATCACTTACATCTTCGAGGCCAGAAAGCTATGATTGTACTCACCTAACATGATGGGACTAAGATTGCGAGCCATTCCTCTTGATAAATCATAAATAAACAGCTGCACATTGTACCTTGTCGGGGTTTTATCCATTATGTAAAACTAAAAGAAGTCGGTTTGTATTCCTGTTAGCAAAACTGGGGACCTTTAAAGCGGGACAGCTGACAGCCCTGAATGATCTCATACGCCGCAAATAAACGCAAACCATTTCCGGTTTGAGACCCTTCAGAATACAACAGCAGACAAACAAACACTACAACACAAACTTCTTGAAATTTGAGTTTATTTTGAAAATAATTTGGGTAACTTCCTATTTTGGGCTTGTTATCTCAAATTTACACGACACTATATGTTGTTTTTATTCATGCTTATGATTAACACAAAATACAGTCTATGCATAACAAAACTGAACCATTTTAATCAGCATTACATTTTTTGCCTGTTTGATGAATAAATAACATGTTCAATTCGGGACAATATGACAGGTACCGTTGTAGTTTTGCTCAAACAATCTTTACCGCTGGGTGGCGAATGAAAGTCACGATTTGTCTGCCTTATTCCGAAGCGGAAGGTGGCAGTACTGCTCTTAAAAGCTAGGGTGTAGAACTGAAGAACACCAGAAAGTAGTGTGCTGCTACAGCTATAGCCACAGCCCAGCAGCCTTCACTGGACCAAAATAGACAGAGAGCAGCTGACGTCCTGCTGTAGAAATGGCTGCTACCGGAGTCCTTCCCTTTATCAGGGGAGTAGACCTCAGTGGAAATGACTTTAAGGTATAAATGGAAATACTTATTTATCACATATTGTTGTTTTCATACCACTGACCTGTTAGCTTGAGCTAATGTTAGTTATACACCCGTAATTACAAATGCGAAAGACCAGCTAACGTTAGCTTAGCTCATGACTAGCATTGGGCGTTAGCCAGTAGGCAATTGTTTTATCGTGAGCTAAGCATGGAACAAAGTTGTATTGGCTGTATTTTAGTAGTAATTGTAATTAATAGTTGTTTTTAATAGTTAATTCAAGTAAATTAATCTGTTTACTTGAAGACTGCTATTACTGAGTTGGTGAAGCAGGCAATACGTCACGCAGTTTGTGTGTTGGCTAACTTTCCAAAGATAACTGTACATTTCAGTCTTATCCGGTTGTAGATTATAACGTCAACACAGTATGAGCAAACTGAAGGAAAATTTAAGCAATTACTATTCTCGTTGTTCTCGTATGGTACTAATAATATCATAACCTAGTCCTGAGATAAACTATAGAATAGTGCTTAAAGCAACAATGACAGCTGGGGCCATTTGGGTGTGTTTCGTTTAGTTATTTTAGTTTTGTTTTGTGTGTTTGTGCCCCTGAACTATTTGTCATATTGCCTTGTGCGTCATTTATACTATAAGTTAGTGTTTACAGTAGACTTTTTCTGTTGGAATACTAATTTTGCTTAATAAAATTACCATAATATATCACAGCAGAACATCTAAAGTATGCAAGCTCAAACACTGCTGTACTGCTCGCTTTGTGTTTTTCTGGGTTCATGACCCATGGACTGTTACCTGATTCTTTATTGTCTGTCACTCTAGTGCCTGTCATAAAGGACAATGCGGGCAAAGTTGGGAGCCTGGATAACTATAGGCAAATAGCCCTAGCTAGTGTTATATCCAAAGTTTTTGAGAAGATACTGTTTGATCGTCTGTGTCACTGTGTAACAACAATGCATAATCAGTTTGGCTTTAAATCCAAGTTGGGAACAGACTTGTGCATCTACAGCCTAAAGGAGGCAGCACAGATGTATTTAAGACAAAACTCCTCTGTGTTAATGGGGTTTATTGATGCATCTAAGGCATTTGATAGGGTCAGTCACTTTAAGCTTTTTTATAAATTATGTCAAAGAGGTGTTCCTGACAGCATTGTAAGAATCTTGGCGTACTGGTATTCTAATCAGAAGATGCAGGTCAAATGGGGCAATACCATCTCAGCCTCCTTCGGTGTCGGTAATGGAGTGCGCCGGGGGGGGCTACTGTCGCCAGCCCTGTTTAACCTGTACATGGATGAATTGTCCAATCAATTAAATAACTGTAAAACTGGATGTGTGATAGGCCATAATTTGGTCAATCATTTCCTGTATGCCGATGATTTGGCCTTACTCTCCCCTAGCAGTGCTGGCTTTCAGCAGCTGCTGAATTGAATGTGTGTTCTGACTATGGATTGAAGTTTGATGTGGAATATAATGCAAAAAAGAGCGTTGTACTAATTTGTCAGACCAAAGGGGACAAATAACTTTGTTTCCCAGACTTCTGTTTGTCTGGGCAAAAGTTAGATGTCTGTAGAAAAACTAAATATTTGGGCCACTTCATCACAGATCAACTCTGTGATGATGATGATATATATCGGCAGTGTCGTATGCTGTATGCCCAAGCTAATATTCTGGCTAGGAAATTTCACATGTGTTCAGACAAAGTAAAAATCCACCTCTTCAGAACTTATTGTACACCTCTGTATACTGCCCCACTGTGGTGTAAATATAAGAGAGCTAGTATACAGAAGCTTAAAGTTGCCTACAATGATGCCTTAAGGATTCTGCTCAAGAAGCCTAGGTCCAGTAGTGCCAGCCTGCTGTTTTGTAACGCTCATGTCAGTACTTTTCAGGCTCTAATGAGAAATCTGATGTACATATTTATCTGTCGCCTGAATAACTCTGAGAACAGCCTTATCCTGATGCTGGTGAATCCTAGTTTTAGTGCCGTGCGTTACCAGTCTTCGCTGTGGAAGTGTCTTTTATATATTTATTTTTTTATTTTTTTTATTTTTTATTTTTTAATATTGTATGTGCTGTCTGTTGGGTATGTTTCTGTAATGATTCCTATATGGACCTTGAGTCTGACAATAAATAAATATCAAATAAATATCATAAACGTTGGGATATTAATGATTCAGTTTGTCTAACTTTGGCCAGTATTATTATTTATGTAATTTTGTCAGCATTTTACAGTAACAGTTTTGATCTAACATCTAGAACACTATCAGCAGAGGCTGATAGTGTTTGAATTGACTTTAACATTTTACCGTGTGTGTGTGTGTGTCTACACAGGGTGGATATTTCCCAGAACATGTCAAGAGTATGAGCAGCCTGAGATGGCTGAAACTCAACAGAACAGGACTGTGTTACCTCCCAGAAGAGCTGGCCTCTCTGCAGAAACTGGTAAGTGTGTGGTGAGCTGGATGTTACTAGCTGGGCACATGCATAATTTTATCAACAAAATACAATCAGGATTTAGTTTTGATTGTCTTAAGAACTTTCTTTAGCATTAACTATGTAATCTTGGCATTGTTTCTTATAGCAAGGAAATGGCGGTATTAATTGTTTATTCACCCAATATTAAATATGAGTGAGAGGATTATCTAATCTGAAAAGAAAGTTGTGATTATATACGCTGTGCTTGTATGTACTAGGGACATGAATACAAGATTAGGGTGTTATCATGGGTAGACATAATCACTTCTTTTGTTGTTAAATATTTAATAATTTACAGTCAAAACTAAATTAAATATTTTTCTATTTTTAGGAGCACCTATCAGTGAGTCACAACAGCCTCTCCACTTTACACGGGGAACTCTCCAGCTTGCCAAACCTAAGGGTAACATAGTTTCCATTCATGTTCAGCCGTAAATCCACATAGGTCATTGGTGGCCTAATTTTGTTTCTTCTTGTCATAGGCGGTGGTTGCCAGAGCTAACAACTTAAAAAATTCCGGAGTCCCTGATGACATCTTTCAGCTTGATGACCTCTCGGTGCTGGTACGCAGAAATCACATTCACTGTTTTTGATTGGCCTTGAATAATCTGTCAATGCTGTATTTACAAAATAACACTCCGTTTGTAGGACTTGAGCTACAATCAGCTGACAGAGATCCCCAGGGATCTGGAGAACAGTAGAAACATGCTGGTGCTAAACCTAAGCCACAACAGCATTGACTCTATTCCGAACCAGCTGTTTATCAACCTGACAGACTTGCTCTATCTGGACCTGAGTGACAACAAGCTGGACAGCCTGCCTCCACAAATGAGACGCTTAGTGCATCTGCAGACACTCATCCTGAACAACAATCCTCTGATGCACGCTCAGTTGCGGTACAAAAAAGTTCCTATGTTACTATTGCTCCGCTCCTTAATTGGTTCAGTGAGTGAGTGACTGTGTATATGCTTGTCTGAACAGCCAGTTGCCAGCTATGGTGGCATTACAGACTCTCCACCTGAGGAACACCCAAAGGACTCAAAGCAACATGCCAACCAGCCTCGAGGCACTGACACTCTTAGCAGGTAACCTATTTAGTGTGTTTTCATACAAGTAGAGACATTACTGTTTTGAGCCTGATTAAAACTAGTTTTAAATGCTTTAAAATAAGGACAAACTTAAGTGGATTAACCATAGTTCAACTGAGATCTGCATGTAAACATGTTTTTTTTGTCTTCTCAGTGACTTGGCATCATCTCTCTGCTTTCACTTACCCTATCTTTTTGCAACACATGTTTAACTTTGTGCTTCTTCTGTTTTACTCAGATGTTGACTTGTCATGTAACGACTTGACTCGCGTACCTGAATGCCTCTATTCAATGGGCAATCTGAAGAGACTTAACTTGAGCAGCAATCAGATCTCAGAACTCTCCCTTTGCATTGACCAGTGGACACAGTTGGAAACACTAAATTTGAGCCGCAACCAGCTCACCTCATTGCCAGTAAGTGCCACATACACACTGAGACTAGATGTACTTTACAACTGATTCAAAGAATCAAACGGATGCAATGTACAAAAAGGTGGGCAAATGTGATTTTAAAATATGGCACATATGGAAATAAAAAATCTAAACCTGATCTTGTAGTATTTTTTAAGGTGTTTTTGATGTGTTTCTCTACTCAGTCTGCCATTTGCAAATTGGCCAAGCTGAAGAAACTCTATGTAAACTCAAATAAACTGGATTTTGATGGGGTTCCACCTGGTGTGGGCAAACTGTCCAGTCTCACTGAGTTCATGGCAGCTAACAACAACTTGGAGCTTATTCCGGAAGGACTCTGCAGGTTGGCAAACCCATAAACACACAACATCTTTACATCTATTTAAAATGTATTCAGCAATGTTCTTTTGTGGTGCCCAGGTGTGGAAAGCTGAAGAAACTGGTTCTTAATAAAAACCGCCTGGTAACGCTGCCTGAAGCTATTCATTTTCTGACTGACTTGGAGGTACAATTAGCAATTTTTAGCAGTTAACCTTTGAAAATGTGACCATTTGTAAAAGCACAAGTCCTATTATTATTGGATTTTTTCCTAGGTTCTTGATGTGCGGGAAAACCCAAACCTGGTGATGCCACCTAAACCAGTCGACAGAGGAGCAGAGTGGTACAATATTGACTTCTCCCTACAGAACCAGCTACGTCTGGCTGGTGCCTCACCTGCCACTGTAGCAGCAGCAGGAGGAGGTATGACTGATGACTTATTGTTTTTTTATGTCTGTGTGTGTTTTTGTTTTTTACTTAAATTCCACATAATATTTTCTTGTATTTTTGTGTTAATGAGATGGGACATAATTGTGGGACGGCATCATCCAACTCTGAACTCAAAGCAAGAAGTAGTTTAAGGCATAGAGTATTTCACGAGCTCCAAAACAGATATCATTCCTAAATTACATTTTAAGAGCTTGTGTTTTGATTTTTTTCACTTTGATGAAAGCTTGCTTTGTTGTTTCTGTATTATGTTTTGCCTAAATGTGTGTTATTTTTTTGTGTAGGGGCAAGTCCTCGGGATCATTTGGCAAGAAAGATGAGGCTGAGGAGAAGAAAAGACTGTTCTCAGGATGATCAGGCAAAACAAGTGTTGAAGGGCATGAGTGATGTGGCACAAGAGAAAAAGAACTTAGAGGTAAAAAAAAAAAAAAAAACTTCTTACATTTTTAATTCACATCCCTATAAATAATGTTAATACTAAAATTTCCCAACATTGCAGGAGAATGGAGATCTGAAATATGGTGACTTGAAGATCCGCCGCTGGGACCAGAGTTTGGAGAAGCCACAACTGAACTATTCTGAGTTCTTTTCGGAGGATGTAGGACAGGTAAAATAAAATAAAAAAGCTGTCAAATAATATAATTTTAAAAATGTCATTAAAATGTGTGTCTCTTGTCTCCTTAGATTCCTGGTGTAACAGTTTGGCAGATTGAGAATTTTATTCCTGTTCAGATTGACGAAGCTTTCCATGGCAAGTTTTATGAAGCGGACTGCTACATTGTCCTCAAGGTAACATCACAGACATTCTTCATGCTTAATGGTGTGCATAGTGTGGGCCCCTGGTTAAATATAGACGGATAGAAATACCAGTGTACTTGTAGTCACTTGTACTTTTTTATCATATATTTTTCTTTTTATTCATAGACCTACCTTGATGATAATGGGGCACTAAACTGGCAGATCTACTACTGGATCGGTCAGGAAGCCACTCTTGACAAAAAGGCCGGCTCTGCCATTCATGCAGTCAACTTGAGAAACTTCCTTGGAGCAGAATGTAGGTCGATAAGAGAAGAGATGGGAGACGAGAGTGAGGAGTTCAGTGCTGTATGTACAACTACACTGTACACAAAATGACTAAATTCTGCTAATAACTTAGTACTTAAGCTATGTTTTTGTTTTTGTAGGTGTTTCACAGTGAGATATCGTACATTGAGGGAGGAACAACCAGTGGATTCTACACTGTGGAGGACACACACTATACAGTCAGGTAATATTTTCTTTTTGCTCTATTCAATTGACTGGTATTAGAGATTTTAGTTTGAATGCATGTCTTGTGTGTTTCTAAGGTTATACCGAGTTTATGGAAAGAAAAATATCAAATTGGAGTCTGTAGCAGTAAAGGGCTCCTCCCTCGATCCTCGGTAACTATCACACATCCATTCATTACTTAGATTCTACCCTTTGTATACTTAAACTTTTGGCTATACAGATTTTATAGCAGTTTTGTTTTCATAACTTCCTTCCTTTGCAGATTTGTCTTCCTGTTGGACACAGGGCTGGAAATCTTTGTCTGGAGGGGAGCCAATGCTACACTTAGTGGCACCACAAAAGCAAGGTAAGTGTCACATCAACCATGAGGCAATCACACATTCCTTCCTCTGTTGCGTTTCCAAAACAAAGCACTAACTTCAATTTAAATGTTATATTTTTTCAACCTTTAGGTTATTTGCAGAGAAGATTAATAAGAATGAGCGCAAGGGCAAAGCAGAGATCATTAGTTTGATGCAGAACCAAGAGCCTCCTACTTTCTGGGAGGCAATGGGAGGACAGCCAGAGGAGATTAAGAAACATGTACCAGACGACTTCTCTCCAATGAGACCGAAACTGTACAAGGTAAAGCAATCTACAATGTACTTTCTTTAATGAGTAGGGACCTTAGGAGTCTGTAATTCATTTTTATCTATGTTTTGTAGGTGGGCCTAGGCCTTGGGTACTTGGAGCTGCCTCAGATCAACTACAAGCTGTCAGTTGAACACAAAGACCATAAAGTCAAGCTAGACACTTTGCCAGAGCTTAGACTGGTTTGTATATCTCTAATAAAATGTACTATTTAAATTCAGTATGCAGGAAAAAATATTTTTAGAAAATGGTGGACAGGCTACTTTACAATAGGCAATTGTCTTTTTTGTGGTTTAGAAAAAAGCAGGAATTCGAGCATTTGTGCAGAATATAGCAGCTAAAAGGGCTTTTGAATCTCAAACGACCACTGTTACTTCATGTATGTCTTACACATTTATTTTTGACATATGACCACTTTTTCCATTTCTCTTTTTATACAACTAAAGAACCTAATATTTACCTGTGCATGCGCTTTGATGTGACTGCCTGAAATAAAAATGGTCACTTAGTCCACACAGTTGTCATTTAGGTTGTTATATGTTTTAAATGTTTACAGTATATATGGCCCCATTTTTTTCCTGAACATTATTTAGTCTCTGTGGAATTTCTCCTTTCCTGAAAACTATCTAATGTTGGTAGAAAGTAGCTGTTCAAAAGTATCCCTTTTAACATAATCCCTATAACTCTTACTCATATATTTTTCTCTCTGTAGATACAGTCATTGCTGGACACAAAGTGTGTTTACATTCTGGATTGTTGGTCTGACGTGTTCATCTGGATTGGGAGAAAGTCTCCACGCCTTGTCCGAGCCGCTGCCTTAAAACTGGGTCAAGAGATTTGCTCTATGCTGCACCGGCCCAAACATGCCTGTGTCACTCGCAACTTAGAGGGCACTGAATGTCAGGTAAAACTATTTAGAGTAGCACACTTCATACAGTAGTGTTGTTGAAAAGCTTAAAATGTATCTACATTAATTGACATACATTTTTTGTTTCAGGTCTTTAAGTCTAAATTCAAGAATTGGGATGATGTGCTGAAGGTGGACTACACCAGAGCAGCAGAAACTGTCCAGCAGACTGACAACCTGCAGGGCAAGGTCAGTGAATATACCAGACATAGACCATTCCAGACAAGCTAGTAGTATACAGACTAGGTCATGGCCAAGGTCAGATTTATTTGTATAGCACATTTACAACAACCAAAGCTGCCTAAAGTGCTGTACATTACAAAAAAAAACATCTTTTTGAATTTACTCCTTCAGGTGAAGAAGGATGCTGAGCAGAAGGACCAGATGAAAGCTGACCTCACAGCCCTCTTCCTTCCCAGACAACCACCGATGCCACTTTCTGAGGTAATGTCATCACTCTTTGTTGTTGCCTCTTGTTAGCAGCTAAAAGCAGAGTTTGATTAGTTTTTGTCGTGTTTTGCAGGCTGAACAGCTGATGGAGGAGTGGAACGAGGACTTGGATGGCATGGAGGGATTTGTGTTGGAGGGAAAAAAGTTTGCTCGGCTTCCGGAAGAGGAGTTTGGACACTTCTTTACTCAAGATTGCTACGTGTTCCTCTGCAGGTAATTGTATAGAGGGCAGTGCAAAAAAATGTCCTTTTTTTTTTGTTACGTTTAGTATATGTTATTGAACGTGTATTGACCAATTCACCATTAAAGAATACTAAGAAATACAACAAATCTTAGATTAGAGTTTTGCTTAAACTTTTAGGTTTGAGTTTAAGATTAGACCACCATGCCATCCCACAGTTGATACAATGTTGTAGACTAGCCAACCCTCACATATCCTCCATTTCATAGAGCTCAACAGTGACTGGCCATGCCCGGTTCTTGAAGTAAAATTCCCATATATTTTTCCCATTGACTTTTTGAAAAATTCATATATTAAAAGCTCAACGTCTCGAGGGAGGATAATCAGCTACATGGTAACTCATGGCCATAAAACGATGAATTTAGCTATAAACACGTATCTGAAACTTGTCAAAGTAAATTTAATTTCCCTCATATTAGATATTGGGTTCCTGTGGAGTATGAGGACGATGAGAAAGACAAGGATAAGGAGAAGAAGGAGGGTGAAGGTGCAGAGGAGGAAGAGGAGGACAAACAGCCCGAGGAGGACTTCCAGTGTGTGGTGTACTTCTGGCAGGGCAGACAGGCTTCCAACATGGGTTGGCTCACCTTTACATTCTCCCTGCAGAAGAAGTTTGAGAGCCTCTTCCCGGGAAAATTAAAAGTATGTTCTATTGTGTTGTTGCTAATCTTAATTGGTTAGAACTTTTATAGTTGTAATTTACCTTGCTGTTTAGGTGGTAAGGATGACCCAGCAGCAGGAAAACCTCAAGTTCCTATCTCACTTTAAAAGGAAGTTCATCATCCACAAAGGCAAGAGGAAACAGAAAACAGACTCTGCCCAGCCTTCCCTCTACCACATCCGCACCAATGGCAGTGCACTTTGCACCAGGTTAGTTGTCTTTTATCAACACAAACTACATAACAAAGTATTCATAACAGTTTAAAGTTCACACAAGCCTGAGATTTTTCTACTTTTCTAGAACTATTCAGATTGGGACAGATTCAAGCAACCTCAACTCTGAGTTTTGCTTCATTCTCAAGGTATATTTCAACAAATATGCAAAACGTATTTCTGTATTCTCCATAGATGCATTTGTAAAAATGTATGTTTTGTGCAGGTACCTTTTGAGAGCACAGACAATCAGGGCATTGTTTACACTTGGGTGGGCAGAGCTGCAGACCCAGATGAAGCCAAACTGGCAGAGGACATCATGAACAGCATGTTTGATGACACATACAGCAAGCAGGTAAATCTATCTATATACGTACCTTTTTTTTTTTTCCTCTGTGATTGATTAACTGATTATGGACCACAAAACTACAGCACAGGGGCAGTTGGCTTTCAATGTTATTGTGGACCAGAAATAAAAGATTACTTTTTTATATGATTTTGTGGAAATTTAAATTTTTACATTATTATATAGTACAGTAAGCAGTATTTCAACAATTTGCATGCAGCTCAATGTGCTTGTCTTGACCATACAATGGTCAGACTCATACTGTGGAAATTGTGTGAAAATTTTCTTACTTACCAAAATTTTACCAGTACATTGGTTAATCTCTTGCTAGTTTCTTGGCGTTACCGTCCTCTTTTCCTAACTTGACTATCTACTGTAACTTGTCTTGATTTCTCAGGTAATCAATGAAGGGGAGGAGCCAGAAAACTTCTTCTGGGTTGGGATTGGTTCCCAAAAGCCTTATGATGAAGATGCAGATTACATGAAATATGCCAGACTCTTTAGGTGAGCCAAACTATTATTTTAGATTAAATGGCTGTTAGAACTTGTGTCTTGTGTGCCTTCACATTAACTATTAATCTGCTCTCCCCCTACTCCAGATGTTCCAATGAGAAGGGTTATTTCTCTGTGTCTGAGAAGTGTTCAGATTTCTGTCAGGACGACCTGGCTGATGACGACATCATGCTGCTAGACAATGGCAAAGAGGTACTAGAAATCTTTGCGCATTAGTTATAGTACGGAAGTGCTGAACTGCCACAGTGAAACAAGATGATTTTCTCATTATTACGTGATAACTTTCTCGTTTAAACAAGAAAATTATCTTGTTTTAACATAATAACTTTCTTGTTAAAACTAGATCATGTTTTCCCACGATTGACAGTTTGATAGTGATACTGTTCATCTATATTACAGCCTCTTAAGATTGTAAACGGTGCCTTCATTTGTCTTTCCATCTGCTCCATCCTCTGTAGTCTACACGTGAGGCATATGGTAAAAACATAGTCTAGTTTTAACCAATGATATAAGTAACTTCTTATATGCCAATCAGTAAGTAAACTAATTTTAACGGGATAATTTTCTTGTTTTAATAAGAAAGTTATGTTATAACAAGAAAACTATCTAATTTAAGCGAGAAAGTTATAACGAGAACTCTCATTAAAAACATAACTTTCTCCTGTTAACGAGAAATGCTATCAATTTTTTTCTTTCACTGTGGCAATTCAGCGCTTCCATAGATTGTATACCTTGTTGCATTATATTTGGTTTTCCTATTTCTTCAGGTGTATATGTGGGTCGGTACGCAGACAAGCCAAGTTGAGATCAAACTCAGCCTCAAAGCCTGCCAGGTGACTACAATACTTTTTTTTTTTCTCCCGAGTCCTCTGTGTATGCAAATTCAGCTACATTTTAAATAAAACAAATCCATCTAATCCATCACAGGTTTACATCCAGCACATGCGCGCCAAAGACAGTGAACACCCCAGGAAGCTACGTCTGGTGCGGAAGGGGAACGAACCACACTGCTTCACACGTTGCTTCCACGCCTGGGGAGCGTTCAAAACACCCCCATCATAAAGCAACACTTCCTGAATCTCACAAATGCACAAAAACGCTTCTTCATAGAACACAGTGACTGCCTGCCATGCTGTTTTAATATTAGATGCTTTACTTTCTGACCTCCTCAGAGATTTATGCTTTGAATTGAAATAGGTCTAATGTGTCCCTATGCTTTATGTAAAACCTGGGAGCACAATCTTTGAACATATCGATCTGTCATGTGGCCTGTGCTGTGCGGTCGCTAACATTTTTTTATTGGAGGGTGGCTAACTGCTCACAGCTGTTTCGTGCCATTTTGTGCAGCAAAACAAATCGCAAGCCACTCGTGCTATTTTCTTGATCAAAGAGGGGTGAATTAGAAAACATCACTGTAATTGTTTTTTTTTCCGGACGAATGTTAATTGATGAGTATATTTTTCTGTTTTATACATGTGGTATGTTTGTCCTGTGGCCTCTTGCCTCGTGTTTTCACGTTCTTTGACTTGTTCACTGCAAATTTAAAAATGTTCAAGTTACAGATTGTGAGACAACTTATTCTATGATTGTAGGGAACTCAAAGTGCAATCATCAAACCAAAATTCTTTGACTTCCTTTTTTATTTTGGATTTCATTGATCTAAATTTATTACATGAAAATGTAATTTTGGGAGACCCTCAGCATTATGATAAACTTAGCACAGTTTTTTTTTTTGTTTTTTTTTTACATGATATACTAAACCTCCATTATTGGGAATACTGTTATACTTCCTGGTCACTTACAAATAGGATTTGTCCTAAATGGTTGTGTATTTTCAGAACTATATTTTTGATTAACTGTATGCCTGTTGTGTGTTTGAGGCTTACATAAACAGATGTATACAGATTTGTGTGCATGCTCCTGATGCCACCTGCAGATGCTTTATTTATGTATTTTATATTAAAGTGATATCACACATGAAATGCTTTTAGTTATCTGTAAAAAAGGTCATGTTGTTGCCTTTCTTGGTGTATTGGCAAGATAAGATTTTGATTATTTTTTTCCATGTTATTTTATCTAACCAGGAAAATATACATTAGAAAGGGGCCAAAGAAAAATGTTACTGTGGCTCTGGAATACGTCCGGATCCAGAACTAAATAAAAAATATTTTGGGGATTCTTTACCAATGTGAAATTTAAGGGCTTGTGGCTAAATGCGTAATGCATTTACCCCTGAACTAGAAGGTCCTCAGTTTTTTTCAAGGGCACTATATAATTAAAAGTTAATGACAATGTCTTGGTTCTTTGACCTATGGTCTGTGCTCCATGAGTGCGTCTACTTGAGTAAAGGTATCTGTACTGCAAAAGGAATGTCAGAAATCCTGAGGAGAGTAAATAATTTTATTAACATTCACAATTCTTCAGCCAAAAAGCTAAATAACTCCATTAAAATCCTACAAACTGAATGACAAAGTAGAAACAAAGTCATTGTATTGTGGAATTAAAAAATGTAATTGTGCCAGTTGTAGCATAATCATAAGCATGTTAATATTATAGTCTGTGTCAACTAACACCCAACAAGCTAACACAAAGTAAACATTGAGCTACATCAGTTAGTAGTGAGGTCCCTTTTTTTTTTTTTAAATGCAGGTGATTAAAAGCTTTAATACTGAATGTTAAGACAGGCCCTAGTTCTAACATCAACTATCATCAGCTTGGTGTTAAACCTGTCTTAATTCATTGCTGATAACCTACATATTGATAATGCGGATATCCATTTATACATAGTAAAACTCTTTTATAAAAAGGGGGTAAAACAGTGGTCAAATAAGTAAATGTAGCCAATATTACACAGAATGCTTGATGACTTACTTCCTCTTACACACTTCCCTGAGTCCCATTTAAAGTTCTCTGCATTGACCAAGTCTTTAGTACCAAACCAAAATAAGCGCAAGATAAAAATGTGCAAGTACACCCAAACTACTTTGATATATTAAACTGGCCATAATAATTATCTCTGTAGGCCTTTCTTCACTCATGTCTGCAATAATTTTGCAAATGACTTCTTAAAGCCTGTGAGAACCAGCCAAACAGTACTTTTGTCTCCATCTTGCCGTCACCAGGTGGATTCTTCTCTTAAAGATCTAGCAGTTATTAAAAATATGTCTACATTTCAAGGAAAGCTATACAAAACATATTATGCATTAATTGTGGTTCAAAAACTATTGAGTGAATTTCGCATTTACTTTCCCAAGAGTTAAAGTGGGGGCCCCAAAACAGACTGGGTAAGGCAATTCTTATTGGCACAAGTTGCGGGAGATGCTACAACACTGAATACTTCAAATAGTCAAAGTTCTCAGACCTCCACTTTTTGAATCATGAGTCTATGTAGCAGTGATGTGTAAGCAGAGTGCAGAAATGTCCGACACAACCACTAGTGTGCACAGTTGGACCACCGGAGTAGGCCATAAAACTGTGGATAGAAAAAATACTGGGAAGAGTTCAGTTCATTTTCAAACATAAAAATGTATTCCATAAAATACATGACTGTTCCAGTCGGTGGCACAGTGGACTGCAAGACTTCATCCCTAGCTCCAGTTTGTCGCTGGCAGGTCTGATGTGATGAGCCCAAAGTGGATATGCAAGACATTCAGAAAAAGAAAGTCTCACTTTCCTTCCTGTGTGTGCCAGGACAGTGGGGTTCACAGTGGCTGATGGGAGATGTCTGTGGTCCAGCACACAATTAGTCCATCCAGATCACTTGAGCCCGTCCCGGTAATACTACAATACCAAAAAAATGTATATATTAGCAGAGGTACACTATGGTCAAGATGTTAAATGACAAAAAATTAAGAATCATTTTAAAGATATGCATTTTTATTGTCTCATTTGTTAAAAAAAAGTACAGCTTGTTTAATTAAGTAAAAAACACAATAACAAAATACCTTACTGACAACATTTCTGTTTGTGCAGGCGCACATGAATGGCAAACTAGTGCTTCCAGTACAAAAGAGGCAAGTCACATGGTTGTTTCATGCAAATATTTTGACGACATATTTTAGACTCTGAATTTGGCCAATCAAATTTGAGGATTCAAAAATATATGCATAGAATGTTTTATTCTGACATTTTTATCACTGAAAAACAGAAAATGAGATGCTGAAATTTCACTGACTGATTTTTTTAACACTAAAATAGGAGATTGAAATTTTTTTTCAAAGGCAATAAAAATTCAAAATGTGATGAGACAAGTTAACTTCCATAATAAGCTCTAGTTTCTGACATAATCACATCATAATCAATTTAATTTCCTTCGGGATAAGGTTGGTCGGTCGGTTTATCTAGTTCTCCTTAGTCAATAATTCAGTTGAATTCTATAACAATGCGCTCCATAACATCCTTGAGGCCCACACTGCTGTCAGATCACCTGTAGCCACTTTTTCAAAATCCGCCCCTTGGAGCTCAGGCAAATGAAAGCAGCTGGGCGGGCCCTGGAGCACCGCCTTCTGCCTACCGGTATAACTGTTCACAAACTAAGCTATCCAGAACACCAAAAACATTGTTCCAGAGCACTTGCCACTGCCAGAGCAAAATACTACTCAAATATAATAAATAACAGCCCAGGTAACTCAAAACTTTTCCATAGTAAACCATCTCCTAAAACCCCAAACCCACATCTGTAATACCAACACAGAGGACCAGTGCAATAATTTCATTACACACTTCATCACCAAAATTGACACCATGCACTCCTCACTGTCTGCCTCTAACTCCCTGCGCTCTGGACTTGCCCACAACTAAACCAGAGGGCAGTCTCTCGCTGTTCTCTGCCACTTCAAGGAGAGAGGTTGAGGGCATCATCCGAAGAATGAAACCCTCTACATGCTCTCTGGACCCTCTGCCAATTTCAAAGTCCACTCATCCCCAAAATCATTAATCACTCCCTGCAAACTGGACAAGTCCCAACAACTCTGAAAACTGCAATAATCCAACCACATCTCTAAAAACCCTCCCTGGATCCTGAAGCCACGGTTAACCATCGCCCCATTGCCAACCTTCTGTTCCTGTCCAAGGCCCTGGAAAAGGTTGTCTCTGCCCAGCAGGATCACCTCAAACAACACAATCTGTTTGAGAAATTTCAGTCTGGATTCTAGTCCACCCACAGCCCTGGTCAGGGTCACCAGGATCTCATGGTGGCTGCTAATCAGGGCTCTCCATCACTTCTCATCCTCCTGTACCTCACAGCCGCGCCGCATTTGATACAGCTGACCACCATATCCTCCTCCACCCCCTCCACCACACAGTTGGCAGCTCTGGCTCTGCTCTGAAATGGTTCGGCTCCTATCTCACTCATAGAGCCGAGTATGTGGCCTGTGGGGGATGCCAAATCTAAGCCCCACACCTAAGCCCCACACCATCAACTGTGGGGTTCCTCAGGGGTTGGTCCTTGGGCCTTTAACTGCTACATGCACCCCCTCGACCAGGTCATTGGCAAACATGGCGTGCCAGTCTACTGCAATGCCAATGACACTCAGCTCTGTGTGAGATTGGACCAAACCTCCCCCACCCTCCCATCAGTTCTCATCTCCTGCCTGGAGGAGATAAAGGCGTGGATGTCCAAAAAAATTTCTCCAGCTAAACAGCTCCAAAACCGAGGACTCCTAATTGGTACCCCCACCAGCTCCGTTCCTCTCCCATCAACTGTCTCTCCTTCTCTGGCCACACCATCCTCCCTTCTTCCTCTCTTACAAACCTGGAAGTCAAGTTTGACCCCAGAATATCTCAAAGAACTTCTTACCCCACAAACCACAACAAGACGCCACTGATCCACCAACACTCACCAACTCTTTCTGCTCAGTCGCTCCACAACTCTGGAATGCCCTGCCTGAGAGCCCCCCAGACGGTGGATAATTTCAAAAAGCACTTGACTTTCTTGTTCAGAATGACCTACTAAGAGGCTGCTACTGTCCTTTAATGTAGATTCTGTTGTTTTTTAATCACTCAAACTAGAGAATTCTCTGCAATTGTAAAGTGCATTATTAGTAAAATGAATTATTATTATTATTATTATTATTAGTTTGATTAAAAACTTAAAACTGAACCCGTCTGCTAATAATTTAGTAACAGATTGTGTCAAATAAAACCAGGCAGGATGCGGCAAAGTAAGGCTTGGGTAATTTAGTCAAACGTGATCTGCATTTTTCACGAGGAACCACCAGAGGGCAAAAGAGAGGTAAAAAAAAAAAAAAAAAAAGTAAGTGCTCAAGATACCACCAAAAAAAAGCAGTTTCCCAAAGTAAACAACATGCACACAAAGATCAACTGTGCAGACTCAACATAAAGCACTTTTTGTTATTAACTGGAAAGACATGAATTGACATGAAGTTCTGCAAAGTGGCGCAGTGGGAAGTTTTTTTTTTTTTTACTTGAGTTACAATATGAAACAGTGCTTGAATATGAACAGTTTCTGCTCGAATTGCTGCTCAGACTAAGAAGGAAAATCATGCACTGAAGGTTTGGAATGCAGAGCCCAGACAGATTGAGCTTTGAAGTTTGCCCACTCTGGATCAGCTCCATTAGAAACAGGTGTCCTTGTGGCATGTGCAGCTTGTCTTATGTCTGCACAGGTAGAAGCTCTTAAAGGGATGTTTCAGATTTATCACCTGTTCAGTTGATGAGGATTCCAGGAGATCGGCCTTCCTCCTCTTTAATGTTCTTGAGGTTATGCTCTGCCTCATCCACCGTCCTGCAATAAAACGTTGTTCTTTGTAAGGTGTAGCGGTGTTAGTTGGATTATGTGATTTCGTTTTTATCCATACGTGAGGAAGTCCCGGACGTCCTCGGCAGTCAGTTCTCCGGTGGTATCCAGGGTGAGGTCTGCACAGCTCAGGGGCGAGTCCAGGGGGGTGTCCAGGACTGGAGAAGACAGGCCACTCAGGGGCTCTTCTGTTTGTCCTGCGAGGAAAACAATGCTGGATGATTCATACTGCATAAACAGGTGACACTGATGTATGTTGTAGAATATGAGCAACCATGGAAGGATTAGGAAGGAGGGTTACAGCTTTTAACACTTATTATATACCTTAGGGATACCTTTATATTTAGTAAATGTGGTTTGATTACGCATTTTTGGATGGCTAATTTTATTCCCTGCAATCAATTGATAAAATCAGTCATAAAATAATTTGATAGCTTTAGTTTAGTTAAAGTGTGGCACAATAAAATCCTCATGGGTCACATAATCAGACTAGTAATGAACTCCTGCTATAAGGATATTGGGGTTGTGTTGCAAAAAATGAATGACTAAAATGAACAAGCAATATGAAGTATGCATGTAAAAATGATACTTTTTGAACTTTAGGTAGCAGTTGTTACACGTCATAAGTGTGTTTTACTGGGCCAATATGTTAACTCTACTATAAATGGTGGTTTAGTTTCATTATTGTACTCAAAGTGTCACAACAGTATAAAAAAAAAAAAATGTGTAAGCACGCATGCACAGTTAGTGACTGGACACAAATTAAGTCTACTCTGGTCTCCACAACAACCATTATCCCCTGCCAGGACGGGAGCTGCTGGGCGAGAGAGGCAACTGGGTCACGCTGAATGGTTGTCATGGAGACAAGAGGGGAACCCCCACAAAGGCTGGTTGGGTTGAGGGGGTTCAGAAAGAGAGAAGTGATGAAGTGGTCCTGGGTAAGGCCAGAGGAATGTAGAGTGAATGTTATTTGTATAAAAAGACAAACCCACCCTCAGCCTGTCCCAGCTGGTTTTTGTGGGTTCCGTTGGCCTTCAGTTTACCGTCACTGCAAAGATACACAAAAATTATTTACTTTAGCAACCCCATAGTTAACAAAGCATCAACAGGGCAAATATCAATTAACTGGTTATTATGCAAGTAGACAAACATGTGGAACTGATGGTACCCTACAATAAGCATTACTAATACTGACCAAAAATCATTCTCACTAAATTTTCTACAGTCTCCTTACAATTTTACTCCACAATGACCAACACATGAAATTAATTGGAAAATAAAAAACTCTTGTATATGTTGAGTGTTTTACCTGTTGTGTGTGAGCTCTAGTGGTCGGTCCAACTGAACAGAGCAGAGTGGTTCAGTAATACTTTTGGCTGAAAGGGAAAACCTCTCATACTCAGATGGAGAGATCAAATAGAAACCTGTTGAGAAGCACAAGCAGATTTGATTAGATTAAACTTTTTATTGTCTTGCTTCAAAGTTAGTAATTTTTTCCAACAGAGGAAGAAAGGTTTTCCTCCCACCCTGTCCATTCTTGGTAAATACACAGGAGGCAATGCCACTGATGTCTTCCTTACGGATGCAGTCATAACGCACCTACGGCCACATTTATATACGATGCATGTTAAATTCAAAGTGCTAAATGATTGATTAAACTGCAGGGTTTTTTTGTGTACCTGTGGGCGAAGGGCAGGGATGTTAAAGAGGTGCATGTCTCCCAGGTTGGTCAGACAGACAAGTGTGTGTTCACAGTAATCCTCCTGAGCTGTGGAACTGAAGACCACCAGGGCCACTTTCCTCACCCGACAGCCTTCATGTGCAGTCAGCTTAAACTTAGTCTTGGCACTCACTTTGGGAAGAGAGAACACCTAGAGAAAGCAGAAGAGTTTTTTGAAACAGTCTTATAACTTAAATGGCAAGCAGCAAGCAAGTTGACTGTAACAGGAAAAAGTAGTAGTACTACACCAAGTTGCTACCTTAAGCTGTTCCTCCGAGGCGATGAGGACAGAGTGAGTGTTGGTCATGTCCGGTGCTATGGCGAGGTCCTGGGATGCTTCATATGGGTCTGGTAGAGGCTTCCCTCGTCCATCCAGAACAGAGATGGACACCACAGGGGCCCGGTGCATTAGCTGGATCTCTTTACCGAGCACAGCCTCAACACATGCACTGTTGTCACTGGAGCCTCCTCGCTCACAGACACGGGCTGTACCAACTCCAGGTACCTCCAGAGCATAGGCATACACACTGCCCGAGTTAGTGCCTGCCCACAGGGTAGGACCATGGTGCGTGCCTGAAACATGGGAAAGAATACTACATAACAATAGTTTAAGTAATAGCAAGCGTTAGAAAGACGGCTCAAAAATGGAGCTCTGTATCACTACTCTCTCAAATCACAAGAAATTAATAAAGAAAGAAATGAAATTAAGTTACAAAATAATACCAAATATATATTTTTGTTAAGTTATATTATGTGGACATTACTTATAACAATTAATTAATAACAATTCTATTTCTTGTTCACACAATTTCACAATAGAAATAATGCAATGACCTGAATTACATATGACATTTATTTACATGTTACCAGTAAAATTGAAAAGGTTAGACCAGCAGCTAGACAAAATTGAATACAGCCCATACAATTAAATTTCTTAAAAGGCCTTGATATGGACAACATTGAACAGTAAAACTTTAAAATAACTAATTGTTTATAGTCTGAGTTAAGTACTAATGAAGTTAAGTTGAAGTATTACTTGAACATTAATATTCACCATTGAGTAATATTCAACATTAAGTAACAAGCTCATGTTAATCAATGTAAAACATAAAAATGTGTTGATTCAGTATCTACAAGTATCTGTAATTTATTTAGGTTTACTCCATGTATTAGCAAGTCTAATTTAAATGCTTTTTAATGCCATTTTTAATGACACAAATATACATTTGTAGCAGCTTAAATTGTCAAAACGTAATTGAAAGTATAATAAAATACAGTTCATAAAGCACCAATAATCTTGAAAAGTCAAGTATCCGGTGTTTGGGTAATTTGGTCCCGCTGCAAGCAAACTTGTTCCGCTGTCTACCATGCTAGTGTAGGCTACAAAAATGGTAAATGATTTTATTTATATTTATATATATATATATATATATATATATATTTCAAAACATTATGTTTTCAATACCTATATGCCCTTGAGGGAACTCTATTACAGTTTGTAAAGTTGAACATACCATCACGTAGGAAAGTGTCAGCAAAGCAGAGACACCTGACCACTCCAGTTAGAGAGTCATCTGCTGAGCGTGGTTCAATTCTACGTTGGACTGGAGCCACGTCCTCTTGCTCTGCTAGAGCGGCATTGGCCTCTTGAACCTGAACAATGCACATATACCTTGTTATGATGAGGACAATAGAATATACTCTATCCATTATATACCTTGCTTGTAGGTGTGGTGATGGTGCGTTTCTTTCCAGAGACCCTGCTCTTTCGAATGCGTCTGAAGCTCTGCCTCAAGGACTTCTTTAAGGATTTCACTCTTGAAAGGGGACCTTCCATCGCCAACGAGTCATTTGGGTGTAGTGTGCACCTAGGAGACAAAAGAGGGGTTGGAGTGTTCTGACTGTTGGAAAGAATCAAGCAAAAATAGTACAGTTGCATCAATAAATAGAGCACACTGTACATTTACAACTTGTTTGCCAACCTGGCCAGAACTGGATTTCTTCTGTGGTAGTCAAACAGGCCAAAACCGTGACTGGTTCCAAAGGCTATCAGGTTCCACTCTGCGTGTAGTGCCACTGCTGTAACCGAAGCTGGGGGCATACACTGGACCAGAACCAGAGGTTGAAAACCTGGAGGGAAAGGGGGGGGTTTGAGCCGTGGTTCCAGCCTGTCATGGCCTTTCCATGTGAAGCCCTCTCTGTCCTGCAGCAGGTCGACCACTGACACATCCACCAAGTGATCTGATCGCTCGTCACTCAAACTCAGAACTATTACCTGAGGAGAGAACAGTCATTTATATGTCACTCTGTCAGAAGCACTGTGGGATCATGACTATCAAACAGTGCTTACCTGTCCAGCAGTACCAGCCACCACTAGTTTATTGCTGTATTTGCATAGGCTGATCTTTTGAATGCCAAGTCTGGGGTCATCACTGTATGGGTCAAAACAGCCAACCTACAAAAGGTATATTTTTGAGTTTCTAGTACTAACAATACGGCTAAGAATTAATAGTATACGAACCAAAAGGCCAAAAAAAAAAGAGGAAGTGACCTGGTGCTGAAGCTACATTAGTTGAAATATCCTTCCCTTACACTCTAAATAGTCACCAGTCACCTCCATCTACAGGACAGCACTGTGCTTCTAATATTGAACTATTTTTAATCACAAAATATCTATAAACTACATCAAAGCAGTTTAGAGGTTAACCTTACACTTTTAGCTCTGAGTTTAGCATTACAGACACAATAATTTTTTTTATCAATACCTTAATAATCTCATTTATCAACAATATTTATGTTTTATTAAACATTAAATGGCATCTTGAGGTCTTGTTTTTACACGGATCATTCTTAACACAATATCAATATTCTTTAAACTTGGCAAACATTTTATTGGGCAAAATCAATTTCTTCCTGGTGCCCCTTCCTTCCTTCCCTACCACTTTATTCTCCTCCAAATGCCAGGACAGCCCCTTCACTTGCACTCATAAAACTGCAACAAAACATGTGCATTAATCTGTCTCTCACACACAGTAGAAATTCCAGCAGATTCCCCTCGTACATGGGTTGGTCACTAACGCACACACAGAAAAGAGTGGGATGATGGGTCTGGTTTTCATTATGAAGAGGAAAAAAGGAAAAGGCTCTTCATCCCATATGAGGGCCACATTCCTGAACATGAAGCTCGGTTACCACAGAGTACATGGGAAAAGGTGGGGGGAGCCAGAGGGGAATGAACCAGAAGTTGGGGAGCAAGGATTATAAATATTTGAAAACAAAACTTAAATGCTAAATATGCAACTTATTACAGAATTATTACTTCCCAGCATTGAAGCTTAGACACAACATTGAAGGCAGGTCTTGTTAATATTCATTGCGTTTTGCTTCATGACTCATCACCATTTTGTGCCATGCAGCTCCTGCAGACTGCTTACACATTAAATTCTGCTTCCTGATGAGCATCACTTAACTGCAATTCTGCACAGAAAGTAGGCCAATAAAGCAGAATCTTAAATGTTAGGGGCGGGTCTGTCTGCAACGCTCATGAGAACAGATGGGAGAAATCCAGGCCACAGATGTAGCGTTACATATTTATTTTTTTTAATATAAAGATCCTGTTCCCAAAATTGAGTAGAAACCAGTTTTGTCAAGCGTAGGTTTAAATTCAAATGCTGTACACAAATTGCCTGGAAAATAGAACGGAGGTTCTTGTACTGTATTGTATGGGTGTCATTTTCAGTTGAACCTAGGTCAATGTAGCATCCCCTTTGTTTCTACTGCTGAGGACAGTGCAGTGAAATTCTATTCTAAAAACCCTTCTTACCCAAAACTATTGGCCTCATGGCATGTTTTTGAAAAGTAAGTAAAAATATATACCTTTCTGAACGGAGGCCACTCCTCTTCTTGCTGCATGTCTGGGTCATCGCATGGATCATGAGAGTCGTCACACGGGTCACAGTCAGTGTGGAAGACGTTTGCTGTGCTCAGTTTGTACAGAGGAGTCAGTGCAACTCCTGATGCATCCCAAAAACGTACTGTACCATCCTCATGCCTAGTGGAAAAGAGATAAATCAAGAAACATCGACTTGGATACAGTTTTATAGTTATATGGTTATTCTGGTTAAGTCAAGTAAACACCAAAAGCAGATTAATTTGTTTGCAGGATATCCATGTGATTTTAATCAAAAAAACATCCTGACATATTTAGTCACTTCCACTTTCTAACCAGAATCAAATGTGTGCCAGATTTGTACAACAGTGAAAAAATGCTAACTGAATCCACCTGCAAGTGTTTTTGTGATTGTGTACACACACCCAGTCAATAGCAGCTCTTGTTGTTTGGGTAGAGGTGCCAGGTTTTTCCCTCCACATATGGGCCAACTCTGCACAAAAAGAGAGAGAACAGTAAAGACACTATAAAATACCATACCTTAGGAAAAAGTGCAATAGAAACATTCCACAAATTGAGTTTGACTAAGCAATTCCATATTTCCTAACCTCTTCCATTTTATGACATCAGCTTTAAATGTTCACATCCTGACACATGCAAGCTCAGAGGAGTAGGTTAAAAGTTCCAATACCCTGGCCAGTTATGCAGATTAAACTACTGATGGTAACTGGATAGACATTCGACACCATCAGAAAAGGAGGCTTCTTATGTAGAAGGAGCATAAACTGAAAAACTAAAATAAAAAAACAAAATAAACAAAAACATTCCTTGAAGCTCATTACAATTTACATCAACAGTTATGATTGGTCAAAAAAGGATTGACCTTGGTGGAGTATGACTTAGATGGGAAGTGTACCAAACCTACTTCACCAGAAAGCAAAGCCGTCTACACTGACATTGTTTAGTACAGCAATTTATTGATCAATTGTAATACTGATCAAGTTTTATTTAGGTTCATGCATAAAGGTCACTTTAAATAAACCTTTGAAACTATACAATATGACTTTGGAAACCCTCACCTGTGTACCAGTCCACCATTACATGCACAAAATTTTATGAAATACATGTTATTCAATAATCAGAACAGTGAGTACAGCCACTCTGTTTCACGAACAAGTTGCCTTGTTTGAAAATGCTGCCAGAATTTATTTTTAAACAAACAAACAAACAAACAAACAAAAACAATACTGTATAATATAAAAAACTGCTATATCAACAAATAAAATATAGCAATATTTCAATATTTTAATACATCCCTACCACCAGGACTACTCTACAGTTCTTGGAAGCCACAGTTTTTATGAGGGAATTTTGGCAATTCCTCATGTCTGTAGGAGGGAAACTAATGAGATGGCACAAAAATAGAACACCCACTACAAAAAGTGGTGATTTACTAATGTACCAGCAGTATGGGATGGTCTAATCTGCTACAATCAAACCACTGATGTGCACCAGGCTCCTTATAATTGATGGGCTGCCAGTTGGGGAGCTCATTAGCACTGCACACAGTAACACAATCTATTCAAATGTACATAGTCAATACTATGATCAGTATTATACTTGTGATATACTCAGTATATCTTGTTGCAAAATTAAAGCATACAACATAAACATATTTTCCTAACACTGTATAATATTACTAGGAATATAAAATCAAGTATGCTGAATTGTAATAAAGTTACATAAAATTAGTAATGTATTGAGCATCCATCCACATATATGTACTACAAAGCTTCTCCTCACCTTGTGTGTCTGCTGGCGGCTATGTTGTGCTTTGCCAGCATTGACCAGTCTCTCCCACAGTTTTGAAGGGACATTAGCAATATGGCAGGAGCAGGTGATGGCCGAAGAGTGCAGAGGAGCCAGGTAGGGAGTGGGGAGCGTGGGCCAGCCTGGGGTCTGCAGGTCAATTACAACCAGCTCCTCTTCTAGTAACACTACTAGTGCTGAGGGGTCATCGAACTCTGCAACAACACAACACGACTATTGTCAATATAGGCATAAACTGCTGCGTGCAATAATATTTGCAGTAATAACCTTGTTCTCACCATTCTCCTGCTCTATGCTGTGAACAGTGAAGAAATCAATGACTCTGGATGTAAAGTCCAGTGTGACGTGGTCTTTGTCCTGCTGAATGGTCAGACAGTGGCGATCACCGTAGCTGGCTCTGGGCATCCCCCCACTGTATAACACTACTGGGGATCTGCACCAAGATTAAAAATACACAAATTATAAAGTCAATTTTAATGTAGTTGTAATGTTTGTCTTGATTTTTATATAGTGTAGATGCCTGTAATTTTAGTAAGGTTTTTCGAAAATGGGATACAAATTAAACTACAAAAATACTGGAAAACTGGCTTACCCTGTCTGTGTTGTCCTCCATACGATCTTGTTAATAGCCTTGCATGGAAATGGACCTAAAGTAATAAAGGGCATAAAGAAAAACTAATGTTAACTATTTTAAGGCTCATGGTCCAAAAGGGGTGAGAGAAAATGTGATTTAGAGCCCAAGACTTTACTATTCTTAGTCTGGCTCTTTATCACTGTCAAGCCCAGACACATAAATTCTGAATGAGTTGCAGCCAATACTGAAAAGTGTCATTAATTCTTTTGTGTGTTGTATCTAAGTTCTCACCATATGGTATAGAGGAGGACACTGGCTGCTGACTGCAGGTGTTGCCAGTGGTGACAGCCCAAACTGAGTAACTTCCATCGTTATGTGAACTGACAAACAAGTTACCAGAACGTTCCCACACAAGACTCTCCAGCTGCTGCAGACAGACACATACAAATTTATTAAAAACCAGGTCACACAACAGTTCATATTTGATTTGTCTGTGCAACCCAGACAGACTATTCTCTTTGTTTTTCTCTATGCTAACATTGCCAACTCAGACAAGTAATTAACATGATGTCTAAATGAAATACCTTATTTCCCAAAAAAAGCTGCTCTATTTGCCGCTCGCTTAGATCCCATAGCACTACTAGGCCTCGACTGTAGCCTATAAGGATCTTCCCTGGCTGCTGTGGATGTTCCTGAAGAGACTCCACTGGCCCCAGTGACTTTCCACATCTGTAGTCCTCTGGAAGACTACAAAATAGACAAACGTAAAAAAAAAAATAAAAAAAACCCCATTAACCTCCCTTTGCCATCTGATACAAAAAAATAACATTTAAAACAGTTGGATTAGGACTACATTTGTAAATTATGTCAGACACATAAACAACCACATGCCAGCTGAAGCTGTGACTTTGGCTTTATTTCTCAATTTTCATCACGGCAGAGCAGCCAAATGGCAGAAAAAAAACGATAAATATACAAGGAGGGGAGCACGAAAGTCGAGCGAGGGATCACACAGGAGTAAAATGGACTCATCTCATTTTCCTCCCCCTACATTTTGGAGTAAAGCATGATCGTAAATGCTCACAAAAAAGCAAAAGATATGAGAAGTTACTGAGTTCTGCTTTAAGGATTACATTTCTCACAGATGATTTCTAAGATAACAAGCAGTGAATTACTTAAGGGCAATGTTACGCAAGATTTCAACATAAAACATCTGATAGACAGTGAAAAGAGACAAATGTTTCAAACTGTGTGAAAATAGATGTGATAGAACAACAAAAGCAATGTGAACTCCTGGAGAATTTGAACTAGACATTCCTTTGAGGCAGCGGAGGAATGTAGAGTGAGACACACCCAGAAGATTCACTTAGAGATACAGAGAAAAAAGTCAAAAATAAAAAAATATTGTAGTGTCTTCACACAAACAATTGAGTGTCGATAGTGTTGCAAATTGTTGGACGTTTAACTGGGAATAAGGCAAGAGATGAGCTCCTTTACACATCCAAACACACACACACACGCACACATTGATGTCTGATTGCTTTGCTTGGGTTCACTGAGGCAAGATCCTCTCCGGAAGCACAGAGACTGAAACATTCCCAACAAAGCCTTCCATTGTCTCTGTCTCTCAAGTATTTTTAGGGAATCCTGCATCCTGCTGCAGAGAGTCCCAGTGATGAGCCCCTGCCAATGTGTCTGAATGTGTGTGTACATTGGAGATTCAAGTCCAACACTTCCTCGACCGGAACATTGCGTTTTGGCAAATGGTACAAAGCAACACTGTCCTCCTTTCCACACCAAGTACAAAATGCACACAAAGCATTATCAGGGTGCTCGTTAGGCCTCTGTTCTGCCCCCTCCCCACAAGCTAAGTTAATGAGAGGTTTGGCTGAAAACAATAAAATGCAGCTGAGGCTCTGATACCACTGTATTTGTGTGCAAGAACACAAAGGACAAAAGGTGTAAATATTTCTTTTTTTTGGAGAATGAATAACAAACAACACATCTTGACATGGCAAGGGTTAACATCACTTTCACACAGTGCCTAAATCTTCACATAAATCTGACCTGCTACAGGCAGCATCATCAAAGGTCAAAATGTTCTTAGTCTTTTAATTGTGCACAAGTGTGTGACCCACTCAGCTGGAAAGGTCAAAAGTGGAAATTAGTGTTTACAATAAGGAAAGGCAGCGGTTAAAGCCACACTATTCTACTCTCTGCAGATACTGTATGTAATAAAGGCATACTGTAATAAGAATCATCTGTGAAAGAACAAGACATCTAAGCTTCATTACTACACTAAAATTGAGAATAAAAACAATATTACAGCAAATTAACAGAAAAACTAATAGAAAAGAAGGAAGCAATGTGAAACGTGGAATGTCATGGCTCAAATTTAAGCCCTAAACTCACTATTTAATTAATTAATTTGAGAAAGATGACAAAGCTATTTTTGGCCTCTATTAAATTGAGCAGTCAACAAGTGACTGGGAATCATGGGGGGAAAGACATTCAGTAAATTGGCGAAGTCTACACTCAAACCAACTACGCCGAGATGCATGCGCCACCAACTGAGCTACACTGTGGCAAAGTTGCTGCCATGGGAAAAATATTTGAGCTTTGGCATCCTGGAAATGTCCTATACCAACAAAAATAATCATGCCTCATTAAAGCAGAGACAAAGTAAAAAACCAGACTTGGGAAACTATTAGTAGACAAGTGTTTAAGAAAGCCAAAAATGGCTTGCATAGCTAAAAGCCACAGAATGCATGCCATCTTCCCAGGACAACAACAAAAAAAAAATTAAAAAAAATAGGTGTATCATTAATTTTTTCACCTCTGTACAACCTGATCCTGTGGCAATGTCTGACTGTCCTTCAACGAGAGACAGGGAACCTCCACAATATACACGCCCCCTCCTTCTGTTCCAATGCAAAGTAAGTCACATGACCTCAACAAGAGAAGGACTGTCACCCGAGTGGCACTAAGGGAGAAAAAAAAAAAATACAGTTTAGCAATTTTCTAAGTTTCTCTTTTTTTCTCTCTAGTATTACATTACCATCGGCTTACCTGCAGCTCTCAATGCCAGGTCGTCCTGGGAGGGTGTAGCTGCCAACTTCATGCAGACAAACCACACCCTGTTTCCTAACCCCACCCACTTCTTTAGGAGCTCCACCTGCAAGCTCCCACAGGTGGATTGTGTTGTCATCTAGCAGTGACAGTAGGCGCCCCTGCCAAATATTAATTCATACATTTAAATATGTTTGATTTCAAAATGCTCAACACACAGATCTCTAAGTGCTCACCTGTCCAGGGAGGAAGTGGATTTGTGTAACAGCAGTGGTGTCTTTGTGCAGGCCTGTGAACTCCACACCAGGGGCCCCATAGCTGTTAGAATACAGTTAAGGAAATGTACCCTTGACAATTGCCAGTTACTCACAGGGCTAACACTTGGAGGCCTACACTGACACCAAAAATACAGTAAAATAGGTGTATTGACAAGAACCTGGCAATATGATATGCATCACAATATAAGTGTCACTATACAAGACAATATATTGGCTTTTTTAACAATATGACTTTGGAAAACCTAAATAGTACACCACCGCATGAACAAAATTGATAAAATTAGGTAGTGCACTTTTCCAAATAAACAAAATGAAAGTGCATGAGTCATGTTTTTTTATTGCATTTAGTTTATAAAATGTATTGTCTCTCAATAAGTTTAAATACAATAAAAAGTAAGAAGCTGACATTAATGTTTGTATAGAAATAATTCTATATGGTTGTCACATTGAAGCCCAATAAAATAGTGCCATATTTTCCAGAATGATTTTTTTCTTACATCCCTATTGTGAAAACTGTTTAAATATACAATTTGTGTAATGGGGCTTGATGCAAATCCACTTAACAGAAGAAACACACACAAAAAAAAATTAAAAGGCTACTGAAACAGTCACAGCCAGTGATTTCTAGCTATAAACAAAGTCGATAGTGCTCGAGTGTAATAAAAGAGAAGAAATTAGAACACAGCAAGTAAGCTCACAGTAATTACCAGCAGCAGATGACGCAGGTCCCCAAACCACTGCTGTGTATGTGTGTGCACAATCATTACAGTCTCCCTTTGGTTGGAATACTAAATCAAGTTGAACTGATAAAATAAAAACTATGTTGACACCATTCATTTACACAAGGATAAAGGTGTGTTTGGAGAAAGTGAAAAAAATGGCAAGCAACTGTGCACAATCTTACACACTGCAATAGATACACATTTGGTACTCTGCAGGAATGCAGAGAAAACGCTAAATTCAAGGGAGCAGTGCTGCAAGTGTATGCCACAGCATAAAGATGATTATAGTTAATTCCACAATGCATCTTTTTAAAAGATTTACTTTCAAGCATTAAATTTTATAGGGATCCCTGGAGACCACTGATGTGTATAGCAAAATTCCTGAGCATTGTCACTTCCTGTCCCCAAGTTTTATTCACCACAGTAACATGCCACAGACAGCTGGAGGTGGAGGTGTGAGGGAACAGTCACTCACAGGTCCTGAACCAACAATGTGTTGATAAAGTTGAGGCTTAGAGTTAGATTCTGAGCACATATTGTATAATCAAGGAGTGAGAATCTAAAGAATGTAAGTGACATGCAGCTAACTTTACAGGAGAAACAAAAAGCCTGATTAAACCTTTCAATAACTTTTTTTTTATATACAAAAGCTGAAATATTCACAGTCACAGATGCCAGAAGACTTTATCCATTAGTAAAATACACTTACCGGCCACTTTATTAGGTACACCTTGCTAGTACCGGGTTGGACCCCCTTTTGCCTTCAGAACTGCCTTAATCCTTTGTGGCATAGATTCAACAAGGTACTGGAAACATTCCTCAGAGAGTTTTGTCCATATTGACATGATAGCATCATGCAGTTGCTGCAGATTTGTCGGCTGCACATCCATGATGCGAATCTCCCGTTCCACCACATCCCAAAGGTGCTCTATTGGATTGAGATCTGGTGACTGTAGAGGCCATTGGAGTACAGTGAACTCATCGTCATGTTCAAGAAACCAGTCTGAGATGATTGGAGCTTAATGACATGGCGCATTATCCTGCTGGAAGTTGCCATCAGAAGATGGGTACACTGTGGTCATAAAGGGATGGACATGGTCAGCAACAATACTCAGGTAGGCTGTGGCATTGCAACAATGCTCAATTGGCACTAAGGGGCCCAAAGTATGCCAAGAAAACATCCCCCACACCATTACACCACCACCACCAGCCTGAACCGAAGGTAGGATGGTTCCATGCTTTCATGTTGTTGACGCCAAATTCTGACAGAAATCGAGACTCAGACCAGGCAACTTATTTCCAATCTTCTATCGTCCAATTTTGGTGAGCCTGTAGCCTTGTAGCCTCAGTTTCCTGTTCTTAGCTGACAGGAGTGGCACCCGGTGTGGTCTTCTGCTGCTGTAGCCCATCTTCCTCAAGGTTCGACGTGTTGTGCGTTCAGAGATGCTCTTCTGCAGACCTCGGTTGTAACAAGTGGTTATTTGAGTTACTGTTGCCTTTCTATCAGATTGAACCAGTCTGGCCATTCTCCTCTGACCTCTGGCATCAACAAGGCATTTTCGCCCACAGAACTGCCGCTCACTGGATATTTTCTCTTTTTTAGACCATTCTCTGTAAACCCTAGAGATGGTTGTGCGTGAAAATTCCAGTAGATCAGCAGTTTCTGAAATACTCAGACCAGTCCGTCTGGCACCAACAACCATGCCATGTTTAAAGTCACTTAAATCACCTTTCTTCCCCATTCTGATGCTCGGTTTGAACTGCAGCAGATCGTCTTGACCATGTCTACAGCCTAAATGCATTGAGTTGCTGCCATGTGATTGGCTGATTAGAAATTTGCGTTAACGAGCAATTGGACAGGTGTGCCTAATAAAGTGGCCGGTGAGTGTTATATCTTACTTCATTCAGGCTCTTCTGTTCTGAGATAGCCAAAACATCCTCCTAGCACGCAGTGATTTGCATTTGATTTGTCTTAAGTTTTTGTGTTTTGTTTTGGGGTTTTTTCCAAAAATGCTCTTCCTGACACCACGTTTTCCATTTATCCATGCATGGGACCAGCACAAAGTACACTGGCGTGTCTCGAATCAATTAATAAAATATATTTTTAATATATTATTTGATTTGAAAAAAGTGACGTGTGGTCAATAACTCTAAATTGATTGAGGAAAATATTGTAATATTTTTGTCAGCAATGAGAGATCTTAAGCTTTCATTTGAAATATACATGTATATAGAAATGTAATTTAGATTCTCACCTCAATGCAATCAAAAGTTCAGGGGAGTCAAAAACTGTCTGAGGAAATGTTTCAAATTGTCAACAGGGAGTTGAAAAGTATCAATCTACGAAGACAAGATGACCTCTTGGATGTGGAAAAGAAAGAAATAATGCAGTGTACATAACTCAGAATGTCCTCAAAAGAGACAGCAGTGGTTTGTGAGTGCATTACGACTATGCAGCAACAACCACACCTCACTCATCACTAAACTACACACCAATCTGCAGTATAAAAAGCATAGTAGAGGAAGCTGTCACAATCTGGAGTAAAAAAAGACCACTAATGACTATTTAGGCCTGTGTCGGAGCCTTGACATTTGGCTGGTCTGTGCTGCCTGCCCCTGACAGGAATCACACCATTAGCTTCTCCGGTTTCAGACAGTGTGTTTCCATAAGACTATACAGAAGTAGAGCAGTTGACAGGCAGAGGGGTAGCTGAACACAGCAAACAGACACAAAGCGCAGAC
The DNA here is from genome assembly GCA_020698575.1 of Bostrychus sinensis. Classification (NCBI taxonomy): domain Eukaryota; kingdom Metazoa; phylum Chordata; class Actinopteri; order Gobiiformes; family Eleotridae; genus Bostrychus; species Bostrychus sinensis. The sequence goes on along the minus strand of CM036253.1, from coordinate 24,730,504 downwards.
AAATGGTGATAAGCTCTAAGTGACACATGGTCAATACTGTCCACTGTTCACACTTCCTGTTTGTGGTGATGTCAGATGACAGCTGGTGAGGAATTCCCCAGAAATGATGTCACCTGGTTTTGGGGGCCCCTCTGATTCTTAACTCATTGTAAATCTTAATATAATCCTCATAAGCAGCTAAAGATCCAGTCACTTTGTCCTCACCGGAAATTATTACTGGGCTTATTATTATTATATTATAATCTTACCAGACCTTTTTATATTTAGCTTGTCTAGCAATGGTAAAGATATAGTGTACAGATCTGGACTCAAAATCAGTTCTTGGTCAGGGGTAAATACTAAAAATGGTAAAAATCCTCATGGATCCACACCAAAATCAAATCAGTTACTGACCTTCCTGAAAGTTTATCAAACTCCACATACATAGACATTATATCCGTTTGATTCAAGAGCAATATTGGATGATTTAGAACGATACGGTTCAACAGCCTCATATCAATATGAGTGAAACTTTAGTAGCAACCGTTTGCCAAAAAGACACATTCGAATTCCTAATAACTATATTTATTAATTGTTTGTTAATTGTTTTGTTTTTTCTGTATAGCATCAATAAAAAATTCCTACATCATAAAATGACCGTTGAGCAATGAATCTGCCTTGTGAGTGGTCACAGCCGGAGAAATGCCATAGAGTAGCAGTGAGAAACAGCTACATAAAAACATAAACAAAGGAGCCTTGAAACAACTCTTAACTGCTCTGTCACTCTTGGTGAATATTTATCACACACTAAAGAATCAGAATATTTTAGTGTGAAACGCCAGCTCAAGTAATGTACATCCTAAATTGCTCCAGTGTTTTACTATTGAAAATAGTTTGTGTGATCACCGATGTGCCGTCATGATCCCGATCTGTATGAAAGGTGATATTAATCAATGTAGTTAGAAAAAATAGATCCATTAATTGTTACACCCCTAGAGGGTAGTGTGCCAAAGTATACCTATATATAGTTCAACAGCCATCAAAACAGGGTCTATAGAATAAACAAAACATTCACTATATTTTATATTAGAAAACTAAACTGTTGCGTAGTAAGCTGGTAACTATTGGTGATTATTTTGGGGGTATAAAAACCTCAATGACCTATTGCGCAGTATGCTATTCTTTTACCTATCCTGATTACTCAATTAGATACGCTCAAATTCTTAGGATGCCTCACCAGTAACATCAGAGGTTTCAGCCGCAGTCCAAAAACACAGCTACACCAAACCCTAAAGGCAGTTGGGTCAATGCCTCAATGATGTATTTCAAAACAATTAATAGAGCCTGGTATCTGGTATATGGTGCTGGGCGAGCAGGAAGAGCCTAGACACACAACAGAACAAGTTAGGTGTTAGTCTCAAGTCATTCACCCAAGGACAAACAGTGGTCAAACTGTCTTCTGTACACACAAACTCGGCCTGTTCTATGTGAGTAATGTGCAAAGGTATGATGCAGCACTCCCAAGAAGAGTCTGAAACACACACAATGGGGGCCTACAGTAACTTACAATCACTGAATCACTGTCTCCTCCTTACACATACACACCAACACAAGTGTGATTGCCCGCTGATGCAGAGAGAGGGAGCGTTAGCAAGGATAAAGCGATTTCATGGTCTGAATACAGACAAACAGAAGGCATTGTCCTCTAAGGGGACACATAGGCAGCAGCCAGCACGCCCTCCTCCACACACATACATGTGCACATGAAGATAAGAGCGGACAGGAAGAACGGATCGCCAAGGATGAAAGCAGGAGATGACCACACACACACACACGCACGCACGCACACACACACACACACGTAGCCAGTGAGAAGTTAAAGTGCAAGCCTTTGCACAACACAAATAAAAGTGGGCTCATTTCAAACTTCAAAAAGGCATCATCTGTGAGCATTTTCTCCAGCTCCCTTCTCTTCACACACACACACTCACCATCAACACACAATAAACACAAAATACAATTTAAAAATCCTTAGACACTTGGCAAACAGTGGTCTACAACAACTACAAGCCAAACATCTCCACCCACTCACTAGAGAAACAATCCCATCTCATTTGCATCCTCCCTGAATCCTCCACCTTCCACACTCCCCCCTTATGTTCGCACTCACCCACTCCACATTATACATTCTGCGCACATTCCATTATATCACAACATTATGGAAAAATAGATATGAAAAAAAGAAAATATGATGAGGCTACAGTCTTACATCTTAAAATACTCAAAGCGCAATAAACCCATTTAATACCAACTCGGCGCCATCAAAATGTATGTGGTCCTGCAAATGAAGTCTGCAGAACAACCCACAGTATTAACAAAGCCTCCAAACAAATAAATGTGACTTTTATATAAAGAAAAAGTTGCCAAATAAAGCAATCATCTCATTACAAACAATAAATACAGACAAGCAGGAAGACTACAAACTATAAAAACTGTTGACTTGGTGGATGAGTAAAACAATGGAAGTTTCCTTCAGCTTGTGCAGCTGTCTGCGTGAGGGTGGTGTCATTTTAGATATTTTGTGCGTTATGAGTCACTGTGCAAAAGTCCAGATTTATTTTACAATGTTAACAAATTAGGTTACACCCTTGTGACACTCTGATAGAATGATCACTTGGTTTGGAGTTTGTGGCCAACAAGATGCCAACAGTGTAAGCAAGCTCCAAACACGTACTTCAGAGATCCTCTATGTGCAAATATTAGCTGTGTGTAGAAATACCAATACTAACCTTCAGGGCCCCATAGTTTTGGTGTGATTCAGCATGTAATGAATTTACTGGACATGACAAAGCATAGATTCCTGAATGGACAAATGAGGCATATCTGTGTATTAACACAAAGGATGCACAATAATAAACACCAACATGCAATCTGTGATAACTATGTGGAATATGATATATGATGTTGAAATGTAAAACAAGAAAACAAGTTTCTACATCAAAAAAACATGTCTAAAGAAGAGCTACATTTAGGACTTAAAATGACTAAATGTAAATCTAATCCAGCACTACGCTATTGCTAAACTATCCAGAAAGACAATGGCTCCATCTTGCAATGCTAAAAATACAGTATAATGCCCAGACTTGGATCCTAGCTGAGGATTTTCTAATTCAGGGGTAAATGCTCTATCCATTGAGCAACAAAGCTGGGATTAGTGTCTTTGGCTCCAGATCAACACTAAAAACTAAAATTTCTTCCTTAGCTTATCACTCTTCTTAAACCTAAATGTCATCCAAACCCTTTTTTGGGTAGCCGAGGAGGAAATTAGGTCTAAAACCAGTACTTTTTATTTTGATGCACTACAGTGCTACAAGGCTGTAAATGAAAAATTGTGCAAAATCTGCCACTTACGCTTTTAATAAAAGTTTTATTAATGCAATATACAAGACATTTATTTTTATGCAGACATAGCAAAAATATTACATTTGCAATAGCGTGTGCTCTACTTATGAGATACTGCACATCTCCGTTTTGCTGAGCTGTAGACTTTCAAAATCTTTGCAAGCACCTCTCATCCCAGGCAACTGGACTGGTCGCCTTGGAAACCAACTCAAAAGCTCCCTTTATTAAGACTAGACTCAGCAACAAAGCTCTTACTCAATCTGCACATCTAGACACACAGGGAGGGTTAACCCAGGGCAGCACAACATGCATTCCATGACCAGAGACAGACTCCTCGAGTACCCCCCCCCCCCCCACCCCCCTCAACCCCCCTCACCAAAACCCCCCACCAGCCATCTTTCACAACAACACACAAAACTCCACACTACATTGTCCCCAATCCCCTCGCTGAGCCCCAGCCTGTGGTCAGAGCAGAAACTCTCATGGTGTAATATGACTCTGCCTTTATAAACAAGCAGACAGTGAAAGAACGTGTAAGGAAAGAATTAAAAAAAAAAAAAAAAAAAAAAAGCTGTTGAAAAAAATTTCATGTGAACAAGACAAAAGAAAGTGTGCCAAGATTCAAAGCTAAAGAAAGGCCACAAATGTTGCAAATTTTCCACTCTCTTTGTAACTGTGTCAATAAACTCTAGGTCAACCCCAAACTGCTCTCACCATACAACTGTACTGTCCCTGGGCACTAGCGTGAAAAGAGCTCCACCACACATCTGGCACCACAATCTGGAAGTGTAGAGTGAACACAGAAACTAGCAGTTATGGTGGGAGGCAGAGGTCACACCTACAGTCTGTAAATGTATGGTATATGGGTATATGCAAGACGCCACAGAAGTGCACAATTTGAGCATTTGACCAAAAAAATATTTAAAGTGCAATATCCAAAAACTACCTTTACCATCCCAACTCATCTCTCTCCCCCATCAAAAACAACATCTCAATCAGTTTCCTACAAGACACTGCATCCAGCCAAACTTTAGACCTTACTTTATAATCCAGCACCGATCTCCACCTTGTTAAACATCGTGTGAATGCACTGCCATTCAGTTACTTTTTACGCGCACATAGCTGCTGCTGGAATTGTCACTGTATTTCTTGTTTCAATGATGACAAGTAATGTAGGCCAACTATTCAATGAAAGTGAACTCAAATCATAGCTTGCTTTTAAGAGACCATGGGATGAACCAAAGCTTTCAGTACAAGGAAAGTATTCTTATGACAGCTTAAAATCTGTTTTTGCCAAAATACCATTTGGACAATTGTTTTCCTTAAATACAAGACAAAGAAATAAAACCAGTTGCTTAAATGAAGCTGCCATCATTCCTCTTTACGTAGTTAAAGCCAAAATTAACTAGCAAAACTTTTTTCCCCTCTGCATTTTACCGCTAATGGTATACTATATAAACTTGTGCCAACATTAAATAAAAAGCAAGCAGCCTCTAGTCCAAATTATTATAGCAAGATTTTTAAAGTGACTAAACAAGTTCTAAAAAACTTATGTTCTCCATTATACACACTGCTTGTTTTAATCTAAAAAATAAATACAATAATACAAATTAGCTATAGTTAAACTGTAGCACTGTGATCCATTTGCTGTACTTCCTTATATTCCCTGAGGATATACACTTTTGACTCTGTGATGTCTTAGAAAATTCCAACAGCAGCTGGGAGTCTGTTAAAAAATAGGATAAGTGGTCTAAGTTAGGTAGAGTAGTATGTATGGATGTCCGTTAGCCTCCTCTTTCTTTTCACACTCCCTGCTCTTCACTGCCACTGTTTATCTCCCCTCCTCCTCCGGCTGCCTCCCAAGTGCCTGGTACTGCCTGGCTCTCTCCTTCTCTGTCTGTGCTGCGCAGCCTTAGAGAGGCGATTCTCCAGGCTAATGCATCAGCACGTACGTAACACACACTGCTAACTGATAAACATGTGCATTATCCACACACAGTTGTTATAGGTGTACCATTGGATAAACACTGAGATGAGTCTGTGTTTTTGAATTCTGTTACATGTTTTCAGCCCTACAGTTCACACATTCCCAAGTAAAACACGCGAGACAAACCTGAAACATGTGAGCTGCATATAATAACCTTTAAAAGATGGTCCAAATACCACAGCTTTTCAACTCTAAGCACTCATGACTTCAGCGTAAGCTTGTGTTTCAGATCAGTAAGCCAACAAGAAACCTTAACAGTGGGTGAACCATCCTCACACAGACTAATGGAGCCTGTTGCAATCAATAACATGTCACCAGGACTTGTGGTGTGGACAGTGCATGAGCTCATGTAAGTTGCTGGAATTTTTGACAGTAGTGACATGCTGGGCCAAATTATGGCTTTGCCGCAAAGCCAAACCAACACTCATTTCTAGCGCGCTAAATGTTACCCAATGTTCCATCTCATCTTGTGTTCTTTAAAGAGACAACCATGCAATAGGGGCCGGGGTTACATTCCAGCTGGCCACAAACTCAGAATGCATTTGTCGTATTGTGACACAAACCTGTGAAGCTTTATTTTGATGTTGCACTTCAAACAGTCTTAAGATACAGAGGGCAATGGTGAATAGAAACTAAATGCAAAAGCAAACGTCTTTTTAATCGATCCCTAGATCCTGTGGTAGGTTAAAAAGTGTAATTAGCACAGTTATTGACACAATTGAGCAGAGACTGCCTTACCTTGTGAAGACGCTAGATTCATGTGAGATTTGAGAGTTCACAACTTTAGAAATTTTAAAGTAATTTGACCCCCCCCTCCAAACTGTGACGAATTGGGACCAATGGTGTAACACTGCTAGCAGATATGGGCAGATAATTGGATAAAATTACAGTTGTACAGCTGTTTGGTAGTTGCTCACTGATAATTGGCACTGTCAGCAGGCATTTATCTAGTACCTTTGCAATGGTTTTCTAGAGACACCCACCGAAATAGTTTTGTGTAGACATACTATGTAACCAGGGCTTGACATTACCACTAACCAACCAGCCAAATGCTGGTAGATTTCCATTTTGGCTAGTAGCACTTCTAGTGTCATTAGTCACTTTGGCCAGTTGGATTTTATGCAGGTAGCTTAACTTTAGAGGTGTTTGAGTGACCACCTAATTTATTACAAAGTAAGTCATCAAGATCTAAGAAAAAAACAAAACAACAACAATAAAACATGTATTAAGCTAGACCACATGCAAAAAGTTTAAACTTGCCTAGGTAAACCTCTTTCCTACAAATTTGATAAATCCTTGTCTATACATTAAACCAAGCTCTACGTTTATTGTATGCTATAAAATATGATATAATAATGACATAAACATTTGAGCTAATTAAATTATGGCTAGTAACTTTTGAAAAGGACTTGCGAACAGTGGCCAGTGAGCAAAAAAGTTAATGTCAAGCCCTGTATCTAACATGTTTTTTTTGAGCCAATGGCAAAAACTGAATGCAGCATCTATCACACACATGGCATGACCTTTATGCCAGTAATACCAACCCAGATCCACTATACTGTAGACTGCAGATATATTCTTCAGATATACAGAGCAGCCAAAGTGACAAAATTGAAAAGGATACACTTTGATGGCTCCTGACTTGGTGCCAATGGCCATAAGTTGCAGCTTGGGGTCAAAGGCCAAGGCACTCGGCTGATGGGGGAAGCCATGTTCCACAGTCTACGAGAGAAACAGAGAGAGGCAGCTGAAAGACAGGTACCAGAAACACAAAAAAGTGTCATTGTTGCAGTTTTGTCTGACATCATTCCCCTACCATCTTACTCTGTGCGTGCGTGTGTGCTCTTAGCTGTCAAACTGTGTAGTCAATGAGGCGTCTCAAAGGGAGGACTCCTTTTAATAAAGTTAAAGGAAAGTTCCTAAAAGCCCTGATGGCAGATGCATGACCTTGTAAAATGGGATTAACATAAATTCACAACTTTTGCTTGGGCCCATTTTAAGAGAACAGCTGGGAAAGCATTTGAATCTAAAAAACATGTTGAGAAATACCTGCTACTCACGGTTAAATGCTTAAGGGTGTTATTAAACTTCCCTGTCCCCAACCCCTAACTGCCCCGCGACCAAGTGAGGTTTAGGAATTGGAGATGGACATAAAACATTAACCCTCTCTTCTTTAAAGTACAGATCTGTGTGTCCACCATGCACACAGTCACACACAGATAAAGTCACATCAAAGTGGCACTCCAGTTGAGAGACCACCTTAGATAGTTGTGGCAGCTGGTGCCCGACCTTAAACTGTGTGTGTGACCCGGCGCATTGCAACACACAACTGCATGGAGGCTAGACACCACTAAACCAACAGTTGAAGGCTAAAACACCATTTAATGAGATTACAGACATTTTTAACCACCAAATTTATATATTGCTATATTTTAAGCTTGAATAAAAATATTCCATACAAGTGGCTCTAACTGGTCTGGTTGTGGTACCCAATTTTATCTTCTGAGCTTTTTATTGTAACACACTAGTTCCAGATCAGTTTTTTATATCATTTTACAAAGTCTGCTGCATTGAAAACCTATATACTAAATTTTATGGTTTATCATGCAGCAGTTAGCGATGCACATTGCACTTGCTACAATAAAAAATAGCATGCATTGATATTTAAAACTCCAAAATGAATTAACCTAGGCATTCACATCATTTTGAGATGATTTGCTATAAGTTTGGACAGAGCTGTAACACCCTGCTCTGCTTTCCACACAGTGACACAGTGTGCAGACAGACATTGGCCTCACCTAAGTTCAAGGCCACTAGTCATTGCAGTCGATATTGTTGGGCTTAGACGCAGCTCATCTATTAACCTGCAGCTGTAACATACAGTTAACTTTTGTGAATGACATTTAAGCCCCCCAAACCAGTTTAGCAGAGATGACTATATGCGGTCTATTAAAAGGGCTTATTGGGACAAGGAATGGCCTCAGGGCTATTATATTTCAAAATATGCAAAAGAGACAGCATTATGTGTATATGATGTTGACTAACACCAGAAGCATCAAAGTGGTTTAAAACCTACTAAAAGGGCAACAGTTTAATGGTCACTGCAAATGAACCTCAGACTAACAGCCATTTTGATTAATTTGAGGAATATAGGTCATGATACCAACGAGGCATCAAAACCACTGCAACGCTCATGGGAGCTAATCCTGTTAAAGTGAAGCTTGGTAATCCACTCACTAACATAATCTGATGCTAGTTAGCTCAGCTCAGATTAAGTTTCTTTTGCTGCGGGCGCTGCACCTAGTTTGGACAGAGACAATTTACCACGCCGTGAAAACTAATGAGCCACACAAACACATCAACAAAGCGGCTGCATGCCCACATAGCCAGTTCACAGCTAATGTGAGTTTTTAGCTCAAATGTAAGACAGGAGCGAGCAGGCCATATCCTGTTTATAACTTGATTCTGAATGCAGTTCAGATTTCATAAACAACAATAGTTTGAGTTTTAGAGACAACAGTGAGTTAAGACCCCCCCTCTCTCACCCGGCGCTGTCCCGTTACTTTACCTTGTTGAAGGCGAAAAGCTCCTGCTTTATCTTCTCCCTCTGCGGGTCGGTGCCCTGCCGACGGAACCTAAACTTCATCATTTTGAAGCCGGTAGAGAAATGCAGCACTGGGTGAAGAAAAGGCTACACCTGGAGATGATAACCCAGGCTTCTCGGTGTCAAGAGGCTGTAGCGCTCTGTAGGGCGAAGCTAAGCTGGCTAACCGACACTAGCCCATGCAGCTGGGAGCGGGGCTGGCGAGCTGCGACGCTGACGCTGCTGCTGCTGCTGCTGCTGCTCAGGGCTGCTGCTCACCGCCCTCCTCCTCTCCCCCTCCTAAAACTGTTTAGGTCGCGGTGGGTTTGACCACAGCCCCCCTTCCTCTCGGTTCACACGGACCCCGTCATTGTTAACCAATGAGTGTGAAGAAATCTGCGAGCAATTACTCAGAAACACCCACACAGCGAGCAACTCTGAGGGGTGTTCGTTTTGAAGCAAGGGGTACACCGACTGCACATCCATCAGAAAATAAATTATAATAAAAGGCAATACACGGGCATTCCGATGCATGCAGATGTATTTTATTAGGCATATGAACTTACTTCCCCTTTTCTGTTCAATGGAAGTATAATAAATACAGTACACACAAAACATTAATTTATGCAAATTTTTATATACAGCATTTTGCCATAAATACTTACAAAAAAGCCCATTATTTACAACATCCAAAATAGATACAAATATATATGCTATATCTGCCCCATAGTGCAAAGTATTTTGTGGCTGTGCATCCCCAAATAGTTATATAAAGTATGTACAGCCATTAAAATGTTGTACCACAATCCAGTATAAATAAAATCATATTTTACAGTTCAACTAAAAAAACAACATAAAATTAAACTTTATCTTGTTATCTACATATTTTCATTGGGTTTTAATGTGACACTGAAAGCAATAATTGTGTTTTTAAATCTGTATTTTGAACAGTGTCCCCAGCTTAGATTATTTTCATTCATACAGATTTTAACTTTAAATTTGTGAACAAAAGTTGATAGAACTAAGCCTGTTGTTGCCATGCCGAAAACAATCGAAGTTCGATATCTACATAACTTTAAAATACAAAAATATTTTTATTTAGAGGTAGATATGTTACCAAATGTGTGCTATAGAAGGGTGATTTCACTTGGTGGCAGGGTAAGTCTCTTTTCTTTGACTGACAGCATGTTTTCCATGTGCATAGCAATGACTCGGCATAACTCCAAGCCCTAGATGCAAAAACACAAACCAATTCAGCCATGCAAGTAAAATACATAAAAGGCACAATATACAACAGGACAACTGTTGTACTCAAAAGATACCTGCTCTAGCTGCAGCTGTGTAATCCTCTGATTCAAGAGGTCTCCAATCATGATATCAACATACGGATAGCTGGAGCCTGAAGTTGGTCTCTGGGTCCGTGTGGACTGGATTTCTTTCAGAGGGAACCGTACCATGGCCTCCTAATTATTGGTAAATATACACATGACTACATGGACTGAAGAGTCAAAAACAAATATACCCAGACATGAAACACTGGTTTTATCTATAGAAGAGAAAACTGTGTAAAAGATGAACTACATAGAAGACCACGCAGGCTATTCATGGTCACCTTGACCAATAGAATTTAGTTTCAGGTCAAAACTCCTCCTTCCTAGGTGAATATAAACCAGCTCTCTTACCAGTTCAATTTCAGAATTGACAAAGCCTCTTCGATAAGAGGTGAAACGTCAACTTTAATAATCCAATCCAGATTACTGCTTTTTTAACTTTTTGTTGCGATACGAGACTTGATATATGCAGGCAATAGCATAACCTGCAGGGGGAGCTAAATGCTTGCCTAAGTGTTATGCCTAAAAGGAATTAGGTAATTTCAAGCATCTCTATACAAATAAGAAGCATAAACTATACAATTTATAACATGTTTATGAATGTGTATCTTACATGGGTGTCTTTGTGGAGAAAATGTAGTCCATTCAGATTTACAGCCAGGATGCATGGGGCTTGGATAGAGGCAGAGCTAGAACTATGAATATAGAAAAACGAGGAGCCAAACATGGGAAAGGCACTGACCAGACCTGAGGATAAAATAATCAAGAGTATCAGTTATAGTCAAATGATACTAACAGTACTAAAGAATTTCTACCAAGGTTAGGTTAGTACCAAGAAACTGAGCTCGGGCCTGATGAGGGTTTAAAGGCTGGACATGCTGCATATGTTGAGTCACCATGTTCAACCAAAGCTGTGGACCTTGTTTGGTGTAGAACTGTGGCGGGACAGACTCCTGCACTTCACGACTACAACAAACACACAAAAATACAGAAAAAATGCTTGTGTACATTTTATTAGCATAGAGGGAAGTTGTGTCCTAAATAAAAATTTAAAAGTAGCTTACAGGAGGATACAAACAAAAGAATCCACTATAATGTCTATATTTACATGGTTGGCAGGTAGATGGTATCTTTGGCACGGTGCTGTAGGGCAGATAATCTAGCAATCTGTTGAAGATGCTGATCACTGGCTTTACCCTGAGGAACCACACTTAGCAAGGCTTTCAAGTAGTCTGGCAACACCTATAAAAGAACCCAGCAAAACTTTTTAATAATATCCAAATATATCCCCCTTGTCTTGTAAATAAGTACAGATTATTGTATTGCTAGAAAAAGTAAAATGTACCTGGTTGTAATGCATTGTCACAAAAAGTTCATTGTCTAACTTTAATGGCAAACTCCATATGACTCTTCTGAACCACAGACTGTAGTTGGTATCCACTTTCTCTGCTTCAGTAGTAATGTCGAGGATGTACTCGCGCTTATTTAGGGGTCGCACATTCTGACCTATGTCGAGATATAGTTCAACATCAATTATCAATATTATAGATGAAGAAACACCCATTTCTTGTCCGTTCTACCTCTGTGTGTGACCAAAAAGACAGCATATTCATCCAAAGCTTCCTCCCTATGTAGCTCCATCTCAAAACAAAGCTCCTCGATAACATCCAAAGCAACCTAAAATGAGTTTGATTAAAAGGTTACGGTATTAAAAAAATCTATAGCCTATGGATTCAGAAAAAGACTAATTTTTTGTTGTGCGTATAACTTACAGAGCATGTTTTGATTTTCAGATGTCTCTCAACCCCACCAGGCAGCAAGAACAGCTGTCTCTTTGAGCTCCTCCCTGCCTGCAAACCACCAAAATAAGAAGAATAAAATGGCTAATCACTTTATTAGAAAAAATAAATAAATAAAAAATGTACTTACCAGCATAGCTTTGATTTCCATGTTATTGGGACACTGGACACGTCCGCCATATTGAAAAGTCCTCCTCAGATTCTGCTCACATGCCTTTGCAATACCTGAAACCAAGTCATTGTCAGTGTACTATAAGAAGCTGAAATTTGTTTTTATTGTACCTTGGTACTGAACTCCAGGACCGCCACATGCGTCCAGCAGAAACTTCATCAGGAATGGCTTCATGACATCAGAGCAGCGATGAAAAGCTGTAAGGATGTACAGCAGCCTCCATCCTCTTTGACAACTTTCCCTAAACTCACAAATACAAATAAAGGTCTTTGTGTTATGACCAGCAACAGAAAATATTGTAATATACTGTATGTCTTACGGTTTGGAGCTGGTGTTGGCAGTGACTTGCTTCATCACTTGGCAATAGGCTTCATCCTTTATGAGGCCATGGTCACCACTTAGCTAGAACATTTGTAGATTTTGCTTACATGTATTATCTTTACATTACATTCACAATTATACTAACTGTTATACATTTAAAAAAATGTAATTCTTTCATCTTCTTAATCTCATAATTCATAGAGGTACTTTATATACCTTTATTATCGTGGTGACCACGTCCTGCTCAGTCAGTCCTTTTAGTGGATAATCTCCCATGAACTTCATTATGGCTGAAAAACAAAACAGAATTTAAAATCCCATGCAGCCATCTCCATTAAGTAATAACAACAATTTACTACTACTACTACTACTACTACTACTACTACTACTACTACTACTACTACTACTACTACTACTACTACTACTACTACTACTACTACTAATACTACTACTACTAATACTACTACTAATAATAATAATAATAATAATAATAATAACATTTTAAATAATACTTACCTAAAAAGATATCTGTCGCCACTCTGTTCATTCCACTGTCTGAGAAGTCGATCAGGGATTCATGGATTGGAGACTGGAGAGGCAAAAATTGCATTAAGAAGAAGCGAGAGCTTCAAGTGTTGCTCATATTTTGCATTAGTATAAAAGAAAAATTTGTATCATTTACCTTTGAGAACTTGACCATGTCAGCTGGATCTCGAGCCTCCTTTCCTTTCTTGGCTTTCTGATCACTGTGGGCACATTTTTAAGTCAATGTCTACTGCTACTTTCCACCACTAGAGAGTAGTGACATCCTTTTATTTATTTTGTAGGTGTATATGCATTGTCTGACCTCCTGTTCCTCTGTGCCTCTCTAAAGTACTTCTTGGCAAACTCAGACATGTTATACTGGCTGCTGTGCACAGGAAGATCGTCCAGCTCGGTGCTTTCTCCAAACATTTCAGCCTCATACAGAGAAATACAAAAACTGTGAAAACCATTTAGTGCCAAACATGCAATTTGGTGAGAAAAAAATATTATAATTTCAGCAAACCAACCTATTCCATCATTTACACAACACTGGTAATATGGTATCGACCCTGCTATTTATACTTATTCACACATTAGTAATGAATAATCATGCTTTTGTTATATGAGTAAGTATTGTCTATGCACCTCTGTGGAAATGTCAAGCTCATGGGCTGCTACTGCTGAACCCAATGCTACGGCGACAGCAGCAGAGGCAGCGACTCGCCCCTGTCTGTCCCGAGGCTCCACCCTCTCAGGGGGGAGGACCAGGAAGTCTGGAGCTGCCACAGGACGAACATATTCGCTGGGGAACACTCCTGACTTCCCAAAAACAGCCCCAAATCGCCAGCCTATATGCATACACACAGCAGTTAAGTAACAGATCAATACAGTTTATTCTGGATTATTTACCATTAGGAGATAGTGCCAAATTGTCTGTTAGCAATATAACTCAAAATGTTGGGAATTTGGATCACAAGTTGGAACTGTAATGCCTTGGCAGAGGTCTGCCCTTTCTATGGAATTGCAATGCTTTTCATATCTATATTTTCAGTGTACTTTGTCTAGCAATTAGTACCACTTAACTGTCTAGCAATTAAAAACTGCATTCAAAAGAAACATATCAGTCAGAAATAAATTTTAAACATACTGTATTATAGAACAGCACACAGAGCAGCAAAATAAATCAGCATTAGAGTTAATCAAAGCACAGCAAAGCAAACACACTCCTGAGAAATTACCCAGCCACCCACCAAACTCAGGAGTGTCTCTCTTTAACTCCTCCAGAAGCATGACCTTCTTTCTTACTATGCAGCCGTAATATTTGCCTGAACACATATTGTAAGCATGGCATTAAGCACAGCGAACTATACTACAGCTGAATGACGGAATAGTAATTCAATGAGTGTCTCACCAGAGTCAAGGCCATTCATGTTCTGTAGTTTGATGATATCTCCTTTGTGGAAGCTGAGGAGGTTTCTGTCTTCAGTAATGTAGTTTCTGACTGCCACCACATATTCTGAGTCCTGAAAATTAACAACATGCTATAGAAGATATCAAATTTCAAAATAATCTAACTTGCAGTCAGTGATTTCTAGGTTATAAAAAGCATTCATAAAATTACACTAGAAAATGTTTGGCAAAGAAAACTATATTACAAGCTTCAATCAATTTAAATCAACTTGACACTTATTTAGAAATTTCCCACTTCTAATTCTCAATATACAATTTCAATTCCGAAAAAAAACAAAAAAAAAACAGACTACAATAATCTGCGAATGTAATTATATCATGTTTTATTCAAAATAGAAAATAAATAAGATCAGGTGATGAAAGCTGGAGAAGCTTTTTGCAGCTAATTAGGTTAAAGGTGAATGAGTTCATGAATTAACCTATTGATGCTTCTCCAGATGTTTTTTATTAGTACCACTTAACTTTACAGCCTTCTATTGTCCCTATTCCAATTTTTCTTAGATGTGTTGCTTTCAATTAAATTCAAAATCAGCTTTTATCTTTCATTAAAATATTTCAATTTTAACACCTTATATGTTGTTAATGTTGTACTGTGAATACTATATAGTTTCATGACTTTTGCAAATCGGTCCATTCCATTTTTATTTATGTTTTTTATGGGTTTGTATATGAAGAAAGTATAAATGTAAACAGGCCTCTGACCTTCTTGAGCTCTGTTAGGAAAAAGTCAATCATGTGTTTGACTTGTGGGGCTTTGGCAGAGAACAGAATCAGCTTCTCGTTGGTCAAGTTGAACTCCAACATGTTATTAGAGGGGATTGACACAAACAGAATATCAGAGTAGCTGCACAGGAAGTGGGGCACAAAAGCAGGACATATGTCAGACAGTGAAGACAGTATGTCAGAGGTCAAAGCACTCGGTCACTTGAAGGCTGCTCACCTGTATGGCCGCAGTACTCTGAAATAGTCTGGAGCATTAGAGCTGCTCCTCACCATCTTCAGCAGTTTGATGCCTTTATGAGAGACAGAGAGCACCTGCACTCCTGTCCCTACACTGCCCTAAAAACATACATACAGTGGACAGGAACAGAGAAAGATTGGAGCACATGATTTGAGTTTATAATAATATTCATATTGTGTTTATGAATTGCAATAAAGAACTCACAGAAGCTGGGAAAAGCCGTGAAAAATAGATCTCCCAGAAATCTTTGGCCATAGTGACCACTTTTTTCTTCACATTTTCATCATGCGTCTCTAAAGCTGGTTCTATCTTGTGTTCAGCTGTTGTCAAAAAAGTTGGTTATTAAAAGAACACATTTCTTCCAAAGTCAGAATGAATCAAGAGGAGCTACAATGTCCATACCAAAAAAAGCTCTCATCTTCTGTCTCTCCTCCTGAGTGATGCGAATGCAGGCCTCTGAGAAGGTATCATGTACAACCTATAAATACAAAAACATTAAGGCTGCTGAAGTAGCCATTTTTAAAGCTATCTATATTTATGGATAATAATATGGATAACCTGTCTAAAGAGCAGATCCAGAACAAGTGGATTGTTGAAGGTCTCTTTAGGATAAAAAAACTGCAAACAAAATGAAAATCCTTCAGTGATTTTACCAAAACATTTTAAAGCAAGACTTTAAAAGAAACTCATGAGTTACGCAAAACACCTCTTTCCTCATGTAGAGTTTCCAAGGTACGTTGGTATAGGTGTAGTATTCATCACTGGTTCGGCTGTGTAGTTGAGTCTGAATGCCTTCTTCCTCTATTGGCAGCTCTCTAGAGACTGGAGGTAAAAATACACAAATACATTTATAATGGCTCCATGTCTCTAGAGGACTGCAGATTTAGATTTATAGATTTTTTTTGTTGTTGTTTTGGTCATAATAATGATACTACTTTCACCTGGAGGAGGGGCAGGGCCAACAGGTACAGTAGAAATTCCTGTAGGATGAGCTTTTGTTGATTTAGTAGCTTTCAGTCCCCCATCTTCTCTTTGTTGAGAAGGTGACGGTTTTCTTGGAGTCTACATGAAAAAAAAAATTACAACTGTTTTGCATTATATACATCATATATAGAGTGGTGTGGTGAGTAAAACCAACATGTACCGGTTGCGGTGGGTTTGCCATTTGGTCTTTAAGGATCTCCATTGCTTCATCATGAGGGTCTGGTTTCTTTGTGAACACCTTTCCATCAGCTTTCCTAAAAAAATCAGAAAATAATAAATTAATAAAAATTCAATGTTGCTAATGTGCTTATATTGCTTTTGCGTGGCTGACCCTGCAGAAGATGTTGAGCCTGCTGGCTGATGTTGTTTGATGATGTCTTTGATGTCATGACTGGGCTCTATGCGCTCTGTGTTACTAGCACTGGCGCGCACCACATCCTCAGGAGGGGGACCATGTGTTGGACCTGTGAACAAAAGTTTGTATTAGATGGCACATTTTGGAAAATACTCAAGAACAAAGAAATTACTTTGACTTAGTATAAAACATACTTGTTCTCCTCTGGGAAGAGCCAGGCCTAGAAGGTGAGCCATCACTGTCTTTTATCTGCAGACAAACATAAAGTCAAAGTATTTACTTATGTTATCTACAGTTGTGCGAGCTAGAATAGTATATACAATGTTTACTGACAGGGCTGGCTGTGTGGGAGCGCTGTGGTGTGTGATGATGAGTGGGAGGAGACTGAGGAGCTGGTGTAGAGGGAGGGAAGGATGACAACATCTGCTGTTGGATTGCAATAGCCTGCATAGTCATCTGCTGAGCCTGCAACACATAAAATAACACAAATGCATTTGTTTTTTTATACATAGTGTATGACATGTAGCATGTAGCTGTTAAAAAAAAACTGCAACTTGTGTTACGATTATTAACTACCAACAAGGTTTAACACCTGAAACATGTAAACAGTCAAAGCATGGCTTAGTAATCACAACTAGAACTTGTAACTAGAATTTAGCAAATAGAAATTATGATTTTAAACTGCACTAGACACAACATTGGAAGAGATAATAATTATAGGCTTTAAACAAAATGTATGACATACCAGGATAATGGCCTGCTGGTTGATGATGGCTTGCTGTTGTTGTGTCAGCACTGTTTCTTCTGTAAATATATAAACACTTTAGTACTAATGACAAAAATAGGAAATATTCAACAATTCACTGCAAACATGTATAGCAAAACAGTCAAAGCACACAAAGGAAGTATGCAGTGTCCATCAAACACATGTTGAATGAATAGCGACTCCACCATGCCTTCAGGCCAAACATGCCAAACATGGTTTTTGTACCTGGCACACCTGTCATCGCAGGTAACCCAGGCACTACAGAGGTTGCTGGAAATAAGCCCACCCCCGACAGACCGGTGACAGTACCGACATGACCAGCCACATCGGTGTCTCTGTCTGTGGCCTGAGCTGTAGCAGCGGTGGGTGCATGAGTGGGTGATGACGAGAGTGCCACATGTGAGGGAGGGGTGTCAGAAGAGAGACTCCTCTGGTGGGTTGGCTGTGGTCGGTTGTACAGGTGGTACTGTGGCTGCTCCTCCTGCTGCTGTTGTTGTTGCTGGTATTGTTCATGGTGATGGTGGTGGGAGGGCATGGTGGGAATGGGTGGCATCATTCCTCCTGCTACAGGGAGCACTGGCACAGCTTGAGGAGCCACAGGTAACAACTCAACATTAGTGTCATTTAGATGGGCTTTTAAATCAACACTACAAAACATTTACCAATTTGAACTGCTGCAATCTGTTCTCATGTTTTAGTAAAAATCACTCTGGTCTCCTTTTAATAGTTGTAAAGTGTGATTGTTCGGTTGCACCCAATGAAACGTACTGCTGCAAAACCATATGCAATGGTTCTTTCTTAAAAAGTTTCTCAACCTTAGTTTTTCCAACTGCTGTGTGAAAAATTTGTGGAAGATGTGTTCTTTTGTTCTCATAAGTTTGGTTCCTGACAATCTGAATTAAATTCCTTAAACTACACCTGAATGTAACTGAATAAAGGGAAGGGGTCTAGCTGGCCAGGTTAAGGCCTGGTACAGTATATTCTAACTAAAAAGTTACAGGTATTTTAAACGTTAAAATAGGTCACCTCTTTACCTTGTTTAACCTGCACAACAGTGACTAAATGAACAAATTAGTTAACCACGCTCCAAATTACAGGATTACTTGGAACCTTGCACAGAAAAGGCAGTAGAGAATGAAGGAGACTGACAATGACAGATCCCTATAGGCCAAGGTTAAATGAGTCATCTGTGGTTACAGTGAATGGCTGTCCATGCATTATGGATGTGGCCAGACTACTCATTACAGCCTCTAAGCGACAGATTAAGTTTGGCAAGCTGTATAACTAACCCTTTACACTTCAGCACTGCTCATCGAGTATCATCAGAATGGAAAATTGTACATAGATTAGTTTTAAAACACCACCATCAATTTGTTACTTGACACCTAATAACTTAAAATGTATTTTTACCAGCAATTATCCAACACTCTCTGTTATTTTAGAATGACTAAAACTTGGATGATACACTGAAACATAGTCCAATCCAATGTATCAAGCAGAGACTTGCAACACTAAGAACAAGCTTAATAATTTATGGCAATAGAAAACAATGCAAGCATTTACCTCCGGGGTGTATTCCCGGTGGATAAGGTCGACTTGGTGCTCTGTTTCCTCTTTCCTCCTCTGTGATGCCTATTCCACCTCCTCCCTTCATTCTTGCTGACAAGGTCCCAGGCCTTTCCATGTCCTAAGGCGAAGACATTGATAACAATTGCATGATGTAGACTGTGAATGATCATGTCTGGAGACAAAAAGATTTGTAAAGAGAGTGAGAGTAAAATGCTGTTGAACTGAAGACTCCCCAGGAGGTACCGTACTCACTGGTAGAGATGCACCAACACATACAACTGAAGACAAAAGACAAACCAAACTACATTGACCATCTTTTTGTATGGCAACAAGCGTAACACATTTAAGCGTCAAAAACAAACTTATAATGGTAAAGATATATTTCCCAAAACTCATACTGGTAATCGTTTAGTTCAGAAGTAAATAATCTATTGAGCCACTAAGTCCTAATAACTTACAATAGAAACAGATTCATAACAAATAATTTGCTCCTTTACTGACCATTTTAACTGGAGTATCTTTATCTCACAATAGGTGCAGAATGTTTTAAAACTCTGACCCAGTGTTCTAGATCCACATCCCCAGGTAATATTTAACTAATTATTAATCTAATAATTTACAGACCTTTCCAAAAAAAAAAATCCTGAAAAAACATATCTGCCATTACAATTTTTAAGTTATCTTGCAGGCTAACAAACCAACAAACCATTGCTTGTGAAAAGACAACCTCCTTGGCAAAGTTAATTATAGATGCATCCCACAACAACAGCATCACTCACAATTGTTGTATTCAAACACTTACACTAAGTGCTTGTCATATACAGTATATACTGTATCCAGTTTTGTCCATATCAAATAATATCCTCAAAAATCTGTTCCTTCCTTGCTTTCTCCATAGTTCATCAAATTAAAATCCTTGTGCATTTTTCTGTAGCTGTTGCACAAAATCTCTGAACAACATGTATGCTGCCTGCTGTTGCAGTCAAGTACGGTATGAGGCTGGTAACCTAATCATCCTTTTAACTTGGCAATAATGTCTTCCCCATTCATACGCCAACACAGGCCCGGTCACGTGACCAACTCATCTATCATCACTTTACTCCATTCACATTCAGGGAGCTTAAGTGGACTGGACAAAAACACGCAAACAAACCCTTAAACCAGCTCATATTATAGCTTATCTGAATATTTTGACAAAAAAATGCAAGTAGGGCAATATAGTATGATATTGTGATATGACTATTAAAGGTGGCTATTTCTTTCTGGTACCAATGGACACTACATTTCTTCCATGTAAAAGAAGGTAATCAACATACTCCAAGTTAGATTTTTTTTTATTTTAAAACTATTAGATGCGTACCAGTACTGGTACCAGTATTAGTCTGGGAATTCACAGCAAAAAAAAAAAGTTAAAAAGTGTATTATTTGTGCACTCACTGTGCTGCTGTCAGAGAGCACAGGATCAAACAGAGAATCCAAGTAACGATCCATGCCTCTCTGAGTCTGACCATCACTGAACGCATCTGATTCTGCAGAAAAGACAGAAGAGTATGACTTAAAATATATACTATTTATTTAAATATATTGTATCTGCACTTTTTACTGCTACTAGTTTAACTTCTTCACTTAATTAATTTGATCACCATCAGTCTATGTTTTAACCATTTAGTGAGCATATAATAGGTCAGTCATGACAAAGGTTAGAAAATATAGGCCACAGTTTATGGCAAATAATTTTCTCATAACACCAAATATTGATATTTCCAGTACTTAAATGTACATAGTATTTTTAGAATGCGTATGTACCATGGCTATAGTAACCGTCTGAGTCGGGCAGACTACGAGCTGGTCTGCTCCCAACTTGAGCCAGGGAAGGAGATATTTCCTCATCTGAGTCAAAGCCACTGCCAACCAAAGCACTGAAAGAAAAGCAATCTGTTATGATTTCTTACTTACTTTTTTGTAGATGTACTGTATGTTGTGTGTGCTTACAGGCTAGCATTAGCTCTTGCTTTTGTGGGGTCATCTGTGCTGATGATGAAGTAACTCTTTTGCTTTGGAAAGTGAGATGGAAGCTCCAGGTCTGCAATTAGGTCCATCACATAATCATGACCGGCTAACTCCACCCACTGGCCATGTTCCTTCATCAGGACTGAGCTCCCCTTCCAGCAGTCAGACACACCCCTAAAACACAACAATTTGTACACTTAAAAGATCCAACCATATAGTATATTCATTTGATATAAAACCACCTAATATGCTATTACAAAATTTCCACATTTAGCACCTGTGTCTCAAGATGTCTCCCGCCAAGTCCTCCCCATTGGTCCATGAGTGCACTGGACATAAGAATGACCCTCCTAAAGTAAAGAAGAATGTATTTATTTTTGGTATACCCGCTAAATGTTGAATGCTTTGACTTGAGCAGTTAAAAACAGAGGGCTCTGAGCCCCATCACCTGATCCTGACAGGCAATAAATAATCAATGATTAGGTAGGGTAACTGATCCCGACAATAAGTTCTAGGAGCAAACCAAGTACTGAAGATGGAAAAGACTGTTTACAAAATATGATATTACATAATAAATTTAATACGACTTCTTCATTGTTCTTTGTATTGTCACAACACCTACTTAGATCAACATAATTTAGAAATCTGTTTTCATACTAACCACAAAACACAAGGTGTGGCTCACCATCAAAACAATGCACGTGTAATGCCATGTTAGCCTTCTTTCTATTGGCTGTCCACTCCAGCAGGGACAGAGGATAGGTCCGGACAGTTTCTGTGCCATTGCCAGAACTTAACTGTATCTTCTGTCTGCCCTGGATCAGCCTATGCTGCAACATGGCCTGGTAACCAGCAGGGGCATGGTCAGACACAAACCTGGAGTAAAAAATGAATAAGTAAATAAATAGCAACTATAATTTAATTATTAATTGAGCTGATTAGAATTGCAATCTCTTACTTGAGCAGATATTTGTCCATCTTGGTTGTGGGGGTGAAGCTACAGACACATCCCAGCAGTAGCAGCCAGCCTCTTTCAGAGTTGTCAGCATTCACATTTCTCCAAACCTGATTGACTACTTGAGCAAAGATTTCATCTCTAAGTCCAGGTGAGGTAAGACCTGTCTGGATGATGTAATTCCCAAACATATTCTCCTGTGCTCCATTTAGATGAGGGTCCCCCATAAATCTTAAAACCTGTAAACACACATTCAAATAATTCAGACATAAACAAAATCATAGGAAAAACTAGAAGCACTCAGACAACAAAGACCTCCGCCAATGCACTGGCCCTATCTCGCAATGGTAAAGAGACACAGACCATGGATGGTCTAGTTCAGGTCCAGTAGTTCCTGGATCCAAACAATTTCCAGATCCACACCAAAAACATTTATTGTATTTTGGGCTTGGCCCAATACTAAGCAAGCCTGATCATTTCATGAAAATCTAGCTGTTACTTTTTGATTTATTATGCTAACAACTAACAAAACAACCAGCAAACAAACCAATAAATCATTACTAGCAAAAACAAAACTTTCTTGGCAGAAGTAAAGAACAAATTTAAGCAAACAATCTGGTAATGACTTTACCATAATAAAGAGCTGCAGAGCTTCCTCTTTTAGGTCTTCTTCTATGCGAGTCAAAGGTGTATCTAATGGAGCCATCAACATCCCAAACTTTGGTTGCTTAAGTGAGACACACAGAAGGCTATACAATGTGTACAAAGTTTTGTTTAAAATTGCTAGACTGCATTAAAAACATAAACCACCTTGAAGTGAATCTGTACATAGCGGTAGAATGGGAAGTTATTGATGTCCAAAGGCAGCGTGAGTTGTGCTTGTTCCTGAATATGAGGAGCCTGAAGCAGAGCCAGACAGTCCGAGTGCAACTCCCTCTTGGCTGGAAACATAACAGATATACAAATGGAAAATTAGCTTAAGAACAATTATATTCCACACAAAAAACATAATATAATCTATGCCTTGTCTTGAAAAAATATATTATTTCAAACAAACCAACATTCTTTAAAACATTTAAACTTTTAAAATATAAATGAAAGCTATATTAAGTCAAGTATTTAGCTGATGTGAAAAATACATTTGAAGATGTATATGTAGAAACACATGAATCTACCTCCTGCTGTCTGCAATAAAGCACCCAGCTCTGCAGGGATCACAAGGTGTGTGACATTCACCACCTCCCTCCTGGTTAGCTCCTAAAAAAAACAATCTCTTGAAAAGACTTCTATATTTTCAATAATATTTTCTTTTGTTTTTACCAATTCTCTTTTTCTTCTCTCCTCTTCTGCCTTCCTTTTGGCCTCAAACCTTCTCTGCAAATGGACCAAAAAATAATACAAAGTTCACACATCGTATCTAATACAAAATAATGCTTATTTTGTGCATATTCATTAAAAAGTTTTTAGGCACCTTGATGTACTGTTTGCGATTCACATACATATGGACTAGGCATCGGAAACGCACCAGACTTTCTCTCATTTTCAAATACTGCTTCCTAGAAAGCAAATCATGATGTACATATGCTTTTCAAGACTGTAAAATATTACCATGTGAATTAAAGTAAAGTAAATGTTTTCAAATCAATCTATGTGTTTGCAAAAATAAAAAATAAAAAATTTAACCTATGTACCTATGTGAATGTTTGCCTAATTATATAGAGGGTGATAACCTCAAAGTCCTCAATCACTATCAAGTATTTTACAGTAATGTACCTGGTGAGGAAGCCTCTGCACTGGGCCTGGAACTTGATAATTTTGTTGCGAAACTCCACATAGCGTTTTCTGACAAAGAACATGCGAGTGTAGCGCTGTAGTGTGAGAGCAGCAAGGTGACGGGAGCGCTCTCGCTTACACTCCAAAAGCTGGTAAATGTCCTCTTTCAGAAAGATCTGGAGTTTAGAGACACAAGTGCAACAATAAACAACAGTAGACATGAGTAAAATGCTGTACAACAGTGTACCACAGTACTGAAACTCTTTTTTGATGCAGTTATGAACATGAAAATCTTGCCTTTGTGACGCCCACATGGTATGACCCCGGTCTGAGTGGAGCCAGTTTACTCAGCATTATCACACAGTTCTCTCCACTGGCTGCAGGAATCTGATGTACCCCCACCAGTGACTTGTATCTTAATATACATATAACACTCACATACTTGGTAACAACACAGTCACACTGAAACTTAAATAAGACTATATTTATGTACTAGTATTACCTAAACAGGAAGACATGGAATTGCATTCTGACAGGATATCCCTCTCTTCGGATCCTAATAGTCTCTAAGACACCAGAATGTCGAAGCTGGTTGCTAACCAGTTCATCCTCAAACACACTTGGTTCCTACAAAAAAATAAAAAATAAAAATAAGGTAACTGACAATACAAGAAAAATTAAAAAATAAAAATAAGGTAACTGACAATACAAGAAGTAAAATAAATAATGGCAGTATCTAATAATTAATGCGCTACCTTCAGATTATTTGGTTTGATACAGCGTACAAAAAATGGATTGCATCTGGAATAATGAAAAGGAATAAAACAATTAACAATTCTTCCTAATTTAAACAGACAATATTTTTAATTGTTGACCTTCAAAAATCATTAATTTCTCTACCTCTCCATCTTTTCCACCAGCTCAAGTAGGGACTGCTGGAACTTGCTGCTAACTGTGGGTGCTTGGTATTTTCTTGTCACTGTGCTGCTCTTTCTCTTGTGCCCCTTTTGTTGACCTACGAACTCAAGGTGTGCCACAAAGATGTTTGACACCATCTACACACAGACATATTCACATTTATATTATATAATACATTTTAATTTGGGATTTTCATGTCGACTTTTAAGTTCACCTTGTTCTTGCTTTGAATGAAAAGATCAAGAACATCTTGCCGGACCTGGTCATAGTTCTTATCAAGAAACTTATAAACCTGCATGGATTACATCAGAAATTCTACAGGAACATGTAATAATCTTTTCAATAATTAATACAGATTAGCTTGTGTCCTCTCAGATCAAATCAACATATCAAATCAAACAATAATGTGATGTGTATGATTAGTGCCTAAAATTATTGATTAAAATTGATTAGATACCTGATAAGTGATCCGACCTGCATAGTGCTTGATGCCAAACTCAGGAGTAGGCATTTTTGGCTTCTGATACAACGGGTTGTGGACGTGATGATAGTGACATTTTTGTAGAAAGGTGTGGTCTGTTGCCTGACAAACAATTTATATTTAAATTCAGTAAGGGCATGTTATGAAGTGGATTTTGTTTTTTACTACTCTACCTGAGGAAAAGAGCTTTGGTCATCTAAAATCCTCAATATCCCATGAGGCTTTGCAGCTATAAGGTCAATGCAGGGTTGGTTGTCACTGAATGGGATGTCTTGCCAAGGAATTTGTTCCCTGCTGTACTCTTCCTGAATCAAATAAAGTATACTGTGTTCAATGTTGCTTTATACATTATGATAAAAAAACACAGACATAAGTCACAAATGTGTTCATAATGTGAACAATAATTTAATTAATGAGTGTCTATGATTTGAGAAAATGCTGACTTACCTGTTCTTCTCTGAAAATGATCCGGTTGAAAAAAAATTGAAGATACTCATTTGCATAATTGATACATAGCTGCTCAAAGCTGTTAAAGGCCAGGTCCTGTTTTCCCATATCCAAACAAACAAAGGTGAATAGGCTTTAGCTGCTGATGTGTTAAAATTGAGGTAATATCTACTAGGGATGCACCGATACCGATACCAGTATCGGGTATCGGTACCGATACCATGTCCAAGTACTCGTACTCGTATTCATAAAAGTGGCCCGATACCAACAACCGATACTACTGTACAGCGCTGGCACGTGACCTTCACCTCTCAGCTGAGCAGTGAGAACCGAGTGGAAGGATTTCAAAGTGAACTGTATGGAGATAAAAGCAAAGCTGACTCTACATTCTGCTCAACCAGACATCCAAAATCATATGTGAGTCCTGAAACTTAAGCAGTTGTCCTTTTGTTGTCCTAGTTGTCCCGAAAATGATATAAGCGCGGAGTGTGAAGCAGTTGTTGTCTGTTAAAACATAAGAAGTACCGTTGCTAATTGTGTTAGCTGCTGTGTTAGCTGCTGTATGTCTTGGCGAATCTCCGCTGGTTACGCGCAGATGCTCAATCTGTCTTTAAAATGATTGCGACTGAATAGAGGAGAATCTAAGCCTTAAAATGAGGTATAACATGTCCATGTTAAGCAAATTTTAGCCATGGTTAGTTGTGTTCAAACCACTCTGTTGTAAAAATAACTTAGCATCGCAGAGCGGGGATAGACGGTAAAAAGACTACACGGTATGGGATGAATGAGATAGTAGTGTGACTGTATAAACTATAAAGTAACCCCTATATAAGTACTCGTATCGGTACTCGGTATCGGCGAGTACTCAAATGGAAGTACTCGTACTCGTATCGGTTTGAAAAAAAAATGGTATCGGTGCATCCCTAATATCTACACGGTTAGAAAGGTGTTCACCTCAAAGCCGTAAATATCCAGGATTGAGATGGAGAGTCCATGCTGACGAGGGTACACCTGAGAGTTGATCCTCTCTGTTATCCAGTGGAAGAGCAGTGAGTACAGGATCTTGGCAACAGCATCTCTGAGACAAAAAAAAAACAAAAAAACAGTTGGAGTACAAACTGCTAAGAGCAAACAGTACTTTATTCTGCCTATACGTTTTGTCTCTCACCTGGCATCAATAGCACTTTCTACAGTAAGAGCAGTGTAAATCTTGTCTCTCATTGTATCCTGTAAGGAAAAGCTTTTAGTGTCATGAAAGAGCTACTTTGTACTGAAGTAATTAGTAATACAAGACCGCAATGTTCACATTAATTTATTTACACACAGAAACTGAAGTCTATACAGCTGTGCATTATATTAGATTGGAAGTCAGCTTGCCTTTTAAAAGATTATGAACAGATGAATTAATAAAAGCAGGAAACAAGTTGTTCTTCTAGTTTAAGGTTAAATGCTATACCTATTGAGCCACAAAGACATTATGACTAGCCACAACTGCCATTGCCAGCCCTACCTCCCAGAGGTACACAATTCTTTCGAAAATTATTGGATTTACATGCAACAGTTATATAGTATTTATAACAGTGTCCCATTTAAATTATTTTGTTTGTCTGTCAACGTGTCAGTGTTAGCTTAGTAATGAACTAACAGTTATCCAGGCTGTAGCCCCCTTCAGACCCTAAGCAGCTGAGATAGGTTTTGAATCCCCAGCCACCTGTAAAGAATGATAGAGGTGGAAGTGTAAACTGACCGTTACTTTGTATGTGATGGCTCTCTGTAGGCCTTCTGGTGAAATCTGCAGAAGCTCAGACACCACTCTGATCTCCTGGGCACTAATCACTGTTGCCACCTCCTGGCCATCAGCCTGCAATGCACCAGTATACAGAGATACCATTTATATTGTATACAAAAGACAACAAAGATGACAACTATAAAACAAATTGAAGACACAGATTACCTCATGTCTTTGAAAGAAGATGTTTCCCAAGTGCAGGATTGAAGCAAGAACTCTGAAGATTGAAGACTGGTCTTCAGGAGCAAAGTGAAGGATCTCCATGGCAGCAACAAGTCGGCGGTAGTCCTCTGAATCCTTTTTTCCTGTTATCCCACAATCTCCTCCCTTTTTGAAAGGTGACACTATAGATTTCACAAAGCTGTCCACAAAACTGAGTAAAAATGTAGCTTTATGAAGGTATACCTGATTAAGGTAATAGTAAGTCTCAGCACCCTGTAGGTAGTAAGCTCGCTTTTGCTGTGACGGAAGACCTGCTAACATCTCATAAAAGATGTGATAGTTCCTCTCATCTTTGGCCTGAAAGGATAGACACATGACTTTAACACATCTACATGCATACATTATATAGTAGTATTCTGTTAAATTTTATGTTAAGTATGTGTCACCTGAAAGACAATACGAGACTTCTCTAGCAGATACTGAGAGGTTATGGCACCACTGATCACTCCACTGAAGGCAAAAAATAGAGGAAAAGGACAGCGGGTAATACAAACAAGTGAGAGGTCCCTTAAACAATATATAATAAACAAAACCAAATAAAATATTTTATACTAACTTCTCCAAAAATACTTCAATGTATTTTCCAAAGCGACTGGAATTATCATTTCGTACAGTTTTGGCATTTCCAAAGGATTCCATCAGAGGAGCTGCCTCAAGTATCTATCGGAGAAGGGAAAATGCACAGTCTGTACTGGTCAAAGGGTACAGTCTAAAAGCTACAAAAGTCCCTTTTGCTACTACTTACAAAACAACTATTCAGCATGATTTCAGAACATGCAGAAGTTGATTAATGATTAATTATTTTTTTTAAATCAAATTAAAAAACAATACACAGAAATACAGAAATAATCTACCACTAAAAATAACAAGGCAAAAGAAAACAATCTTCTACAATATAGGATATACGTATCGTATGTAAGGTTGAGAAGCACAACCTCAACCTCAGGTTGGAACCACACTACCTCAATCTTCAAAGAGAGTCAGGCAAAAAAAAAAGACAGAAAAAAAATAGAAATTGGACATGACATATTAATAAAACCTTTACTGTATAAAGGTTTAAGAGAATATTACAAATATCACAAAGAGAATATACTTTAAGTTTTCAGTTTATGCCAGAGTGTAGATACCTGTTGTGCAACATTGCTTGTGTGTTGAATTGCTGCTAGGTAGCGAAGGACTAGTTTGGTCGCCTCAGTTTTCCCAGAGCCACTTTCTCCACTTAAACAGTGATATACAGAAATGTAATGTTAGAGAACGGGTATTATACCAGCTTTATGATTTTTATTCAATAAGCTCTGAGACTATTTAAGTTATGGGAGTTCAGGGCTTGTGAGTACTGGATGTACAGTGGCTTGCAAAAGTATTCATACCCCTTAGCCTTTATTGTTGCCTTACAACCAGGAATTGAATTGGATCATTGAGAGTTTTATGTCAGTCACTTTACATCTCATGACAACAGCTATGAACAAACTATTTTTTTTATTGTGAAGCAAACAAGAAATATAAAAACTGAAAACTTGTGTAAGCATTCATCCTCTTTTTAAAGAGGCCCCTAAATGAGACCCGGTGTTACTCACCCTCAGAAGTCACAGTAATAGTTAGCTAAGGTCGGCCTGTCTGCAATTCAAACTGTCATTATGTCACAAAACACAATTTAATTCATCATTACAACATGTAAAAGATAAGGAACCACACCAAACCTGCCTAAAGAGGGCCATCTAAAACTCACAAACCGGAGTGCATTCATCAGAGAGGCAACAATAAGACCAAAGGTGACCCTGAAAGAGCTGCAGAGCTCCACAGCAGAGACTGTTGTATCTGTCCACAGGACCACTCTGAACCATACACTCCACAGAGCTGGGCTGTGTGGAAGAGTGGCCATTGCTTAAAGAAAATAGTAACAAAACATGTTTTGTGCTTGCCAAAAGGCATGTGGAAGACTCCCCAAACACGAGAAGGTCCTCTGTCCAGATACAATTAAAATGAGCCATCAATGAAAGATGCTATGTGTAGCACAAACCCAACACCTGACTGTGACCCCTCTCTAAAGTGAAGCCTGGTGATGGCAGTGTCCTGCTGTGGGGATATTTGTCATTGGTAGGGACTGGGAAACTGCTCAGAACTGAAGGAATGAAGAACGATGCTAAATACAGGTAAATTCTTGACAAATGCTCAAATATTGTTGCACAATGCATCCAACTTGAAGGAGCTTGAGCTGTTTTCAGATGAAGAATGAGCACAAATCCTACTATGAACCAAGCTCATAAACACTTATCCTAGACAATTTGGAGTTGGAAGTCCTTCAGAAGGTGGTTTTACAGAGTACTAACTTAAGGGGATGAATACTTTTGCATGCTCACGTTTTTAGTTTTTCTGTAATTTTTCTCATTTGCTTCACAATAAAAAAAATATTTTGCTTCTTCGTAGTTGTTGTCATGTCATGTAAAGTGACTGACAGAAACCTGACAATTATCCATTTCAATTCCAGTTTGTAAGACAACAGTAAAAGAAAAATGCTAAGGGGGTGAATACTTTTGCAAGCCACTTTAAGGGATGTAAGACCAAACTGAATTCCACTCTTGAGGTAAACTGATTGAAAGACACACTTGCAGTATGCTGCCAACAACTTAACACTAAATACCATCATTATGTAAGCATGGCCATAGAGAGGGGTGGAGATGTGTTGGTGTTTAAGGACTCTGGCACCTTGACCACATTACAGTATTAGGTTTCAACTTGCAGGCTGCTAAGCTGAAAACTGGGCCATTATTGGTCACTGTACACCAGACCTCAGTTACCCCTTAACATGCACTCACTGTCACATGCACACATAGTAGGCGTGCACTCAATACACACATTAAAGAAAGATGATCTGATCTTGGCCTAGACCGTGCTGGGCTTTCCTTTCAGGTATATCCTTCCAAGCAGGGCTACACTGTGCATGCGGAGGTTCTGTAGTGGCCTAATTGGAACGGCACATGTTTGTGTACAGGTGTGCAGATGCACATGACAGTATTGTACCTGTATACGATTACATCTGAGTGCAGCTAGAGCATATTTGCTTACAGTTTCTATATGCATGTGCGTGTTACTCATTCAAAAGATCAGTTTTGACAGATGCCTGATAGACCAAGCATGGCAGGAGTGAGAGATGACTCTGTATTAAGTTTGCTGGCAAGTAAACCACAGACAGAAACTCATGAATTTGCAAAGACGAAGTCAACTGGAGATGGAAAATGTCCTGAGTTTCATTCACATGTCTACACCAAGGTTAAACTGATGTATAGTGTACCGGCTCCTTCACTGTAACCTACAAGCACTTTTTTAAGCATGGGAATGTGTAATAATTTCACTATTAATAAAATACAGTTGAAGGTAAAACAATTTTCATCAAATAGCTTTCAGATGAAATATGATAATCACAGCTTACCTGATTATTATGACCTGGTTCTGATTGGCATCCATCAGTTTATAATAAGCAGCATTTACTATGGCAAATAAATGCCTATAAACAAAAAAAAAAAAAGCAAAATATGCATTTGTTTTCACTTACAATTGTCTTGTTTTCAAACATGTTTGAAATTCAATTGTAAAACATCAGTTTATTATGCATACTTGTGACAAGGAAAGACATTTGTTACAGTTATTATCAGTGTAGGATTCAAAGTCTGACTTACGGAGGGTTCTCCCCCAGACCATGGCCCTTGTAGAGTAGCACCATGTCTGTCCCATAGATGTTGTACATCTTATAGGGGTTCACTGACACCAGAATACTTCCTATATATGTCTAAAAGAAAAAACAAACTTACTAACAAGATAATGTCTTTACAGTCATGTAGTATGTACAGATAGTTACATAAATTAGCTCCCTCTGGAATCTCTTCCTTATGTTCTGCAGAACCGCCCCTTCATGCATCTCCCTGTAAAATATATTAAAGATACCAGTTTTTGCATTTCCTTCCCTAGTTCAACCCAAAACAAATAGACCAATGCAATTCAAAATAATGAAGATTCTCCTAAAGCTTTTACAAATAGCCTAACAAGAAATATTATTACATAAATGTACTTTAATGTGTGAAAGAGGAATACCAATAACTATCCACTTACTCTAGTTGTGTCATATCCTCCACACCATCTTCCTCTCTTTTTTGCCGCTGAGTCACAGTTGGCAAGCTTCTTATAGAGTACATCTACAAAAAATACCATTAGTTATACATTTTTTAATTGTATTCATTCATTTGATTTCATTTTTTAGTGTTCACCCAAAATGTACTTTCCAGGAATGCAGATTAGCAGAAGTAGTACAAATGTATGTTACAAATGCTTAGAAGAAGACTTACAGTGAGGTTGAGATGAGTGCATGTAAGAAATGCATTACTGCTGTGTACTGAAAAACTCATATCGCTGCTAGGCAAAATATGAACATGTAATAACTCATGATGTTTATTTTACCTTATCATACCAGTTTCCCTGTGGTTCTCCTTCCCTGCTCAGATTCCACTGCCCTGGTTGCTGTCCTATTTGTCCTTGTCCTATGAGGCCGTGTGGGACCAGCAGCTCACCATCTCCATACATGGACCACCCATCCTGCATTCCCAAGCCTTCCATTCCTGAACCATGAGCCCAATGCTCTCCAGGCTCAGTTCCTTGAACTTGTGGTGGGACTATGGCATATGAAGAAGGCATGCGGTATGAGGCTCCACGTAGAAGAGGGTTTTGCAGGGCACCTGAGAGGTTAAGTGAGCGGGGTTCTGGGGTTCTTGGAGCACCAAGCCTGGTCATAATGTTACCCTCAGGAAGGCGATATTTAGCTTGACGAAGGTTTGGGTTTTTTGACAAAGCATTTGACAGGTCAAGGGTTCGGGATCCAGAAGTCTGCTGCCTGGGATTCATGAGGGATCCATCTGGCAGGCGATAGGTGGCTGATCGAAGGTTCTGATTGCGGAGGGCATTGGAAAGATCAAGTGTACGTGACTCTGATGTGTTACCAGAACCAGGTTGCCTTAAGAGTGAAGTGTTTGGAAGTCTGTAGGATGCCCCACGGAGGTTGGTGTTAAGTAAGGCACCGGAGAGCATTGGCCCTGAGGGAGAAGGGGGAGAAGGCTCAGTTTGGTTTCGTGAAAACAATGATGAGGCACCAGGGAGCTGAAACTTTGCCATACGCAAATTAGCATTCATTAAGGCACTAGATAACCCAGATGAAGATACAGCACTTTGAGGAGTTGGGTCCTCTCCACCTGGACGAGTCAGAATTGAACCATCTGGTAATCGGTAAGAGGCCGTTCGAACATTAGAATTGAGAAGAGCAGAGGAGAGCATGGGAGAGGAGGGAGAGACAGGCTCTGATACAGGCTCATTTCGTGTAACTAAGGTTCCATCTGGTAGACGATATGTGGCTTTACGAACACCTGGGTTCAGCAGTGCAGAGGAAAGCATTGGTGACATAGGGGAAGGAGTTGGTGCAGGCTCTGTTCTGGTAACCAGGGTTCCATCAGGCAAACGATATGTGGACTGTCGTAAACTGGGGTTAAGCAAGGCAGATGACAGCATAGGAGAGGAGAGGGGGGAAGGACCTGAAGAAGGTACAGCAGGAGTTGCAGTAGGGCTCTGGGGCATCCTCAAAGTGCCACTTGGAAACCTGAACATTGATCCCTGAATCTGGGAAGTTCGTAGTCCCCCAGAGAAAATAGGAGTACTAGTTACACTGGTGTCTTGCTGAGGTGTTCGGGGAGGAGCAGAAGAGGCAACAGACATGGGGGAAAGGTGACGCTGAAGAGGTGAAACAAAGGAAGCATTACGTAGCTGGGATGTAAGCATAGCTGAGGACAGTTGTGGTGAGGATTGGAGAGGGGAGGCAGGAGCCGCTGCTACCTGTGGGGTGTAAGAACATTTGTATAGAGGTTAGCATTGCGCAGTAAAGGAGATGTGTAAGAGGTACTGAGAAGAGGTGAATTCTGCACACTGGACAGACCAAGAGAGACATTGGGGTTCACCTCTTGGCTCACCTGTTCGTTGGCTATTATGTCCAGCTGCCCGTCAGGTACTGGTGAGGTACTTCTTTGTAGAGTTGTGTTGGTGCTGATGTTCTGCAAATAAGGATTCTGGAGTGCACTTCCCAAAAGAGATGATGTAGGAAGTGGTGAGGAAGGAAGAGGAGAGGGCAAAATAGGAGATGACATTGCTTGCGGGTTTTGTAAAGCATTTGTCATCATTGGTGATTGTCCTTGGTCCATCATTGTAAGGCCATGCTGTGTGACACCCTGTAATGGCGAGGGTGATCCCATGGGTAAAAAAGGCTGGGAAACAGGTGGTTGAAATGATTGCCCCAGAATCTGTGGACTCAGGCTTCTGAGGGGCAAAGGAGATGGTGGATGAGAAAACTGGTGCATGGGAGAGGCTGCACGGGAAGGCAGAGGAGATTGGGGATGACTCTGGAGCCTGCGCACTGACGGCTGTGGAGATATAGGGCCATTATGTTTTAAAGAAGGCTGCGGCGAAACAGGGGGTACAGGAGGAGGTGCTCTAAATGACTGCCTAGACTGAAGTGAGGACTGGTTTCTGGGCATATGCACCAGTGGCTGTCCTCTTCCTACAGGTCTGTGAAAGACCCCTTGAGAACTCCCAATCTGATGTGGCCCTACTAACCCTGTAGGTCGCGAGCCTGTCCTAGCTAGCATGGGAGGTCCAGTAACACCCCCCATCTGTCCCGTTGGAGATGTTGGACCACTATGAATAGATGATCTGAATGGGGCTACATGTTGAGTGACAGGAGGTCCATGTCTACTTCGTCGGTTTGGATAGGGATTAGCTGGAGAGGGCTTGACAGCTCCCATTGGCACCTGTGTTCGATTTGCTCCACCACCTCTGAGTCTTCGAGTAGAAGCTCTGGTAGGGAGAGGACGTCGGGTGATATGTGATGGGGAAGGTGAGGCTGGCCGATGAGGGGAGGCTGGCCGGAAAGCCCGAGGTGGGGATTGAGGTCTGTCAGATAAAGGGGGGCTTCGTCTTTGTGAGGATGGGAGAGCAGGAGAGGATGGACGCCTCATCCTGGATGTTTGGTTTCTTCCTTTGAAAAATATTGGGTCTGGTAGATGGAAGGGGCACAGCATCAGGAGGAGGCTGCTGTCTAAAAGAGAGTCTTGGAGAAGGAGGCCGGCTAGCTCTTTTCCTAAATGATGCTCTAGGAGAAGACAAGGGGCTTGTAAGTGGTGACTGGGCTCTTTGTGTTGGAGTTCTTTGCAATCCAGTGCCTCTTCTTCCTCGAGCCAAAGATGGCTGAGTTCTAACTGACATTCCTCTTCTTTGTTGAGGGGGAGATGGAGGTGGACTAGGTGATCTTCTGCGCCCTCTTGGCGAAGTTGGCCGTGCACCAGCCACTGAGGCCCGAGTTGCAGGGTGCTTTCTGCGTAAACGTGCAGAAAAACGAGGCTCAGGTTGTATGTCTGTTGGAAAGTCTATATAACGTGGCGAGAGGCGTGGTGAAGCAGGTGCTACTGATCTCACAGATCTATGTCTTTGTGAAAGCTGTGGTGATGGAAGAGGACTCATACGTCTCATTGGCCTTGGTGAGGCCACTGGGGAATGGATTGGAGACCGCATTAGTGGGGGCATCTGTGGCATTGCTGGTGTGGCAACTGGCCCCATTTGGTAGATCTGCAGCTCTTGAGGGGGAAATGAGGGGTACGCAATGGGAACAATTTGTGGTGACAAAGGAGCTGGAGCCAAGTGACTTGGAGAAGCTGAGAGTGGAGGATGAGTAGCTTGCGGAGGAAGAAACTGATTTTGTTGAGTCATAGCTATAGGAGAAGGAGGAAAAATGGGGGTTTGCTGTTGGTTTATCAAAGTGGGGTATTGGGGCTGAGCAGGCAGGTATGTGGGAAGTGGCTGCTCGTATTGTATATCTGACATCATGTCTTGGTTGTTAAGGGCAATTGCAGGAGAGGTAGGAAGAAACATTGGTGAAGTTGGTCTTAGAGGAGGTGGAGGTGGTAGGGTTTGCACATCCAGTCTCTCTTGTCCAAACAGCCTCACCTGAGGCCTGGGGACTTTAAATTGTTCGGTTACAAAGGGCTGGGGGACAGGATATGACAGCTGTTCCTGTCCATAAAATGGTTCCATTTCTGTCTGCTCAACATAGAAAGATTGTTGATAAGGGTTATAAATAGCAGAAGGGTCTGTATATCCCATCATTGGATCATTATATTGGCCAATAAATTCATCATAACCACCATTCATCATGTTATATGGCTCTGACAGTGCATAGGTATAACCTACATTTTGATCAAAGTAATCTCCATATTGATCATATTGCTCATAGGGATTATAAAAACCATCCATGGCATCTTCATAGTAATCATATGGATCTGGCTCCATTGCATACAGCATCCCGTTGTCACCATAATAATAGTCCATATCATCTTCATAATAATCTTCATATTCGTCACCATAGTAACCATAAAAGTCATTAAAATAATGATCATCATAGTAGTAATCATCTTCGTAATAAAAGTTACCCTCATCGTCATAGTAACCAAATTCATCCTCCCACTCCTCATCATCATAGTAATCCATGTCCTCTCCATATGGGTCATAAGGGTCATAATGGTCATATGGGTCATAAGGGTCATAGGGATCATGGGCCATAGGTCGTCTGTGTAAGCCTCTAGGTCTCCAATCATCATAGTAATCTTCCTCATATTCATCATCATCATACTCATAACTATGATTGTAATAGTATGATGGTCTTCCTTTATGGTCCCTGCGAATAAATGACAGTCGCTTTCGGCCATGTCTCCCAGCTCTTCCTCCCAGCCTGCCTTGGCTTTTAGAGGTCAAAAATCTTCCTGTCAGCCAGTTAGTAGCTGCAGCTATCTTTCCCAGTAGCTTACTTTTCATCTTAAAACCTCCTTCTTCCTTCTTTTTTCCAAACAATCCCTTAAATTTTCCTCCTAGTCCCTTTGCTTCAGTTACCATTTTACCTCCTTTCCCTGCTAAACCTGAAAGATTGAGTGTCTTTTTTTCTGGTGTTTCCTTTGCAGCATCTTTTTTACCAAACAAGCTGAACCCAGACAGACCTGGTTTTTTGTCTCCAGATTTAGCCCCAAGCCCAGAAAAAAGCTTGCTAGCACCAAGAAGTGGCTTCCCACCAGCAGCTGGCTTCTTCTTCTTGGAGAGTCGTAGGAAGAGACGGGATGTGCTTTTAAGGTTTCTTTTAGGTTTAGCCTTTTCAGGTGGTTTAGCCGGCTTAGCTGTCAAGCTAAAGGGGGAAGCTTTGCCTGTAAGGCTGGTGAGAGCTTTGGAAGCCCCTTTCAGCTGTGCTGTTGACGCCTGTGCTTTTGCTGCCATTATGGTCTTTTTTTGTCCTTCAGCAGCAAACCCCATCATTGCCTTCGAAGCCCCTTTGATGTTTACATCAGTCATCTTTTTCAAATTTACTGCCCCCATCCCTTTTTTCATCTGTGCTTTCCTTGGGTCCTCATCCTCATCAGACTCAACTGCTTGTTTGGGAGGAGGCTTGAAACCCTTTACAGCCATGGCCTTAGATGCCCCTTTCAGCGCAGCTTTTCCTTTCCCTTTATCTGCCTGAGCTGATTTCTTTGGTGCAACCTCTTCTTCACTCTCATCCTCACTGTTGACTTCTTCCTCCTCTGACGCCTCTGACTCACTAACAGGTTTTTTACTCTTTCCTTTCTTTCCATCGTCCTTGCCTTTGCTCTTGGCTGGGGGCTCCTCAGCTTTCTTTCCCCCCTTTTTATCTTCTTTGGCTCCCTTTTTATCATCCTTTGCAGCCTTCTTCGGCTCCTCCGATTTGCTTTTCTTGGCAGCGGATTTTGAGTCACCCTTTTTGGGAGCCATGTTTTTTTTGTTGTTGTTTTTTTGTTTTTTGCGTGTGTCAAATCATTTTAACTCTGAGCAATCTCCTTTAGTGACGCCTGAGTCTCAATTTTCTTGTAGAACAAATAAATCCACATTATTCTTATTGTTCATAATCTTTTTATGGCTATTTATCCAGAATGATTATTTTAGTAACATCCCAGAAACTCACACAACAGTGAGGCACACTTGTGTCCAAAGAGTTACTTGTCCTCTACAGCACACTGACGCAAACCACAGTCCCTCAAAACACGATCTAGTAACAGGGTCACAATCTCTGCGATTGGTGCTCACTCATATTACAGTCCATCTTCAATTCTCAGAAAAAGCGTCTGTTGTTTTTTAAATGTTCTATAAATTTACTATCAGTTTAGCATAGTTGTGAGCACCTTTGTATCAGGAAATTGTCATCCACTTTGAAAATTGTATCTCTTAGTTTTACCCACTTGCTGCTTCCATCCAGCCGAACTCTTCAAACAGCTTTAAATTGTAGAAAACAAAATAGTTTCATCTTTGGCTTCTCTGTGCAGTAAAAAGAGAGTCAAAAGTAAATCCCCAGGGTCACACAAACAATAATAGCCTGTGCGATCCCTTTGCCAACGTCCCTTTAGTCTTTTGGGTGTCTTGCATTGTTAGTGCGTCTTGTGAGTCCGAAACATAATCCTCATCTTGGCCGCTGCACCAACTTTGGCAGGAGGTCCCCCTGTGAGGAGGGCTGAAGTTTGCCAGTGTGAGTCTTGGCCTTCAGGGGTGTCCTCCTCTTTGTCAGAGCCCGGAGGCGTGTGTGTGTTTCCCATTTGTGGTTGTATCCTCCCCTCGCACACGTCAGCTTGCCTTTATGACCTGCTGCAACCTGCTGCATCTCTCTCTAGTTACTACGACATCACCCATGCCCTTAGCGTCTCAACTTCAGCTGCTGTCAAATACTCAGCCTGTGAATTTGCGTATGCAAGTATATGTATTGTGTTTATAAGTGGGAGTCAGATTTTGAGTATGCCTGGTTAGAGTTGCAAAGGGCAAATAAATGTACCAGCTTAACTGGCACAGGGTAACCCTACCTCTAGGCTCATTCCCGTATCAATAATGCAGAATAGCTGAGCTGTTGCTAAACTGTGTCTGAGAGGCAAAGCCAAAACACACACATGCAAACAGCCTAAAAATATGCACACACCAGAAACAATGTCATAAAGTAAGGGTATCACCACCATTCTGGGTTCGGAGTAAATTGTGATTTTTTTTTTGCTCACTATACATTTCAGATGTTCTGGAGGTGCAATTGAAGAATCCTAATTGAATAAAAATAGTGGAGTAGTAGAAAATTCTAGGAACAGGAAGATTTTAAGCATAATGTAAATGGCATAACCGTGATTGCAATGCAATGCATACACAAACAGGTAGTCTAGGTTCATTGATAACTGTCTAATGTGAGTACATGATGTTGATTCATTGATGCTCAGCTGATATTCCACTAGGTCATCTTAATGGCAGATATGAATGTTTAATGACTGTCCTCTGTTCTGCCTACGCAGCATAGATAAAACATTCATTGCTCTGTGTTCTAAATAAATCGCAAAGGGACATCTTTACTATCGACTGCTCCTCAGCCAATTTATAATACATCTAGACTGGTGTCAGGGGTCGAAAAGATCAACTCAAGGACAGAGCGCAAAGCATCAGGATAAACAGCTTGGTTTACTCTCAGGCTTTCTGATCATTTGAGCTGGATTAAACAGTCTTGACCTATGATAGCGTTTAAACAGGTATCTGTCTCATGTGTCCCACTGTGCAGTGACTGTGACAAACCACTAAACTGTCCGTAGTCTGCAGTGCAAAACCAACGCACTACCAATCTGATATCCTTAAAGTACACACACAGATAAGAGAAATACAAGAGAGGATAATTGAGTTCAAAAGTTCCTACAAGTTTATAGACACTCGGGCTGGTCTATTTGATACATGTGATACGTATCTGCTGTCAGTCTGATTTGACAATGCAAAAACTGATTTGAAACAATAGAAGGATGGAGTATAATTACCTAAATAGTGGGTCGCCACAAAATTTCAATGAGCATCATGTCAAATCTCAACAAGCATGTTTGTGAATATCAATGTGAATCAATGAAAATAACTGCTTTGAGTCATACTGGTATGGTAGAATATAAATGGATAGAATGGAGAGATGATAGAGAGAGTGAAAAATGTAGAGGGGAGTTAATGCGTACGTGTGCCAATGGCTGACAATGTCCTTTCAGTGGAGGCACTCAGCAACCCAGTATAATAAAGAAGATCACCTGAGCTGACATGGACAACACGCACACTTAATGACTTCAAGCTCAGAGGCCCAGCAGCTGTTCATAATAGAGCCTGCATGATCAGTCATTCATATCCTTGTATCTTGATGTATGTAGCAAGCTCTATAGTGGCTACAAACGACAAAAGGATGCTGCAATGAATGACCTGCCACATGATATGTTATATTAATATGAAGGGAAAACTAAAGCAGTGTAGGAGAGAAGGTGAGACAGGAAGATACGGAAGATGGACTCAGGTTTCCTTTAAGCTGCGAAGCCTTATTCAGGTTTAAGCCTTGGCCGCCAGGTAATCTAGAAACTTGACAAAGTATCAAGGCTGTTCAAAGACCTGTCAGAAGATCAAACACCAAGACTTGACCAAACTATAGCAGTATACAGTATACTGTAGTTCCATTCAAAAATTGAAAATATTTTTTAAAAATTGTTGAAAAGATATCCAAGTGTAGATTTTGGGGTTGTGCCCAGCTGAACAGCTGCTGTTTTCAGTGTGATCACAATCTTGATCTCACCTAATGGCATAAACTGCTTTCCTATTACAGCTAAAGTTAACTGAAAAGTTTCTAAATGATACATGGCTTATTTTTTGTAACTTTAGATAACCCTATGTAATTTAAATCTATTTTCTAATTTTCAAAATCTATGTCTGCACCCACAACTATGCAGATGTGTTAAGTTGAATTTACTCATTGTCTTTACTACTTCTTTATACTATTTTACATTTTAAAATTAAACATAAATCATTAATAAGTAAAGCTTATAAAGATGTTTTTCTGAAAGCAGAAATAAATGAATATAATATACAATTGTAGTTTGGCTTTTGCCATCTTAATGCATAAAAATCCAAGTTGCTTTTTACTTTTTTTTAACTTTGATAAACCAACTTAATAGAGCATGATGGGAGTGACACTGACAACAAGAACTTGCATGACACTGCTCTCTTGTCTTATGGAGCAGTATAAAATTAACTGCACAGTG
Source organism: Bostrychus sinensis (assembly GCA_020698575.1). Lineage (NCBI taxonomy): Eukaryota > Metazoa > Chordata > Actinopteri > Gobiiformes > Eleotridae > Bostrychus > Bostrychus sinensis. The sequence goes on along the minus strand of CM036253.1, from coordinate 24,689,545 downwards.
TAGATAAATAAAAAACTAAATTGTAAATCAAACAAATAGAAAATAAAGTCTAAAATATTTTATTATGTGCAAAACATTACTTTAAATAATTTAAATAAATTCAGCAAAACAATGTTAGTGTATGTGATAAAATAGTATGTCAATTGTGGTAAACCTTTGAAGGCAGCAATATTGATTTTTGAATTCAGAGAACTTACTCATAGTTACAACTATAACTGGATGACATTTATGAGTGTTAACATAATGTAGATTCCTATTAATCTAAGTTTAGCCCTTAAATATTAGTCCAAGCTCACATAAGTGTCTAAATAAAATGAACTTAACTGTTATAACAACAACCTGCTCTTTACGCTGTTTTTCTACCCAAGTTGGCTATTTTCTCTTCATATATCTTGCGTGAACATCATAGAATGATGGGCTACAATTAGTAAAAGCCACACACAGTCCCACCCAATGTAAAAATGTTTAGTCTTTTGTGCATCTTACCTTATCTGCTCTTAAATGTCTGTCATATTCCAAAAATACAGTATGCATCAAAATCAACCCAAAACAAAACTGTGCTGGCTACAGGTCTATATCTAGCTGGTCTGACCCCCGTCATCCCATGGCCCTTTGTCTATCACTTTATAGCCCTATACCCACACAGACACACACACACACACACACTCTGTTTCTAAAATAACATGGACCATTTGGACACAATAGAGCTTCAATGACAAATCAAACAGTGCCTTTGGTTTGGTAAAGCTTCAGTAATCCTTTGTACATTTAAGGACAACTGAAAAAACAGGACAGAGGACATGGCTTTAGACAAAACCCTGCAATTACATCAAATAAACATTACAAGTGCTGTGATTAGGTTTCATAGTCAACATGCCCATTTATGCATGCATGTACACTATGTGCCTTTCCTCTCTGCAAAGGTAAACAAGAAAATGGCTCCATTGTTGGTTAATGGCAGAGTGACATAAGCACAGGCACGCACATCCAGACTACCCTTTCTACACTATCTCTGCAGTCACACGGGTGTACTCATGTCACAGAGTGGGCCGATTCTCTTTGAGGCCTCTGAAAGAATAAAAGACATTAGGATTGGAATCAAAGGGTCTTCAAGAAATGCTCACACAAATACACAATACACATACATTTCCAGTAATTTTCAATACATGTCAACTACTAAATGTTAAACTAACTGCAATCTAGTGAGCAGCCGAAAAATGCTAGAGTATAAGTTGTACTAATACAAACTGTTACATTTGTTCACAGAATCCTGATATGTCTATAGAAATCTCAAAACAGATTAGTGCCATAATCACTGTTAAATGCGTGCAGAAACTAATTCAAATGTAAAGGGCACCAAAAGCTTCTATTTTTAAGAGTCAGTATGGTCTATTAAAAAATGTATATAATAGTGGAAACATTTTACATTAACATGAAGTTGCTTTCATCATGCCATTTACATTTACTTCTTTTGCTACTTTTAGCTTTAAAAGACTGTATGTAATAAGCATGCCTTGTCACAAGAGGGCAGAAGAGACAAAAAGATGAAGGTACAGGCTTAAAGACCTGAACTACTGTATGAGCTGTTTTTATGGATCTAACTGGTGTTTAAAACATAAGCAAATAAATATTTTTATCTGATAAGTAAAATATACAGTTACTTGTACCATACTCTACAGTCTTGTCCTAAACAATATTTGCATTTGTTTTTTAGACTAAACACTTTTAAGACAGATCCTATTAGTTTAGGTAAATGTTTTAGTGCTATGGTGTACACAATATATTACAATAAGTATATTTTGTGGTTTCACCTAGTTGTAGGTGAAATTTCAAAGAGACTAATATCCATAAATCATTTAAGACAAACTGTTACTGGAACAAAAATAAAAGCTATTGCATTTGGCTGCTAGTATTGTGGTATATATGTCACTTTTTATCTTAGCAAGTGGTTCACATGCAAATAATATGTTTGAAAACTTTCACAGCCTCTCTAGGTGTTACTACTTAGCTTCTCAGTTTTTCCTGTAAATTCAGCTTCATTCAAAGAACTATGAGGCAAACCAGTCCTCAATGAAAACTTGTATTATCTTTCTGCACTAAAAGAACAAAAATAAACTAGAGCTCAGTTACTAGGTAACACTTAAGAACAACCACAATATCTTATGTGGTTATTGATATGCTTGCAAATCTAAGATTGAAGACAAATCAAAACAACATAAATACTAGAGCATTGTGATCAAACCCCGTAACAACAAAACTGGGTTAAAAATCAATCTCTGAATATTTACAGTGAGCATTTGACCTTGTATGTTTTACAGGCATACTTTTACAGAAAGGCCCAACACTGATGAATAAAGCAGCCACTAAGGTTATTAGAGATCCTTCATAAAAAAAAATTAAAAACCACAAAGTGGGAGTTGGACATGGCATGTTCTTTACGAAGTAGTGGAACCTCAAACAACTTGAATTAAACATTCTACAAAAAACACACTACACTCCTTGACGAGTGTAAGAGCCAAACCATCCTATCTATAATGACTTGCCATCAATGGAAGAAGTTCTCATAATCTGTACTTAAGTACAGATAATGTTGCTCAAGTAGAAGTTAAAGAAGTGATGGACTGGAAATGTGTCATTACTAACTTCTGATCTACTAAGTATCTAATACTATGGCCCTGAAAAGTCACTTATGTTAAACACTTACAACCATTAAAGATAGGTCTGCCCTACAATTAGAAATACTGTATGTACCCCTTCTTGCAACCACGTGATACTCCATCAAAAAATCTCTGTCCTCTAGCAATTACCATAATTTCAGAAGATGCATCTTCCTTTTTTGAATATTTAACTTGAATGGGCTCAACTGATAGTTGAGTGACATTTACCGGTATGTTTTAAGAAAGCCCAACATCAAAATCTAGTTCCTGGTAATCAAAACTAAATAATGTTAAAGTCTCTTCAACAGAATGCCAGAAATCAACCAACATTTTTTCAGGCACTTTGCCCTGAGCTCAACTATTTCTTTGATTACATAACACAGGAAGTTTCAAGCCACAACACTACTCTGATCTTCTTCAACATGTCATAAAAACTATCATGTGATCGTTTTATCTAAAATAGCACAATTTAGGATACAGTATTTGGTAAAATAATTTATTTTTACTCTAGAAGTGTTATATATGATCACAGAACTTGGAGGAACAGCATTTTTTTCATTATAGAGCTTATAAATACAAAATTTCCATCTACTGCACTTCTTGAATGAATAAAAAAAAAAATATATATATATATATATATATATATATATATATATATATATATATATATATATATATACACACATGTTCCTTTTTAAATCTAGCGTTTCGTAATATGGTTATGACGTGTGTTCATTATATCTCCTGATGGTGTATACCTGTAATGTGTCTACAAGGCACCATTGTAAAAGAGGGCTAGAAACTGAACTGTTTTTTCCTGTCTAAATAAAGGTTAAATGTAATACATGTGATTCAAAAGACTTCATAAGGTATCAATACAAAAAACCCTCATAAATGAGTACTGAAAGACAATGTTTACAACCTAACTATGTGTAATTAACACAAATGTAGCTTACGTACTGTAACACACACGCACCTGCTAGCTTAGCCATGCCATATGGAGCCAAGCAGCATCAAGTGTCAAGCCTCTTCAACATATTACACACATGCGGAAACCGTACCTTATTTCATCCACGTCTTCACAATATTATCTTCATCCCTTTCTTCCTCAGGTTATTCCATAGCAGAATCTCTTCATCCAATTTGGACTCTGACAAGACATCTTTAGGTCATCTTTAAGGCCTCTCTTCCCTGTTACTCTCTCTTACAAGCCACCTACTCTGTCCCACTCTCCTAGGCCAAAGAGATGCTTGTCAATTTTTAATGATACTATTGTGCTCGTGGGCATGTGTTAGTGAATGGTGAGCATTGGCCCAGGAGCACCCTCTTTCTGAAATAAAATGATCAGGCTACCTTCAGTGCACACATGGCAGCTACAGGGCACAAAGGACAGACAGCTGCGGAGCAAGTAAGGACGGAAGGCGGGGGTCAAAGGTGAAGGGCTCTACCTGCCGTGGGAGGGGTCATACGTGGGAAGGATGCTGGCAGGGAGGCTGCAGTCAAGCAATGTTACCCTTAAGTGAGGTAAAAGAATACACTTTCAATTAATTTTGATATACAAATGTATATATTATGGCAATATCCAATCTGGATGTGCACTCACCAATTTGACTGCGCATGACTGGAACTGGTTGCATTTAACATTCATGAATCATAGATGAATTGCATGAACAGAAGGAACATTTTTCACTTTTTTAGACTTTATTTTTTTCTTTTCCCATCTGGCTCTACATTTGTGTCAGCATTATAACAATCAAGATATAATATGCAGGATTTCCACATACATATCGTGTACATGATGATAAACGTTCTGTTAATCATTAAGGAAAAGCCATAGCCAGGATTATTCAGAACTTTTTAAAGATTTTTAAGTCTTAATATAATGTAGCCATCTTCCACTTCTGTGAGTTATGATGGGCTGAGAGCTAAACACTCAAAAACATGTGTTCCATGTAAGCAAAGAGTAAAATGGAAATAAACAGACAGGGGACTGCTGGTTTAGATATACAGTATTCATTTCTATGCTACTCTTGAAGCCTTAAGTGTCTACAAAATTATACTTTTTTTTTTCATAAAAATCCTGCTTATTATACCTTTAAAATACAGTCAGCATACATCAGTTTCCCTGTTTGAATGAATTATAAAATAAAAATGGATACAGTTTTCCATTGTTTATATGTTGTAAATCTAACTGTACAGCAATTTATTTGTCTCTAGTTGTCTTAACAAAAGCTACACCTGATGAGTTCTTTATATTAATTAAGGCCTCCATTTTACTTTTTCACAATCTGGATGACATCTTCATGCTCCATGATGTGGGTTAGGCCCACTCTCTGAGGACTGTACTTGGTACTGGTTCCCTACAAATACAAAAAAAAAAAAAAAAAAATCCATAAAATTGTTGTATAGTATGATAATCAGTAAAAGCAACATGGAACAGGAAAATGTTGTTTTTTGCAGAAACAGTATACCCTTGGTTATACTTGATTAAATAAATTTATTCTAAAATCTTCTGCATCTTTGCTACTCTTCTTTTCAAGTATAACTGCACACTAAATACAGTTCTGACAAAATACTTTTCTATTTTCTTTATACTATATAAACTAATTACAGACATATTAGGTTCACAGAAAACAGAGAGTGCAATGAGCCTTAATTTTTTGTGCACATTCTGTTTGAAAATGTATTTTAACTTTAAATTCTCCTTTATCTGTTAGGTAAAAAGTTAACAATCAAAAACCTGACATAACTTACCCAAACCAAGGCGTATTTGAACTGGCTGGCTAAGGTTCTATGGATTCGATGGCACTGTTTTGTGACAGAAAAGACATACAATTATCACATTGTAGTATAAGTTTCTTCCTTTTGTTATGTCAGCTCATCATCATTTACTGACCACATGCTCTACAGACGCTCCTCTTCTCATAATAATGGCATCATTAAAGTCTGGGCGCTCTAATGAGAAAAAAAATACAAATTTAGCTGACACAAACTAAGGACGCTCTCTTTGAGTGAAGCACTAAAGCAAATGGCACATATACTGTACCTCCTCTCTTCTTGGTATAAATACAAATGAGGGCCAGGTATTCCCACAACATTTCCAGAAGGTAATCCAGGTTCAGTTTCATCCCACAACTACAGAAAACAAAAATATAATTACAGATGATATACAAATAGACAATGCATAAATAGTTTCTATTTTTGAAGACAATGACCTGATGACTACACTATTCGGTCTCCGAGCAAGCCGGTCCACCTCCTCGATGGAAATCTGATCCACTTTATTGTACACCTGGAAAAAAAAGCATATAAAAATAATGATAGGTATAGATCACTGGTAATAATAGAAGAAAATGTAATTCATACTTACATATAGACAAGGCATATAGACTCTGTTCCCCACTATAACATCAATGAATTCATCTGGTGTACTATCCTCCCTGAAAAGGACTTCTGCATTAAATATTTCTATAGAGAATGGTCAAGGACATAAACAAAAGTCACAAATGTACACAAAGACGGGATGTAAAGCAAAAATACAATATACAGGGTGAAGGATACTGTATTCATGGAGGATGAGCTGAACAAGCTTCTCTGAGCAGTGTGTGAGAGGAACTGTGGAGTTGTAGGAGAGGCCACCACCTTTCTTTTGCTATGGGAAAAGTATAATTACAATAAATGCAAAGACAGGATAACACTGTAGTGACACGGAGGAAGCTGATACTACCTTAAAATAAATATTGGGTTTTGTCCTGTTAAGTCTGATACCCACTGATTCCAACTCCTTCTCTAAAAGAACTCTGCAAAAGTGAAAGACAACATAAGTATGACTTGGCAAAAAATGTGTTTCCAAATTGTTTATACACACACACTTACCTCTGAACGTCTCCTTTGGTAGCATCCAGCATCATGATGACAACATCTGCAGTTCTGGCAACAGCAATGACCTGCCTACCTCTACCCTTACCTACACAAAAAAATTCTTTAGTATTCTTGTGTCTTTGGGGGGGAAAAAATAGTTGTACCTTGAGCAGCTCCTTCAATAATTCCTGGCAAGTCAAGCAATTGGATATTGGCCCCATTGTACTGAAAACCATCAATATATTAAGTACCTAGCTGAACCAAGTTAAGTCATTTGAAATAAATTACATTAAGTTGTAGAGTAGTAGTAATTATTTAGGTGTGTACCTCTATGACTCCAGGTATACAGGTGAGCGTTGTGAACTCATAGGAAGCAGCTTCACTAGCAGTGGAAGTCATCAAACTGAGAAACGTGGACTGAAGGACACAACAGCAACATATTCAGCCACAGAAATGGCTTATTATTTTGTCCATACAGAAAATTTTAAAAAAGAAGATGCATTTTATGTCTGGGCTTACATACCTTACCCACAGAGGGAAACCCAATGAGAGCAACACGAGCATCTCCAGATTTCATAACATCGAACCCCTCTCCTTTAGCTCCAGCTGACTTGGAGGGCTCCAGAAGCTGAGCTCTGTACTTGGCAAGTTTGGCCTTGAGTAAACCCAGGTGGTACTCAGTGGCTGACAATAAAAGAAAGAACATAAAACACGATTCATTAACAAAATAAACTATAATTGTTTTACATTTGTAGATAGATGATAATGTTGAATACTTGGGGGTATAAGACATCAAATTTAAAACAAGTGAATATGTATAAAATATAGTGTGAATAAAGTTAATAAGGAGCATTTGCTTAGAGTGACAGGTGACAGACTCGTAATGCACAACAATCAGCTTACTAACCTTTGTTTTTCTGTGTTCGAGAAATTTCTTTCTCTATTTCCGCGATTTTTTCCAATATTCCCATTGTCTCGGTTTTAAGCTACAATTTCTGTACAAAAACTAAAAAAGAAAAAAAAAACGTGTCACTCCTCAGCCACTAGCGTTGTTAGACACCCGCTAATCAAAAAACAAACTCACAAATACAACAAACGACAACAAATTGTGACGTTATACCTAATAATAAACAACCGAACTGAATATAAGTACTGTCAATTATGTAAAATGATTAAATAATAAAGACATTTACACTGTTTCTCTGACCACTCTCCAAGGCATGCACAGATGTGTGACATCACAATCCGGAAGCTAGTCCATTACCGTTCAAACTCCGGCCGATACAAGGAAAATTTCAAAAACTTTGGTTCCGGTTGGTTTTCAATTTCTTACATCACACTTGACATGTGTAGTCATCCCGTGGTCGAGTCGGTGGCGGTTCACCTGCGGCTGACAATATGTAAAAATAGCAGCAATTTGTATTCCAGATGAAGTTCAAGTGTTGTCCATGGATCATTGCGGATAAAATAGATAAGAGATACTAAATTAGTTTGTGCAAATACAGACAACGAACATGGCTGCGCCCACAGGACAGAAGGGTTCAACAGCCTCCAGCTCGCCGGGGTTTGAAGGCTTTCCGTTTCCAATGACCGCCAAACCATCCGAGGACAAAGGTGGTAAAGAGCAGGAGCAGAGTGGGGATGTGAAAAAGAAGCCATGCCGAGCGTGTACGGACTTCAAGTCTTGGATGAAAGTCCAGAAACAGGCGACGGCAGCAGCACAGGTGTGACATGGCAGGCTGCTGGGGTTTTGAAGGTTACCACTAGATCTATAAACTTTGCATTTCGATTCGTTGTGCTCTTCTGAGCATCGAGTCGGCTTTTTAAACCATTTAAAGTTTTTTAAATGTATAATTCAGTACCCATTACACTACTGGATACACTTTAGCCTAATGACTTTAAAGAGACTTAAAGTAATAAAATACCTTTACTAAAGTAATTAGTAAACTACATTTTTTTAAAGAATATTATTAAACGGAGTGCATTTTTATACTCATGCTTTAGTATATTCTGAAGGAGGAGTATTATTTATTTTCTTTATGTTGCAGGGCCCTTCTGTAGAGTCAGAGCCACAACAAGAACCAGAATGTCCACTGGACAGGCAAGAGCTTGGCCGTAACACATGGTCCTTTTTGCACACAATGGCTGCATATTATCCAGATCAGCCAACTTCCACACAGCAGCAAGAGATGGAGCAGTTCATCAACCTATTCTCCAAGTTCTTTCCTTGTGAAGAATGTGCAGAGGACCTCAGAGACAGGTTGGAGACTGTTTTAGATGTCTTATCACTTTGCTTTGTGTAAATTTAGTGCTTTTTAGTTCTTTTTATTTTATTTTATTTTTTTATTTATATGGGACAGCGTGTATTAATGAACAGCAGCTAGTGCCGTAAATACACCGGATTATAGCTCAGCTAATTTCCCTCCGTAGTCCCCACTCACTCACTCACATTCACATTCACACCGGCTTCCTGGTGTTCCCCAGTGGTCTCCCATCCAGGTACTGACCAGGCCCTACCCTGCTTAGCTTCCGAGGTCTTACAGGTTTTACACACCAATAACCAGTAATGATATAATTATATACTGATTATATCATTACTGGTTATTGGTGTGTTATGAAGGTTGTTCATGTATGTTTGTTCTTACAGATTGAGGACCAATCAGCCGGACACTAGTAGCCGCCACACTCTGTCCCAGTGGTTCTGTCGTCTTCATAATGACGTCAATGTCCGTCTGGGAAAGCCAGAGTTTGACTGCTCCAGAGTGGATGAGAGGTGGAAAGATGGATGGAAAGATGGATCATGTGACTGAGCAACTCTACTGTGATTTTAGCTTTCTTTCGAATTACTTGATAAAGAAAGAAAATTCAATTATTGCTGGACCTGGTAAAAAAAATTACAGGACAAATTAAGGACATAATAAGTATCCTTCTGTTTCACTTTCTCATATTCATTATAGCAGTGGAATAGCCCTAAGCTGATAATAACTCATATGACCAGGTCATTTGTCAGATATAAGTCCATTGTATTATACAGTACAGTGCAAATATTCCATGTATGTGTGAACAATATTTATAGTTAACATCAGTCATATATAGCCTATATTTGAAATCTCTATTTTTATACAGGAAATGAGTATGTTTGTGTAACTGGGACACACATTTTGGCTAATTGCCCAACAATTAATTGTTGAAAAACCATTAAAAAATGTTGACTCTTTTGACCTAAAGCTCATTCACAGGACAAAATATATTGTTGTTAAATTGTCCCTTAGGCCTAGCTGCAGTGCTCAAACTATAATTAACCATTAAAATATTAATAATAGAATCTTGGTATATGTTTATAACATTGAGACATTTGGTTCCATCTACATATTCATGGTATTGGTATTTAATGGTAAATAGTATTAAATAATAATTTCATAATTATAATTGTTTAAAAGTTACAAAGATTAGCCTATGTTTTGTTTTTTTTCTCGCAACAATTAGTTTTTAGAACAAAAGAACAACAGCAAATTAACTAAATCGTTTATTGTATACTTCATGTAGTTACTTAAGTGTAGGTTTATGTGTTTTTATGTTCAGCCACCTGAGCACTTATTTCCAATGACCTGCGCCTTAGTAGTAGGCTTATACCATAGTCCTACTCTATATAATTTACATTTAATATGTGCTCACGACATCATCAGATATACAGTAGGCTACAGCTCATGTTCCCGTTAAAAGGGTTACATTGTCCATAAGGAGTAATGGCCTATCTCATCACGGGCTCTAGCGCGTGGTTTACAGTAGGCTAAGGTCTATATTGCACGCTCTCTGCTGTCCGCGTGCGTCCTCGTAGCCGCGTATGACGCGCGCCTCTGTGTGCGCGCTAGACCCGTCCCTCTACAGCAGTGAACAGCAGCGCGTTTATCCTGCCGTGGAGCCGGGAGCGTGGAGCTGCCAGGAGCGCACAGAGAGCGAGTGACCGAAGATGGACGGAGTGGGATCGTTCGGAGCGGGCCGGACCGGGTCCAGTATCGACCCCATATCATTTGCCAAACAGCCAACGACGATCCTCAGAGTGCTTACCTGGGTGAGTGCTGCTTTTCGCCGTACTGCTGCTGTGTGCGCGCGTGTGTGTGTGTGGATGAAGAATACTCCGTGCTGCTGTTGCAGTGCGAGATCCCGTGACGTGTTCTCACTACAAATCCAACCACAAGAAATCCCCATCAAACAAATGAACAAATTGTCTAATAAACAGACGTAAATACGTGGACGTTTAAATCTGTTCGTATAGTTAAATGTCGAAGGGTGTAGCCAAGGCCTACTGGTTATCTGACACCGTGACCATCAAACCGCTATTAGCCTACTACAGATGTTGTGTGAGCCAGTCACCAACCCATCATCAATTACGTCGTCATTATTTAATTTTTATCACTGTTAAAATAAACCGAACCTACGATGTGCTGTCTACAGAATATAGCATATCTGCTTTTAGATAGATGTATATTTGTATAGGCTAGTTCTTCCTTTATTTCCCTGTAGCCCAACTGCCTAAATGTGTCTGTCATTTATCTTATTGATAATTCTCACCACTGACAATAATATTGTCAGCTAATAATTTGTCTGATTTACCCTAAACGGCCGTCGTCCGTCATCCTACCTGTGATTGGTCCGTGTTTATCATTACGCACGCAGGGCCACGGAGACGCGTTGAAGACGTTTGATGTAGCCCATCACCTTTGGATGACACAGAGAAGGTCTTTCTAGCTTGTACACACAGCTTTCGACAACTGTTAAAGTATAGCCTATTGTGCAGATGTTATCCCTTACGGAGGCGTTAAAAGAAGGGTACTGTATAGGTTATAGCACAGGTTTGATGTCGCTGCCCCGTTGAGAGTAACTCTTTTCATATTTAAGCAAGCTAATTAAGTTAAATTCTTGTTATTGCTGCGTATCCTATTTTGTTTTTATTTAAAGTCACAACAAACCCAGGTTAGTGCATTTTAGGATGTTGATATCTCAGAACAATTTCAGGGAGAAGTAGAAGTGCCGCTCCGTAAAACGCACAGAAAATATAACTGTTGTTCACAATGAGGCTACAAGGCCTGGCTTCATGCTACTTGCTAACTTAAATGCTGTTGGTACGATATGCTAATGCAGCCAAGGTAAACAGGGTCAGACAGTGCAACATTAGTCAGAATATAACTTGTTTTTATACATAAGCAGATTGGTGTCCGATTCTCTAAAAGCACCTGGGTCTGCCCACAGATTAGAACCACGAGATGAGGTTAAAATGTGCATCTGACTTTATCCCATTGTGTGTCCTCCACCATCATATGATCCAAACCCCCAAGTACCAGTGCATTTGAGTGTGCGTGTCACATGCCCCTATTCTGCCATTGAGCGTTAGTCAGCTGATCAGCGTCAGTGTGGTGGTCCAGAACAGAGGAGGGCTGATAGTAGAGAGGAAAAAGTTGAAATGATGCGTCAAGTTCTACTCTGTGTACTGTCATAACTGCCCCTTTACTTGTTTGCCATAGTAAATGAAAATACCCATCCAAATGCCTCAGGTCTGTAGGGATTCTTGAGGGGAAGTCAAGCATCCACCTCTTTACTCAGTCACAGAGAAAAAGGGGAAATTAGGTTAATGCCTTTGGTCTGAGCACGCTCAAAAGAGACGCCTTCGAGTAGCGCTTCCCATAGTTTTCTTTCGGCTGAGCCTTCAACACTGTTTGCAGACTACACAAATACTACAGAAGCCTCTACAAGAAAAATACATAGTCTTTTTGATTTTGTCTGCCTCTCTTATTTTAGGTAGGGTAGCTGCTGTTAAGTAAAAAAACTTTAACACACATCATCTCCTTTTTCTTTTCAGATATTTTCTCTGGTGGTGTTTGCCTCCATTGTGAATGAGGGTTATGTTAACTTGGGCAGTGAGCGTCTTCACTGTATCTTCAATAAAAATGCAGACGCTTGTAACTATGGTGTGTTCGTGGGCCTGGTTGGTTTGCTGGCATGTTCCTTTTTCTTCCTACTCGACTACAAGTTCTCCTCCATCAGTTCGGTCAAAGACAGGAAAAAGGCTGTAATGCTCGAGATTGGCTTTTCAGGTGAGATGGAACTAAGTCACACAAGTCTTGACTTTCACAGAACACATAAATACTGTATATAACTGGAAGTAGGTAGTGAAACCTATCAGCAGTAGTCAACATCAGGCTATTTGATTATGATATAGACTGTGCAGTGTTTACACATTAGTTTTTTCTGCCTTACTTGCCATAACTGATTTCAGCCATCCAACAGGAAGAAAAAAGTGAATGTTTAGGGCCATGCCACACATCTTAACATAAGCTACCTATTTTTTGTAAAGAGTTTTTCCAAGATGGTAACAAAGTGCTATTCCCTTGACAGGTTTCTGGACCTTCTTGTACTTTGTGAGTTTCTGCTTTCTGGCGAATCAGTGGTCTCGAACCTCAGCTGATGAGTTACCACTGAACCAGGGGGCAGATGCTGCCCGGGCTGCCATCGCCTTTTCTTTCTTCTCCATTATTACCTGGGTAAGGGCATAGATGCATCAGCATCACATGAATATACAGTATAAATTATATATATTATATATTATATATATTCGCCACACCTCAACTCAAAACGGGGCTCTTTTGTTTTATCACACACAAAGTTTCAGTTTAATAATTTTGTCCATGTTGGCAAGTTGGCAACAGACTAACTTATCAACAAACCAACTTGAGTGAAAACATAACCTCCATGGTGAAGGTATTGACTATGTACAGTGATGTACTATGCTACTTATTTATTCAAGATGGATAAAACATAAGTGAAAAAGTCCATCTACCAATAAACTTTGCCTGCTTGTCTTTGTTTTGTTGTTGATAATTACAACAATCCATCAAATTATAAGAGCACTATTCTGTGCCCCTTTCTACAGGCTGGTCTAACAGTTCGTGCAGTGCAGAAATACCTTCTTGGGACAGACATGACCCTATTCACTACAGAGCACATGGATGGCGGTGCACCTTCCCAACCATACCCCTCCAATTCACCGGGGGGTGGCACCACTGAGACCACGGAGACCTACCAGAGCCCACCTTTTACTGAGAACAATACAGCACCTACATACCAGGTCCCTATTTATTAGGTACAAGTAGGGTAGACCTATTGGGGAAGTGGATTAGTGAAAGGAATCTGCTGTCTGTATTGTGTGTGTGTGTGTGTGTGTGTGTTGTATTTGATTGAATTATCAGTGATTCTGGTTTGATTCTCAGTTTCCTCCTCTTGCCCCTTACCTTCCTTGACATTCCAGTTGAATCTGCACACACAATATGAATTCAGCATAGTTAGACATAAGAAAAAAATAAAGCAAAGAGAGCAAACAGAGGAGAGTAGGACACTATTCAGAAACATCCCTGTTGAGACAAAAGACAAAATGACAATATTAAGCAGTATTTGATCCACAACCCCCTCTTCTATTTTATTCACTTAGCACCTTTAAAGAAGTGTCAAAACTCTCTAATGCCAAACAGTACAGGGAATGTTTCAGCTACAGTATACCATAGTCTGGCTGTTCTTTTTTTTCTTCCTGCTGCAGTTAAAGTGATAACATGTAATGATTCTGCATGTAGACATCAACTAAGTGCCATGCTGTACTGTGTGTCTCAGACAGTGATTTAATTTGGTAGGTTTCCACATGCTGTAAAAACAAAAAATCAAAAAATATGTTTTTGCGACCAAGTGCAATATCTTGCGTTTATATGTACAGCAATTATAAGTGTATACTGTACTGTAGGTAGGCTAGTTACTGTAGATAAATTAATTGTAGGCACTGTCTCAAATGACATACAATATATTGAATTGTACTAAAAACTCAGGTGTATATTTTATTTCTAAATAAAGACACTGAAAAATATACATCTAATTATTTCATTGATTCCAGTTCAAAGCAAACTAATAATACTAAGTCCTTTTGGTCTTCCTTTATGTCACGGATTTCAACAATATTGCAAAACAAGATCTTATGAATCTTGTGGGTAATTCATAGTAGATAACTTTTCACTCTGGTCTTATGTGATACAATTGTGCCATGGAATGTATGCAGTGTGTAATTTGAGACAGTGTCCATGTAAAGTGTTGTGTGTGATTAAATATAGCGGCGAATGAGGAGATTCTGTTTAAGTCAGGTTTTTTATGTTTACGTTTTAGAAGCTGCCAAACTGCCCTCTGTTCTTATTACTGTCTTCTGAGTATCACAGTAGTAGTTCTTATTGTTTCTGTAAGATTATGTAAACATGGAGTATATGCGAGGGTGGGGGGGCAAAACACATAATCTTTTATTGAGTGCGAGAGATGTTTAATGATTGGGCGCAGTCTCAGGCAAAATGAGAATCAGTTTGTGGGATGCTAGGGATTGCTACCTTGCAAATTCATTGATTCTGCAGTTATTGAGAGGTGGGGGTGGGGGGGTTGCTATGGTGACAGGGATGGGAGGATGTGGGTCACTAGAGGCCATGCTGTAGATAGTAACCATGCCAACAATATCAGTGTAAACCCCAGAGTTTGTGTTTTGTGATTCATGTCATCACTGAAGTGTAAGTTTTATTTTGGGAGTATGAGAGAAAGAAAGTGTGAGCTTGTGCTGCACATGTAATGGGTCTACATGTGTGTTAGCAAGATAACTTGAATTAAGGCTGACTTTTTGTGAAAAATGTGTGTGGGAAAGTATGTGTGTACTTCGTGAAAACAGATATTGCATTTATTTTTGTGGTGTGTAAATATGTGTCATTGCGTATTAAGTGTGACGAAGAGTCACCAGTGTGTTAGACCATTTGCACCAGAAAACGAAAATAAGATTCTCTTGTTAATATAGCAAAATCGCATTTTTTTTTTTTTTTCTATCTTCATAAAGAGAGCCAAATATAAATTTAGTGTTATCTTCGACCTCTAGAACACGGAATGCATTGCCTGCTATTCTATCTGAGCCGGTAAAACAGCGCCCTCTGCTGATCAGAGAAAGCTGGGGCTCATAGGTTTAAAAGTAATCATGATTAGAAATGAATGCATGAAGTTACTGTATAGAATCCATAATATATTTATTGTGTAATAATTGAGTTGATTTACTTAAACAAAGTGGTATTAAGAACCATGCAGATGTCAATGTTCTTCGTCACAACATACTATTGTCAGAACTGTGCAAACATGGATGGTAAGTTTGTCTGCTTACACCTTTACCAACAGTACACAATGCATATAGTGTGTACACACCAACTACAGGCTACATGATCAGCTACCTAAAACCCACAGTAGTCAGGAAATTCTCCATCAATTTGATCAATAAAGATTAAACTTAATGTGTGAGCATGATTTTATTTACCCAATATTGTCAGCAGTGCATTTGCTACAGTAATAAGACTCCTTTTTAATCTGGAAAAGGGTAGTTTTAAGTGGTGGAATTTATATTTTATTTCCATTTACTAACAGTAATGGAGCAGTAAAAGGACTTGGTATACTGCGCTGCTAGTAACCACTTTACAGCTGTGAAATTAAGGTGGTATAATTTACTATGTAGGCCCTGTTAGTTCATTAATGAGTACTGTCAGGTCTGATTGTATTATTGTTCTCAGTGCTTCAGTCTCTTCTTCAGTCTGTGTGGTAGATAAAATAAGATTACAAGCATTCTCTGTGTTTTTGTGCTCCAGCCCACGTACACTGCTGTGGTATCGGTTGATTGTAAAATACAGTATGTTATTGAAGTAAATGAAACCTGTGTATGATGCTGTCCGGGGTCTGATTTGTCCTGTACTAATGAAAATACAAATATATAATTATAATGCTGATTATGTATGACTATTATGCACTCTTTGTTAGAAATGATTTGTTTGACCACTCTTTATGGGGATGTTGGGGCCAAAATCAATGTTTTACTCTATGTGATCATGCTGTAGTTTTCATTTTGTATACGGAGGTCATAAAGGGCATGAGAGTAATGCTGGTGCAGTGTTCTCAGTAGAATACATTGCATGGAAGTTACATTTTGTCCCCCTATAGTGGTGATGCTAAAATTAAAACCCCCATCAACAAAATCGCATTGATTTTGTAGCATACCACTCCTTTGATCTATATTTTTGGTTCCTGTTCTGAGGGTGTTGAACCTTTTAATGTAAAAACACTGTGTACAGAGGTGTGTGTCACTGTCTACTACCTGAATGTCTCTGGACTGCAGTCTGACTGTCACTCGAATAAAAAAAAAATAAAAAAAACATGTTTTTGACTGCCTGGTTTTATACTATATCTGCATTAGAATCTTTGTCAGAAAGTAGAAAGTAGTTTACTTATTAACCAGAGGTAAAATGTTCAAATATAGTAAATGGAGCAAGATGATGTAAAATGCCCAAAATGTCTCTAAGTTAAGAAACAAACTTGCACATAAAAGACTACACATTAAGTTGGTGCGGTGAATGCATTGCCACAATTATGGCAGACATAATGCTGAAAAGTACAGCTTTATTAGAGGAATAATGAAAATAGAGAAAGCTGTTATGTGATGTCTCAGTCTTAATTTAGAGCCATTCAGCCAAACACACGCATACAGTTATGCACGTCAGGGGTGGGCAGCAGTGCAAGCTGAGGGAGACAGGCAGCCAGTCCCCAAAAAGACAGTACAAATGGTCGGTGTAAGACTATCTCCTACCTGCCTCCACAAGGTGATGTGCAGGAGTCAAAAAAAGTTCACTGCTTTGTGTTCATAACATTCCTAGGTTTCTAGGAGTTACTCAATAGTAATTCTTAAACTGTGATAAGGAGAGCCACTAGAAAGCTGAAGAGTTTAGTTTTCAAAAACTCTTGCACAAAGACAATGAGTAGAGAAAATGATGTTCAGTCCCAGTTCAGTGCAAAAGAGCCCAGAGCAGTTAAATCAACTGATATGATAGTACTAATTGCCTAAAATACCTACAGTAGAAATCTAAATTTGTTCTCTGCCATTTGAAAAACATGACACTCATGTCAGGAAATGATCTTTGCTCTATGTTATCCTTTGCGTTAAACAATTACTCTGAAATAAATATAACGTTGGCTATGAAGAGGTGTAAACCATGTTTGTTTTTGTCCTTGTACCAAGAGCCTTCTCGGGACTCACACATTTCAAGGAAATTTGATAACAATGTCATTATTTGCATCTTCTTACAAAGGTAAAAGCAAAAGAAATAAAAAACTATTTTGTGTTAGTAAGCAATGCAATTTTCAAGTAAAGGTCACACTTTTCCCAAAGAAAATAAATTATGGATTCTGGTTAAATGTTACCAGTGCCAGCTGGAGAGGTCCACACTCAATGTCTCTGAAAGCAGAGCAGAGTGGGAGCAACCGTCTTTGAAGACCTGACCATCCATACCTATGCACTGAATCATTACCACAAATCATAACATGAACCTTCTTTATTAACCTTCAATATTAGCCTCAGCCTCCACTAGGATGTGGTTGGCCAGGAAACCGGCTACTGTAGGCCCCTAATAGAGCTTGCCACCCAAGTGTAAATGACAGGTCAGTAACACCGAGGGCTAGCTGATTATACGACTAATTGACTGGAGTGAAGGGAACTCCTCACTCTCCATGGTGTGCAGGGACTTGTGGGAGTTAAAGTCTTTAAGAGCCAGCACCTGTCTGCAAGTGGGGCACACCTGGCAGTCAAGTTCAGCAGCAGCATTAGAGATTGTAGCAGATGTTTGCCAGGCATTCTTTTTGTTCTTATTTTTCTTGCCTCCTCCTGTCTGCTTCTCCAGTGCTTTGCTGTCTCCGTGGGCAGTTAGCAGCTCCTGCTGTTTGCTTGTGTCCGGCAAAAGCACCAGCAGCTCATTGAAGATGCGGTTGAAGTCGTCTCCGAGCAGGTCCTTGCAGCTGCGGTGATACTGGGTTGCTGAAATGACACCCTGCAGGCACAGAAACCAGAACTAGTTCTCATCTCATTTTTCCATTGCTTTTAAAATAGGTAGAGTTTAGCATCACTATGGCGCCTGTAAGATACCTGTCTGAACTGTGAAGAGTAGTTTTTAAACTGGTTGAACTTTGACTCATCATTGCGTAGGTATTTCTTAATTGACAGGATTAAGTCCAAATTCCGCTGTTGGAAGTCCTCTGGCACTCGGTAACCCCCTGATAACTCTGAAGGGCTATAAAAAAATAAAAAATAAAACAATCATAATATTATATTATATTATTTCTAAAATAAGAAAGTGCTCAAAGATAAAAGAGAGCTTATCTTCAGAAAGTCTAAATGACTCACGTATTAGTACTGGAGGAAGGAGGTTCTAGCACATTGCTATTTAGAGGAATCCCAGTGAATCCTGGAGGTGGCTTAGGAGCCATATTCCTCAGCCCAGGGGGTGGAGCTGGGGGCTCAGGGGCAGAAGGAGAAGGATTTGATGCCTTTATTGGAAAAGAGCTCTTGAAGCCTGTAACAAAAACAACTGCAATGTGATGTGGTGTCTAATATATATTATAAGCCTGTTTTCTTACAGTATTACTGTAATTAATTTTCAGAGTTAAAAAAGTAAGTCTATAGCTGTATTGTTACTAAGAGAGATGTCAGGATTAACCAATTTTACTATTATGTGCGATTATAAATGTCTTGCTAGGATAACTAAGAAGTTTAGAAGCTTGATTTGAACAAACTCCATACTGTGTCCAGCAGAGGACAGAAATGCGTGGACAGTAGTTCGCTCCATAAAAATTAGTAAAGCAACTATATTTATCATGAAATGCTGTTGATTCTCCGTGAATAATAGAAGACATAGTTAAAGCCTAGCTGTTACTCCATTTCTATGAGTGGCCTATGTGTGCTGCTATCATTTCTTGAGCATTGGGGCACCTAAATGTTTCACCTGCTGTTAAGGCTAAGTATTATGACATCCTGAGGTACAAAAAGCCACTTCAAATACACTTTTAATGTACCTGGTGGTGGTTTCTTTGTTGTGAGGGCAGGAAATTCTTCCTCTTGTTCAGGTAGTTGGTCAGTGTTTGTAGTAGTTACAACAGCAACTTTCTTGTTTGCTGATGGTGATTTATCAGGGTAGCCATTAGCTAATCCACTGTAAGAGTTAGGTTTGTTTCTGATTTTCTCAGGAACATTTTCCTTTTGGGCTACAATTTCCACTGGAAGAGACTCAGTCCCTGGTGCCTTTTCTGTCCCTGATACCAATGCTGATGAATCTGCAGCGTTCTTCTGCTGTTTTTTCTTTTTGTTGGCTTTGAGAATCTGGGTTTGGTCTGTTTTCACGGTCAGGTTTGTAGGCATTTGAGGTTGAGGCTTATTGCTGCTTCCTTTAACAGTGAGTAAAGTAGAAATATCCAACATGGTGGGCACTGCACGAAACTCCTGCTGAGTCAAGCCTCCACTTTCTTCATCTGAGTTAGAAGGAGACCAGGCTGATGGGGCTTTACCATTCTCTCCAACTTTCTTTTTTCTCCTTGAGGATGAAGTGTGTGTGGAAGAGAGGAGCTGAGGAACTGAAGATGCAGATGATGGTCTGGAAGTAGTCGGGGGGTTGGGTCTAGGTGCAACAGTTTGGTTGGCCCAGGGAGAATTGGTTCCTGCTGTGGGTTTGACTGGCCGGACTTTAGAAACAAGAGCAGGAAAATCCTCCTCCTGGAATGATGAAGTCTTTTTTGACTGAGCAGAGTAAGCTGGAGTCATGGGAGCAGAGACTTTGGCAGCTGACAAACTTGGGAAGTCATCTTCTTTCAGACTAGCATGAGTCACTGCTGGCGTTGTAGGAACAGGCTTTACACTGTAAAAACAGTTGTAAAACATAACATGACAAACAAAACAAAAAACATAACATACAGCATGCCAAATTATGTATTAATTTTCCTAATGAATTATGTATAATTATTAGTAGTGTCTTTGAGAGTATTACGTTGATATAGCAGCAGTGGCTCCCAAAGCTGGAAAGTCATCTTCATCTCCTGGATTTGTGCTTTTCATGGTTTTTACTGTTTGAGACAAAACATATCAGCACAAATTGTCCCAGTCCATTTCAGAGTTTAATATAACCAATCAAAATGTCTAATCAATTACCTGGTGGCATGTTGGCTGTGGGGTTGATGGGACCCGTCTTAGGTCTAGGTTCCTCTGGATCTGGTCTTTCGGGCCTCTCTGGCCTCTCCGGCCTCTCCTTCACCTTGGGAGCACCCCTCTCCTTTACTGCCCCTCTCTCCTCCTGGCGACGCATTGCTATTGAGGCCCTCATTGCAGCAGCCACATCTCTGTCTTCTTCCTCTCTGTATGTGTACACACAAACCCATGAACTTCAAATTATGATCCATCTCTTCCATAATATGAGACTTATTTACTTGATATACATATTTGTAAACACATCTGTAGCTACCTGGAATATCTCCAGCTCTTCTGCCCCCCCTGAGGTCTTCCTCTTCCTCGATTATGATGCACCTCCTCATAGTCTTCACCAGTCACTTGACCTTTGAATACAAGTACACATTCTTATTTTTAATAATAAATACTAAAACAGCCAACCTGATCCTGACTGCTTCTTTACCAACCTTCATTTCTCCTCTGTGGTCTTGGAGCATAATTGAACTGCAAGTCGATTTGGCGGTTCTGCCGGGCCTCAGCTCGGTTCTTGCTGTGTGCTGCGGCCTTATGAGCCTTGTAGTCAATCTCTGTACGAAACGCATGAGTGAACTGCTCTGTAGCACAGCGGCCTTCCTCACACAGGTAGTGGCTTTCTCTGAAGTGTTCACTTAGATACTGGTAATCACTGTTGATCATATTTAAAAATAATTTACTTTTCTTGGGTATACTTAAATGTATACTAAATGTCAACTTTAAAGAGAAGTCAAATAGGTTGCTACATGTTAACCGTTTTACTAACCAGTAGTATTCCTGGGAACCATCTGCATCACAGAAATGGCAGAAATAGTGATCTCTGCGCAAGTGTTTAAGCAGTTCGTCATTGTCTAGATATCGTTCATCACAGAACTTGCAGAGAGGGTGTCCTCTGTGACTTGTGTCATCAGGGTCTCCTTGTGTTCGGTGACGAGCTAATTCTTTCCGTGTGTACCATTTGCGCTCATAGGAAAAGATCTAGGAGGTGATGCAAATTTTAAGTTACACATCATGGTAAACTTAAGAAGGCAGGATTTTTTACACTTGACAGTAATGAATAATAACATTAATATGGGTATATATAACTTAAAGCAATATATGTGCACTTCAATAAGCCTTTTTTCACTATATAGGAGATACCAATACCTTAAGATGTTTTGTGCAGAGTTTGCAACAAAAAAGCTCATGCTGCTTTCTCATGTGCTGCTCCAGTTCTTCAAACTTTGAAAAGACTTTTGGCTCTGGACAGAGGATGCACTCTGGCAGCAAAAGATGCCTGAAAAATTATAATGTAAATTAAATCTGTTGTGTACCTATGTTATTGTGCATGTATATTAGCAAAATAAAACTTTACCTGTACTGTGCATAGATTTTCTCATCACTAAAATAGATGTCATGCTTCTTATCACAGGGGAATTTCTGGTAAGGTAGCAATGAGAAGGCTTCCAGTTTCTTCACAAATACCACCTGAAAACAGTTAAAGTGCCTTTGAGTAAAATGATTATGAAATAACACTGTATGGATTTTGAGAGTATTAACACAATCAGACAGCCACAATGACAGCATGACAGTCACAATGAATGCCATAATTAAGTTTTTGTGAAGAGGATTTGTTAGGACCTGAATGACGAGGATCTTCACAAAAATTGTTTTACTAAAGTCAAACGAGTTGACATGTTAGTAAATCTAGCAGAATAAAATGGAAGAACACTGAAAAGTTCAACCATCCCTGAGCACTATAAAAGGTTGGACATTCGTACAGTGGATTAAATTCCAAACAGTGTTCCCTACTAATATTACACAAGAAACATGAGCTTCTCGTCGCACCCAGGCCATGTACTGACGGATGACTTCCATCAGACTGATCTCGCTGAATGAGTTTGATCAGTCTATAGCTCCGAACCCGGGTCACTACGTCACTCAATGCAGGCGAGTGATGGCCAGACGAGTTAGCCGTAAATTGTTTAACTATTAAAAACAAAAACGTCTACATTCCCCTGGGTTGAGCCCCCTGATTTAAGCTTCGGTTGGGTAGAATGACGTGCTTGCTAAGGTTAGCTCATGCTACGCAAGTTAGCATTACCAAGCTAATGACAGCTAGCGTTAGCTAAAAGTCAGAGGGATGAACATGGCGAGTCTTGCTGCTTTATTTTATTGAGTCGGTAATTATTTTAAGGGCCAAAGTGTATAAAGTTTTTTTTTTCAAACAAACAGCTGTCTAACCTCAAAGGCCTCACCAAAACAGCAATCCCTGGGACACAGCAGCAAACACAGCGTTACCTTATCTAGCTCTTCCCGGCAGACAGCACAGTACTTCTGTTCACACAACACTCTCATTTTGGTGGAGCAACGGTAGCACACCGGGTGGTCGCATTTTCCTAAAGCACAGATGTCGATGTCTTGACAGCACAGGACGCAGTGTTTCTCGGTTTCCTTAGTAAATGAATCCATCGTAGCTAGTTAAAAGGCACAGTCTTTCCTGGTTGTAGGGAGAGCCAAGGCGGTGAAGTGCTTACGTAATTCTGAAAGTCTGAGCCACTGCCGCGTAACGTAAGTGCAGTACGTACGGTTTGTGTAACACAGGACAGACCAATCCTACAGAACTCACCCAGGGAACACGTGTGTGGCTGGCAATCAAGAATTATCCACGTGGAGCTAGTCCAGCCAAGTTAACGTTAGTTGTTTCTACCTCCCTGGCAGGTTTTGTATCCATAGTTAGAGAGGCAATGAATTACCCAAATCTAACTCTAAACCAAAAAAAGAAAACACATTAAATACAAAAATATAAATTATTTCATCTGAGTCTTGAGGGAGCACAAATGGTAATTTTATTACTCGTCAAATATCAGTAGGCTACCTTTTCCATTTCTAAAGTGTTAATTTATTTTTTCTTAATTTAGGTAACATAAGACCGTTTTTAAAGTAAACAGTTATAGTTTAATGGATTAGTGTTTCAAGAAAACTCAACTGTTCATACATCATATATGGTCTGCAGGCAGTGACATACTTTAGGGATTTTATTTAGCGTCTTTTGTGGGTATTTTGTAAGCCCATAACTCTGAAGGTTAGGCTGGCAATCTTCTCATAGAGAAGGAACATGAGGGCAGCAGTCAGCACTGTCTGCAACAGTTTGGCCTCCAGGCCTTTAAACAGGCCAAACACGCCATACCTCCTAAAAAGAAAAAGCACAATGAACAATAATTTCATAACACTCGGATTTTAAAAAGCCTAGATGTTTTGTGTGCTTCCACCTTGCTCTGTTGACCAGCAGACATTTAACAGTTCTAAGACTGGATAGTAGTTTTGACTTTTCTGTTGACTCATTAAACTGACCAAACTGTAGAAGGAAAAAAGACAAAAATAATTTTACATTTTTATCACTTAAGTTATTTCTAAAAAAAAAAAAAAAAAAAGTATGCTCATTCATTAGCAGAAAAAAATGTTAAAATTAAAATTTAAGCACACTTACCCTAAGAACTGACTGTATAGTCTGCAGGGGGTATGTGACAGTTGTAGCCACAGCCTTGGCCACAGCACCAATGATAAAGACTTCAGTAGATTCCAGCTTGATGAAAAAAATAAAATAAAATCTGTCACCCACAATCAGTTAACATTAGTAAGTAAATAAAAAAGTTTTTAAGCTATACCGTCCCTAAGAAATGTTTTTGACTGGCCAAGTGAGTTAATCTTCTGAAATAAATCCCCAAATGTATACTGTGCAATCATGCAGACACACATGCCCGTTCAAACTGTCCGCTCATGTTAGATTCAAATGTTCTCTAGTTACTGCTCAAGCCTAAAAACAAATTTAGCAGGATTCCACATATAAGGCGCATTTGCATTTTTTTTACATAATCAGGTGATTTGGGTGTAGGATCTTACCTCTCTAGGAACCCCTTTCCTGAGCTGTCTTTTCAGGCCTTCGTAAATCATGAATTGGATTGCTGGATTCAGCACTAGCAGCAGGGAAGGAAAGGTTCCATTCCACAGGGCCACCATACCCTCATCACGGATTATTTGTATAAATGCATCTAAGGCGGAAATGTATTGTTGGAATTTATTGAGTCTACAAATGTTGAATGTAGTAAATAACTGCTGATTTAGAGATCATTTGTAATTAGAACAAAACAAACATTTTACCTAAAATGCCAGAATAGTTAGTTGACCGGATATTTTCATTACGAAACTTGGAGCCTTGAAGCTTCAGCCTGGTGTTTACCACCCACAGAGGTGTGGTCACTAAAACATTTACAATACCTAAAGAAAATAAAAGGAATTAGTTTGTGACAAGTAACGCTGTCATCTACATAGTAATGGGATGTTCTAGTGACTGACAATTGAAAAAGTCAAATAACTCAGAGACAAGCTCACCAGCAGCCATGCCTATAAGTAGGTCTACACTTGATGTTGACTGTTGTCCATTCAAGTAGTTTGTCTTTAGACAATGGAAGCAGTAGAAGTAGACAAAGTTGGAGCAACACAAGCTGCATATGGCAGGGAACCACCCTCTGTAAGGAGCCAAACTGTAGAGACAATCCAAACATAGAAATACATTATGCACTGTTAAGTACGTTGTAAATAATAATGAAAATAATAATAATAATAGATATTTTACAGTAACAAGGTGACCACTCACAGTCCTTCCTCTTTTATGATTTCTGCTAGAATGGCTGGAGTAGATTTGGCCACTCTACTTTCATCCACTGAAATGGGAATGAAAGAACACGCAGTTACACATGCAAAACCAGGCAACACAACGTAGGATATTAATCTTACCTTGAAGCCTCAGTCTTGCAGTATCAAGTGGAAAAAACACTGTCATTGCAGTTACACTTCCCTAAAATCAGTACACAGTAATAAAAACGAAAGCCAATCATCCAACAAATTGTATTAGAAGTTTGATCTAACAGTTGTAAACTTGTATTTACTTTAGCTTCGTTAGTGCAAGAACAGGTGAATATTGTGCATATGAAAACGTTACTTTTTAATAAACGATATTAACAAACATTTCATACAATTATTTCAGGAAATGAGTGGGAATTGCAAGTAAACCAAAGCTACACTTACCATTGCTCCGGACACCGCGTGTACCAAACTTTCATATGAGAAGACATCAAAACTCATTTTGATTACAGTTTTTAATTTTTTATTTTCACAATACGTCAACACTCGCTTGTCTATGACACGTCTTTGCCATAAAGAAAATGATCTGGGGTGCTGCTGTTTTGATACAGCGCTTCTCTAGCTTCCTTGTTGCTGACGTACCATAGCCCAACTAGAGCATGGATCTCTGGGTAATGTAGTTCAATACACTGTCACTGGCGTCAATTGAAACAGAACAGAAGGCTTCAATGCAAATTTTATGTTAATTCAAACTGCATGACAACATTATGACATTTTCAACATGCTCAAATTTGTTACATTTGGCAGGTAAAATGTAGCTTTACAATAAACTGATCAATGTCCTTTTGCATCAACATGAACATGAACATGAAACATACTGTATAATATATATATATATTTTAAGATTTAAGAAAAAAATAGCACCCCCACAAGTCCTCATAAATCTCGACCCCACTGACTGAGCCACTCCTGACACTGCCTCGTCTGCTCCTCATTCTCTTCAGATCTCAGTTTTCTTCTAAGCTTAATTTTCTGCTCCTCCTGTAAGGTGCATTGCTTCGTCTCCTCCTTAAGCTTCCTTTCTTCCTCCAGTTTGCGATCTAGCACATCTGCAACTGTGTCCTTAAGTGTTCTTAATGAGCGCTCTGGATGCCATTTAGGGTCCACAGTGGGTATAAAAAAATCTTCAGCTGACACAAGCAGTGGTTGTGGTTCTAGCGGTATGCGAAGCAAATAGGCATGCAGCATCATACGGTATGGGGCATCATCTGATCCTAAACTGTAGGTGAAGTCTCCCACTATGGGATGTCCAATTGCACTGCAGTGAACCCTTAGCTGGTGAGTTCGACCTATAGAAAATATTTATTCATTAAACATTAGTGCATACATTGTAAACACAAGTAGTCCATGAACAGAAGACATTCCTTGATTAGGTTTTGCAGTGGAAAGCTTTTGCTATAAATGTGTTGTTACCTGTCAGTGGCTGTAGTAGCACTTTTGTGGCAGGTTGTGCATCATATAATCCATACTCTAACACTGTCAGCTCGGTTTTGCAAGGTTTAGGGTTCTCACAATCTGATGACATGAGGATGAAATAAAATATGAAAAAATAGCAATAAATAAAGGTATTGATAACTTTGTATGCATGGCTTTGTACTTGCTGTTCCTTCTATACACATCATATGCGTTTTGCCCTCAGAAGAATTCTTGCCAATGGAGAAGTCCAAAGTTTGTGTCTCCCCCTCTACCCAGCCACGTAACTGTGTAGAAAAGTGTAGAAATATTACTTAATTAAAGCTCTGAGCAATCTGTCTCAAGCAAGGCCTTCAAAATGTCTTGTACACCATAAATATGGACCATACCAAAGCCAGGTAGACTTTAGTAACTGTTCGGTCCTTAAAGCAGCGGTAGGCCTGGCCAGCTGCAGCCTTATTAAGAGCCACACAAAGCGCACCACTGGTGGAGAAATCCAACTGATGACAGAATCTGACGGGAGCAGAAACATACAAGTAAATATATTTTAAAAAAGCTGCCTAAAAACATATGCTTATTGATTTTATTTGGCTGCTGAACATGACAACATAGGTTTCATCATATTAAAGGTAAGCAGTTTTACCTGAACCCATAGTAGGTGTTTGGGTCCGCCAGCTCAGGAAAATGTTGCCCAAGTTGTGCCTGCACAGTGACCTTCTCATACCACATTTTGCTATCGATGCGAATGTCCCAGTGTTTGTCTACCACAATGTAATCCTGACTTTGATACAGAACTCTGAGGTTTTCCAAACTAGCAGGTTCTGTGGTCATTGTGAATCAGAGGATTTTTCCCTCCCTGTTATTATGCTGATATTACACTATTCTAATAAACTACATATATTCAAAATGGCAATATTTGCGTGCTCTATGTAGCATAACAGTGATAACTATGCAAGAGAAACACAAATGCTGTTTACAATAAGACACTTTTACTACATAGTTTAATCCATTTCACCTAAAGTGACCAGAACACGCAGTAACTAGTTTTGCACTGAGTTGCTTTTAATAGTAATAGTTAATAATAAATGCCCAAATGATTAAATTTAAGGGATATTTCACTTTTTTGCTTTAAAGAAAGGGGTTTCTTGCAGTCAAAGCAGCCTAGCCTCGTTTAGTAGCTGTAAGCTATGTTAACAACAAGAACATTCATTTTAAATTATAATTTTACTCTATCGTGTTATGTCAAACAACAACATAAAATAAATGCAAGGCGCCCAAAATTAATTCTGACGAAAATAAATAAATCCAATGAAAATCAAAAACACAAACCATCCATGGGAGCAGCACAAATTGGTGCAATGCGCCTGCGTAGTTTTTACTTCTCTTACTGGAGATAGTGCCATAACACAGCCACGCCAAAATAAAAGCATAGCGCCACCAACTGGATTGGAGTTTGTCTGCAATATTACAACCCCAGCTTGGGTGTCGTGACAAATCCCACACCACACACGGTAGCCTACACCATAGGTTTGGCTTGCATGGCTGCACAGATCTCATATTTGTTTATATCCTATAAGCAGACTTTATATTCTAACTTTTTTTGATCAGTTCAGTTTGATTCTGGGGATTACACAAAGTAGTTATTGCATTGATCTTTGTAAGTAAATACTGCGGCAGGTCACTAACCCCTACACATTGTACAGTAAATAATCCTATAACACCATGCTCACCTTGACAGGGGTCATGATCTCATGATGATATCCATGTATTTGTGAGAAAGACTTGCTTTGATGCCTGTTTTTTTTTTAGATATGACCTTTTAAATAATTCAGTAAGATTCTTTTTGAAATATTGTTTAGCCCCCAAAAAGGTTTAATGTTGTAACCTTAACTTGTTTATGGGTGCAGAAAGAGCTCTTCATCAGTACAGATGAAGAAAACATTGTGCTGAATGTGGAATCAAATTCTTGATATAATCCTATATATTCACATAAGATCAAGAATTATAACATTGGGATTTCATAACCATCCTCAATCTGTATGTGTATAGGCAATCTGCTCACTCACACAGGTAAATGTAAATCTCTTGTTTTATGCAAAGAAGTGGTAAAATTGAAATCACTAAGTTACTGTTAATATACATCAATGGGTTTACTTTTAAAACACAGACAAATGCTATATAGAAACAAGTGTTTCCAAATATTTTGAGCATCAGTGCCACTTAGTTATGTAACACTGGAGAATCTCAGAGCTGATTGGTGTGTTCGCCTTTGAGCACATGTCCAGGCTGACACTGATGCAGTGTTTCCTTCACACAATTATTCAGTCAGATCATTGAACAACAAGAAGAGCTTCATGCTTTAGTCTTCAAATGCTACATGGAAATTTCCTGGGCTGTATTGGTTGCCCTTTGAATCTTGGATTTTGTGACCACTTTGGTGACCCTTGAGTGGCTTGAGTATTGCTTGATCATTGTGGACCATGCCTAAGTCGTTCCTGCAGGCTCGGTGTGAGGAGCCCATCATGACCTCAGACTGGGGCCTCCCTCTGGTGCTGGCTCTGCTGGTGCTGGCGCTGGTCTATGCCTTCCTCTACCTCCCCGCTACTGCCCAGCGAGCACTGATGGAGCAGGCTCTTAGCAGCAACAACACCACCTCTGTTCTCACCAAGGACTAATGGAAAATAAACTGACATAAAGATACTCACATCTGGCAAGTATTTCAGAGAGATGCTGAGTTCATTTGGTTAAACATTTTTGCTCAATTTGTTGATGATAAAAAGCAAATGTAATTTAATTAAAGTATTAATTGCAACTATTGCCTAAAAGAAAGCTATCAGTTTTGTTTTTTTTATCTTACACGTGCAAAAATATGGAGTAGCCTCATTGGTTGATTACCTTTATTAAAAGATACAGAATACATATAGTTGACACTGACAATTGTGGTCATTACAGTGAGAGGCGGGACACAGCCTGCTGCAGACTGTGTCTTCAAAAGGTTTTCCTGTAAGCCACTGATGACATCTGAATCACATTTCTGTATCTTATTTTTATCACATTAAATTTTACAATAAACTTGTAAAAAGTGAGAGAACCTGACTAAACCATGCAACACCCAACAAGCCAACAATTACAGTATTTCATAGATCACAGTAGATTCCAGTTCTATTTTCATGTTCAATATGTTTAGCAACAATGACAATATCATATTTAAATAATTAACACAGATAACTGACTTATAAAGGGGAAGTAACCACCTAAAATTCACCTATCGGGTCCCTATATTTTTTGTTCTATCTTCTATTAAAGTGTTCATTAAATGCTAAAGTGTATTCACATTACATGTCTAGGAAAGGGTTCATTAAGATTTGTTGAAGAAATTGTATCAAATTTCAATAAATTACATGCATCTCTTTCTACAATATACACAGACTTAGATGGACCAGTGCTTTAGAAGCAAATGCTCAAAAATAGTTATGTTTAAATTATTTTAGAAAAGGAAGAATTTGGTTTAACCATAACCCCAGATTTTATTTGATCACTTTTGCTGAACTGTTAGGGTTTCATTTACTGTATATAAAATGAAATAGTGCGATGACAGCACAAGCCTCTGCGCAGATGAAGACGATGGAAAAGTTGAATCCCTTTACAACAATCAAATTACATTAACTGAAGCAATCCAGGTAGCATTACATTACAAACTGCACTGAAAAGCAGTGAGAGTAAGTAAAGAATTTTATACTCAGCGAAACCTTACGATACCCCCAAAATGACTGATATGTTGTACCAGACACAGTTCAGTTAAGAAGTTTATACAGTACCTAAATCAACCTCCTTCTCTCTCATTACCAGTTCTAGTTCAAAAGAAAAAAATATCTAAACATATTGTCATAGTCCCGCTTGCGTATTACAGTAGCCACCCTGCTGGAGTATACTGGATTAAGGAGAGGTACTTGTTATTCCCACAAACTCTCCCCCATCACTCCCAGTCCTTTTTGATGTTAATGCTCCACTCCCAAGCCAAATAGACATTCTTATCATCATCAATAAAGCGAGACTTGATCTTGTAGAGCCCACGTGCCATCATGCCTTTGGGAGCTTCTTCCACATGGGAGATAAACTCGTGTTCCATATCTCTCGGCCCATAACTGCCCACCATGTACGAGTCCTTATCCACTGCATCAAAATGGACAGAAAAAACAATGGATATCACATTCAAATAGAAAGATGCCTAAAAATGTAGTTTAATATGTTTTTTAGACCTGTTACTCCTTTTCTTGAGATCACATGATAGTATTTCAATCCAGGGACAATCTCACGGTTTACCTGCGGAAATACAAAGTTGTCCTCAAAAAAGATAGTAATTTCGCATTTGTCCAGCAGATGTCCTCACAGAAACATGAAAACATTTTGGTTTACTGTATTTCTGTTCTATAGAGGAGCAGTAATACAGAACTGCTGCTACACAAATACCTCTAATCACACCCAAACCAGCTGCAAAGTAAAGCTTTGCACATTTGTCTGAAAATATATTTTATATAGTTATTCTTGTGTAAATGGAAGAAATGCAACACAGAAACAACGAGGAGACTGTTAGTAAAATTAAATACTTACAAACTAGACAATGGAGAATAAAAAAAAACATTAAATGTATCAAAAAGGTAGTGGTAGTAGTAGGTCTTTATCGTATAATTATCAGTTGAAGGCCTTAAGAAATCATGCTTACAACACATACACTACAGAAATGAACTCTTAGCAAACATCAAAACATATTTCCTAAACTGTATAAATGTGATACAGAGAACAACACAAAAACAAATGTTGCTATATAGCTTTTATGGAATACTGACAGAAAATGGGGAGAGAAAAACAATGCAAGCGGAACAAAACCAGTGGAAAAGGTTTTATAATAATACTGGAAGTTGTTGTTTACTTAAATTAACTTAAAATTACCTTACATGTAAAAAAAGACCTGTGCCTAATTCTTTCACACTTAAGATTATAACATGCAGTGGAAATTAGACAGTACCTTCCAATAAGAAAAAAAAAAAAAAGAAAACTTTATCAATTATCTATTATCAATAATAACAACAAATAGTAACATGTTTTTATTCCTAGTATTCAATAAAATTAATAGAGACAATAATAGTTTCTATAATTCTAAAAATGAAACATATAAATGTGAATAAATGTAATATTACTGAAATTCTAAAGTGTACATTGTGGCTCCACTACTGTATATCTTTTCAACCCATCTGTCACCTATAATCCATAAATATGATGCATTTCTCTTACCTTGAAGAGTATCTTTATCCTGTACTGCACTCCCTCCTTCAGAGTGACTGCCTCATCCTTTAGCTTGTTGAGGTCCCCTGATAAAAAAACATCAAAAATAAAGCATTACTCAAGGTAACAGTGACACATATGATGCGGTATGTACTGCAGTAAATCAGCAGCTGCACACAGAGATGACAACAAAATGAGTCACACAGAGGTCAGCCCTGTTTTCTTTGTGCCCCCAGAGAGGAGTCACCATTTAACAACAGCTTAAAATAAGACTGACAGCATAACAATGACACATAGCAATAAAAATGAAAACATATCATCAGACTATACATCAATACAGAAAGCATAAAGATATTAGCTTAAACTGTAAATGAGGGCTATGAGTTGCAATGTTGATGCCATATTGAGGCCATGGTAGTAACAGTTACAATGTTTACATTATACAGTGTAAAAAATAAAGCGGAATAAATTGATTCAATAAATAAACTAACTAACTAACTAACTAAACTAACAAAATAGAAAAGCTATTGCTAATGACTAGCAGCTAACAAGGCTTTATCAGCAGAGGCAGCTAGAGCCAATTTGAGTGAGTTTGCTACTTGATCTGGTTCAGTCATGCTAGTATGTTCATGTAACAACATTAACTTTGTTTTCGTCACAAGAAATAGTTTAATTTTTTATCTTATGTTGTAGCTTCTAGGGTTAGGGTTATTAGTAAAAATTATATAAGGCTAATGGGTGCATACCTATGTTTTTGGCACTTATGTTCCCCTATGTGCATACAGGAAAGTCCTGATGTTCCCTAACCCTAGCCGTTACCCTAATATTAACCATAACCCAAATGTTTCCTGAGGAACAAGTGTACCGGGAACATAGGGCTGGCCCATGATAATAGTTACAGCAAAGTTTCACAAAGTTTGTAAAGAGGGAAAAGACCATAGGACGTATTCACAAAACTATTGATATAAGATACATTTTTAGTAGTATAAAGTACTGTAGTAGAGACATTGGCTCAAGTCGATATGTTTTGTCCAGGTAGTGTTGATCTGGTAAATCTGATATTATGGCACAGGGTTGCACAAAAACTCACTAATCAAATTTAAAGACCATACGTAGCATATAGGAAGGCCATATGAATTCAAAGAGTTAAAATGTGTGCCAGTGTGTGCCAAAAAGATAAGTCAAATATTTATAAAATTATAACTAAACTACATCTGTAGCTAATGCTGGAGGTACTATATCTAACTGACTTTAGAGTTAATTTTGATTCATGTACAGATAAATTAGCAATGGCCTGGGTATCTTTTGATTTTGCCTCTGAAATAGAGAGAAGATAATGATTATAAATATACATAGATATTTGTTCAAGGAGGCCCACAGCATTCAAACTGTGACAAGAATGGACTTTCCATCGAACCATGTCCCGCTTTATGTTCCTATACAGCCCGGACATTTTGCTCTTTTACGTACCAAAATGGTTATTTGAAGTGTGTAATTGCCCTCATTGTGCTGTGTGTTGAATGGGTTCATGGTGAAGGGCGGAGAACCATTGTAAACCAGCACAATCAGAAATGCATTCAGTGCGTAATCACTTTATATCTCAATTTAAAAGTGCGCATCAGGCCGGAGTGCTTCCTAATGGACGGAGGAAGAGGAGGGAGATGAAGGACAGATAGGAGAATGGGGTGAATACAAACAGGCAGTGGTGATGTGTCCAGATAGGCAGAGAGGCAGAAGACAGGAAGGAAGTGGACCAGAGATAAGAGACACGCACGTAAGTCAAGTCAGTGATACTAGTATTATGAAATATACTGTAAATATCAAACCAGGCACGAGGCAGTATGGGATTGTGCATCCAAAAAAATAACAAAACTGTTTAGTTGCTTTGTGAGAGAATTCATTCATCACAATGGCAATTTTTTTTCTTTACATCATACCTGTTTCTTGTACATTGCTTATTTGTAAAAGTTGCTATAATTGGCTGGCACAGAGTCTTGGAGTACACATATAGAATTTGATTTTTTACCTCTACCAAGATGGTTGTGTTTTTGGGCTGTTGGTTTGTTAGTCCATTAACTAAATGTAATGGTTGGATGTTGGCAACATTTTTAAGTAAAATTCAGTAATAGGCCAAGAATGACATAATTAGTTTTTGTGTGCCACTGCGAGATGTGGCCAAACGTACCAACTAACATTTGTCAGTAAAGGAACATATTATTTGATTTACTGGATTGTCTACTATTGTGAGATATATGTATATAAAAAACTCCAGCCACACTTTGTGTCAGAAAGGACACCTGGCATGAAAACTGACGCCAAATATCCTGTGCAAATTGTCTGCTGTGGCAACCTCTGATAGAAAAAGAAGCAGCCAAAGGGGACACTACTATTGTGAAATATAGTAAAAAGGCTTAGTAACTTGAAGGATAGAGAATTTACCCCTGAACTGGAATATCCCTGGTTTGAATCTAGGTCTGGGCACTATATCTGTACCAGATAGGACTAATGATGTGGAGGAGATGATTTTATCAGCTCATATTACAAGATTGCTATGTCACTGCATTACGGTGACATTTTGCAACCATTCACTATAGGTTTCTGTATACCTTGAAATTGAAACCTTGAAGTACTTATCCAGTGCCTATCGTTTCCAATGGCATAACACGACCTCTAATGTTCACTGTCATGTCTTCTCTCTTTAATTGAAAATCTACAGTACATTTTAGCCCTGGGCTGGGAGCTTTTTCAACTACATAAACCCTTTTAGATTAAATCTGAAATGAATGTCACAGAAGGCATAAAGCTGTTCCCCATGTAGCTGACATTTTGGAGACAGTATCTTCTTCTCTGGCAGTTTCTCTTTCTAGGAATCTCAATACGAAGCTCCTGATTACTTCCTCCTCTCTGTCTGATTGGGTTCCTCATCTCGTCTCAGGAGATGGGGGAGAAAACTGAAGTGTGGCCCCTGGGAGCGTCTGGCACAGGAAATAGGTCAGTGTAGAGATAGACTGTCTACCTTCTCCTCACACACAGACCTATACAATTGTACATGATGGTAAAAGGCACTGAGAAATAACAAGGAAAAACAATGTACTGAACACTCGGAAAATGATGAGTTAAGAATTTTATTTGTCCACAATATTGTTGTATCATTGAGTGAAGAAGTATCGCCACATTACTATGGATGCCATATTAGGAAGGTCAAGAGAGTGGGGTCACGGTTTGTTTAAATTGTTTATAAAATCATAACCTCAAACATGTAATGAATAGATCAAACAAAGTTGACCTAACAAATACATAAATTCCATAATTGCACATAGGGGTGTAACGATACATTTTTGCAACAATATGATGCGTATCAATTAGAACTGTTTCGATACAATTAAAAAACAATACTGGCTAATTTAGGATTTGATATGATTTATCACCTTCATATCGATAATTGATACTACAACTTTTTGCCAAAAATCATAAAAGTTTACTCTCAAATGTAGCATTGCGGCTGGGGTTGATTATGTCCAGCAGACAGAGCGCAAAGGTAAGTTGAATATAACATTTTATTTCATTAAAAACACAAAAATGACATCCAAAAAGCCATATCTGGTCTTATTTTAACATGCAAGTTTCTAATATTGATATTTCTGATATTATAGATTTTTTTTCAATGTATATCGATACACACTTCCTAGAAAACAATCCAATCTGATACAAGGTTATGGGTTATAGTTGTATCGTAGGAAAAAAAAATTGATACATCGATATACTTACTGTATCGTTACACCCCTAATTGCACGGCTTATATATTAATCTATAAGGTGGCTTAATTCTACACTGACAGTGTCTGACATTGACAGAGCATTTACGGCACTAGAGCAGTGTTATGTTATGTGGGCTGGAGGTAAGCCAACAGGCATGCACTACCATCTCTTTTATCATAAGCGTTTGTACTATATTTTTATTTATTACATAAAAGTCAAGGTATTTTTCTGACTTGTATAATATGAGAGCAACAAGGGAACATGAGCTTTCCAGGATTATCATAGCATAACTTTTAATACAAACTGACTATATATCTAAAAAATATTTCTTCCCTTAAAGATCAAACTACCAAGACTTCTTTCTTTTTAGCATTTTCCTTCAGGTGTCCCACCAGCAAATCATCTGCCCCCAAGTGTACAGTGATCACAAATTGATTTGGCGCAGGCTTTATACCTGATGCCCTCTCTGAAGCAACCCTCTGCATTTACTGGGATTGCCACAAGATCGTCAGCCTTGTGGCAGCCCCTTTGTGGTTATTAAACTAAACAGAGTGCTGAAAGATTTTATATATCTTGGAAATGTATGGAAACAGTGACCTCTACTAATATTTGTACAATATAAAAAAAATTATCCTGAAGTTTTGTAACTGATGACTTGCAACCCTAAAGCTTGTTGCTTAGAGCAACTGGAAAACATAATGATCTGCAAATGTTGCTACCAAAATAAAATAAATCAGTTTCAGCTGTGGTTAAGAAACCTCTCCATCAGTGCATATTCCTGTCCACTTTACCATCATATCACACACGCACGCACTCACACAAACACACACACACCCTCACACACACACACACACACACTCACACACACACACACACACACACAACAAACACACACACACCAAAAACATTAGTGCCAGTCATTACTTAGGGCAAAATGCTGCACTGGTAATGGCCTACAGTTTATATTGAGGTCTCTAATGCTTTCAGCGACCAATGGAAAGTCCATTTCACATCCAGTCTGGTGCCGCCTGGACTGTCTGCCTGCAACATGATCCAACAGATTATTACCTTTTGCTTGTGTATGGATTTAGCCAAGAGAATCTAGTCTGCACACTGCTATTAACTATTAGATAGACACACTAAAGTATCTAGATTATATACAAGAAATAAATATTCAATAACATCAGGCTACGTAAGCAAGAGTAATCCATCTTTCCGGTCAAACTAAGACTTGTTTCAAGGCTGTGACTATCACCTAGCAACCAGTGACCTTCTGAATGAGAATCAGCATTGCAACTAGTTTGTGATCAGGGGATTCCTCACAAAACATATAAAAGATATACTTTTATATATTTTCATCCAACAACATTTAGCAGACACACCTAAGCACAAGAAGACAATAGGTGTACCACAGCCGGCGCACAGACCTTACACACCCCATCACAACTTGACATTTCGCTGCACCCCTGGGAGAACGTCTATACTGCCCAGTAAGCAAACATCAACTGTCCCCTTCCTCTCCTCTTTTCAGCAGAGACACACCCAATGCGGTACAGTACAAGCACATGATACATACTTTACATACATGTCTGATATAAGGGAAGAAAGGTAATTATATACTGAAAAACAGCCATATACCTGTTAGGTCCATGGTGATTGGTGTTGAGGCCTCATCACACAACAAAGACAGACTGGTCACCTGCACGTTTGGGACGCCTCCATCTAAGGAACAGATAGTGCAAGTCAATAACACATATTTAAAATTGTCATTTGATTGAATAAGCATTTTATTCCAAGCCTAACTCTATAGGAATCTGGCACCCCAATATAAAGTAGTGAGTGCTTGTGTGGTTTCCCCTTACAAATACTGCCTATAAAACCCAATAGTGCTGATGCAAAAATAACTCAGAGAAAGGCTATTGTTCAGAGTAGCTGAGATGATTGTAGTTTATCATATTAACATAGTCCATCACTACTGTTTTTTTTCCCCATAGCAGCACACATATTTGATATTATAGAGAAGGTGTAGTGTTACAGCAGTGTGAGAGTCAGGGCTGCACTGATATCAGCTGTCATCGAGATGCTGAGACAAGCACCTCTGTTCTTATGTGTATGCATATGGCCACAGAAGTTGATGACTATGGCACTATGCACTTGGTTGTTACACTGGGTCAATAATGTTATTATAGCTGGTACAAGGGTGAAGCATCTGAGGTAAACATTACACACAAACCTGGGCAACATGGCAGGTGAGACCCCAACAGAGTCATCTTGTATCTGACCAGGCTCTCGTCATCTTTGTCCAGTTCCTGTAACTCCCCCAAAGTCTTCAGGGCTGGAGCACTATAGGTGATACACTCAACAGGAGCATCCTCCTCATCACCAATGAGGCCTATAGGTAAATAAAAAAAAATAAAAAAAACATTGAGAAAATACTCTAATAACCGTGTTATACCTATTATTAGACTGTGTCTTTTTTCATATTTCCTTTAGATCTGTTCAAGCGCCTTTTATTACAAAAGTCCAAATGTTAGGGAGACCATACCCAAAATATGAGAAATTGAAATAGTCAGTGCATGACATACATGCTTTAAAAGTTTTAGTACTCAAATGGCTGCCAAGCTGGAGTGTTAACATTCTTGTGTTTACACAATTTGCTTGGAGCAGGGTTCTAAGTACAGGCCTGGAGTTATAGTATTACCTGTAGTACAAGCCCTTCCTGTACAACTGAATATTTGTTTAAAAGTATGTTTTAAGTTTTTTTACAGTAAAAAATATTTTATTTGTTTAAGTAAGCTAATACAGCGAGAAAGAAACAGAGGAATGATGTGGAACAACGGTATGTGGCATACCTCTACTAGGTGATCCACCAAGGCACTGCACAATAATGCTAGGTTAATGAAATAAAATAAAATATGAAATATCACATTACATAACAATATAAATGAAACTGTTAACAACAGTACTATAAACTCTATTTACATTTTTTAGCCGTCTTTGTCATGTAGCACAACTGCTACGTCCATTTGAAAGATATCGTATTATTGCAAAAAAAAATTTAGGGCTGGGAAAATTATCGCGTTAACGCAGTGCGTTAATTTATTGATTTAATCGCGTTAATTTCAATTAACGCATCGATTAATTTGATCACAACAAAAATATTACGACGACACTGACAGAGGCAGCAACACGCCACGGGTCTTCCAGCGGGACAGAAATGCACCGCGTGAGCGTAGAAGACGACACATTTCCGTTTCCATCCATCAGGCGCGTTCTAGATGAGCCAGACCTGCGCAGTTTCGATCAGTGTCGGTCTGTGCGCAGTGCTCAGGTTAGATTTGTGTCTGACTTGTTCCCGACTTGCTATGATGCCACAAGTGCGACGGTCACCGTGAGATCCAAACGAGACCAGCGCCTGAGCCGCCGCAGTTCATCAGGAGCAACTGCGGAGGCTGCACGGCTCAGTGCAAACCCTGAACGTCAGCGCCTCCTCTTTTAGGGCTTGAGCAGGTATTCCCATGCATTCTTCTTTAAAGTAAACATTTTTGACAGTTCACTAAAAGAATGACACCAATTTGTTGTTAAATTAGAATCAAATTAAGACAAAGACAATCTAACCACTGTATAATTTAACAGTCAAATGAAAAGAATATAATATAAATTATGCGATTCAAAATGAGTTTTATTTTTCTTTATTTAAGTGATACATCATGGCCAAAACCTAAGCAGCAAAGGCAAGATACCTTAGTAACTGTCTGCATATTGCTCTATGTAGGTCAGCCCGAACACTACGGGAGTTGATTTCATCTGGGAATATGGTTCAATATTGGATTGTACAGACATTTGATAGTGCGTTCAGCAAGCTTGAATTTAATTTCAGCTCCGGCTTCAGTGCAGCAAAGTTAGTGAAAGGTAAGTTTATATAATACATAAAGAACTTCTATAAGAAATACATATTATGTTCAGGGCAGACAAGAACTTTTTATAATTAAAGTTGCGTATGTAGGTAGGTAGATACGTATAGGAATATGTATTGGTATGGAATAGGTTATGTAATCTTCAAAGTTCAATGTTTGAAGTAATTCTTTGGTAAAGTGGCACAACAGATGTGACATTCTTGAAAATATTTCCATCAATGTCAAAAAAAACTTCTAACTCTCAAAATGTAAACAAAGCAGTCCAAATTCCTTGAATATCTTGACAATAACAGTCCCTAAAAATCCATCCACAAACACATGCAAACACTTGATTGAATGCAAATGCATACCAACACACTCCAATTATCTCAAGTGCTGGACACATATAGGCTATTGTGCTGTAAAAGCCTTGAGTAATAGCCCATGTTTGTGTTTTTATTGTTCATAATGAGAACAACTCAGCGTCCCTACAGCAGCCAGAGCAGTGTCTATAGAGGTAATTGGATGACACGGAGTTCACAGCCCTAATGGCACACATAAAGGAAAGGGAAAGAAGAGCTTGCTTTAGTTACAAAACCCTTCTCTGCCTACGAGCAATGTTATCGATCCCAAAAACACAAGTCAAAATCAAGAACATAATCTGTGCGAACATGGCAGCTTGACACTACGCCTAATCAGGGCCAAACGATGCTGGCTATGCCTTTACCATGGCAACCGTGTGTACTTCCTTTTGCAATGACATCATCAGGATCTCTGATCCTGCTTTGTATGTATTGTAAGCATTTATATGGACACTCAAAAATATGCTTATGATATTTTACAAAGTAAAACAAATGAAAACTAGAAGCACAAAATAAAATATAGTGTCAAGAGCAGACCATTGCTTATGTAGTTAAGGGGTAAATGCTGTATGAGCCTCAAATCCCTTATATCTCATAATGGTAAAGGATCCTCTAAATTTGTTTCTTATGACATGACATGAAGCAAATCCACCAAAGCCAAAAACTGAACCCAGGTTGCTTCGGTATGTGATAGGTGCACTACCAGATCAGCAGGTGTGCTTCCATTGCTTTTTAAGTTATCATACTAGTTATCATACCAGTGTAACAAACCAACCAACCACACAAATAACAAATGTTGACCATAGCTACATAGCAATCCAATCCCTTGACAACATGAAAGACATAGGCCAATACTTAAAAATAACTGCCGTGTATTTACATATCAAACCCTGCATTCTAACAGTGTGTGTATGTACTCATGCTATTAATCCCATCTTCCTCTCTGGCATCTAAAAGTCTCCCCTTTGATCTCCGCTCTGCTGACCTGTCACACTCACCGCATTTATTAGCATGCATTTGAAAGCCCTTCACAGGGATGTGGTATCTTGGATGGGGTGTTGGAATATCTTTACCAACATGAATTACATTGTGCCAGCAGCTCTAATAAGCCAGAACAACACACACAATTGAGTGAAATTGTATTGAATATTTAACATTTTAATTCTGCAATAACTCGTGTCACTGTGCTCCAAAAGTAGATGAATGAATGCTTAAGGTTCTCCATATTGACAAAACCCAATAATGCTGAACAATGAGCAGTCTCCAGCTGTAATAATATTATCTGGTACATTTGCTTTGATGCCTGTAAATCTGCCTCATTACCCTAAGGCTTCTGTAGTTATTAGTTATTACTGATTCAGTCAAAGTGGGTTTTTACACAATGTTTTATGATTCATGTCTCTTTGGATGTATGACAAAAGACTCAAGGCAGACTCACATTGCTGCTCTGCTGCAACCAACAAATTTAGCTAAAATCAACAAAGCAATCTGGTTGGCATTAGAGAGCAGGCCTCAAGGGAAGACTGAAAAGCTGGTGAACAAGAATAAAAATGTTAGTTGTTTATGGTTAGAATGACACTTTAATCATGGAAGATTTTTGTTTGTTTGGGTGGGGGTGGGGGTCTGGGGGTTCTACAGACTTGATAACTGCATGAGTAAACAATGTACTTTTAAAAGGGGAATTTTAACAGTGAAGTGGTTTTTCCCCGAGGGTCAGTCCCAGCCCGGATAAATAAAGGTTTGTGTCAGGAAGGGAATCCAGTGTAAATCCTATACCAGCCTGAATATGCAAATTATTAGATTATTTGCAGTTCCTACAACAGGGAGCCCCTGCAAGAAATTGTTTGTATAATGTATACAGCCATTTAGCGGCATCTACTGGCCACACTGCAAACATCTTCACTTGGCTGTCTCCACCTACCACATGTGTATTTTTAGGCCTTTTTTTCAGCTTTATTACATACTGCAGTGAAGTTGTGAAATATATTTATAAGTCCCTTATTGTGCTTAATTTACTTTTTAGAACTTTTAACCATATTAGTGTTACTAGGCTACCTCAAAACAGCGATTTTAAGGTGGAAATAGTCGTTCTCACAGCTTTATGTAGACATGTGAAACCAGGAAGTGCTACTGCATGTCTCTAAAGCCCATACACCGTCACCGGACTTGTTCTGATAACTTCAGCGCTTAAACTGCCATCACTATGAAGCAGTAAGCTCATGTGTCTATCTGTTAGCATCATATTGCTAATAGCTGGGCTAAATGGCTAAATGTAACAGCTCACCAAAAGGACATTTTCCATACATATACATTATTTTAAATGATAAAACATGATATACTAATGCAAAGGTGTCCAAAAAGCCTAAAAAAGCATAATATAGCCCCTTTAATTCTAGCCATCCTTCTATATGGCACTGCGACCTTCTCCTCTGACACTTTAAATGTTAATTTTAGAACTCAAAAAACTCAAAAATAGTATCGCACACACAAATGTCCATATGGCAAAAATATTTATTTAACTACG
This sequence comes from Bostrychus sinensis, assembly GCA_020698575.1. NCBI lineage: Eukaryota > Metazoa > Chordata > Actinopteri > Gobiiformes > Eleotridae > Bostrychus > Bostrychus sinensis. The sequence continues at coordinate 24,646,995 of CM036253.1, read as the reverse complement.
TTTCAGCTCAGCAGCCTTCGTCAGATCAATGTATGTTTTTTAGACCACGGTGTATTTAAGGAGACCAGCCCAGGTGGCTCTAATCCTATCCAACAAGTCGGAGGTTCCCAACCAACCTGTAGGTCACACCCAGTAAAGATTCAGCCATGCCCAGCACAGTCTAAAAACAGATTCTTATAAATACAAGCTCAAAATAAAACATCAACTACAAAAGCATCATAAATGCTTTGACACAATGTATTTAGTAAAAATGATATCCGATGATATTCCTTTTACAGGAAGCGGATTAAGTCATAGTCTATTTTGAGTCCGTGAGGAGTAAGAGTCTTTAGGTGATGAATCCATTAATGTTCCTTCCTAGAAAGAAGAACATCCAAGTTACTACCTCAGGAGGGGCAATGTAACATGTTCAATACCAATATATTTTAAAGACAAGATTGGGTGATTAAAGTCAACAAAATGTCCTACTGGTCTCCTTAAATGCACTGTGGTCTTGTGAAGGCCGAAACTTTGTCAAATAAATATCTTTGACATATGGAATGGATAAGTGTGCGATGCTGTTTTTGAGTTTTTTTCCCCAACATCTGGGGATTTTTTTGATGTGTTTTAGTACGTGTAAGAGTCATATACTTTTAGCATTTTGTTTTAGCATAAGTAGCTACATAGACTCTGTGTCTAACCCTGCAAATTATTGTAGTATTAAATTGTAACCTTATAAGATCTTTAGGTCCATTATTTTCCTCTTTAGTTAAAAAATCTGAAGCTGTTCTCCCTTTGCCCAGCTGCCACATCCTCTTCTCCTACCCCAGATAACTGCTCACTGTGAAGGAAACACTGTCTTCTTCCTGAGTATGCAGTAAGTGTGTATACCCAGAGCATGGATTTGCAGTTTTTATAGTCCTTTGTGGCTTGCTGTCACTGTTCTGTTCTAATACTATAATGAGCCCGCTGGGACGCCGAAACACACACAGGCTACATGCCAAAGGAGAGCCACTGCGGCAGATAAAAAGGGAATCCTTCACAGCTCTCTAAAAACCAATATGAGCTGTTAAAATGAAAGCAGAGGCTGTGAAACAGTGACAACAAAGGCCACCCTGAGCACAGACAGTCCAACACCAGGGCACTGATACTGGCAGACACTGACACCTAAAGTTCACTCTGCTTCTAGACATATGTGAATAAATTTACATATTTTCTAAGTCAGTGCAACCTTTTCTATTTCAAAGTACAGAGCAAAAGACGAGGTATGAAAAATGCTATTTACTAAGAGGGCTTTCATAAATTCAGAATTTCATTTTTCATTTTTGTTATGAACATTTCTAGAAAGGTCAGTAATGGTCCAGGCACAACTTGGTTAATTTTGGTATAGATCAAGATCACTCTTCTTTACTAGATCCAAGGGTGTATAATTATATTGTAACTGCTGTATATCACATAATGTTTGTTAATAGTGTAGCATGCACAATATAGAAGCTACTGTTTCAGGCAAGGTTGCGGCAACTTAAGTGTTTTCATCATCATCACTGCAGTATGTTTTGCCCTCTAACTATCCCTGACCTTTTTTCTGTGGCCATTGTTCTGCATTACCCATTTATGCACTTGGCTTCTTCTCACGTCTTGTATTCAGTCAGAAAAAATCATGCTTAAGCTCAAAAAGAGAAAAAGAATAGAAAAGATTATGACTCACAACCATCTCTAGGGTTTACAAAATGGTCACAAAGAAAAAAATAAATCCACCAAGAGATGATAAAGATGACATTTACTCAAATAACAACTCATTACAACCAAGGTCTGCAAAAAGGCCCTCCCTGACTGCACACATTACATGTCATACATTGAAGCATATGGACTACAGCAGCCACTCCTGTTGGCTAAAAATAGAAAACTGGCGGTAAAATTCACACAGATTTACCAAAATTAGAAAAATGTTGCCTGATATGAGATGTTTTGATTTGTGCAGTGGGATTCAGAGGGTCAGTTCTGTGCAAACATCATAAAAGCATGGATCCATCCTTAGTGCCAACTGAACATTGTTTAAACTCAGAAACTCAACCATATTTATTCATTTTTGACCAAAGTATATGCATAAAGATTAACGTGCCTTGTCACAAAGCTCAAATTATCTCTAACTGGTTTTTGAAACATGACAATGCCATCACTGTACTCCAATAGGCCTCACAGTCACAAATCACAATCCAACAGAGCACCTTTGAATGTGGTGAAGCAAGATATTTGCATGATGGATCTGCAGCCAATCAAGATGCAACACCTGTGTGATGATATCTGGTCAGTTTGGCACAAAATCTCTGACAAAAAATATTTTCCAAAACTTGTGCTATGGAGAATTAAGGCAGCACTGAAGGCAAATTGGGCTCTAATCCAGCACTAGCAAGGTACCTGAAGAAGTGGTGAGTGTACTTTAGAAGATAGTAGTCGGCCACTCTGAGGTTTGAACCCTTATCCTTGTTATGCGCCCTAATGGCAAGGACATGTTAGTATAGATATTGAATTTACCCCTAATGCAGTTTAAACCTCAAGAAAAATGCTAAAATTATAAAGAAAATCAAAGAAACCAGAACATAATTCCTAATATCCCCCAGTCTTCCACCCATCTGAAAATTATGTAATAATTTAATGACTCTTTTTATCTCCATGTTAATGCCAATAATTAAAAAGCCATTGTTCACGCACATTAACACATGCAGGCTGGTGGTAGTACGTCCCCAGCTGTTCTGTTCTGTCAGTCCAGTTAACTCACTGAGACAGCCGCTCATCTAATTGACTGACTTGATTGGTCCTGTCTGTGTCTACTCACCCTCCCAACCTCATTTATCACGTCAGGAACCCAGAAAAAGGAGGGGAAGAAACAAAGATGGACGACGTGAGACGGCAAATCCAGTATGGTTTCTTAAAGACCCTCATCTGACAAGCTGACAGAGTGGAGCAGATGGAAGCAATGAGCAAGTGTGTGAGTGAAGAGACTCTGAACCGTGACCTGGCTATGGAAGATAATAGAAAAATAATGGATTAGACACTAGGGCTGCACAATATATTGCAAATTTATCATTATTGCAATATTGACACCCGCAATATACAGTATATCACTAGAAAATGAAATGTCTTTCATCTGACAAAGACACAGTGCCTGTTAAAAATAATTGTCCAATCAAACTGTGTCTGGGTTTGAAAAAAAAAAGGTTTAAGAATTTAAAAAAAGATTTATTTTTTATCCTAAATTTGTCTCCGGCTTAATTGTTGCAGTGTTTTGATTTTGCCCCATTTTTTTTACCAGTGTTTTTTTTATCTCCTGATAAAAGAAAAATTAATTGAAGTTTTGCTTTGTCAACAAAACATATGCAAATATTGCCATCTTCTTCAGCTTATCCGGGCCCGGGCGCGGAGGCAGCAGTCTAAGGAAAGATGCCCAGACTGCCCTCTCCACAGACACTTCCTCTAGCTCTACCGGGGGGACGCCAAGGCGTTCCCAGGCCAGCCGGGAGACATAGTCCCTCCAGCGTGTCCTAGGTCTTCCCCGGGGCCTCCTCCCAGTGGGACATGCCCCACTCCTCAGGGAGGTGTCCAGGAGGCATCTGGAACAGATGCCCGAGCCACCTCAACTGACTCCTCTCGATGTGGAGGAGCAGCGGCTCTACTCCGAGCTCCTCCCGGGTGACAGAGCTCCTCACCCTATCTCTAAGGGAGCGCCCAGCCACCCTGCGGCGGAAACTCCTTTAAGCCGCTTGTATCCGGGATCTTGTCCTTTCGGTCATGACCCAAAGCTCATGACCATAGGTGAGAGTAGGAACGTAAAACGACCGGTAAATCGAGAGCTTCGCCTTTTGGCTCAGCTCCTTCTTCACCACAACAGACCGATACAACGACCGCATTACTGCAGACGCTGCACCGATCCATCTGTCAATCTCACGCTCCATCCTTCCCTCACTCGTGAACAAGACCCCAAGATACTTGAACTCCTCCACTTGAGGCAGAAACTCCCCTCCAACCTGGAGAGGGCAAACCACCCTTTTCCAGTCGAGAACCTTGGCCTCAGACTTGGAGGTGCTGATTCTCAGGCCAGCTGCTTCACACTCGGCTGCAAACCGCCCCAGTGCACACTGGAGGGGGTGTGCACTGGGGTGTGCACTGCACAAATATTGCTAGTCATATCATTATAGCAATATTTAAAATAACAAAAACGGTTTAAAAAGATCTGCCAAACCTGTTAATACCCTCAGATAAAAAATCTTCCATCCCAAAGACAAAATATCCAGCTACTAACAGAGGGATGTGAACTATCCACTGCAGTGAGAACTGCAATCAACAGTACACTGGGGAAACAAAAAAACTAAAAAGGAAAAACATTCTTTGATCAGAAATGATGGAATGAGATTTAACCTTCCATCTATTTACAACAGTGTCTTAAGACCCAGATCCAAACAGTTTTACTCAAAACAATTAACACCAGAAGCTGGTTATGCTAATGGTCCTCGGGTGAGCTAATAACCGTTCCACTCCTCCTCAGCAGAGGACAGAAGAGCCTAGTCTAAGGGTCTGTTTACATGACAACACTGCCCAGGAAAACGCAAACGTCATGCCGCCTCCGATTCGCATCTCACTTTCATCCAATATAGATCAATAGAACTTCAGAGTTTCAGTTCAAAACTCAGTTTTCTCACTGTCAAAATTGTTAGTCTCTTGGATAAAAGCTGAAATGTCTTCAACTCTAGAAAAAGATGTATAATGTCTTTTAAAACCTTGTTTGTTGTAATCTAGACAGCCTGGACGACTGAGAATTGTCACAGACAATATTTAACATAGTTATTATGGCTGCACATTATTAGAAAAACAGGCAATAAGTAATAACAATGTTGAAAATTCCAACAAGAATACAACATGCAATATCTGTATATCCTAATGATCAATTCAGTTTAGGCTGAAACAAAAAAGTTTCTGTATTTACTGGTCAGAACTTAACAAAAAATTAACCAGGGCTAAACTAGGACTAAATCAGGACTAAAACAATGGCTTAATTAGGACTAAAACTGGGTTAAATCAGGACTAAAGCAATGGCTAAATCAGGGCTTAGTTTGCTTTATGGATTTTCCTTTTGGTGCTAAATTTGCAGAAACACTATTCAGCCCTAATAGATATCGCATATTGCATATTCTTCTAATTTCCTGCAGCTCTACCATACACAGAAAAAACACATCAGTTACTTAGAAGAGGGTGATGCCAGTTGATTGACAGTTTTGATGAGGGTCTTGCCACACTGGCCTCACCCACTGGAGAATCCTGAGCTGCTGACAGAACACAGTCTACTGGTAATCCCTTTGTTCCACACATCTTTACCTCATCTATCTCTCCGCCTCTGTCCGTCTCACTTCATTTTACTCCCGAGCATCCTGCCATTTATCTTCCACTCAGACACTTCCTACACAGCTCTGAAATCTCCCTCCTCCGTCAAGTGCATAATGTGACATAAACACACCACCAATTGAATCTATTCAAATCAGGGACTTAGAAGAGATTGCATAATGCTTTTTGTAATACCAAAATGTGCAATGTAATATAACTGCAACCAAATTAGACAAATTTAGAACAACAGAACAACAGTTTAATCTCTGCTGCAACAGTGTGAACCTCAATTCTAAAGGACAAGGCTCCCAGCTCTGGCTCATTGGTGGCTACATTAATATGCATTGAATGTACTAAATTGGATTTTATATTGAATATTGATCTCAGATATGTTAAAATGTTTTTTTTTTACTTGAGTTCTCATTAATGGCTGAACACTGACAGACAAACCCAGAGAAATACCATAAGCAATAGTCTCACACTGTATCCAAATGAAGATACCAATTCAATCTGCTGTGGAAAAGTGATAATAAAAGCTGCTTCCCTAGTGTTAAAACTGATTTCAGCAACTCCTGCAGATGTTGAGTGTGACAGCATCTGCAGGATGTCCCCCCCCCCTATAATCGTAGTGATTTCCCTGTCTCGTCTCCTCCTCACACTCTCATCCACTCACACCTGAGTGAGGGAAACCCCAGGACTCCTCCACCATCTGGACCTGCTCAGCATCACTGCAGTCATTCAAACACATCAGGCTTTTTGAAGCAGAGGTGACATCATTAGACTTGTGTTTAGCGCTGTGTCATCATCCACACACCCCTTTGTGTAACATCTATTTATGATTATTTACACCGTATAATTAGTTATTCATGAGCAGAAACGTAATTACCAACTCAGTTCTCACACACGCACACACACACACATACACACAGGGAAATTGCATAGGATGTGATCAATAGCTATTGATCTGCCACCTTTGGCTTGTGTTGGCAGAGCCTCATGTTAAGCATAAAAATGTCCACACCCGCTCAGATGGAGATATACGGCACATGGCTGGAATCACAATACATACAGCACATAGAGCAGGCTCCAACCAATAATAAGATATGTTTAAAATGATATAAGAGATGCCAATGTTGATTGATTATTCTATACAAAAGCATACTCTGTTGTACCATGCCAGAATCTAACCATAAGAACTAAACTGGGTCTAAAGCATAGATTAAACCTAAATTTAAACAAAATCTACAGTAGGATGACTTTAGAAAAAAAATGCAAGGATGATTACAGGAAGCCAATACCCAAAACCTGAAGCAATGTACCCCAAGTTTAAGTTAACACAAGACTAAATAAGTGTAACAGATTAGAACTAAACTACATTTTAAATTCAATGAGTAGCTACTCAAACCAATAATAAAAGGCTACATGTTTCATTTTGTATCATCTACCTTCAGAGGATAAAGATCTACATTTTAAAACAATTGTGTGTGCTTGCTTTGTATATTTTAACACAAATGAAATGAAAATCTGGAAAAGTCACGTATTAACTTGTATGAGTAACTTGTATCGCCCTGTCCTCACCTCTGTAGCACATGGCTATCCACAGCAACTCCAGCACCTGGCCCCCGAACTCACACGCGTCCACTCCCAGCATGGCGCTCCTCCTGCTCCTGCGTGGGGCTGCTGCTGCTGCTGTCTGCACCAACACCGGCCAAAGAAGGAACAAGAACCAGGGAACCTCCTCCACAGGTAGTACCAAGTATAATAAAAAGTAGATCGGTGAGCATCCAGGAGAACTAGTAGTGATGGAGACAGAGAGGAGTCAGCCGAGCAGCAGCTCTCTGCCTGCCGGAGGAATTTTTTTTTTCTTTTTTTTTTTGAAAGCTAAGGTGTGGAGTGTGTGAGGGAGACAGAGGCGGGGAGGGGGTCCGTGGGCGTGGGTGTGTGTTTGAGAAGATGGAAAAAAGCGAAGAAAAAAAGAAAAGAAAAGAAGCAGCTTTCGCGAACCGGCTTTCTGTACTTCTTCTTCTTCTTCTTCTTCTTCTTCTTCTGGTTGTTCTGACTCTAAGCGCGCGACTGGGAATGGGATTAGCTTGGATGCTAAACGTGAGGCTAGCCGGCTGAGTTGTCTGCAGACTCTGGTTAATATTGACTCGCAGACGGGCTGAGCTCCCCTCCACCACCACCCCCACCCCCACCCCACAGCCCAGAGACTGCAATGAGCTCATCCTTTACCCTCCCCATCCCTTTATTTCTTTTTCTCTTCCGCCCCCAGCCCCTCCATACATTTGACTCTACCCCTATGTCCACTAGTTTCTTCCTCCACCTATCCATCTTTTTCTCACTGACTCCCCTTCACTACTAACAAACACTTCAATTTTTCCCTTTATCTGCCTGCTTTTAGTGACCACACCCTGGCTGCATTGTAAGCACATTTTTACACTCAAGGCTCCTCTTTAGTAAAAACAGCATAAGTCTATATACATTTCTTTAATACAGCAGTATTGTCGTACCCAAAGGCATTGACAATCAGGACAAACACACAAACATAACGTCAATAAGTCAGGTCCAAAATGTGTCTTTTAATGCTTGAATGCATTCTGGTAATGACAAATATTATTCTAATTCTAATGAAGAATAATATACAATCAGCATAATCTGAATTTCCATTTAAAAAATAAACAGTTTTAACTTGTTTTGCACCCATCAACCACTGTATATTATTAATATTATATTTTTAACAACACTCTGAATAGCCTGGCCGTTTATAATGACACACCATAAGAAATATCTTTGTAGAACCTTAGCTATGCACATATTAGTCTCAAGATCTCAGGCTAAACTGCTCAAATTTCATGATGATGAGTCTTGATGTTGCTATTGTAAGCAAGGACTAGATGACGCATAAAATCTTGAATGGTGAGTCATTCAAGGACAATTTATATTCATTGAGGATAGGATTTATCATTCTGTTTTATGATTTGAAGAAAAAAATACACTCCAGATTCTTCACATTTGCTTTGGGCCAATAAAATAATTCAGTGATGATTATTTTATTTTAAGCCCTGTGGTAAACAAAAACATTATTATAAAATATTACCCAACCAACACACTAATTCTGAAAGCTTCCCACTGTTTCACCTGGTCTAATATTATACTCAGTGCAGATAAAGTCTACTATTTGACTATTAAATTTCAGTATAGTTCACATGGCTTCAAGTATAAAGTGATAAAACTCCTGACACTTTACCATAAATTTATACCTTCCGATGCCTAGTAAAACTAAATGAATGGCTGCTGTGCCCTGGCTGTCACCCCTGTCACCGTCAGCGCTGGATCTTTTCCCTGTCTGTCCTAAAGCAAGCAGTGCCATAAAGCTATTATATTTATATTGCTTTATGGAAATATAAATCTGCTGCAGCATTGGTCCCCCGTGCAGTGAGTGGCATGTACAAAACGTGTGCTCGAACATGGTTGCCTTGGACGGAGTCATAAAGCCTGTCTGAGTGGAAGTGCTCCCCAGGGGCCAGCCAGCAACAGCCTACACTCTTTTTTGGGGGGCTCAAAGGGGGAAACACACAGCAATCACCTGTTACAGGATTTGCAGAGCTATTACCATTCAAGAAGATGTTAAAACTAAGGCATTTGAGATTTGGATGTGATTTTAATCTGCTTTAAAGTCAGGGTCTGCCAATAATACAGAGAAAGTGTCTATTCTACAGTGGGGTATGTCAGCTTACATAGTGAAAAAATGGCAATGCTTTAGGAGTTTAGGATAAGTATGTTTAAGGTATGTAATCTATCACTATTCTGCATTTGATCGTGTTTTACCATGGACCTAGATTTAAAAAAATCTTGGAAGTCTACCTTAACCTTAACCTTAAAGTTGAATATGTATGATTTAGTAGTTGTTCAAATACATACACATGCAGCCCATTACAACTTTAAGTCAAAACTGTATGAACCCCCACTGGCTGACACTGCTGCTGACAACAGTTATAACACATTAACACACCTCAAATTGAATTACCACACTGATATCACATGGATTTACAAGTGTATTTGCATTGATTTGCCAAGTTATTCCATTAAGCTGCGGCACATGAGCTACAGTAATTGCCTTTTCTCTCGCGTACACAGATACAGTATGTAAGCTATACAGCAGGGCTCAGTGTAGGAGCAGTGGCTAAATGGTTTTCAGACAGCATAGTGGGTGGGGAGTGCTTATCTGTGCTTACACTGCAGAGAGAATAACCCAGCTCATTTGGAGCCTATCCATCCAGAACAGTCTGATTGGGCTGGACACAGTCTGCCTCAGTCACCCACATGCTGATTCACTATGGACATAAGTCAGCATCTGAAATGGTGAAGGTATTCACTGTGTAATGGAGAATGCATGCACAACAGAAAATATTTATCTCGATGCTAGTCATGTACCAAAACTTGTAATAAATTATATTAAATTTTATGTCATAATTTTGCCCAGAAAACCAATAGATAGTGATATGTTAGACACTTAAAGCATTATGTGCTCATATTCCTTGCACTACGTAGTAACTACCACTATTTGATCAGCCTCGTATGCAATAGAGAAGTGATGCTGCCATCTAGTGAAAGGTGCCAAGAATGACAGAATATCCTGTAATATTATGTAAAATGTTTGTAAAATGTAAGATTTTGTATATACTTATTTTATTAATTCACAAAATGTATTTTCACTGGTTATAAAATAGAACACAGTCTATTGTTCAACAGTAGTCATGTAAAGGCAAAAGGCCATACCAAAGGTTAAATTTTACATTAAAAACAAAGTGCACAGAGATACAGACAATCAGAGAGAATTGTGACAAGGAAATAATATGATGTATAATTATTACCAGCATTTAACTGCAGTCATTTTATCAGTATAAAAGAAGGATATTTAACTAGACTAATTTGGTATGCTAAGTTTAGTTTTCAGTTGTGGACATATCAGTCAATAAACCATTGCGTGTGTATTTTCTTTTAAGTGTAAACTTTTAAAATAACAGTGACATCAACTGGTATTAACTTTATGTGGAAACTGGTATATAAATACACCCAGCAGTGCTGACCAAAGCTCCACCTTCTGGATAAATCAATCAAACACATACAACATACATTCAAAGACACAAATATACGTGTACTTAAATTAAAACAAAAATTCATCAATTCAACAATAAATATTTTTGTCAATGCAAAACTATACATGTGCTAACACTGCAACTAAGACTATTCCAAAGTCACATGTCTCAAAGAGTCGTTGATTATTTTTGTATAGGACGGGTTGAAAACCATTACCACATTACTGGCTTACTTGACCCTGTTAGTTGACTTTCTTGTTTCTTTGTTTCATAGGTGTTTTGTTGTAACTTCTTAGTTACTGTTTCTGTAATTTCTGCATAGCTGGTAGTCAACAGCATAATGGCATCAGGTGAATGTGTCAAGTTCATGAGGTCTGTCAGTACTATGTCTGTGCCAGCTGTAACTCTTCCAGTCCGTGTTTACCCAGGTGATATCGGGCCAAGTCTTTCCTTGTCACAAGTCCAACCACCTTCAGGAGATAAAATTGTATGATTAGAATAAATGAGCTTTGGTAATGTATTGCCCTGTATTTGACAATTAGGGGCATAAAATAAAACAAGGCTTAACAACTTACCCTGTTCTCATCATCTACTACCACTACATGCCTGAGTCCGAGAGCTCTGAACAACTTGAACACACGGGGCAACGATGTGTCCTGCAAAAACAAAGCGCAACTCGCATCAGTATGGTAATGTATATTTTGGGAAAGTACCGAATTATCAGTTTACTATAGGATACATTTATGACATGATTACCCTACATTTACCAAAATGGCAATATAAAGAGCAGCTTAATAATGTATTCATTCTAAACAGTAAGTTAAATGGGGTCTAACTATTTGGAGTAAAAATGTATCTAGTATTATTAGTAAAAAGCCAAATACCAAAAAAGTTGATCCACAATTTACTATTTATAAAATTTAGTCAAATAAAAAAAATATATATATAAAAAAATAGTTGGCAATGAAGGGCAGGGAAATTAAGCAGTACTAATAAAAAATAGCTGGAACAATTTTGTAACTTATTTTTGAAATGTGTTTGCAGCTAAAAATGTCTAATTCTATTCAAGGGACCATCATGTTTTTTATATTACCTGGGGGACAGTGTATGGCGTGGGATTCATGAATTCAGTCAGGTCCATCATGCACTCCCTCTCATCCTGGGACACATGTATACTCTGAATCGGGGGAAATCGCGGATAAGCATCCCTGAAGTCCTTCAACTGGAGTTTCCTTTGAGTCAGACGAGACCTGGCCAACTCCACAAATACCTGCAAAACCAAGCGTGCCATTCTGATGAAGTCTTTTTTAATTACTCACTATAGTATGCGCATGACTGGTTATACCTTGTGCTTGAGAAGAACAATAAGTTGAGAGCGAAGAATGAGGCCACACAGCTTTGCGGGCTTTGAGAGGAGAGCACAAAATACAGACAGAGATTAGCAGAAATAAACAGCCAAAGCCATTTTGGTGAGTGCATATGGGAAAATTCACATATAGGTCAAGAGTTATGAAGAGATGACTTATATTCTACTTCTTTAAAAGTTTCCTATTTGACTCACTACTAATTGTTTCCACATGACACTCAACTTATCACAAGGAAGTGTCTTGCATAGTAAGCACAGTACCTCATCATTCCCAAGAACTTGTACTACCACAGGGAAGCCATTGTGATTAGTGGCGGTGTTGCTAAGGATGTCCACAATGGTCCCAACCTTTTCTATCCGGTTCAGACAGGTCACCGGGGAACTCATCACTTCTCTGGATAAAGGAGAAAGATGGGTTTAAACATTTTCAATTCAAGAAATGTTGAAGAAAGCACCACTGGGGGCCCTATAGGACAGAAATATACCTGGCATGTCAGCCAGTGAGAGGTGGCAGGAGCCTCCCAGTGCAGGAAGGGAACACTCTGCAACTTAATGTGGATGTCATATAGACCCTGAAGGAGAAGAAGTAGGGGCTTTAACACAAGATCTTGAGCTTTGCTGGCATTATAATATATTTGTTGTATTCTTTCTGGAGAGCAAATAAACAATATGTCCAGATGAATTTACTCACTTCAATAAAAAAGTCACCAACTATCTTGGCTGTCATGAGGACAAGCATAATGGGAAAGCCATAGGTGACATTTCCTGTGGCCTCTACCATGATGACAGTCAAACTTAAGGTCATCCTCACAATGCCACCTGTAGCCAGACAAGAGGAAATTTGTGTATTTTCAATATTAAAATGCAATTACTTATATAATAGTTAAAAGACTGACTCACCTAACTGGGCTGCAGCTCCAATCAGAGCATATTTACCCGGGTCAGCCCAGCTGAGCTGACACAATACAAAGAGAAAATATTAGAAAACAGTTAATAATTATTGAGAATTCATTATTATTAGTATTATTATTATTATTATTAGTTATTGTTATTAGTATCATTATCATTATCATTATCATTATCATCATCATCATCATTATTTAAAAATAATGATTGGCTTTAAAGATGAATTACAGTAAGTACAGTATAAGATAAGAATAAATATCTCAGACTGTATTCAGACAAACAAAACTGTAACTGAATATGTATATGAAGACAGTACTTGGCCACAGTAAATCATTAACATGCTAGTAGCTAGTTTGGGAATCGAAATATAGAGATAGTAACATTTTCTAAAAATCTCAAAACAGATTTTGTGATATTTTTACTAAAATAACCTTTGATTTTAAAGTGTACAGTGCTTCATTTTGCCTGCTAACATTGATACAACCTGAATAATTTTCAGGTGACCAGGTTTTGTGTTTAGTTACACTAACCGAACCAGAGGTGGGAATAGAAGCCAGCAGTATACCACACAATCTCCCCCAGGCAGCCCCTATGAGCAGTGAGGGAATGAAGACCCCCGCAGACACAGCCAGGCCATAGGTCCAACAGGCCAGGAAGAAGTAAGTCAGTGTGAACAGGCCCAGGGTCAGAGGGTTGTAGACACCTTAGTGACACAGACAAATGAGGTTATATGAGGCAAGGGAAGGTGGAGAATCTTAGTGGAGACATTTTCCAAATCCTACACTGAACAAAAATATAAACGCAACACTTTTGCTTTTGCTCCCATTTTTCATGAGATGAACTCAAAGATCTGAAACTTTTTCTACATACACAAAATAACCATATCTCTCAAATATTGTTCGCAAATCTGTCAAATCTGTGATAGTGAGCACTTCTCCTTTGCCGAGATAATCCATCCCTCCTCACAGGTGTGCCATATCCAGATGCTGATGAGACAGCATGATTATTGCACAGGTGTGCCTCAGACTGGCCACAATAAAAGGCCACTCTGAAACATACAGTTTTGTTTTACTGGGGGGGGGGGGTCTGGGGACTCCAGTCAGTATCTGGTGTGACCACCATTGGCCTCATGCAGTGCAACACATCTCCTTCGCATAGAGTTGATCAGGTTGTCGATTGTGGCCTGTGGAATGTTGGTCCACTCCTCTTCAATGGCTGTGCGAAGTTGCTGAATATTGGTAGAACCTGGAACACGCTGTCGTATACGCCGATCCAGAGCATCCCAAACATGCTCAATGGGTGACATGTCTGGTGAGTATGCTGGCCATGCAAGAACTGGGATGTTTTCAGCTTCCAAGAATTGTGTACAGATCCTTGCAACATGGGGTCATGCAATATCATGCTGCAACATGAGGTGATGTTGTTGGATGTATGGCACAACAATTGGCCTCAGGATCTCGTCACGATATCTCTGTGCATTCAAAATGCCATCAATAAAATGCATCTGTGTTCTTCGTCCATAACATACGCCTGCCCATACCATAACCCCGCCGCCACCATGGGCCACTCGATCCACAACAGTGACATCAGAAAACCGCTCACCCACACGACGCCACACACGCTGTCTGCCATCTGCCCTGAAAAGTGTAAACTGGGATTCATCCGTGAAGAGAACACCTCTCCAACATGCCAACCGCCATCGCATGTGAGCATTTGCCCACTCAAGTCGGTTACGACGACGACCTGGAGTCAGGTCGAGACCCCGATAAGGACGACAAGCATGCAGATGAGCTTCCCTGAGACGGTTTCTGACAGTTTGTGCAGAAATTCTTTGGTTATGCAAACCGATTGTTTCAGCAGCTGTCCGAGTGGCTGGTCTCAGACGATCTTGGAGGTGAACATGCTGGATGTGGAGGTCCTGGGCTGGTGTGGTTACACGTCGTCTGCGGCAACAGCTCTGGTGGACATTCCTGCCGTCAGCATGCCAATTGCACGCTCCCTCAAAACTTGCGACATCTGTGGCATTGTGCTGTGTGATTAAACTGCACATTTCAGAGTGGCCTTTTATTGTGGCCAGTCTGAGGCACACCTGTGCAATAATCATGCAGTCTCATCAGCATCTGGATATGGCACACCTGTGAGGAGGGATTGATTATCTCGGCAAAGGAGAAGTGCTCACTATCACAGATTTGTGAACAATATTTGAGAGATATGGTTATTTTGTGTATGTAGAAAAAGTTTCAGATCTTTGAGTTCATCTCATGAAAAATGGGAGCAAAAGCAAAAGTGTTGCGTTTATATTTTTGTTCAGTGTATATTACAACCACACCTCCACCTACACACAAAACCTTCTCTAATTAAATGGAGGTATGCAATTTTTTGTATTTAAGGATAACTATGTAATCACAGCATAATGTTATAGGAATTATCTATAAAATAGCTCATCAATCAATATTTTTAAAATGTATGGTGATTCACCTGGCTGATTATGGAAGAGACTGCGAACACTTCTCTCAGGAGTGTTGAAGAAGGCTGTGGCCATGGCATTATACTCTCCATCAGCACAGAAGAACTGAAAAAAAATAAAATACTGTACATTAAGTTTTTTAATATCTCATAGACAACTTGATCAGTCTTCAAGTTATATGTATTAGCTATCGGTATTCTTCCTATAACTCTGAGCTGGTAGGTTTTAGTGAAATTAAACACATATGGAGTAATAAATTAAAAGAATAAGTGCTAAGGGCCTATCTTGTGTAAATCTGCACATTGGTCAAATTTGTTATTTTTTAATTCAGTTCAATGCTAGCTCTGGTCTGCTCTGTACAGGGTAGCTCCAGGTTTTGTCTTGTGAAATTTAAGACCTTTTTGATACTTTTTAATGCCACTTAGAATTACATTTAATGCCAAGATCGCTGGCAAAAGAACAAGAATCTGTTTGAATTTTACACAAATTAAATATTTGTACTAATCTGACACGCAAGTGTTTTGTTCAAAAGCCTAATACAGAGGAAATGCTTTTTTTTTGTTTAAACAGGATCATCCATTTTACTGTTTTTTACAAGGTTTTTTAATAAGTGTACTGTGGTGATGTTTTTGCAACTTTATGCAGCTCATATATACAGCAAATAAGACATACTGTACTTTGTACTGTGCTGTCCTTTCCTATTATTAGTTATGGGGTGTTACTTTAAAAATATTTAGTTTTTTTTTTGACAAGGACACGCATCTAGTTTAGACTGAACATGAATATGACCTCTCATTGCTCAATGATTTGTGATAATTTGATAAAGGTCAAAGTTTGCAAGCATATACACGCTGGTTTACATAATAAACAATAACAATAACAACACTGAAAAGGCCTTTTTTAAATTTAAGACCAAGATGAACAAAATTTAATACCTGCCCATAAGATGTAATACTTTTAAGGCCTTGATTTTGACCACATCAAATTTAATACCTTTTTAATACTTTTAAGACTTTGGGGCTACCGTGTCTGTAGTATAAATTTTTGTTTAAAATGTAAACAGCTTATAAAATTTAACTGTGTGATTGCGCACCTGAAGAGGGTACTCCTCATTGTTCTCAGGAGCCAGTGGTTTACAGTCATTAGAAAAGTAAATCATTGTGAATGAAACGGTTGCGGTCACTGCGGCTACCAGCATAGCCTCCATCACTTGTAAACAGGGCCGATGAACATATCTGTAATTAAGAATAAGTTAATAACGTCAACATATTTTCCACAAACAAACCACAACCCATTTGATTATCTATCTAGGACTTTCCCTAGTGCTAACATTACAAAACATTAAAGAAGCATTCTGGAAAGTCTGTCTGCTAGTGCCTTCAGGCTATAGCTGCACATCCTGTTATGGTAATAAAATCTGTCAGATGACTGAAAAGTATATTTAGATCAAGACTTCCCAGACAGGTAGAACTTATTTACACAAGTTTAAAAACTGTGCAAGAAAGTCATTGTCTGTAGTAGACTAAAGCAACACGGCATCACTTCTCAGTAAAAGCATTGTTATGTCTATATATAAAATATCTTAAAATGTCAAGAGCTGCGTTGATCTGGTGTGATATGCCTTTCCATTAGGTCGGCACATGCGCCGTTCTAAAGAGGAGAATATGGTCAGCTGAGAGGATCTTTTAAAGTATTGTCCCTTTTTATGATGATTATTTTAAAGCTACATATTTTCTGGTAAGAAGACATGTAGTGTTAGAAAGTGTAAAAAATAAACAATAATCAGGTAATCATTCTGGTATAAATTATTTCAAGATGGTCTGTAATTTTTATTTTGGTTATATGGTTTATTAAAATAGTTTATTAAAACTCAATATGGGGATGAGGTTTTTCAAATATTTGAGTGTTTTTACTGTTATTGTAAAATGTGTAATGTGTATGAACATTGAAACAGGAAGTGTGGATAACTTAGCAGAAGTCTCCTCCCTGACTGGGCTCTGTCAGTTACTCTACCTGTTCTAGCGCACAACACAACACCTTCATTCTGAGAATATGCCACTGAAAACTTCCTTTTCCTGAACCCCACCCAGTCTTTGACAGCTATCATCATACGACTTTATTGTTTTTGTTGGCACACCATGTAACACAAAGCAGCACTTTACATGACCCCTGTTGAAACTTTTTCCAAATTTCATTCTAAATTTTACCTAATCCTGAAAATTGTGAGCCAGTAGTTGAGAAAATTGAACAATGCCCCGAGCAATCCACCTGTAAAGAAAAAGAGTTACCAAAAAAAAAAAAAAAAGTAAATGTTAGTATGCATGAGCATATGCTTTACATACACTGTCTACTTACCTATAGCTCCCATAGCAATGAATAACGGAATCTCATAAATGTTATATGCCACGCTCTGAAAAGTACGATATGAAATATTTTAAAGTTTTAGTTAGAACAATATGTGTCCAGACAGTAATAAGAATGATAGTGGTAGCCTTAAAATGGGATGTGCATCAAAGTGTTTCCCCAGTCATCCTACAGCTCTAACTTGGCTCCTTGCAACTTTTTCATATTCCCATAAATAAATGGACACCATTCTGTTGTCTGGTCCTAAAGAGCCACTACTCAGGTTCAAACTCCCAGGGGTGCTAAGAAGAATGGAAAAGGTCACTAGGGGCATTGCGTAATCTAAGAAGGAGCTTAAGGAAGACAATGATCAACTTTAAAAATGTTAGATAAAAGCACTAATAAGCACTGCAATATAGAAATCATAAATATCATTCTCAGTGCTTTCTGGGCACATCATTTAAACACACTCTGTTAGTATATTATAGAATATTTTTCCTACATCGCCTTCAAAGCGTCCAAAGTTGATGAGACCAGGACTGGAAAGATCTCCAGGTTTGTTGTGATAAACACTCAAGAAGAAGTTCAGAGTGAAGGTGGAAATCATGGAGGCAAAAAACTGGAAAAGTAAACGTTTAAAAAGAAAACAGCATTTATTCTGGCATTCCCCAATCACCATTGACAGCCAACAAAATCCCACTGTACATGAATATAGGATAGTGTCACTTACTATCCTCCATGTTAGCATCTGGTTCCAGAAAGACGCTCCCTCCTCAAGAGAGAAAAGCACACCACCTGTTGATCAGAAACACCTCAGATTTACAGCAGCTCAAATGCCCACATGACAGATTAGAAACAAGTTGTGGATATTTACCAACTGGCGCTCCAAAAGCGGCTGAAACTCCAGCTGCAGCTCCAGCGGAAACAAAGTCTCTTTTTTCTGTGTCACGTCTGAAGTACTCGAACACCTGCAAACAAACGTTTATATGATTTATCCTGCTCTAAAGAAAACTGTCAAAATGAAAAATGGCTCACACAGTAATGCTTGACCTAGTAAACGTATTGACAAGTGTAAATATGGCTACTGTACATGATACCAACCTTAAAGTCTCTCTTTAAGGATGTGCTTCTACCTTGAGACACTCCTGCCGCCACAACAGCACCTGAGTGAATCATGGGACCTTCCTGTGAGATGCCAAGGCAAGGAAAAAGGCAGAAATAAGTGAACTCTAAGCAGTTTCATTCAGAATTTCAAATGCACACAAAACATACACACATATAGACACAAGATTTAAAAACATTAATGTGCATGACAAAATTATTACCACTGTAGTGACATATCATTAGGTGCTATTACTTGGTCTGTATTTCTACTGTGCCAAAACCAAAGTAATAAACTTAGACACACAGTATAAGTGGTCTTTACCTGCGTGACTTGCTTAGCGTCCTGGTTTATGTACATCATTTTTCATCTAACTGGACACAGGTTTAAACTCTAACCCTTCCTTTCCATGCAACTGAGAATGGAGGGGGTGGAGGGGGTGGGGCTCTAACCAGTGTCCAGTTGTGTCTATCTGTGTTCATTTTATTTAAGTGCATTAAGAGGGTTTTCTTATCCACCATATATTTCAAAATAGTCACAATGAACTGCTTGTTAAAGTTTACCTTTCCGACAGCAAGGCCGCCAACCACAGAGCATATTACACCGAAGACTTTTACGACCAGAGTCTGTAGAACACAAACAAAATATGTAAAAAAATTTATTTTTATTTTTAAAAACTGTTTCAGGAAATTGTAACTCTCCTTTACCTTGAGTCGTACCACTCTGGGTATCTTAACGCCATTGAGGTAACATTTAATTTGAGGGATTCCACTTCCACTAGCAATGGGCTAATGGGACAAAATTGAAATACTGTTATATAAAAATTGCTTATGTTGTAAATGTAATTATCAAACTACAGTGAACCACACTCCACAAAAATAAGGAAGCACTATGCCAAAATTTTCACTATTACACATTGTGGAATAACTTCAACCAGTTTCACTTCAGCATCAAAATTTGGAAGTCCTGTGGCCTGATATCCAACTTCTTTAAATTTTGTAGAAAGCCATTTAAAGCAGACACATGACTTTACTTGGGAGGATTTTGTCCTCGAGATCTTACCTCAAAGAATGCTACAATGATAGATCCCACCATGACAACAGCAGCATTAAAGCCAGCCCAGAGGATAAGAGAGATAGAAAGCCCGCCGCTTTCTGTGAAGTTCTCAATATCTGACAGAGGTCAGAGGTCAAGGAATGTCTAAAATGTCTGGGAATCACATGGCTGACAGCTAAAAATGGTCAGACTGGATAGATTACAATACAATAGAATACAAGAGGACAAATTATCAACCAAATAATAAAACAAAAATGCTCTAAAAATGTGCCAATTCCTGTAAAAGTTTTTTTTAAATTACTGAATATACTAATTGTTGTTTATCTTGAACATAGCATTAGGATACTTTTTCTTATGACTTGGTATTTGAGGCCAGCCAGGCTCTCTATGACAATGTCAATGAAACAGGCAATGAGACCCGTCAGAATGCCAATGAGACCACAAACTACCCAGCGACTGATCTCCAGACAGCGAAAACTCTAAAGACACAAAATAGGTGCAATTTAATATGTATACATTATATCAGTGTATGTGAGGATATATATATATATATATATTAGTGCTGTCAATCGATTAAAAAAATGTATCAGATTAATCACACTCTTGGGCTGTGATTAATCACGATTAATTGCAATGTATAACTTGATAGATTTTCCATGACAATATGCAACGTTTAAATAAAAAAAAGTCCAGAGAGGTTGAGTGTGTTTTTACTTGGATAAAAAAATACATCTCAGAAATAACTTCTGAATATTATGAGAGAGCCTTTAATAAGTCTCTGTAGTAACTGAGATAACAGTGTCTGCTGAAATGTGCTCTGCATTAAATCTACTGCAGACACCTGAGCCTCTGCTCTGCTCCTCTCAGCGCCGCGGACAGGGGCGGGGCATGGTCACCGGTCCGCACTGAGGCTGTCGCTCTGAGTTGAGAACTGACGCTTTAAAAAAAAAAAAAAGCGAAAATGAATGGTTTGTAGGAGTTTGCGGCTTGTGGCTACTTAAGTTCAGGGAAGGCCATGGATCGCCCCCCGCTCTCACCGCAGGTCCAGGACGCACAGAAAGCACAGCTCCTGGGAACGCGCACGGACAGAGGCAGTGAAAGGAAGCAATATAAAAAGCACACGCAACATTTATTAGTAAAAAGTTTTACACGAGACTCGTGAGGGGAGGGAAAGGAGAGGGCTGCAGCGGCCAAAGCAGTGGACTTGTCCTGAAGTCGAACCACAGGCAAACGTGTGTGAGGCAGCTGTTCTCTCCTCTGTGGACGCGCGGGTCGTTCACCGTGAAAACAAGTCAATGTTGTGATGTACGCACATTTCCAAGACAGTTACGCGCCCCTGACACGGCTTCATGCCCTCCAGAGTGCTTTGAGAAGCGCTGCTGTTATGGCAAAACAGATCGTGTGATTAATTTGCGTTAATAAATCTTAACGCGTTAATTTTTTTTCTATTAATCGCATGCGTTAACGCGTTAGCGCTGACAGCCCTAATATATTATATTATATTATATATATTATATTATATTATATTATATATATATATATATATATATATATATATATATATATATATATATATATATATATATATAATTATTGTTAGTTCCACTGAGGTTACACACACCATGTGACTCATCCTTCTTTCCTCCTCAAGAAACAGTTGGTTCTCAATGTTATCATAGTCCAGACTCTGGGAGGACACAGGAAAAATACATCACATTAATAGAAAAGCCTTATTTTTATATCAAAAGTAGTTTTATATTATTTTGGGCATCTACTTGATTCCAAACCAAAAGCAAATTCATACCAAGGCTACTATTTCTGATCTGCTTGTGAGATTAGTGGCCTTTTGTTTTTCAAGAGTGATTGGTAATATGAAAATATAATATATAAATTTTTATTCCAAGAATTAAACTATATTTTGGAAAAAAAAAATGGTGCTCTGACAAGGGGGGCTGCATTGATTGGTCTAACTATACGCAATTTGTTTGTAATTATTATTTAGAGTACTTACTTCAAATTTAAGTGAGAGGAGCTTTTCATTATGTGGGATTTCCCTGGCTTGCCCTCTAAAAGAATCCTGTAAGAAAAAGAAACAGAGGTCATACTTCCAGACCTATGACATTTAA
Source organism: Bostrychus sinensis (assembly GCA_020698575.1). Taxonomy (NCBI): domain Eukaryota; kingdom Metazoa; phylum Chordata; class Actinopteri; order Gobiiformes; family Eleotridae; genus Bostrychus; species Bostrychus sinensis. The sequence continues at coordinate 24,625,175 of CM036253.1, read as the reverse complement.
ACTGGAGAATCACATGGAGGACTGAGCTGAAATCAAATAAAAAGTTGGAATTGACTTAACTGCAGACTTTTAAGGACACTTTGTTTTCTCATATATAATAAAGGTAAATACATGTTTCACACAGTGTAAACATTTAGTATCTCTGAAGTTATAAGAAACATAGTTGTATGTTGTAACATACAGTACATGCAAGTCAGTTACAGGCCATTCAGAAGTGCACCTTTATATACAGTACTACATGCAGTGTTAAGTGGGACATTGCACATACCGACAAGCAGCAACTACAACACAGCTTCATATAAGTAATGGTATTCACAGGACAGAGCACAACAAAACAGAGAAATGAAAAAGGTTTATTACAGCAAATCACATACATAACAGTAAAATAAGTCTGATTGTTTGAAGGAAAAAAGTCATAGACAAAAGTATAGTTGTATTAGGACTTTGACACTCACAACAGAAATGTCATTGTTAAGTTCAACTGGGTCAGCGTATATTGTGTGGTCAGCAAAAACTAATGTTACACTAGATGAACTTCTGGAATTTTTATGGCAAATTATATTTTTCTTTAGCTAAAGTGAGGTCAAGTACTTACAATACTACATGTTTCTGGAACTTTTACAAAATAGTGGCCTTTATCAATTACGGATTAGATACGCATTGCAGAGTGGACAGTTCCCAGTCATGTGCCTTTGAGTCAAATGTAACTGTGCGCACTCCAAATAGATGTAATGTGATTCTAATGCCACTTGTATGGCTTAACTTAAATTATCTTTCTTGTTGCTACATGTGTAAATCTAATAGAGGATGTATAAGCTGGACTACACAATAAAAGCTGCTAGAGATCAGAGACTGAAGAAGGTTTTGCTGAAAGAGGCAACAGACATAAACATGAAGAGCGTGATGATGAGATACTTCCAGTTGAGATTTTACCTCATCTGTTGTTATTTCCTCCTCCAACTCCACCGTGGTCAGTCTGCCTATCTGAAATATACTGCCTCCTCCAGACTGCTACAGACCACACACATACCACAGACAAATGTATGCATCTCTTTCTGCATAATATATTTAAACCAGGACTGTAAAAACAATGCGGTCTACACATTTTACAGCGGGTCTTTGCAAACATTAATTATGTCTATGGTGACAACTTTACACAGAAACAACAGCACAGAACACACTCACAAAGCTACAATATAAATTAGAGACTAAATTGTCATTGCCTCCAAATTGTCAAATTGCAAATGAATGTCATTTATACACCCCACTTGAGTCTTTTAAATGCCATAAAAAGTTTATTTTACATTTACCCTGCATCATAAAAGCATTAAAATGGGTTTTGGGGTAAATAAACAAAATATGTGTATTACTTTATAGCCTACAATGAATGTACTATAAGAATGGTAGTTAGGTGCTTAGAGCCAAGGTGGCCACCTTAAATACCAAGTGCTGGGGGAAATATTAAAAGATGAACATTTTGTAAGATCACTTTACATAGGAGATGAGTAGTAATGGCTGTACTTGGAAACAGGAAGTTAAATGTTCCACTTTCTATATCAGGTAGGCAGTTGTTTAAAACAGTGCCAGTGACGGTTAATTTTAATAATATTATTCACATTATCTTTATAAGCCTGGGGAAAATATATTAAGTAGCATTATGATATTTCGGACATGACTGAAACGAATTGCATCCTTGAGAAACTCATTAGTAACACTTATGACTGTCACATTGTGTCCCATTATAAACAGCCTGCAACATTCAGAGATAGACACTTTTTGAAAACAGTGTCTTTTCAGGCATTTGGAGACATGCACAGAGTACAAGCAGGGTAAACGTGACCCCAGCCTGCTGCTGCTGATGCTGCGGCTAACAGCTGTGATCCATGCTAACAGTACCTGTCTGGAGAAGCGGGGCTGCTCAGAGCCGTTCAGCAGCGGCGTCTCCTCCCCCGCCGCCGCAGCCGCAGAGTCGTCGGTTCGGCTCGACCATGACACTTTCTTGGTGATATTGGCCATGGTGGCCTCAGTCTGCTCGCCACGCCAATTTCCGCTGTACAAATTAATGTACGACCCTGGCGACTTGCTAACAGGGTTATTGTTATTCTTCCTCAACTCCCCATGATCATCCCTGTAACTCGTGACGCTTGGTCTAGGGCTAGCACGGAGGGCCAAAAATGTTCAAGCGTTGTATTCTGGGACTTGTAGTTTCATTATCATTCATTCATAATTTTACTATTTACATACAAATACTCCAATTAAGGATAGTAAAACACATTTTATTATAAAACGGTTACATATTTCATCACAAACATCTGGTCTGAACATAAGGATAATACATCCCAAAGATTCTCAGTGGGGTTAAAGTCTGGACTCTGTGGTGGCCAATCCTGTCTGAAAATGATATCTCGTGCTCCCAAAACCACTCTTTCACAATTTGAGCTCAATGAATCCTGGTATTGTCATCATGGAATAAGCCTGTGCCATCAGGAAAGAAAAAAATGTATTGATGGAGTAACCTGATCATTTAGTATATGCAGGTAGTGTGCTGACCTCATTCTTTGGGCACATAACATTGCTGAACCTAGACCTGACCAACTGCAGGGAGGCTCTGACCTATTTGCTTAGTTAAATCCAGGTGGAGACCTTTTTTTTTTTGGGCCAGGCAGTGTATGAAAAAGGTATTACAATAAAATACAAATAATAATTCATTCAAATAGGCTACATACATGGTTTAGTAATTAGTTATCACAAACAGGCTATAGTGTTATAGCACTATATCACCATCAACTGCATTTGAGCCTCTGAATTTGTAGACTCAAACTATCTAGAGTGCAACAGGGCTCTGATGATTTGGAGAATGTCATAGTGCTTAAGCTAAAGGGGAAGAAGATGTTCTTCTGCTTTCTCACCCAATGTCCCAATCTAGGAATTACACTGTTATTTTCTATATTCTGTTTTCTGCTAGGGCAAGAGATTAATCCCTGAAGATAAATTTTGAATTTTAATAATAAAGACAAACAATCAAATTAAATGTGTGCTTGTTAGCCCAACTGCTCCAATTCCTTTTCTGACTAGTCCAGGTTCATATTTTTCCCTTAATTTCACATTTTTTGGTTGAAGTTTTAGTTTCAATTTCACAATGACTAACTGGAATCCACAATTGCCACATTTATTTTGTCACAGAGGAAATACCATTATTGGCAACATTAAGTGCAAAAACTTTTCTTGCCTTAGTGAAGTAACAGTTAATCTGAACACAGCAGTTGACCTGACAGATATATTTGACCAACATTAACATACTTACATTTGAATTGTTTTATGCATTCTTTTGTAATATTTCATGGTCTTGGAGCTTAACAAAGCAAGTGGATATTTTTGATACTCTTGCTGTATTGTAGTACTGTGGCAAACTGTTCTGTGTGCTGTGCTTCAGACATGGCAAAAAATGAAGAGACGCCACTCCTGAACAGAGGACGAGACAAGGTTGGGCATATATTTTTATCATTATTGCATATGTTACAATGAACTGTGATGTTTTAAATTATTTGACTATCCCATAATCTAACATTGTAATTCACTTTGCCTTTAGTTTTTATCTGCATCGGTAAATGCGAAGTAACTGATGAAACTCATACTGACTCAATTCTGGAAAAAGAATTGCATGTTTCCATATGCTTATCAGACTCCAGCTAGTACAACAACACTAGCCTATTTAGTGAACAAGCGTCCTTTGGAATTGGGTATATTATCTACTGACTCGCTTTTCAGGTCCACTTTCATGATATATTGATGTTTAGAAGTTAAGCAATAAACATGTATCCTTACCAAAGAACTTGACTTTAAGGCTAGTGGACATTGAACCCAACAACTTGTATCTTTTGCATTGCTGTTAATTATGTGATGTGCAAGTGTGTTACATTTGAGTCTAAATACTGTATATAACTACAGCATGATGTTGAGACATTGATTTTAATCAGTCCATGTTTTTGTTTTTCTAAATCTCTTAGGGATTTCTGTCAATGTGAGTTAGATTTTCAGGCAGTAGATACAAAATGTTAATGTTAACACTGAGCAAATGACCTAAACCAATGCAATTTGGGGAAAAATACAACCAATTGGAAAAACAAAGCATCTCATAAAGCCCTGCTATGATTGGTTGGTAGGACAGGCAGAAGACAGCTTGAACCCACTTTAGCTCATTGAGACAGTGATGGCTGTGGCTGGCTATGAAAAATCTGACAGTTACTTTTTGCCTGATGACTCACAATTATGGTCACAATTATTCTCTATACGTTTTAACATCTTCCAACCTTTTCCATCCCTTCAGAACTGGGCCTGTTGTTTTTGTACACAAATAATCTAACTCGCAGCTAATAATTGACCTAATCATGTGCAGATCCGGAACTCCAGATTGTTCCTGGCCGTCTTCTCTGCTGTCCTAGGAAACTTCAGCTTTGGTTACTCTTTGGTCTACCCCTCCCCCGTCCTGCCCGTGCTGCAGGGCCCTAAAGGGGACCCTCGGCTGAAGATGGACATTTACCAGGCCGCCTTGTTTGGCTCTATCTACACACTGGGGGCAGCAGCTGGGGGGCTAGGGGCCATGCTACTTAACGACTTGATTGGACGAAAGATGAGCATCATGGTATCAGCAGTGCCGTCATCTATAGGGTAGGTCCATGGATGACTAATAGAGCTATGACACCTGAATGTGTCTCAAAGTACATATTGTAATTTTACGTCTTAGGTATATGCTGATGGGTGGGGCTGTAGAGCTGTGGATGTTGCATTTGGGAAGATTCCTTACAGGTTTAGCTGGTGGAATGACTGCTGCATCCATACCAGTAAGTCAAAGTACCTGAGCAATAAACTAGGGGCCAGTGTGAATGTATGCTAAAGATATATTTTTATCACAGGTTTACATCTCAGAAATCTCCCATAAATCAGTTCGCGGTGCCCTGGGTTCCTGTCCTCAGATCACCGCAGTGTTTGGGGCGTTAACTCTTTATGTTTTGGGTAGGAACATCAACCTATTTCTCCATCTGGCTTGCTCAGTAGTATCCTATCTCATGATCTTGTACTTGTGCAGGTCTGTGGGTGAACTGGCGCTGGCTGGCAGTGGCTGGAGGAGTGCCTGCAGTGCTTATGGTTACACTGTTGACATTCATGCCTTCCTCTCCCAGGAGGCTTCTGTCTTTAGGCAGACAGCAGAAGGCTGAGCAGGCACTAAGCTGGCTCAGGGGACCAGACTATAACCCACACCCCGAGCTCTTTGCAATACAGGTAACATGGCGAAAGAAGGGTTATCTGAACCTAAAGCAGTCCACTTTTCTTGACATTGTTTGTTGTCTAATTTAGCACAGTATCAACACACAGAGCAAAGTCACCTTGTCCCAGCTGGGCACACCTGTATACTATAAACCAATCCTCATCTCGGTTGTGATGCGTTTCCTGCAGCAGATGACAGGCATTACTCCAGTCCTGATTTATTTGCAAACCATTTTCACCAAAAGCAAAGTCTCCCTCCCACCAAAGTAAATGATTACTTCCTAAAGATCCCTACAAATACTGTATTGGTGCCTTTGTCTTTGACTAACATACTTCTCTATGCTTCAGGTACGATGCTGCTCTGGTTGGAGTGGTTCGCCTGTTTTCTGTTGTAATTGCAGCCATTTTGATGGACAAAGCTGGGCGTAAAGCTTTGTTGTACACGTCAAGCATGCTCATGTTCCTCTCCTCCCTGACTCTGACAATCACCTCCCACACCGCTTCTTGTCCCAGCCCTCACAACAGCACAGTCCTGCAGTACAGCTCCTATAATGCCCTAGCAAATGCTTCAGTGGTCACTGGTCATAGTGACACCAGCCCCATACCTGTCATAAGCACCATGGTCTTTATCTTTGGTAAGTGTCCATGTAATTTATTTATTATTGTAACTATTAAAAATAACCTATTATTTCCAACCTGTGCTTATGTAAAAGATCAACAAAACTGCAGCATAATGAAGCATGGTTCCATCAAAAATTCTAATTTTATCTGCTTCTATATACTTCAAACCGTCAAATACTGTATGGTCTAAGTTTATTTGAAAGATATTTTTGGTCTTTCAAGGCTTTATGAGATTGTGTAGTGGAGACGTGACAGGAAATCATTAGAGATAACTTGTGACTGGTGTTTGTATGTTTGGCCCAAGCTCAAATCTTTAAAAAGTCCCGGATCCAGAATGTTTTTCCTGATCCATACCAAAGACAGATTTTATCAGTCACTACTTTTTGAGTTATCTTGCTCACATAAAAACTGGAAAACTAATGTCACCACTGGTAGAGTTAATAATACATATTTCACAGTAAAATATTAGTACACAGAAAAGAATGCATTAACAAACCTTTATTGGTTTTAATATGGTGCTTGTCTCCTAGGATACGCTATGGGCTGGGGCCCAATCACTTGGCTGCTGATGTCGGAGGTGTTACCGCTGGTTGCCAGAGGCGTAGCCTCAGGTCTGTGTGTGACGGTGAGCTGGCTAACGGCCTTCATGCTCACTCACGCCTTCACACACCTCGTGGACAATTACGGCCTGTACGTGCCCTACTTGCTCTTCACTGTGGTGTGTGTGCTCTGTCTGCTCTTCACCGCCGTGTGTATCCCAGAGACCCGCGGACGCTCACTGGAGGAGATCGAGAACTACTTCAGGACAGGACGCACCTTCACCATCACCAGCCGAAGTCCTTCTGTGCGGCAGTCCACATGAAGCATAAAGGCATTACTCTGTGGTATAGGACTCTGTATATTGTTGTAGTCAGAATCACACTAAATGGCATGATTACAAACTAAGAATTATAAGGGATGAGACCAAGTCAAGACTGAGATCAAAGACTAAAAGAACAACAAACCAAATGCTGCTGCAAACTCTTAAGGGACCTCACAAATATATATACGAATGATTAAAATTTTTGTTCGGCCAAGTTGTGTTCTAATGCAATGGCAGCAGGCTGTGCCACCAATTTTACATTGTGGTATATGTGTCAAATACCTGTTTAATGTAGAGAAATTATCTAAACTAATTTGGGTCTATTATTTTAATGATTTTCAGACTCCATAAACAAAACATTACTTGATTCTCTATTGCTTCTTCCCGCTAGGAGTTGCAGGGGGCTGGAGTCTAGATGTAATTATGGCCTTGAGAAGGGATCCACTCTCCAGTCACTTCCAGGGCTTATTGACATATTTTGATGAGAAAATCGGTTATAGTCTATATACTGTATATATTAATATTACAGAGTCCTATGACTCTGTAGAAATGGTGTGCACTCACAAAAACACCGAGTAGTATAATAAGTTGTTTATGACTAGTCTAGAATACTGCAACACATTATACAATAAAATAGACTGAACATGACTCAACATCTATGTATGGAAGGTGAGTTTAGCCAAAACGAGTTGATCACTACAAGCAGTATGTAGATTACTGGCAGGTTGAACAAGCCAGGTCACATGCCCCAATGTGATCTTTAAGTGTGATTCAGAGCCGTGATGCAGATAACTACACCCTACATCCATCAATCCTGATAACTATATGGACACCAAAAGTGAAGCGGGGCACATGCCAGACATAACAGGAAAAGGCATACAATTGTTTTAATGAGTGAACAGTCAAAAGATGTCTTCTATAAATTAATATCAATAGAAAATGTGTAAAGAAGACAAAGCAAGGACAAAATATGTTTCCACTTTTATGGTATCATATGTATTCCAAATGATTTTTTTTTAAAACAAATATAAACAATTTAGGAAGTCTTCCTTGAGTTACTATTCATAACAAAATAAGGTATATTGTACATATGATTTTCTTTCTTGTCTTTAAGGAAAACTGATAGCTTATCGTAATAGGACACATCAATAAAAAAAAAACCATGATCATCATCTATCATCTAGGGTTTTCTTTTTAATTTATATATATCTTTTTAACACTCACTCTCTCTCTCTAAATATATATATATATATATATATATATATATATATATATATATATATATATATATATATATATATATATATATATATATATTGATTACAAGAAAGCCATGGATCATGGAATGCTTGAAGATGTATAACATGAACAGGACTCTAAGAGCCTTCAATGCAAACTCGATGAGGCAGTGGAAGACCACCCTTGAGGCCAACTGCACAAGTGTCCATCAAATGTGGGATATACCAAGGAGATGCTCTGTCCCCGCTGCTGTTCTGCATAGGTCTGAACCCCCTCAGCCAGATAATCACCAAGACTGGCTATGGATACCGACTCAGGAACGGGGCCACCACCAGTCACCTCCTCTACATGGATGACATCAAGCTGTACGCCAAGACCGAGAGAAACGCTGACTCACTGATCCACACAACCAGGATCTACAGCAATGACTTCGGAATGTCATTTGGACTTGAGAAGTGTGGGCGGATGGTAACAAAGAATGGGAAGGTAGTCCATACAGCAAGAAGAACAGAATTGAGGACAGCTACACGTACCTTGGAATCCAACAAGCAAATGGCAACCGGGAACAAGAAAAGCAGCCACAGCCAAATACCTCCAACGAGTAAGGCAAGTCCTAAGGAGTCAGCTCAATGGCAAGAACAAAGATCGGGCAATCAACAGCTATGCCTTGCCAGTCATCAGATACCCTGCAGGAATAATAAGCTGGCCAATGAAAGAGAATCAGACCACAGATGTAAAAACATGGAAGCTCCTGACCATGCATGGAGGGTTCCACCCCAAATCCAGCACCCTGAGACTGTACACTAAGCACAAGGACGGAGGCAGAGGACTAGTGAGTGTCAGAACCACTCTCCAGGATGAAACATCCAAGATCCTTGAATACATCAGGAAGATGGCCTCAACAGACGAAGGGCTCAGTGAATGTCTTAGGCAGTGGAAAACAGAGGACGAGGTGCTGGAGGAAGCATCATGGGAGGAAAAGCCCCTACATGGGATGTACCACCGACAGATAACTGAAGTGGCTAATATCCAGAAAAGTGTCTTAGACAGGCTGTAGCTTCCATGTATGTTCACCACAGCTCAAATGCATAGAAGGGGATCTCCTACTGGCTTTTTTTTAATTTTTAATTTTTTTTTTTACAATTAATAGCTGCTAAAAATAAAGCAATAAAAAAATTTAATAAAAATAAAGTGGCTATTTCAGCAATGAGTACATCTGCTCACACAGTTACATAAAGTTAAGTACATAAATATTGGCAATGCATTGAACACAATGTTTAACGAGGCAGTGATAAATGAGGAAACAGCATCGAATGCTAAAGTCAGAGATAGGGTAAGATGTACTAAAATTTGGTTATTAAAATGTCTGTAGTATTTTACACTAATGACAAGCATTACATTAACATTAACTTCATTAATCTTCTTAAACACACATTAAAAATATATAGTTGCCATTATATTACTTTAAGAATACCACTCTTACTGTCACTGAGAGTACAGCTTTCTACTGAGTGCTGGCTTTGCACAACCTGGTCTTTATATAGTGGCCAGGCACAGGATATTTTTAAATCACTAGTTTATTTCCTCATTCTTTTTTCTGAGTACAAGATATTTATAATTTTGGTCTACTGTAAATAAATAAGTAATTTGATATATATGCATAAAATTAGCATTTAGCATTTCAACATTTAATTTAAGGTTGGTTTAAAGACCTTTCTGATGCAGTTGTGAATATTTTTTGAGCATCCAAGCATCACATCACATCATCTTATGAGCTGTTACGTTTTTTATTTTTTATTTAAAAATACATTATTGCAATGCAGTATAGTTCTGTTGGTAGAGCATGGGGCACATATACAGAGCGACTACAGGTCGCCTCAGTGCTGAGAGCATAAGTCTGGACCTTGTCAATTTACAGCATGTCTCCCTGCTCTTCTTTATGATTCCCTGCCACTTCTCCACTACACTGTGCTATCTAATAAAGCCTTGGAAGTCCCAAAATAACTTAAAAATACATTTGTTATATTTTTCAAAATAATAAGGTAAGGTCTGGTAAAATACTTTTTATATCTATTACTGTAGATGGATGTTGTATTGTATTTTCGGTACCTTAGTTAATTCATTTCCTTCTAATAGATGATAATTAATTATGTTTTTTATTTTTATTTATTTATTTCTTAACACTACTCCAATTACTTCGCAGAATGCTAGTCTCACTATTCCAAAAAGTTGCTTTGTGAGTTTTCTTGTTATGCAACATCTGTGTCCTGTGATTTCCCAAATGTTACTGATAAGTTACATGTCAAAAATCTCTAACTTATGCACTCTCATCATCTTGGAGTGATTTCTACAGCCCACTTGAGCATTAAGAATATTAGAATACACACATACAAATACTGTATGTCTGGCAGTGGAATCTGTGGACTACATAGTCACAACAAAAATATTTCTCAATGGATAAAGGGCATTAATGGATACACTTAAATGGTGAAGAAGAGGCTTGAACACCTCAGCCTTGCAGTGGAATGTAAAACACTGTAAGGATTGGTCCATTGTGTGGAATGCTGTTGTTCTGGCCCATCGAAACACACTCACAGACGCACACACACACATAAACTATGAGCTCAGCTTGTTGATAACAGGCGCACAGACAACATCCACCACGCCTTAAATTCTCCACCCCAGAATTTCAGGGTAAAGAAAAGACCAACCCTATTTTCCAATTCACCTTAAAAACATTACATACACATCATAAATCCATAAAATGAAAACTAAATCTTACAATACATTTATGGAAAAAAAAAAAATTTCTATATTGTATGGGTAAATGTCTTGTGTCATGTGGCAATATGGCAAAGTGAAGAATAATTAACAGTTATTTTGCAGGATACACTGGCATAAATAACATAGGAACACTCTGGCATTTCTAGTGTGGTGTATTCATTCTTAAAGGTGCTATAAGCAGTATATATTTTTTCATATTTCATAAAAATTACCCACATATGTGCCAAGATACAAGCTGGCCCCTGTCCAGGGTGTACCTCGCCTAAGGCCCAAAGTTCCTGGGATAGGCTCCAGTTACCCGCGACCCCTAACAGGAAGTTATAAGTGGAAGAAGATGAATGAATGATGGCCAAGTTGTTTTTGTTTACATTTATTTGTTTTGGTTCTAAAACTGCATAGTTGTGACAAGAAACACACATTCCTTTTTCAGAGTGTATTTCCTTTATCCTAAATTTGTTTCAGGATCAATTTGATATCTGTTAAATCTAATCTAATTATTTGTACAAGGATGCATGTAAAATAAATATTGTATTTTACTAGGAGAAGTAAGGAATCCAGTATCAAGGCCTGACAACAGGGAACTTCAAATAATATTAAATATTTTGTGTTTATGTACAATTTAGACTAAACATACCTTACTGCTCTATTCAGAGATACAGCTACAGTATATTTTATCAAGATATATATTTTTAGTGGCAATAGAAAGAGCTGATCAGTACATCTCAATACAGTGAGCTATCAGATAACCTGTATTATTGAATTAGAAGCTATATTTAAGTTTAAATTATATTTAAACAGAGTAATATATGGCTAGAATAACACCAGTTAAAGCTGAGGATAGATCAGTATTCAATAACATTAATAAACTGGGACACTATGGACTAAATTTAAGACTAATCACGGCTTTGATGCACAAATGCATGAAAACACCATACATTGGTTTTTGCAACAGGTGATAATGTGTTTTGTGATGACAATACATTTTAAATGCACTGTGCAGCCCTTCAGACTGATGGTTCTCCCTGTTGATTAAACTGAAATTTAGGCCATGCTAGGTCAGTTCAAATCTCTTGTATCAATAAAATAAGTTCTTCTTGCAGTGTTTGCTTTACTGTACGGTTATAAAATTATTGGTGGTTCTCTGGTATCACTTGAGGTCTTGCCTTGGGTCAAATACTCCAGTCTAGGAATATAAAGCAAGAGAACTGGTTATACAAAGAAACACTCCCATAATAATGGCCTGGAGAGAAAGAACAAAGTAAAAAGAAGACCAATCCTGCCTCTGAAAGCTACGCCTAAGCGATTAATGACTCAGGCACAGGTTGATCAAATCTTTGTCAGAGAGTGAAAAGGTGGGCGGAGCTGGGGGCATGGCCAAATTCAGGTACAGGTGAGGCAAGTGAATGCACCTGTCATTAAACCTTGTCAGAGTCTACATCAGCAGCAGTCAACACTGATATCCGACACTGAATACTGACAACAAGAAACCGATCAGGTAAGATGAACAAAAAAGATAACCTACTCTATCACATCACATTACATGTTTGATTATATTGCTTGCTGCAGTTAGAAAAAGAGGTCTGGCAAAGACATTTAATTTCACATATAATCAGTGATACTTACATAAAAGCAGGGTTCTGTGACATAGAAGTCTTATGAGTTTCAAACATGAAGTACAATTTCTATTGTGCATTCCTTGGATAATTTTCACAAAATTTCTGCTTGTACTATTAAAAAACACTGTGCTAATCAGAGGTGGAGGGTTATTATACAATCAAGTATTAAGTAATTAAGTACATTTCTGAAGGAGATGTACTTATCTCATAAAGCACTCATACCTTTACTTGAACACATTATTGAGGAAGAAATGTTACTGTAACTCAAGTAAAATGTTTTTTTTTAGTACTTCGGCCACCTATGGTGCTAAAAGAATGTAAATATGATATATACTTCAGCATGCAGCATGAAAAAAACATGAATTAAGTAGACCTAAGGAAAAGAAAAATTTAAAATAGGAAAAAGTACTACAGTACTAGAAGAAAAGTGTGCTAAATAAAATGTAAAAACTTAAAAGCAAAAAAATAGTTGAAATAAGAAGTATGTATTTCTAGTCTTGAAAATATAAGACATGTGGGCCAGCTTCTCCTTGCGTATTTGCACAAGTTGGCTGTACAACATTAGCAATATAATTTTAAGACAGATTTCATAAATTGAGTAGAAAAATCAAATGTCCACTATTTTCTGCTTTGTAATACATGGGGGCTCAAGCTGAATGGTCATAATGTGATTTTGATCAGCTTGCCGCTGAAAGAACTAATTGGGTCAGTCAGTATGGCTGATCAGCTGATCATTAAGACTCACAGTCACACTGGAACATTCAGAAAGGCTGGTTTGACCGGCACAGATTTGAAACACACCTTTACTGAAAGGATGCGTGGCAGGGAGGGAACCTGTCATCATGAATTATTGGAAGCTTAAGACAGGCTCACAAAAGTCAAAGTGGGGTAGAGATGTGCCACTGTGCCAAAGTCATACACTGTTATTTATCTTAATATGTTATATCTACCCAGTTTTTTTCGTGGTGGTAATAATTAACTGTATTAGTGGTTAAACATATTCTTGTATTGCTCCATTTTGTAAATAGGTTAACATTAACAGTCACTGAAAATGACACAATGCACACTTTCTTCTTCCTTCCATCATTGTTTTGTGCCACTTACAGAAATTATTCTATATAATTGTAAATGCACTATAATTTCTCTTAAATTTGTGTCCAATTTGCATAAAAAACTTGGCACCTGGAACAGCAAACACCAAAGACTCCTTGGGAAAAAAAAAACTAAACATTCTTTCACTCTATCTGGACGACAAAACTCCAGTTATCCAAGATCTTCAGGAGATTAGTGGGAATCTCCAACACATCAATACAACATTTTAAGGCAGCCGATCAGCAAACAGGGGAATTTATCATTTAACTTAGAAATTACAGATAAGACTTATGTAAAGCATTTTTTTTTTTTCAGTAAAAAAAACAAAACAAAACAAAAAAAATCCAGTTGGTGGACTCGATGATCAGATTTGAGACACACCCACCGTCACACAGAACCATGCAGCTGAACTGCATTCTTCCACCTGCTTCTGGGTGTATGTATAAAGGCTCTTTGTGTGGGACTATGTGGGACACAATGACAAAGCAGTCTGTCATCTTGTGCGAGTCCTCTCTGTGATGACAGGACATGAGCTACAGCTATGCCTTAGTGTCTGTAGTCAATGGTCAGCAAGGCCGTGACGAAGAACAAAGCTTTGGTCAGGCTTCTATGAAACAGAAACATTTATAGTTGTCATCTGAGCTATAGTACGTATCGTGTGTCTGAAGCAGAGGCAAAGAAAATAAATGCAACTACGTAGTGTGGCTGTGCAAAAATACAATGGCAACAAAAGTGTTCATTCAGAAATGCATTACAAAAAAAGATGAACTGTTGGACAGGAACATGCCTCAGTTGCAAACAATTTTACAGACACTGTGTTTGGATTGGCTTCCACGCTTTGAGCGCTAAATACGTATACCCACATCTCTTTTACGTAAATGTCTTTAATCAGTTTAGATTTTTTTTTTGAATTGACATCATTACTGCTTACATACTAACTTTATCAACAGTGACAGCATGTTTCACATTTCTGAAGTATGGCTCAGTCATAAACATACGTGTACCATGTATGAAGATGAGTCAGACTGACTTTGGCATGCACATAAGCGTGCCTTAATACTACTTAAATTTTTTATTTATTTTTTTCAAGCTTGCCTTTATTCCATGAGAAACATTGCCTGGTTGAAAAACCAACCCAGTTACCTTTAGATTTTGAGTTGAGCGACCGCACCTCAGGGGCACACCCCAATGGCATGACAGGAGACATTCACACAAGTTGCACAGTCTCAGCGATGACAACTATGTGAACAACATTCATCAGATCCTCACAGGCATTAGATGAGTGAGGTGTGGGCTCCATCTAGATGCCGGGAAAAGTACAACACACATGTTAAAATACTGTGCAATCTCTCTTACAGTGCAGCACAATGAGTGCGGATAAAAGGAGTGATGCTCCACCTTATATGGTGCCAGGTAAGCCCACACACATGACCAGTGTCATATGACATATGAGAGACTCTTTCACCTGACCTGCTTCAATCCTTTCCTTCTGATCTAGTGGATGGTCAGGATAGCGGAGTCAAGGTTTACCACGTTCACACACCCTTCACTCCTCCAGAGAGCTCCCACACACAACTGCCAGGTAAACTCATACATGTTGTAGCATTAGATATGTTTATTGGAAAGCAGGGGACCTGGCATGCCACTGTGTGAACACTGAAAAGGTCATCCATTTACGTTCATTTCCTGTCTCTGTCCACAGTGTACACCGGTGGGTTACACTCTTCACCCAATGAATCTGGAGATGGCAAAAATAAGTATGTCAGCTATGACACGGCACTGGGCTTCAACCCAGGCATGACCACCTGCACCTCCTGCCAGCAACAGGTCATGACCAATGTCACCTACAAGGCAGGCCGATACGCCTGGCTCATGTGCCTCCTCTTCATCTGCCTTGGGTAAGTCACATGACTGCAGTAGTGGGGTTGTTATTGGTTAGTATGGTAGGTGTTATTCAAATAAACCTTCATGACAAATATGAATGTGCAGACTATGGAGATTTTCTATGTATTTTGTTCAAAGTCCAAAGCTATAATAGTTGTGGCAATATTTGATTTCTGTTCTTGTATAGTAAAAGCGGGGAAGTATAAAACAGCAGATGCCATAATGATTTAAGGTAGTCTTGTGGTGGTCTTGTGGTTCAAAGAGCTGTGTGTTTCCTGCAGGTTGGTGCTGTGCTGCTGCCTGATCCCCTTCTTCATGAACAAGTTTAAGGATGCCTACCACACGTGCCCCCGCTGTAATAGAGTGCTACATATTGAAAAAAGAAAATGTTGTAAATGACGGACATGATGCACAAATGGACCCATGGAAATAAGAGATGAGGCACAATTATAATGTTTATAAGGGTTTTAGTCCCGCTTATTTCTGTGGATAAGCCATTGCATTAGCATAAGCAAAATCAAACACGAACACTTCTATTCTACTTCCTATTTAGAGACTAGGAGTGATTTTGCTTAAATTAAGCACATCCAATGCATGTTGCGTTCCAGCAGAAAAATGGTTAACTCTTTTATGCTTTTAAACACTTTAAACACGCTGAAAATGAAGGTTTGTAAATAGACTTAATCATTAGTATTTTATTTGGAAATGTTTCTTTAACATTTTAAACATTTTGCTTATAGTATTTTCTTTTTGTGCACTTTAAATGCACTGTTAACTATCAGACCAACTTCTTCTAGTTATTGGCCATATGTTAATGTTCATTTAGCTATTTAAAGAATATTACACATCCAAATGTGCATCAAAGTCATAAGCTAGTCTATAAATATTTATATATTTCTTGTTTAAAAACAATGTCCCATCACTAACATCACTACTACAACAACTACAACTAACACAGTAATATGATTTTTTTTTTTTTTTTTTTTTTTCCTCTCCCAAGTCTATCACAAGCTTTTTTCTGTTTACTGTATAATCAATATAACATTATTTCTCAAATAAAATGTATTGCAAAGTTTCTTCTCTATGTAGTCTGGGCAACAGAATATATTACAGTATATAAAAAAGCAGAACATGAAAAGGTAATAAAAATAAATGCATAGCATAAAACTGATTTGACGATGAACAAGAACATGTTTCACTCACTTAATGTGGATGTTATTTTATGGACTACTACAGCACGGAGAAACGTTTAAAATAGATTTGTATTTAGTTGATAAACTCACCGAGGCGAGAATTGTCATTGGGCATTATTAGTCACAAATATTAAAACTTATATAACTTTAAAACTTGAAGGACGTGAAGGAAAACTGGTCATGACGTTTTCTTACTGCAAACACGGCTCTGCTAGCTCAAACAACACATTAGCATTAGCATTAGCAAACTGCCCAGTCACAAACAATGAGCAGATTAAAATTTATATTTTCTTGCAAAATTATAATTCTAAAGTATTTAGTTTAGACATTTATACAATTATTTATTTAAATCATTTATGAGCATATTTTACTAAATTTTGCAGCCAGTTAAGGAAAAACAATGGAAGGAAATGAGATCATTAGGAACCTACAGTTACATAGAATGTAATATTTATTATTAACAGCCCTCTTCCACTTTGAAACCACAAGATAATTGAATGCACTTACCCCAGAGCCTATAATCCATCTGTGCATGCTACAAGTTGAGCTGCAAAAGTGAAATATCAAAACAAACTTGATCAGTTATCCTCACAGTTCTGATCATGTTTACACTCATTTCAGCTGGTAAATTTGAGTGCATCTTCTGTTGAACGTGAGTACACACAAATGAACAAATTGGCCATTATTGTTAGAAAATAGATTCATGGGAAACAGTTGATTATAGGCTGGGCAATGAAATTCAGATCTGTTTAACAATTTATTTTCCATAAGATCATACATTGTACCCACAACTAAACATGCATATCTCACTGAGCCCCATACTGACAAGCAGCAAAATAGCTTTAAGTTTTTATAGAAAATTTTTATTCAACATACATTTTCCAGCAAAAAGGCAATATACAGGAGTAGTTGTCGTACACTGCTGCTACACTGAGGATTTTTAACCGGAAAAGATCAAATTAAGGTGAGATCCTGCAGGTCTTCTTTGTACTGCACTTTTAACAAGACAAAACCAATGCAGTTTTTGAAAGTAAATGTAACAGGGAAAAAAAATCATCAATGGTACATCAGGAACGCAAAAAGAAAGAAAGAAAAAACTACACACAAGAAATATGAACACCTGGCTCCTTCTGTACCCAACAACAAAGGCGCATGTTTCTCTGCAATTTTACACGTTAATATTTTTAAATATACAATTCTTAAATGTTGTCTTTACAGAGCCAGCGAAAAGGGAGCATTCCATCTGTGCTTTAAAAGAAAAAAAGTAATTCATAGGGCCTAAAGTGTTTGTTACAATGCTGGTTTTGTCTCTACACAATCCCCTGCAGGTAAAAAGTTGTCTGCAGCTCCCTACCAAGCAAAACAGCGCGGCTAACTGCTCCCAACCACCAGAGGGCGACAAACTCATGACAGAAGACAGCTGAGGGGAGGACAAATCTGTGCGCACGTTTTTTAGTTCAGAGGAGGAATGACAGAAAGGGACATTTATTCCCAGAAAGGACATATTAAAAAAAAAAAAAAAAAAAAAAAGCTGTTCAAAATGGGAGTAATGTCCGTGCATGTGTTCCTTTAAAAGTACTCGAGCAACCCACCAAAGTTTACATTTGCCAGTCCTGAGAAACATCAACCCTCTGACGTTAAGTGCTAATGTGCAAGATGAAATACAGACAAGTTTCTTCCTTATTTTTCCCCATTTATTTTTAAACAGATGCTGTGGAGTTTTATTATACAAGATCTGCAGAAGACAAAATAATCATATTCCTGCAACCAAACTAAGTGAGAAAGAGTGAGAGCGGTGGTGTGAACATGGCAATACTGTTGCTTCACTAAAGGATTGGAGCAAAAAAAAAAAAAAAAAAAAACCATCCAATCAACTAGTGAAATGACCATCCCTCCTTTGTTAGTCCTCACAAATATCCTCCCAGCTAGCTCCACGCAGCAGCATAATGCCTCTTCAAATAACTAATAAAAACAACCCCGGAAATCTGTAGGGAAAAGAAGCTGGTGAGGTGGAAAAAAAATCCCTAGGGTAGAAGTTTACATATATATTTATATATATATATATATATTTATATTTTCACACTGTGCTCCACTTCATCTCTTCTGAGTATTTCATAATAAAATCCAATTTCATTTGTCCCGCCTCCAGACAGGCAAAAACAGGTAGGAGAAGCCAGAAAACACACAAAACAACTGAATTGAGCCCCCATAAAGAGGCAGACGGTTTAAAAGAAAAAAAAAAAAAAAAAAAAAAAGACAGGAAAAAAAAAAAATAATCAAAATGAAGAGTCAGGGGGTGGTTGGTGCAGTTTATTTTGTGGTTGAAGAATAATCCATCAGCTGCAGCAAGGATCCTTATCGCTGAAGACGAAGTGCAGGTGTAGAGCTGTCGAGGTGTCCAGGCGGGGTGTTCAAAGTGAAGAGCACACGCACACACAAGCTCACGCAGTCCTTTACACTCATGCACTCCATCTCTCACACACTCACACACACTTGCACACGGTTGGTTACAGTCTGTGGTTATGGTGCCTTAAAGAAGGTAGGGAGGAGCAGGAGGACTATGTGAGGGACAAAGGAAGGGCGGCTGCTTTTAGTTGTGGATCTTGATTGCTTTCTCCAGGTAGGTGTAGCGACCTCTCTTTGGAGCTTTGTTGAAATGATCCAACCCTAGCCAGGGCCGCGGGTGAGACATGTTACCTGTAGGACAGCCACAAACCAACTGTGTAAGAGCAGTGTTGTACAAACAAGTGAAAATCTATTCAGAATTCATAACATTTAGCTTGGAAAAAAAAAGTCTGCAATTGGAAAAACTGTGAGCACGTGTTTGCATCAATATTACACAAAGCATGCAAAGTTTGAATCACACTGCATGAAAAACACACACACACAATGCAGGGTGCAGACCCCATTACAAAGAGCATTTGGAGACCCTTGCAATATCAACATCTGCATTATGAGGTATAAAATTTTAGCTGCTTATAGATGTTATCAAATATTTTTGGGGATAAACTTGATACCAATGTATAATGGGAATAGAAAAACACTAATCAGAAATGCTATACAAGCCCTTGGATGCTGATAATATAATACTTGCGTAATTTGAGTGTTTATTTTCACTCAGAAAATGACAACTATGTTTAAATACAAACAAGTACCATGCTTTAATTATATCCTCAAATCACTGACAAACTACAGAAACCATACACTTAGACCACAACACTACATAACTATCCTTCATTTGTACACAGAAAAAGACAATGGGGAATTTTATAAAAGTTGCTGAAAAGAAAAACAGTTTAGAGACTAAATTGCAGCTAGAGTTAGTGTGAACATGGGGCTTGGGGCTAAAGCAGTTCCACACTTCCATAGCAAGTCAAACGACAGTCACACTTAGTAAGCTGTGATAATGCTCTGCTTCATAAAACTCCCTTTTGTTACAGTTATGGTTATCCGTTAATATGTGTGTGTGTTGTATATGCAGGTGGGTGGAGTGTTGCATTGATAGGGAACCATGAGTGTTCTCATAAATGATAAAATGCCTCATGACATAGTTGAGCACACTTGGACTTTTTTTTTTTTCCATTTTAGAAAACTGCAAACATTTGAGGCTAAAATACAACTAATGGGGTCACGCTGATGATAACCACTATGACTGTGGCTCTTTCAGTGTCTACCTAATGTATTCTTATAATTACAACTTGACCATAAAGAAATGTTTGAATATGATCATACATTCTGTAAGATAACTGAGCATAGTCTATGGTTTATACAAGTTGCATAGCACAGTAAATACCTGGCTGTGGTTCAAAGTCCTTCAGGTTAACTTCGTACTCATCTTCAGTGATATACTGATGCCGTCCCATCATCACAATTGCAAACTTAAACTGAAAAACATCATACATTGGTTTTAGCTAATGCATTGGTTCATTTTGGCTTGCATTTAATGAGAAACATGTAAATAAATACAAACATGAGAAAATTGTAAATAATAATATACTAGAATTACCTTCTCAAATTCTTTCTCCTGGATGTCTAGCATGGTCTGGATCCTCCTCATCACCTCTCGAAAGGGTTCCCCCTGAAGGACAAAAAACAGAACAGGAAATAAATTATGCAAAAAACCAAATATACATTTAAACAAGGTAAAACAATCATTTGACAATGAATGTACTGTACACACACCTGTCTAATCTTTAGCAAGAAGGGGATCCCAAAGGTGCCAAAGACTTCTTTGTGGAAGTGAGCGACAGGAATGAGCATTTCACTATCCTTGTCTAAGTCCACCTGGTCCAAAGGAATTTCCTAAAGGAGGAGGGTTAAACACAGAAAACTTAAGATTGGAAATGTATGTCCTTTTAGTATGTATGGTATCACTAACCAGCACACATGTGCATAAAACAACTGATTGTTCTAGTATGTGCTGACCTGTGGCTAAAGGTGCTACGCTACACTGAAGCAGAAGTTTGTGAATTTTATCTAAAGAATAAAAGACGTAAGACCCTCAAAATATAAGTTAGCAAGCTAATAACTATTTCTTTGTTTGTAGTATATTGCAAATGACTGCTTTTGTTCAGGGTGTATCCCACAGCTGATGTATGATGTAGATAAAACAAAAATGCAGTTACCGTATTTTCCGGACATAAGTCGCACTTTTTTTCATTGTTTGGCTAGATCAAATTTACCATGAATCAAGGAGTAAACATTACCGTCTACAGCCGCGAGAGGGCGCTCTAGGCTTGTGACAACTACTGTCAGTAGTTTTCAGTGATGGGGAATAAGATGGAGAGCCCGGGAACTTGCTTACAGGTTAGTTGCTTGCCATGTTAATTTAGCCTATTCAGCTTCCCAGGCATGTTCTTTATGCTTTTGTGTAGCTGAATAACTGTTAATGTGTTACGTTAACGTACGGCGGAAACCTATTCAGCCTGTCGTTCTGCGTGCTATTGTGTAGTTGAATAACTTGGCCTTTAGAATTTAAGGTCTGTTCTTGGTCTTGAATTTTGTGAAATACATTATATATTAATAAGTGCGAAATATGTTTTTCTTCCTCTTCATGACGCATTTTTTGACCGATGCGACTTAGTCTGGAAAATACGGGTACTAAAAATAAAAGGTCATCGAACATTTTGACTGAAACAGTATTTAGTTAATTTATAAAAAAAAAAAAAAACACTACAGACCAAATCTTACCTCTATTCTGAAGGTGCGGCTTGCAGCCGGAGATAAACATTCTAGCAGCTCATCCTCCTGGTGAACTCCAATGATTTTATAGCTTACTATCTCAAGCAGCCTGCAAAAGAGACAGACAAGGAGAAAGACAAAGAAGAATTACGACCTCAGTGCTTGAGATAAAAAGAGCAGTAGGTATCATTAAACGTGAATGATAAGCAATAAGATGATAAAAGAGCAGAGAGGAAAACAAGTTGCTCTTCACACTCAAATTTCTTTATAGGTTAGACTTTAACAGTTTAACATTTCATATGCAAAGCAACACTGGCTGAAAGTAAACAAATATGACACTGAATACAAAACAGGATTTAAAATTTAATTCTTAAAATGCTTGCACACCTGAGCTTTTCAGAGCCTTTTTCTGAGAGCTCCACTGCTTTTTTACATTCTTCCAAAAGGTCCCGGACACAGCCGTGCTTGTCAGGATAGAGTGTGATCTCCTGCTCAAACATATATTAATTGGTTAAATTTCTGTTTGTATTCCACTTGCTGTGGTCTTGAAAGACACATCAGTGTTTTGTATGGTGTATGCCCTACCTCTTCTCTGAACTGGCTGTTGAGCCATATAGATTTAAAACTCCTCCTGTTCTCAAAGTCTGTAATCTTCATCTTTAACTGTGTAAACAGAAGACACATATCAGTCAGAGCTCAATCTGTTTGCAGATCAGTGAGAATGAGGCTCATTTCTTTCCTACCTGCTGGTAGTAGAGTTTCTTGGGCTGCCGTGGTTTAAAGAATTGCAGCAAATCCCGTAACGTTCCCTCATAGTTGTGTCTGAGAGGATTCCCTGGCCCGTCCCTGTACCTAGCCACCACACCACCAGGCAGGGGGAAGGAGGACCAAGGGGTAAAGGAAGGATGACAAAATGTGAGAGGATAAATGAGAGGGTGAAGCCGGTGGAGAAAAGGAAAGAGGGGGAGGAGCCAGAGGAAAACAAGAGATGCAGGTGGGGGGGACAGGTTACGTAACATTTCTACTGATATTGTCAATGATATCATAAACAAAACTCTTCCATGAGTGAAGATTGCTAAAAGGAAATAACAGGTGGAGATGCAAATAGTGCCACTAGATTTAAATAACATGCATGTGCTGTATATACTGTATCCATGTGAAGTAAGTGCAGATGAGACAACCCTCCTACCCCTGTGACTTGAAGAACTGCAGCAACATGGGATCTGTGTTCAGCCTCTGTGCTACCGTCTTGGCCACCTGAAAACAGACAATAGCATCATTTAAGTTATTTTTCTGGCACAAAGCTAAAATTTTAGGAGGGAAATATTCCAGAGAGGGGTCTTACCTGAAAATAGTTCATGCGGTTGGAGAGTGTGACCACAAAGCCAGGGTCATTGTGAATAGTCTTGTCACAGAAAATGACGTCCACTCTGTGGTAGAGATCTCGAAAATAGTCCTTTGCAGTTGGCAGCTCACTGCTGTCGTTCTCTGGGTCGTCCCTGTGTGAATGGAGAGGAAAGTGGAACAGTAAACATGGAAGAACAAGAAGGACATGTGATGGAACAGAACTAGTGCCCAGAGGAGTCTTACTTCTGGAAGACAATGATGTCCCCGTCCATGAGCTCATCCAGGGCCTTGTCTAAAGAGACATCATAGTCCTGTATCCGCTCTGTTAGATTGGGCTTTACTTCCTGAAACACATTATGATGCATGCCATTAACTTTAAATCAGGTGACACTGGCCAAAATTAAAATAATTGGTTGTCTGCCGATTAGAGATGCATGAAAATTACAGCCTCAATGTAGCCAAGAAAGAGTTTTCAAGAGAGAAAGCATGTGTTTATAATGTAAGAGGTGTGAAAGTCAGGAGAGTGTGAGGAATAAAAGAAAAAAACAACAACAACAAAGCACTCTGCCAGTGAGTATGTGCTGCAGAAATAGATCACCTCATAGAGGATAAGACTAGTTTCCTGCTGAAAGCCTGCTCTCTCGCACATGACTGGCAGCAGGTCTCCTAGTTGCACAGAAG
This sequence comes from Bostrychus sinensis, assembly GCA_020698575.1. NCBI lineage: Eukaryota > Metazoa > Chordata > Actinopteri > Gobiiformes > Eleotridae > Bostrychus > Bostrychus sinensis. The sequence goes on along the minus strand of CM036253.1, from coordinate 24,601,410 downwards.
GAAACAAAATGTTACATTCAAACATTAATACATTCCTTTTTGTAGCATTATCACAACTTACGTATTTTACAGGATATAGGTGTGTAGATATGTCCACAATAACTTAAGCTTCGGGTTTTGGGGTCATACATCTTCAAGAATAACATGACATCATCTGAAAAAAATTAATTTACGATAGTGATAGGTAAATGCCACCATATATACTGTATAAAAGATACATAATGAAACTTGTAAGTAAATAAATCAACTCTGCCCAATTCTCTCAGGTTATCTGCCTTTGCAAGTATATACGTAGCACCAACTTTGGCTCCCCTCACATTTGACCTAGCCTTAAGAAACTAGACAAATGTAGACTTGACTCATAATGACTAATTCAGTCAGCATGTATAACTGTTAAAACAAACTCAGAAAATATTCAAATATATAGTATAAAGCATAAACAGAGTTTTTTTTTTTTTTATTGGAGACAACTTGTGTCAGCTTGACAGGCAAATAACTATAAACAGTACACTTATACTTTCTACATATACTACTGGAAATATAGACACTACTGTCTGCTGATCATAACTAGTCAAGCAACATTTCTAGTGCCTCTGGTTGCAGGTCATCTTGCACTTCAAGATAACTCTGTACAAGTTCAGGTGTTACTGTGTAGTACTCACGGTCTTTATCAAACTTGGGCAATGTAGCCCCGCTGGCAGCCATCTCAGGATCCACAGTCTCCAGGAATATTGTCCAAGGGTTCTCATTGTCACTCAAGTCAATCATCTAAAAACAAATTTATTTTTTTAAATAGGTTATTTCAAACATGTTTGTTCTCATCACGCCCATTTTAGTCACTTACAGACTTGTTGCAGTCTGCCTCATAGTCAAGCATGGCTGGCCGCTTGGTCCCATTGCTCCGAGCTTGCATGGGCCACAGCCTCATCTGGTCCTGTGGGAAACCCTGCAACACATTAAGTGATCAGCTCCTACTCAGTAAACTAGTGGGAAATATATTTACACTCAAGAAACACTACAGTTATATTGCATTAAGTGAGCAGCGGGAAGTATTAAGTGTGTGCACATAATTACACGTGACAGACAACCAAGTCAACAATCTCAAAAAGCAATTATTGCACCACTCTATACAAAATTCATTTCAAAGCATGAAAAAACAGGTGGATACAGGGTTTAGGGTATGAAGTATAGTTCCTTACCATAGTCTGGGACAAGTTCTGGACAAACTCTTGTAAGGTAGAGCTCTTGAGGACTTTGAAGACTGTGTACTTGACCTTCTCCTCATCATACATGTCATTGCCCTGGTGGCCGCAGAACTGGTCTTCTGTCACCATCTTAAAAAATAAATATTGTGAAGATTGTCACACATAACAGATGATAGATTTATATACTTTGTCTAAAATTTTAAAAAAAAGTGCTAGCACAGTCTGTGACATAAGCAGAAGCTGTTCATCTGCTGGGATTAACAACATAATGTATGGGACCTGATGAATTTATTGTATAATTTGTAAAACTAAATAATTTATAACAATTAGCTGTAAAACACATTCCTTTTCAGACTATTAATGACAATCACAAAAAAAAAAAAGATTTTATTTATGCATTTGTATGTATATGTATTTTATTCAAATAGGTCTTTATTAATGCTTAATCCCAACTTTATAGAGATGAGTTATTATAAAAGTATTATCAATATTTCTGGTATGATTCCCTACCTGGACCTGCATATATAGGTGAGCCTCCTGACGCTCCTTCCTCTTTTGTGCTTCCACTCTTTTCTCCTCCTGTAGACGCTCTACAAGCTGCTGGGGAATGTCCACATCAGTCATCGGCTGCAGGACTTCACCTAATACAGAAGTGAATGTGAATAATACGAAGCAGCAAAATTTAAAAAGGATCAATGTTAGGTAGAGGTCAGAACGAGGGTCACTTACTGAGCTTGGACTCTCTGATGTAAACCAACATGTAAGCGTTGGTGCAATGGCGTACTGAAAGGTCATCGTCATGGCCACCATAGTTGTGTTCTATAGCCTCCTCCTTAGTGCACCGCGAAACCACATCATCGTCAAACTTGCACCACTGCAAAAACATTGAAAGAGAATTGATAGGCAAAAGGTGACTAGACCAGCATCGAGAGTAGCAAGATGAAAATTCAAACAGTAAACAAACTACAGAAATAGAAGATCACAAGTGCCACAGTAACTTGCAACATGCAAAGACTATATCAAGCGTATATAATAATTATAATACATTTACAATATACAGCAATATATTTACATTATGAAAAGCTCAACCCAACATCATTCCTACAGTTTACCCTGCCAAAGGCAAGTGTTAATATTAAATAAGTATTAAGCTAAGTGAATCTAGCATTTGAAATTGCAGTTAGCAAAAAAGCTTTCAAATAACTGTATAACAAAATTTGTAATTAAGATGTTTAAAATTGAAATGTGTGTGTGTATAGAAAACAATGCCACCATTAAGCCCATTTAGTGTTTGGTGAAAGATGTATAAAAAAAAAGTTTGTTCTCACTATTGGTTCATTGAGACTCACTTTGCCGTCTCCTTTTGGATTAAGATAGACGACGTAGTGACCACCATGGTTGTCGCCACTGTGCACAAGCACTGCGTGTAAGATGTAGTTGGCTGGGTCCTTGGAGTCTGGCTTTTGTAGGAACTCATCCAGAGGCAACTGATCTGGAAACTCAAATCTAAATGACGAGAGAAAAAAAAAATGGTAAGGGTGACTAAGGAGGAAATGTTCATGTTTGGCATACAAACTGTTCACAGATCAATGGCCTTGTAAATGTTTTCATGCACAAGAGGCAATTGAGAACTACTGGTCTACATATGAGTATTGCTCTAAGTCTAAATACTGTTGTCTATTATTTTTCCAATTTAAATGAGCTACACTATTACTGAAGCATGTTTTTTCCAACCTTAGTTTGAGTAAGCCCTACATATTCAGCAATAGTTAAAACTGGACTAAGGCAATAATTAGAATTCTTCTCCATGCACTACCCCGGCACTGCCTGTTTCATACAAACACGCTCACTTGTAGGTAAAGTGCCTAAATAACTTCCCTTAAATTACAATGACTTGCAAAAGTATCCATCCAACTTAACATTTTTCTTTTACTGTTCCCTTACAAACTGGAATTTATATGGATCATTGGGAGGTTTATGTCAGCTACTTTACGTCACACGAAGATGATGAATTAATATTGAACAGAAGAAATATTACAAAAAAACAGAACACTTGAGTGTGCAGAAGTACAAAGAGACACCATTTACCCTCAGAAGTCACAAAAATAGTTAAATAAGGTCCATACACCTGTAATTTAACTGTCATAATGCCACAAAACACAATTTAATTCATCATTACAACATGTAAAAAATAAGGATTCACACCAAACCTGCCTAGAGATGACCCTCCAAAACTCACAAACTGGGCAAGGAGTGCACTAACTCATCAGAGAGGCAACAATAAGACCAAAGATGACACTGAAAACTGACACTGAAAGAGCTGGAGAGCTTCTCAGCAGAGACGGTTGATGGTTGTCTACAGAACCATTCTAAACCATACGCCTCACAGAGCTGGGCTATGTGGAAGAGTGGCCAGAAAAAAAGCCATTGCTTGGAGAAAATAAAAAAAAAAACCAACATATTTTGTGTATGCCAAAAGGCACATGGAAGACTCTCCAAACACAGGGAAGGTCCTCTGGTTAGATACAATTCAAATTAGCAATCAATGAAAAATGCTATGTCTAGCACAAACCCAATGCCTGACTGTGCCCCCTCTCTAAAGTGAAGCCTGGTGGTGGCAGTGTCATGCTATGGGTATAAATTTCATTGTTAGGGAATAGGAAACGGGTCAGAACTGAGGGAATAAAGGTTGGTGCAAAATACAGGAAAATTCTTGAAGAAAACAACTCAAACAGAGTTGTACAATGCATCCAGTGAGCTTGAGCTGTTTTTAGAAAAAGAATGAGCACAAATCCTAGTGATTTTATGTACGCAATGATGCATTTAAATTCCTGGTTCTAAGGCTACAATAAAGGAAAAATGCTAAAGGGGATAAATACTTTTTTGCAAGCCATTGTAGGTTTAAGTTAAGTTTCATCTGACTTGTAGTTCAGCCTTTTGAAAATAAAAAAAAGTCAGTTGGTTTTCAGATTGATAATAATAATGAATTAGTCTTATCTAGCACTTTTCTAGCCACTCAAATTCCCTTTACAATTTTGTGCATTATTCCTTCACTCCCCAATAACACTCATATGTAGCTGTAATTTTTACAACTGCATTCTTTACCTGTCATTGATCTTGATGTTTTGGTCAGTTTGTGGGTCATACATGAACCTCATCAGCTGCAGATGAAGGATTGGAGGGAAGGTAAGAAATTTCACTCCCTTTTCTGCTTCCTGTGGAGTAAACAAGCATATGGTTTGGACATCTAATTAATATTCATTGAACTGTTTTACTTAACTGAGTCAAGTGCAGTTTCAAATCGAGAGCAATCAACTACCTAAATGTTGCCATGTTTGTCTTATACCAAATTTAGCAAGTTTAAATAAAACCTGTACCAAACCAATGTTCAGAAAGAAGTGACTGCTTACCTGAAGTCCATGTTCTCCAGCATCATATTTGTTGTCTCCATCCAACTGTTCAGTAGCAACATAATCTTTGAAGGACTCAAAAACTGAAAATGCAGAGAGCAAAACATCATTGAAATAAATAAAACATAGTTGATAAAAAACAATAAAATAACAGATAATTAAACTTACTGTTTTTCTTTCCTTTTATGCTAAGCTGAATGTCATAGTAGTCTTCTATTCTCTCCGATCTGTAGTCTACATGCTTACATTGGATATATGACTAAAGAAAGGAAAGCCACAGTGAAACAATCTTGAAAGATAATTGTAAACAACTAACAGAATCAAATTTACTGGTTTACAAACCTAACATTATTCATTTTACCAAACCTGACACACAAAAAGAGTGTGAATAAAAATACCATATGTAAAGAATATATGAACAACATACCACCATCTTTCCTCTAAAGAGCTTGGGAATAGTTCCCTCAACACAAGTGCCTTTCATTTTGTTCTCCACATTGTCTAGGAGCTGTAAAACACAAATGCATACAGTACATGAATAATTAAGTAGACATTCACATTACCACATGTTTAAGAGCTGTATATGAGAACTCACCACTCTGCACAGCTCCTGTACATCATGTTGCATGAAGCTATCTAGTGTTTCCCACCTTCAAAAGTGAACAACACAACTGGGTTGATACTTAAACAGCCAGTAATGAGCAAAACATAACTGTATATATAGACTGATTGTCACATTGAGCATAAAATGCAGTCAAAAGCTTGCAATCTAAAATTATTCTCTATATTGAAATAAATAAGTTATATCTTGGTTACCCAAAGGACTTGGTGAGTTTCTTGGTGCCAACAGGTTTATCGCTGTGTTGCAACTCATAGAAAACCCTCTGTAAGGCCAGAGGTACACTCTTAGATGAGTCATCACCCTCTGTGGGCATCATGTACACCGCCTGAGAAGAGTCAAGGAGACTTGCATGAGCTTTCCTAGAGTTTATGTTTTTTGGTTATACATAGATTGATGTCATAATATTTTTTAAGAACTGTTCTGTAAAGCTTATAATGATATTAAGAGAGGTTCTAGTAGCAACAAGTCTTATGCTAACAGCATAAGACAGCACTGATTCCCTAGTAAAATCCACTTAAACTCGACCATACAAAACATACCCGTCGAAGCTGATTAGTGAAAAAGAGTGTCTGTAACAGGCTATTCATATAGCAGGTAGCTCCCTGGTTTTTCAGTCCAACATAGCCTGTGTGTTTCTTTGAGTCCCAGCTGATTAAAAAGAAAAAATGTATATCATACAGTACATCTATAATATGTACATTTACCAAGTAATAGACAAATATATGTAGAAAATACATACGCGACTCCATGAGGAGCATCTGCCTGCACATAGACTTCAAAAGTGACTTTGTCATCTTCTATGAAGCCTCGTTCTGGGTCAGTCACATCCTGAAATGCAAGACAGTGCAACTAAGCCTTTTTGCAACAGTTATACACACTGACAGAAAAAGAATGTTTTTTTTTAGAGTTTTTTTTGTTTTTTAGAATTAAGATACAGTGAAACCAGTGTCAAAATTTTATGTATTCCTTTTCTGTACTTACACTCCAGGACATGAAGTTTGAAAAGCCCCAGTCATTTTCTTTGTGGAAAAAGAGATGACTGATTCTGCGACTGAAAGACTTTTCATCATCTTTGTAGTGGACAATCTTCAGCATGGCCTGTGCGTGACATGACCATGACCTGAAACAAGGAAAAGGAGTCAGGCGTACCCAATTAAAAGTTGTTCACATTTTTTACAAATAAATAATTCCTATTTAAATTAACAGACATATCATTATTGTGATTGGCTCCAATCAGTGAAGGTATGGCAAACAGCCAAATAGTTATAGTTTTAATTCCATGCCAATTGACTTACTGTGTATTTTAAATTTGGATTTTCAGAAAAACAACTGCATGAAGAAATCATAGTATAATGTATGGCTCCTAAAATGATATTCACTATAGTCAATACAAATACAACTCATTACTTGACACTTACGTGGAATCTGACTCTGCATTACATTGCAGGAAAAAGCCCACACTTTTTTGGTGCGGCCGGTCAGGATAGAAGCGCGGCATTACCATTATCTTCCATGGAAGGTTTCGGACAAAGCAGGACGGGCTGAGTACTGACTCACTAAGGCGGCTGAACCGTTCAACAACAAATCGGAAAGTTGCCTCAGACCGCCAGCTAGTGTCTGTCAAATTATGAAACAGAAAAGAATTATTGATAACACATTTTCAATATGTATATTTGTAGGTTTAAATGAATATTTAAACTTTTTACCATTCAACTGTTTGACAAAAGCAATAAAGGTTTTGCTTGTGTACTGTGTCCTTACCATCTTCCATGTCCTCCTCTGTGTTATTGTGTCCATCTGCCATTGCCACATTACCATTAATTACTGGGTTGGCTGGGATTCTTGGAGGGTCATCAGTGTCCCCTGCTGTTGAAACAGAAAATGATAAGTATGGATGCCATGTGCAATAATTATGAGACGGGTAAAAAAAATAATAATACAAAATATATTACAATGTCTAAATTAAATATTAGGAGTGAGAGCATTTTCTAGGCTAGTCCAAACATGAGGGAACCAAATAATATACTGCATTACAAATAGTAACAATAAGAACAAAATCACAGTCTAGAAGACTGGACAATGACAGTAAAAAGGCAAAATCTCAAAACAGATTATTTTATTAGCAATCTATATCCTTCTAAACCACAAATGATTTTACTTTCTCTTCCAGTCGACAGATTACAGGTAGCGTTCCTCTTTGGCTATCAGGCTGACCTTATTTCCCCAAGTGGATTACACCCTGGTAATGTGTGCTGTCAGTAACTGCACTAGTAATTTCTTGTCCCCCTTTTTTTTTAGTTCTAAAGCCTAAAGAGAATCGTTTCACACATTTATTATGCAATTGCTGGGGCTCAACGGCAGCCTGTGACATGATGAGTGTGCTTGTGCTTACAGTAAAGGTTAGTGGTCAGTTTGTGCCCTAGAGTACAATGAAACATGAATACATGTTTCTTTTTATCACAAAAAATAATGATTAGTGTGAATGCCACAACCATACGCTGTTGTGTGATTACCTTTTCACAAATTTGGAAATTGAAAACTGGACTGGCTAACACGGCATACACAGAGCGTCTACAGCTCGCCTTGTGGTTTTGAGTTCGGACTTCAACAATTTACCATATGGCTTTACCTGCTATCTCTATGTTGTTGTTTTTTTGTCATGTCTCTACTGTCCTGCCCAAGAAAGCCAATAAAGGGCCAAAAATGTCTTTAAAAAGTGGTATTTCTATTAATAGCTTGCATAGCTGGTCAAAATGTCTACAGCAAAAATGCCTAGATTGTTGTTTGTTGTTGTATTTAGTCCAGAGACTGGAGTGCATCACAATATGTTAAACTAGTGGGTGCAACTGCATAACTGGTATTTAATATTAGTAAATTACTATAGTTTGCTGTTACATTTGCTTGCATCAATGGTTTGTAGGATAGGTTATGTACTCCTGAAACAAGCAAATGTAAATATTATCCTATACAGTTCGTAGTCTGAACATAAAATCTTCAAATGACGCAGTGATGCTAAGGTCCTTCTGTGTTGTCAACATTTTATTTTTAACACTTTGAGTTCAATACCAATTAAATGTGTTGTGAGCTCAGTTTCACTCCCGACAGGAAAACGTACCCAGACTAAACTAACAAAAACATAGATCATTAAAAATGGCGAGCCCCATGCCGTATGCTATTCATACAATGAAGCAGCAAATCCCCGCGCTGCCACTGTGCGGGCCTGGCTCTCCGCAGCGGCAACTATCGATACATGCCAGCACTGCCGCACTTTGCACAACACGATGCCAAACACCACTATACTCTTAAAACAATAAATTAAAATAACATTTAAAGCTGTAAGTGTCAGCTAATAAAGGTGCAAGGTGGGTAGTGAACAACCAAGAAAAAGGTTTGACGCGTCCACGTTAGCGGTTAGCTGACAAATACTAGCCACAGTGCTTTCTGTAGGCCGTTATTGGCTAACCTAACATTAGCTGGGGTGACAGGTAGCTTACCGGCTAACAAGCTACCTATTGACAGAAATATTTGAGCTGTTTAGCTCATAACAGATAGTGAAGCATGTACGCAACAACTAAATTATAACACTGGGACATCTGTTGTGTAAAACCGAACTATATTCACTCTGAACGCAACAAAATACAAGCCACCATTTTGGATCGCCACACACCCCCTCAACGAGTATTAGCTGATTTGCTAACTAGCATGCTGTCTAGGCAAACAAACGCAACAAAAAAAGCCATGTCGCTATCTAGTTTTAAAAAGCACCAATGTTTGTCATTTTTAAATTAACAATTCAACGACAATGGAAATACTGAGGCTAAAATTATTTAAGTTCATTTTCATCGCACCTTATTATCCGCATCATATTTTTTCTATCGTTTCTCTGCAGGCCCACAATAAGCAATATGAACAAGACAGTCTCCATGCTAACAGCTAGCATAAGATATATAAACCCCGGGGCTCGGTTTCACTAGTTTGTGATTTTAAACGGTAAAACACCAAAACACATTTTGAGATTTATGGAGTTATCACTGATTCTGGAACGAGCGCTTAACGGCAATTAACGCTAGGTACGAAAAACTGTTACAGTCAGTCCGAGGCTCAAGATTAATTTACCTAGTGCTGTTTTCACAATTGCCATATTTACCACCACTGTTTGCAAACATTAGGGCATCGGCGTAAACAGTCACAAATGAATTTGGTTTGTAAGGAAGCCGTCCACTCTAAAGCATAATGATACTTTTAACTTTTTAAACTTTCAACAAAGCTGAACTTCATTTGTATAAATATATCAGACTTATTCATTTTGCGTCTATTCCCCAGAAGTTCAGGTTAATTTGCTATTATTAGAAGAAAAAAATCACTTTAAATGCTAAAATGGACACATTGGCAAATAACGCAAAATGAGGTCAGCTCCACACAAGTATGCTGCAATGGACGCACAATCAGCAAAATTACAGCCGGCTATCATGGCTAGCTGCAGGCCTTGTGTTTACTGTGGGTAAGACTACAAGTTAATAGTGAAACGCATCCCACAACTCTACTTTCTGCTCTAAAAAGTGTGTTGCTTCAATTACTGTCCTCACCTTCCATCTCCATATCCTCCGGCTCACTGAGTTGTTGCTCGCCGGCTTTCTGCTGCTGCGTGTGGTGATGGTGGTTCATGTTGGCAGCTGTTGTTGTGGTGTCGGTGCTTATGATGCGATGCTCCCTCTTATCTTTGTTCCCCTCGGCGTTGTCCAGAGTCGGCTCGGCCGTGGACCGGGTTTTTGGCTGTTGCTGGTGAGGTGTGGTAGGATGCGGAGGTGGGGTAGACAGGTCGAGCCTTGGCGGCCGGGCCTGCTCTGCTGCGCCCTCGGCCTTGTCCGCTGTCAGCGCCGGGGAGTGAGGAGGGGAGGTCGGCGGGGGAGCGGGTAAAGAAACGCGGACGTATTTGCTCGCTATTCGCCCAATCTCGGCGCCTTTGGTGGGTGCAAATTGCTGTCTGACGGCGGTAGGGTGCTATAGGTGAACCACGGAGGTAGGCCCGCTGAAATAAGCTAAATCAGTCAGGCTTTGCCCCGGGAAATGTGGGGCAACGAGACAACTTTAAACACGACCTGCACTTGGATGAGCAAATACCCTGTTTATAACAGACGCTAAGCTACCTGACACTAGGCAGCCAATTAGTGATATTGGTACAACAACAATCAAAACAATGGCTCATTTGCTATCAACACATTTAACAACTTTGCCCGCAATATGCCCAGTCCGTGCGTTCCTCCAATTGTCCCTCGTCTGGGGCAGAGCGCAGGAAAAAGCTATCCATTCAATCCAGTTTCCAAAACGGAATAGCACTAATGTTAATGTGGAAGTTCGCGGCCTGAAATAAAACAATTCTCCAAAGCGACCTAACACCATAAACAACCAAACGTGGCACCTTGTTGCATTTCAAACGAACCTCTTGTTTCTTAGGAGGATTGTGCCCGGTCATACAGCGTTAGCATAAGCCGTACAGCTCCCTCTCTCAACCCGCTCCTCCCGTGGTTTGTGATGTGTTGAGTCTCAAGTAAATCTCAAAATGGCGGTCGCGCTCTTCTCTGAAATGTCACATCCGCATGGAGCATGATGATCCAAACACTGGCCCATCCCCGACAGGGTTTATTTTCACTGCGATGGGTGTAAAGGTACATATGATACATGAGAAGTAGTATAATATATATATATATATATATATATATATATATATATATATATATATATATATATATATATATATATATATATATATCACCGAATAAATGGGAATCAAATAAAAGTCACAAATATAAAATATCAATTTTAGAAAAATAAATAAAAAACAAAATAAAATGTTTAACTAATTTTATGTAATATATTTAGTCAATTAATTAGTGAACTGTTTATTTTAGAGGTGGCCTATTGCTTTGCAACATTTATAGGCTCATATATTATATATTTTGTGATGCAAAAACAAGAATCAAGTTTGATAGAGCAATAATGCTAAAACATCATATATATATATATATATATATATATATATATATATATATATATATATATATACTAGAATACTAATACTACTAGAATACTAATACTAGAATAATTGCATAAGTGAGTTTATGATGTGCTCACTCCGCAGCTCCGATGTAGAGGTTGAGAGAAGCCTGCAGTCAGCTGCAGTACTAAATAAATTGAAACTAGAAATAGCCCCACCTAGAGTGTACGAGCTGTTATTGTTTTAAATTTAGCCATTTTTCAGTGTTTCAATAATAGGTTTTTTATTATCATTAAATTGCGAATTATTTGTGAATATATCAATAAAAAAGGGTACAAATAAAATTAAGTGAGCATAACCTATGTAAAATGGACAGTTGTACAAAGTTTTGTATTTATTACTATTTTATTTTATTTATTGTGCCATTTTTTATTTGACTATTTATGTTCTATTCTGCGAATTATGTTCTCTTATTATTTACTTTGGCTATTAAAAAACTCTAAAACCGAATTTTCACGGAGGTTCTTTTGTGTCGATGCTGTGACGGACGTGGTAAATAGACAGTAGTATTGTACGATAAAATTTCCAGCCCGCCTCTCATCGTGCACTCAACCAATCCTAGCACGGTATCACAGAGCATTGGGTGGGCTTTAGCGCATAACAGGGTAGTGTGTGTTGTATATATCCCGACGTCGGCAACTAGGAAAATAGTTTGCTAAGCTTAGCTTCAGAGAGGATAGGAGCTCGTTGCATATATATTTTGTAGTGCGAAGTAGTTACAACTCTTAACAATATTTATGAATTTTCATAAGTAATATTTTCTTAATAGCACTGACATTAATAATTTTATACAGTATAAGTCGCATCGTCGAGTTTTTGATTATTAAATGGAGGAGAAGAAGGAAGAGGGAGACTCGGAGATACAGGAACACGGACCTGAACACTGGTTCTCAAAATGGGAGCGGCAGTGTTTGGCCGAGGCAGAGCAGAGGGAGCCCAGCGAGGAAGAGGCCGACGAGGAGCAGGATAAACTATGGCATCTGTTTCAGAACTCAGCCACCGCCGTAGCACAGCTATACAAAGGTCCAAACATGCTTTCTCTGATTTAGTGGTAACACTGCTCATATTCAGGGCCGGATTTAACAATGTATAAGCTACTAACATCTTATTTTCCGAAAGCCATTGATTTATTTGTGTTTTTTTAAATACGTGCTAGATTCTCAAGTTATCTCTCTTTGAGCTCACAGAATGGTAGGATTCCCATGGGCTCTTAAAAGTATCTTAAATTGTATGACACCTGGAGATGTGTATCAATAATCATGACATATCTCATAAAATTCAAGCTCCAACGTAGCTCATATAGAAGCTCGTATAGATCATGATCTAAGGGACAACTTTCTGTTTCTTCTAACTATGTTTGCATTATCCAAAAAGGTTAGCCCTGTTGTACAACGTTTCAGTGAAACGACCTCACTGTCAATTATGGTACAACGTTAGCTAGTTGGCAAAAGCACTAGCTAACACTCAATAGCATTTACAGCTGATTTGTGTAGCTAATGTTAAGGAGTTTGGAATGATTGGAATTATGACGTTGTTGACGCATTTTATTGTTTTGTTTTACTACCTAAATGGCGTTAATGCAAAACTAAACGTTCATAGTCTGTAAATGAACTTAAATTTCAACCTTGGTCAACAAGCTTGCTTATTGACACCCAAGTTAAGACAGCGGCGTCGAAAAGCTACCGTAGCTACAAAATGGCGAGAGTATCAACAATCGTAGCTACGCGACATTCACAGATGACACTCTTTAGTAAACTGTCAGCGTTTGTTACCACATGGCACGCAGGGTGTTACATTTGCCCTGAATTCCTAAAAGAATTTTACCAAGCACGTTTAAACTCAAATTTAGCCACCTGCTGAGTGAGCAATTTGTTAGGAGACGCGAAGCCAGCGTAAAAATACAAAATGGCGAGGATATCATTTTGCTGTAAAATATCGCCTCGTTTACTTTTTGCCATATTTTTTTTATATAATTTGTTTTTTTCACGCTTCTTTTAGGTTGATGTTAGTCGACCTGTAAAACTCAGTCTGACATTTATGTTTGACACAGCTGTGCAACTTTACTGCTGAGAGGGCACTTGAGTTGTGTGAACCCAGTCGTTCCAAATAAACCACTGCCAAGTGGCCGTCGACCATTGAATGACTGTTTTTATATCGAATTTCTATTGACTGTTAAAGTTTGAAGTCAAATGGGAATGGAAATTATATTTATAAAAATCTTTAATCATAAAACACAAATCACATAATTGCGTTTTAATGGTTTATGGTTTCTAAAAAACATTTGTGTAAAATAATTAGTTATTAAGTCACACGTGTATGACCTGCATCTGTGTTTTACCTTTTCTTCCACAGACCGAGTATGTCATCAGCAAGGCTTGTCGTTGTGGGTGCCATTTCAGAATGCTGCTACAGCAGTTACCAACCTCTACAAAGGTAAAACCTACTTACATTGGACATACATTTTACTATATAAACTGTAAATGTATGCTTATTCTTCTTGATAATGTAGACATGTTATACCAAGTTCATTATTTAACATTATATTGAACAGTATAATTGACTATACAGTACATAGTTTGAATTATACTAACTTAATCCAGTTAGCTACATTATAAGTTGTTGCCTTAGCAGGTCCACATGGTTTGCGTACTGTTGTTGCATAGATACTATGCTTAAAAAAAACTCAAACAATATTAGTAATGGTTGTTTTTATTTTATTCACCGCCCTTGAAGAAAGTGTGGAGGCTCATCAGAGGAGCTTTGATCGTGGCATCCAAATAGGCCATCAGCGTCGGAATAAGGCAAGTCTTAGTGGGATTTATTTTGTCAATACAAAATGTTATATTTACAGAGCAAGTAACTTCTGAACATTTTCAGGACATGTTGGCTTGGGTGAAAAAGCGCAGGAGAACTATCCGCAGGGAGGATCTTATTAGCTTTCTGTGCGGCAAAGCACCACCACACAGGAGTGGCAGGACCAACACACGTCTGACTATGGTTGCTCCTAGCCGTGCCAATTCACCAGCAGAGACTGGCTCCTCTGTGGAAGCCGACCTGCAGCCTTTCAGGGAGGCCATTGCCCTGCATGGTAAGGATTGGTTATTGGACACTTTTGACAATTTTGCTACCCAATTGAAGTAAAGCAGTATTTTGTGGCGACACCATACTTTATTTAACTTGGAGTTGGATTTATTGTTTGAAAAAATAAATAGCTTTCTTGTAGACTTTTTGAGACATTTGCTTCTGTGCTCTTCATGTTCATGGCAATAACTTATGGTATGTCCTGGTATGTCCTTTGTGACAACACACTTTGCAACTCTGCGACATGTGGCTCAGAGATAAGGTCATGTTATGCTCGGGTGTTGACTAATGGTGAAAGAGGGCCTCACTGACTTAGCTCCTCCCTTATTTTTGTGTTCTAAGGACAAAAAACGCTGGTTGTGTGTAATTGGAAAGGACAGTTTAAAATTTCCACAGATGGTACACAGAATTATTACAGAAATGCAGTCATGTTACATATTGATATTTTGGTGTTGGTTAATATTTTAATAGTGGGAACTTAGAGATAAATAACTGAAGAAGCCATTTGAGGGTACAGCCAGGTCAAGAAAGGTGATGTTAGATATTTGTGGTGTGAATTACAGAAAGTGAAAGTGCAGTCTGTGTCCTTTTTTAGCAATCAGATACTGGTTGCATGTTACTGTTGTTACAAGAGAGATGTTTTTGACCTGATGTACTGTAATTATAATTACCTATTACAATTAGGTATATACAGTATTTCACAATCAAAACACAGCTCTAACGCTCACAGAATGTGAATTATTTTTGTTCCCTGTAAACAACTCAGTCGCTTATTATTTAGTCCAATTCTACAGATAATTGGATACCTCCCCTTGGTAGTAGTTTATGGTAATAAAGTACTTTTATTTTTGTCCAATTAAGCCCATTTATCCTGTGTTCTAACTGCTGTATCCATGTTCTCAGGTCTAAGTGGGGCAATGGCAAGTATTAGTGTCCGCTCTGGTGCTCCAGGGTCTCCAACACACATGAGTGGGAGCAGCAGTAACGGGGCAGGGGCTGGTGGAGGTGGGTCTTCTGGCTCAGGCCCGATGTGCCGCTCGAGGCGTAATGGCCTCCAGGATGTGGACCTGAACACTTTCATCTCCGAGGAGATGGCACTGCATCTGGACTCTACAGGCTCCGGCTCCACAGGAGGAACAAGGAAACGAAATTCCACCCAATGTAGTGATGTCATTACAGACTCCCCAACTCATAAACGTAACAGGATGGTCTGATGTGCTCTCAACCTCTCTGTGAAGTGGAAAGGTGGGCTTCAAAGCCAAGGCTTATGAACTAACAGCCGCTTGGACTCTCTGTGGCGCACAAGAAAATCAGCTAAAGTGAAAACCTCAGTCCGCTTTTCAAGCATAAGCTGATATTTCTTTTTCTTGTCTTCTTTCCATGTGGTATTGCTACAGATCATAGATGGGCAGTGTGAATACCTGTTTGGAAAAACCACACACTTGTCAGGAAAGGAGACAATGAAGAAAGTCACACACTGCGTGATGCAGATCACTCTTAAAGTGATTTTCTGAGATTTGTGTGGTAGGATTGCTATGTGGTACTTGCATTATTGTTTGTATCTTAACTGTAGATTACAGATCTGTGTGAATAACTTCTCAAGAACTGGCCAGATCCAAAGGCAGGGTACCTTAACAAATCAACAGACACTACAAAAAGTATTTTTACAGAACTGTGGCTGTGTGGTTGGGGAGAAACATGACTCGGGTGCCTGACACCTTACAGCTGTGCACTGCTTCTGAATCTATCTGTTATACACAAGTACCATTTACAACCCTTCCTCCTAAATCCTGGTGTGTCACTTTAAAGGGGTTCTAAAGCACTGTGCTGCTCTGAAAGTAAAAGCCACTTGATCTCTTACATGTGTGCCCTTTCCCTTCTGTGTCTCGTTCATCCTCACCCACTACCTTAAAATGTAAGTGAGGGCCACAATCAAATCTCAGTCAGTCCTTTTCAAATGTTATTTGAATTGAGTCTAGAGATACAACCCCACGTCAAACAACTTGGACTATGTTTTTTCGTTACATTATTCACTATTGCAGCTTTTAGTTGATGCCTATCATTAGAGTTATAGCATCCAGTAGGAATATATTTTGGGGCAAATGGTAAATAACAGGCAACCAGTGCTTGGACATTAAAACTTAATTTTCTGCATTACCTTGACTGTTTTGGTTGAGCCAATCTCTCTTTTTGTGTTTTGCACCTGTCAGTGTTAACTTGGGTTTGATGCCACTGTTTGCAGCAGTGCTAGCCATGTTATGTCTTTCTTTCTATATCTGTCTCATTTTATTCAGGATAATGAAAAGGAAAAAAATGCTTTGTTTTAATCCCATTGCTGACTACTGTGCCCTTCCCTGTTTCCCCCTTGTCTTAGCCTAAAAGCTGCTGATTTATGTGACTGTGGGATTATTATGGTGAGTTGCAATAAGGATTTTTGCACTTTGCTTTCACCTCTATTGTCATGCAATCTAATCAGCTCTTCCATTCTCAGTTGTAGCCATGTCCAGCATAAACGCCTTGTGGTCAGACCACACAACTCATGGATACAGGTTGATGTTGACTAGAACTGACTAGTTGTCTTTCGCCAACATTTAAATTTAGATAAAGACAGAAATCAAACACAGAAATCAAAAAAGGTGTTTTTGTAAAATAGGGTTGGGATGTTCCAAGTATAAAATGGCTTATTTAATTATTAAAGGGAAGTTTTTCCATATTTACTTATAAGAGCAGAGCTGAAGACAAATGTATCAATTCAAATTAAGTCAACTAATGCGAGCTTTAATGTTTTGTTGAAGTTTAAATTTGAGGTTTTGGTTCTTGTAAAAAGAAAATTCTAATGCTTTCATTTAACCTAGAAAGCATCATAAATAATCTGGTCCATACTTATTTAATTTGTCAGTGCTCTGTCAATCATCAGCATAGAGTCTGTAAAATCTTCTGTTGCTGACTTGCGACAATGTTCCCTTCTCCTTCCTTTTAACATTCTCCTCACCTTAAAGTTACCATCAAGTTTGTTAAAAGCATACCAGTTTTTAACCTGTTACATTTTAGTCACAGATTTCATTTAGTTTGGCTTTTTTTAATTCATATGTTATTGGATGTTTAGACGGTGGGCTTGAAATAACCATGCTTATTTGTTGAAGTCACAATGAAGAGTTAAGTGTTTGGATACAAGTGAAACTATCTGAAAAAGGTTAAACAACTTCCTCAAAGTAGTTAGCAATTAAGTAACTTTAAGCTTATTTTCTTAAGTCAGCATCCGAAGTCTTGCAGAACGTCTCCACCAGATTTGAGTCCTAGTCTTGGAAGAGATATAAAAGCCCCTATTTTCACCACTAACAGAAGAATGGTTTTATACATGCTTTGTTTTACTTTCCGCAGTAATTATAGTTTTGCTTATGTAGTAGCATTCTCAACTCCAACCAAAATGTTTAGCTACAATACAGTAGTTTAAATTACCCAGTCCAATACACAAATCGTGTTAAGAGTCTGCAAGAAGAATAAAAAAAACTATCAGGATCATATGATTATTTAACATTTTGTCCCCATGCTGTTGTCAAGCCTTAGAACTGTCTCTTAAACCACTGATTGGTTGTTTTAAGAATTCATCTTGTGTTTCTCTGAGGCATTTGCTAGCCTTATTCACAAAAGGCTAAGTTGTGCCACGTGTATCTGGAGCCAATATTATCAGCTGTTTCTCGGACAATTGTTGAAAAAGTAATAAATGGCTAATCTATAAATTTAACATTTAATTGTTGGTATGATATGTGGTTCACATTGTAAAAGAAATAAAAACTCTTAAGTTGAAGGACTGTTTGATTCGACTATAAACATGTAATTGCACTTTATTTTGTTTGCAGTAATTGTACGTTTTCTCATTAGTCTCAAGTTAGACCTGCAACCCACCACAAGATGGAGACAGAGGGTAACATTTTCTAAAATTTGTCTCTCACTTACAAATGTAAGGAGCAATGAAGGAAAAATATATTTTAAACCATCAAATTTATTCAATCACAGCCAATGACTGAGCTGTTCTTGTATATCCTTCCAGGACATGAAAAAGAATTTCCATATTTAAATAGAAAAATCCACTTGCTTCAATATAATACATAGCAAATTTCGCAAACCAGCAATGGAAGGCAAATTCTCAACTGAACAAGAACTGCAGCTGGACAGACAGATAATAAATAAAAATCACAGATTTTACATTTTGGTCCACCACTTTGGGACTCCTATTAAACCATCAGCCAAATGAACATACAGTCAGATTCATAATTATTTGAGCATTTTACCAAAACATTCAAAATACAGTTACATAATATGTACTTAAAGTGCAGACTCTCAACTGTAAATTAAGAGTATTCACATCCAGATCGGAGGAAGGGTTTAGGAATTACAGCTCTTTAATGTGTAGCCACCTCTGAAGGAGTAAAAGGTAATTGAACAAATTAATATTATAATTATAATGTTCATTTTCAATACTTTGTTGAAAATTCTTTGCGGGCGATGACTGCCTGCTATCTGCAACCCATGGACATAAAAAAACAATGGGTTTCCTACTTTGTGATGCTTTGCCAGGCCTTTACTGCAGCTGTCTTCAGTCATTGTTTGGCTCACAGCTACAGATGCACAAAACCTGGAATCAAGTCCAAAACTGTGACCTGCTTGGTTTATAGAGAATCATGATGGAAACAGCCCATGCAGCCCATGAAATATGCTTTTGACGCAATTGTTCAATTACTTTTGAGCCCTTCCACAGATTTATGTGTAAATAGCCTCAAATTACAGCTGAGAGTCTGCACGTCAGGATCATATTAATTATATAACTATATTTTAAATATGTTTTAATAATAAAACTTGTCTCAGTGTCAAAATATGCATGGACCTAACTGTACATACAAGAGAGACATCCTTCAATAATAGGAAATCACATTTTGGCCAGAATAACCATCTGCATCAGACAAACAAACCATGGTATAACAATGTGAAGCCATGTGTGGATATTTGTCTATCCATGATGGACACAAAAATATCTCAATGTCAATTTATTATGCTGTGAAACTGACCCTAAGCAGTGTCTGGCTTGAGATGGAGGAGGTCCTGCAGGAAGTGTTGCTCAGATCTGACTCAGGGGAAGGAACTTCTGATAATAACTCTTAGTTACATCAATCATCAGGTCCTGTGTGCATTCTGGTAGTTCCCCTGAAAACAAACCTGAGACAGAACCAAAAATAAAGACATGATATATAAGAAGCACTACTAGTTGTGCGTGTGTATGTTTGACTGACCAGGACACCCAGAGAAGACAGTGAATGGAGGAACCACTGTCTCAGGAGGAAGTACAGTATTGTCTAAGATCTTGCAACAATCTTTGAGTACACATCGACGACCCTGTACCCAAGAGAAAGTGTACAAAAAAGTACTTTAGTTACTGTTAAGCAAATACATCATACAGATCATGCACATTTTTAAATAAAAAAACATAATCACCTATGTCTTACATTTCCTATGAAAAGCAAAATTCTGCTCAAGCCTTACAGTTGTTTTTTCTATTTGTAGCTTGTGGTTGGTTTGAACATGATCACCATGTGACTCTCAGACTAAAAGTAAAGTAACACTTGATGTGTGTCTTCTTGCACTAGAGCACACAATCTCTTTGAGTGGGAGCTAGAATTAGTGTGTGTGTGTGTGCATCCTTCCAACTCACTATAACACAGTTTTTCCCAATGTGGACATATGACCCAATTTGTGCTGCATTGACCACACAGTCCTCTTCAATAAAGACATGGTCCCCAATGTGCAGAGGGAAGAACGCCACACTGTAGGCAAACAAAATCAGAGGAAAGCATTTTTTACTAGTACTTTGATGGCGCAGATGATAGAATATTCATTACTGACTAGACATATTTAAAGGTTACTAAAATCCTAACACCATTATCTTTAAAGTGGCAAAATTATGCTTGATGAATTCATTGTAAGAAAATACGTACCCCTTGCTAAACTTTTTAAACGGTGGTCTGATGACACTTCTGCTTTTCACAACACAGTGTCTGCCGACCCTGACATTAGCCAGGTCACCTCTAATAATGCAGTCATTCATGACAATTGTCTAAAGGAAATGTATAGTCAAGACAGTGCAGTTAGCGTTAACTCACTGTATAGTATGCCTTCCCAGTGGTGTACTTACTTTGCCGTTCAAAACGATGTTTTGGCTGCCACATAGCACGGACTGCCTGCTCACTTTATTGCCAGACGCCTTAATCAAAACAAAAAAAGAGTATAAACACAGGAGTAATGTAACTTCTTAATATATAGAGTATAGAATTAAAACTACGCGCAAAAAAACGATAACAAAAACAACGCCCAATGCTAAGCAGCTAATGTTAGTAGCTAACAATCTACTTCTAGCTGCAAAATAAAAATATTACCGTTTCAATGTATTCCGCTTTATTGTACAGTATTTCAGACAACTCCATGGCTAGAAAAATGAAGACAATTAGTGTTTATATTACAATTATAATATCGAATGCATCTATTTGCTCCGCGGTCCTTATCCGTTGTAGTGGGCTTCTTCTGAATGGATTTCTAGACCGCACTAATCGAAGTAGCAGATTGCTTGCCAATAGTTTGTTCAACTCTTAGCTGAACAAATTTCAAGATTATGACAAAACTCTACAAAATGGTGGTTTATGCAAATTCCGTATTTTATATTAGGACGGTTTAACAACAGTGCCATAATAATATAAAGGTGAATCGACTACTCTGCCCTCAAAAGTGCGTCGCAAACTAGGTTACAATATGAGAGGCTATAAGAGCTTATTCGTGTTTATTAATAGTTGTGTTGTACATTTAAATTAGTTAGTTACTAGAAGAAATTTAACACTATTTTATTAATTTAGTGGAAAAAAATAAACAAAGTTGTGTATTTTGCGCATGCGTAGCTCGTGGCCTGCCCAGACCCCAGTTTCTTCTGTGCGGTGCATGCTGGGAGCAGTCACTATTATCCGTCATGGCGGCCCGTGTCCTGATGCAGTGTGTCCGCTCCCTCGCCCGGCCCTCGCTGAGGCTGTGCTCGGCTAACCTTGCGGTCAGAACCGCCGCCGTCTCGACTACAGTTCCCCATCGGAGCCTCTCTTTCGCCGGAGACAGCCGCAGGACGCGGTGGCTGGAACAGACCCGGGTGAGTTTGGGTAACATTGAACAGCCGTGGCCTGGCGCTTGCCGCTGTGACCTAGCAGCGCCTTTCAAAACTGTCAGGTTAACTGAGCCTGCCAAAGTTCACAACAACGTGCACTCAGTTAATTTTAAATGTTGGGACAGTATGCAAATCTGAAATCCTGGCTGAAATGTATGAAACGCAAATAATTCAGACTTTAAAGAGCGCTTGTGTTTTGTTGGCTGATTAGCTTGCTAGCAGGTTTAAGTGAGTTTATTGACATTGATTTCTGCTTGGATCCACACAACTGTCATTCAACGCTATAAGCCAAATCTATGACACAATTAAATTACTGGGTTATGCCTTTAGATTTTATGGTATGCATTTGTGTTTCTTGCGGTGATGACGCTTACAGTGCCCATGAATACCTTTGCACATGGGAGAAAGGATGGTGGTACATCATTGAGCTGCTTAAAATGTCATTGTTTACCACCATGTGCATTTTTGTTTTATTTTTTTATATATACATGACACACACTACGTGTTCTTTTCCATAGATCTCCTCACTGAGTGTGTTGTGTAGACAGTATGGCGACCTGCCACCCCTCACTTTAGAGACCATTAAAGACCGGGTTATGTATGTGCTCAAACTCTACGACAAGATCAATCCAGAGAAGGTATAAGTTAGTTTTTACATGTCCTTATAAATAAGTAAATTTAGAGAATACACTTTAAATATCTTAATTTTGTGTTATGACTTTCAGCTGCAGACATCTTCCCACTTCATGAAAGACCTTGGTCTGGACAGCTTGGATCAGGTTGAGATCATAATGGCCATGGAAGATGAGTTTGGTGAGTAGTAAAACAATCAAGTCATCGGTTGCATAAATAACTTTAATTTATATATATATATATATAAAAAAAAAAAAAAAATTATATTATATATATATATATATATATATATATATATATATATATATATATATATATATATATATATATATATATAATTTTATTATTATTATTTATTTATTTTTTTTATTTTTTTTTTTGTGCAGGCTTTGAGATTCCAGATGCGGAAGCTGAGAAATTGATGACTCCCGAGGAGATTGTACAATATATTGCAGACAAGAAGGATGTTTATGAATAATGTGTTCTATTGTTTATTAGAGGCAAGTCTATTTTGTTTCTTCTGCCAATAAACACAATGTTAATTTTTGCGTGAGTTTGTGCATTTGTTTTGTTTTAGGGAGGACAACTCTAGGGTGACCTGACATAAAGTACTTGTACAGTGAATGGATGCAAACAATTTTCCACTTCTCTTCACCTCTTGTCCAAAACTGCACCATCTCTGTCAGCTGCTTTTGGTTCTGTCTGACTGTATTTAAATGAACATGTGCTTTGGGAGAATATAAAGGTTGTATCATTTTCTTCCAACTGTACACTTGTGACGTTATTTCTCAAGACCAGATCAATAAAGACACCTACTGTTTCAGCTGTGGTATTCTGTTTGGATATTTTTTGCTAGAAGTTTAAAAAAAAAAAAAGTTCCATCGGCCATAACTAAGGCCATTGATAAATGAGTAAATATGCTGTACTTAAAATGTTTGCGGGGTTTCAGAACAGCGCAAAAAAAAAAAAAAGAGTGGTTGCTCTTAATGTGTTGTCTTGTTCAACTACAGGTCTTGATAATTTTATAATAAAGTTTCTTTCTGAAAAAAGTTGCCATTCACTATTCAGTCTTAATTCTGTATTTCAAGAAAAATGAGAGAATGTTGGGACTCCCATTGACAAGGATAGAATTGGGCCCTTTAGCACACGTAGGATTAACCCTCACAACACCTTAGGGCCCAAATGTGTACTTTTTGCTGTTCTTACGTTTTTGATTCTCAATAAATCAGTCAGTTTAAAAGCTGTTGGTATGAAACTTAACCAGATTTTTTTTTTTTAAGTTGGTGTTTAAAATGCCACGACCCCCTCTGTTCTAAGGTGTATACAACAGGAGATATGCATTTTACATACATTGTAAGTAAGTACATGTTTGGGCCTAGTGACATTTTGCAATCTTGACATACTTTTTTTCATGAAAACCTAATAAATCTAAGCCTTTACCTTCAAAATAAAGGGGAATTTGTTTTGTTTTTGTTTTTTTGTCAGATTGACCCCCTAAACCACCAGGGGCAGCAGAGCTTTATTACAATTTTAATGGAGGGCTGTTTTTCTTCTAGCTTGCAAAATGCATGGGAATAAAAACACTGAACACCAAAAAATTGGTCTTCGTGTGTTGGGATTGATGTAACAGAGCTGTGGGAGTGTGGCTGAGAATATATTTTGTTTGTGTGGTCATGAGGAAGTCTGAGAAATTCAAGTATAAAAAGGCCAAATGAGCTCTGTTTATAAATAAGTGGAGTCAGTGTGGTTGAGAATACTCTTGTGTGTGTGTGTGTGTGTGTGTGAGAGAGAGAGAGATTCAAGTGATCAGGCTCCCATTGGACTGCTGTTTTTCCCAGGGTGGTCAGCCTGAAGGACCTGACCATGCCCCCTGCTGGTCTATCAGACTGATAAAAGTGTCCCAGGTCTGAGAGAGCATCAGCGTACCCTCATCCTGGTCGATGGTGTATAATGCCTGCTTCCTGATTTCAGCTGCCTCCTTGATAAAAAAAATACAGTGAAAATGATGCAAAAAAACTTACATAGGTGAAACAAGGTGAAGTTTCGATATTTGTAAAAACAAAACAAAACAAAAAACAAACAAACAAAAAACTAAACTCCAGAAGTAATGGAAAAGGGGTAAAACGGGAAGACTCAAAAGAACAAAGAAAGAAAAGCAGGAAGACTTGAAATCGGCCATATCTGATCTTTAGAAGAGACCCTGCAGGGTGGCTGGGTGCTCCCTGAAACCATGAGAAAGGGTGAGAAGTTCAGTCACCCGGAGGAAGCTTTGAGTAGAGGTCCTGGTCCTCTACATTGAGAGAATCCAGCTGAGGTTTATGCTCTCTCAGACCTGGGACACTTTTCTCCAGAGAAAGGATGTTAGGGTCAGTCTGATAGACCAGGAGGGGGCGTGGTCAGGTCCTTCAGGCTGACCACATCTGATAAAGACACGTCACAGCAGTCATGCTTCTGAAGAAGACTGCTGGCATAAGTCAAAACATGACAAGGTAAAGGAAACATCACTCCTGCCTCTCTTGTGTGACTAAAAAGAAATGATTCCATCTGACTGACTTCAGCAGAAACCTGCTGTACCAAGGTCCAACAAGAGAGGAGGCTCTCTCTGGGTCAAGAACAAAAATGTCAACAGCCTGTTTGACCTCTGATCACTGGAATCTCACACAGACCCACATACACACAGAAGAGTATTCTCAGGTACACTGACTCCACTTGTTCATAAACAGAGCCCATTTGGCTTTGAATATTTGAGTTTCACAGACTCCCTCATGACTTCATGAACTAAATATATTCTCAGCCACACCCCCACCGCTCTGTTACATCGATCCTAACACACCAAGACCAATTTATTGGTGTTCAGTGTTTTTATACCCATGAATTTTTTGCAAGGTAGAACATAATTCCATTGAAAATGTATGTAATAAAGGTCTGCTGCCCCTGGTGGTTTACGGGGTCAATCTGACCAAAAACCTAATTTCCCTTTATTTTGAAGGTAAAGGCTTAGATTTAGGTTTTCGTGAAAAAAGTATTATAATATGTCAGGATTACAGCATGTCTGTTGTTATAATGGAAGTCAATGGGCCCAAACGCGTCCCTGAGGTAACAAGCGTATGTTTTTACAAAAACCTGTCTGTTTCAAAAATAAAAATGCATCAAAACCCATGTTGCTATTAATTATTGACTTAGACAAGGCTCTAAAAACTTCACCCTAAGCGATCCCCTCTGCACCTCATTTTTTGATAATATGGTGATTTTGTCATCTAAAAAACACAGGTTTTGTTGACAAGAAGGCCATAAAAACAGACAAAATGATGATCAATGATAATAAACTTCATATCTATGGTTAGGTCATCATCTTTGGTCCACAGAAACAAAGAGAAGGTGTCTGTAGTCACCTTGAGTCTCTTTCACTAAAACCTACTAGTCAGGTTAGAAATTGCAGGGTAATCCTGGACTCAGATTTGAACTTCAATGGTCACATTAAATCTATAACATCATCAGCATTTTACCATCTCAAAAACATTACCAGAATCAAAGGTATACTGTCTAAACCAGACCTAGAGAGACTTATTCATGCGTTCATCTCCAGCAGGTTAGACTACTGTAACGGTCTGCTCACTGGACTCACTAAGCGAGCTGTAAGACAGCTGCAGTACATCCAGAACGCTGCTGCTCGGGTCCTGACCAAAACCAGGAAGTACGACCATATTAGTCCTGTCCTCAGGTCTCTGCATCTGGCTTCCTGTTGCTCATAGAATAGACTTTAAAACAGCTCTGCATGTCTCTCCATGGCTTAGCACCAAAGTACATCTGTGACATGTTGGTCCCATATGAACCACCTCAGACTCACCTCAGGGACAGGTCTTCTGCTGGTGCCCAGAGTCAGGACTAAACTCGGTGAAGCAGCGTTTCAGTTTTATGCAGCTAAACTCTGGAACAGTCTCCCTGACGATGTTAGACAGGCCTCTACTCTGACAATGTTCAAGTCCAGACTTAAAACTGTTCTTTTTAAGCTGTGCATATGTCAACTGAAAGTGTTTTATCTGCACTCTTCTCTTTTAATTTAATTTTAAATTGATTCTTATTTATAATTTTTAAATTAGATTTTATTGTTTCAATTGTAATTCTTGTCTTTGTACTTTTAAACTTGCTTTTTTCTGTAAAGCACTTTGAATTACTCTGTGTATGAATTGTGTACAAATAAAGTTGCCTATGTCTGAAGTGGTAGAAAAGATTTCAGGTGAAAAAAAAAAACAAAAACAAAAAAAAAAACAATATATATATATAGATAGATATAGATATATGACACTTATTTAGCAATTTCATGAGTGCCCCAGACGGGTCCCTAAGTTAACGAGTGTAAGTTTTTTCAATAATCTGTCATTGCTCCAAAAATAATGCATCAAAACCAGTGTTGTTAATTATTGACTTAGTCAAGGCTCTAATAACTTTACCCCAAGTGATCGACTCTGCAACTCATTTTTGTATAATATAGGCAAATTTTGTGTTTTCGTCATCTAAAAAAGTTGGGTTTTTGATGACAAAAAGGCTGTAAAAACATTTAAAATTTTTTATAAATGATAAACTTTTTATCTATGGTTAGATCTGAAGTGGTAGAGGAAATTTCATGCAAAAAAGTGAAAAAAAAAAAAAAAAAAAAAAAAAATCATATTATCGGCCAATATAGCCGATTAGAAAATTATAGGTTATTGGGCCAATATCCGTTGATATAAACAGTACTATTTTTACAGTGTGTTGGAGTGCTGGAATAAGACCTGTTTATTTGCAAATGATGGCCTTCTGCTATTTGTGCAGCAGAGGGCGTGCTGGTGAAACCAAACAGTTGGGCTTTTACACTGCGGTTCATAGGGAATTCCCCAAATCACCTTCTCATGACCTGAAAAGCTCAAAAAGGCAACAATATTTTACAAATTTTTCTGCCATAAAATCTCATAGAACAAAAATTCAAACTGCACTTTGTAGTTCTCTCCATGTTCTATTTGCAGAGCAAGTTTAAATGAAATACAAGTTAAACAAATATAGCTGAAGCTAAATAACATAAATACATAAAATATATAATACTCCCCACACCAATACCCACTACAACCTACATAACAATCAGTATAAAGAACAATAAGCAGCTTTCTACAACATTTTAAAAAGATGTTGAGTCTAATAAAGTGGCCTGGGGTATACACGCCATATTCATGTAAATAAGAGAAAGAAAAATGCTTTAAAATACTTTTTCCTAATGTATAACTGTATCGGCAGATGTATCGGACATCGGTATTTTTTGGTTACCTAATACTGGTATCAAAAAAATAAAAATGCATCAAAACCAATGGCTCTGCAACTCATTTTTGGATAATATGCTTTTTTTGTGTGTTTTTGTCATCTAAAAAAAAAAAGTCTTTGTTTTTGAGGACATAAAGGCTGTAAAAACATACAAAATATGAATAAGTAATAAACTTTATATCTATGGTTAGGTCTGAAGTGGGAGTGTTTTTAGTGCAAACTGAGCAATAAGGAGGCAGTGACTGAATAATTGTTAGTCTTTTATTGAGGGTTGTACCCAAGTTATACAGCTTTGTATGCTGGCTGTAGTAGCCAGAGGGTTACAAACAGTAATCAGTGTACGAGTACAGCCAACATAAGACCTACTACCTACTAGTCTAAACCTTAGTACAGATTCTCTTAAGAGCACTAAAATCCAGAAAAAAAAAAAAACAAGAAAAAAAACAACAAAAAAACAAAACAAACCAAGCAACAAAGGAAGAATAAAAATATTTAAATGAACCAAACAAATACAGACAGCATCAGAGGAGACATTCATTATTTGAGCACACTGGAGTTGGTTTTCTATACCTTGTAATATCTTGTGATGACCTTTGTCAAATTTATACCCATACAAATAAAGATTGTCCTTCAAAAAGTGCAGTTCCCCTAAAGTTTAAGATAAAATCCTTTGATGACCCAAGGAAGACATTTGAAAATAAAAAAGTTACTTCCCGTTTGTAGGAAAAAAAAGACTTCCTTTCATTGATTATAGACACATATGTTTATATTCATATATATTTATATATATATATATATATTGTAGTTTCAACAGTCTCCCAAAGCTATGTGCATAATAGGTTTACAGGTGATCAAACTACACACCGAGTTAATAGAATCTCTATAAAAATGTAGTTGTGTAAAATTTGCAGTTTCACCGGCCTCATTCCTCTCACCTTATCGAGAAGACAAGCTGTGAAAGTAAAGAAATAGACTTTGCAAATCCTAACCTGTCCTCCACTCCTGCTACAACTGGCCCAATGGCTGCTAAGTAATAAAGGTTTTTCAGTTTATTAGTAGTGGTACTAGTAGCACAATTCAATGATGGCACAACATGTTTGAGGAATATTGTTGGGAACACCAACTGCTTTCTCAAATTTATGGGGAATTATTTTGAGACAAGAAAGCAAAACCCAGGGTAAACATGGAATCCTGGATTCAACACTCCACTGCATAGTCTCTCTGAGCAACTCCCACCCTAACCCCCATGACCCTTCTTTCCCACCCCGAAACCCAACCCACCCCACCCAAATCTTTGTGCTGGTTAGACTAAAGCTTTTCAGGGTTTGTGTGTATTCATACTAAATGTAAAATGACAAAAACAGACAGCAGATTATCACAGTTTTTCTATTATTTTTTGTTTTTGTAATTTTTTTTCTTTTGTGTGTAAAGTCAAAAAATAGCCTTAGCACTTTTGTTCAACAGTAGGAGCAGTCAGATGTACGAGTATTGATATAGCAATTTGCTCACAGGAAAGTTTCGAGAAAAACAAAGTCACATTTTTCATAAATATTCAAAGTAGTAGAGTGTCACCAGCCAGCTTCCCTCTACCCTCCTGCCTCCCCTTCTCTGGCCCTGTTGGGAAGCTGCTTGGCAGCCCTGGGGATTGTACATTGCTCATGGTGGTTTTCCTCACATCATCCTTTAGCAAATTACATATTTCTTCAAGCATTAACATTGTCCAGCTTTTTAAATACAGAGACACGCACATATACAACAAGTAAAAACGCAATCCCTTTCCTTCCCGGTCACCTTCACTCCTTGATTTGGCATGAAAATATGTTCAGCATTCACACACAAAAACTGTTTTTCTTTCACACACACAAAGGACAAGACAAACAAAAATATACTGGGAATATGAACAGTAACATCAACACGTTTCAGAGGTGTATTATAGACATTGTTTGTCCCTTCTCCAACAGCAGACCAACACTGCTTCCTGAGCCTCTGAGCAGGGCACTTGTTGGCCCCACTAATGCTAACTAAGGATGGGGCCAAAACATGCTCTCAGATCACTGCTATGTACTGCCAGAACCCCAATGAATAAAGTGTACATAAATTTTAGCAAAGCAGAAAAGGAATATTAACTACAGAGTTAACTTGGTCCTGTCAGTTTTGAGGCTCCTCTTCTGTATAGTTAAGCTTAGGGGTGGGAAAAGGAGGCCTGAAGCTGAATAAACCAGCAAGACACCAAATGTAACTCAGAGTCCCTGAAAAGTCAGGAAGAAGCAGCCAATCACTAAACACATTAACCTGCATAAGTCACTATGGGTCAACAGCAAGCCTCCCCTCATTCAGTCAAGCTCAGGGCACAAGCCGCCGTCTGACACCACAACCAGATGTAGTTGAAACAGTAGTTGAATATTTAAATGAAAACATTCATTAGTAGTTGCTTTTTCTTATTTTCTTTGTATTGAGGCTGACCAAGGCTTTGTTATTATTAATTAACCGTTTTAAGCTACATTCTGGCCCAGTTTAAGCACAAGGTCGCTGCTGACTGGCCGGCCCGTAAACAGGAAGGTAAACCTCACTGGGACCAACTAAGCACCAACATCTCACAGTCACAGCAAACACTGACAATGGACGCTCACTTTACCCTGTCACAACACACACACGACACACGCCTGAAAACTCAATACACTGTCTCGACAGCCCACTCAGCTTCACACTCCCTCAATCCACTCAAGTGCAAAATTCCAAGGCTCCTCAGTTCTATTTGTCAATTAAGTTACTCAAAAAAATAAAATAAAATAAAAAAAATTGGATGTTCCGCTTTACATTACATTACATTGGTTAACACAAGACCAAAAAACATAACACAAATAAGAGATATAGTTTAAGCAAAGTAATCTGGAATTAAGTAAACTATTAGTTTTGTATGATTGAAGTATTTGGTAGAGAGCAGTTCAATACTGGCACACACCAATGTCAAATCCGGCTAATACTTAAGGGTCTGTCTCACTCCATATCCTTTAAATTAAGTTAATGTACAAGGCTAAACTTAAAAACACAACTAAAGCCAACAGCTGTAGTATTTTTGAAATCAAAATCTAGGTTTTTGTTAAGGGGAGAAGCGTACACATACAGAATAATCACATGAGAAAAGAATTTAAGGTCCATGGCTTTGCTAATGCTGACGTCTTGTTCATGCACTCTCTGAAGCTTCTGTTGTCCCCACAATTGTGCATCATAGTAACTCATCACTGGTGGATGACTAAATCTAGTATTCACAAAAACACTACTGGTGGATTACATTCATACCATTATGTCTCTCGCACACTCCAGCAGTATAACTCATTCACACAAACACACCATTCATCCAGTCAGGAACTTCAGATGAGTACCCACCCCCCCACCCCAAGGAAAAAAATAACAGTACAACAATACAATCATATTCTATTTGTAAACAGGTAGAAGCCACTTGACTTGTTGCATCTTCGGACACAGTTAGGATCAAGGCAATGAAATGTGGACGACTTTTGCACTGTTAAAATATTTATCTTCAATCAAGCAACTTTTTTTTTTTTTAAACTTTCCTTTTCTCAAAACACCATTTGTGGCAATGAGAGCAATAAAAAACATTTTTGTTGTACTTAATGAAACATTTAAAACATTGTGAGATATGGAGAAAAAAATGCCTCTCAGTAGGCCATGTGAGAGGTTACAGTATGCATAGATATAGATTTGCCTTTCTCTTGGTTTATAAGTCCGACAAGACAAAACAATTTCACTGACAGTCACGCACGCAAACAATAAACTCTCCCCACTTGTGATTCTTATATCAGTGGAGTGGAGGAGGAGGGAGCCTGAGCCCCAACCCCAGCCTCCATCACAAGACAGAATATTCAAAGCAGTGTGGTGAGCTTCTCCAGCTTAAAGCAGTTATTTGGCAGAAGAAAAAAAAAACTTAGACCTATACATAGTTTTCAGTGCTAGAAGTTGAATTTTCCTTTCCTACAAGGAGTAGTAGTTTTTGTTCAACTACAAAGGGGGAAAACTGGCTTAATTTCCTGAGAACCACTGCTGGTTATTTAGCAGACAAAGAGGAATAGTTCAAATAACCAACGCCATGGCCAAAAACACTGATCCGAATTCCCAGAGTTACAAAGCATTGTCTTCATCCTCAATAGATTTTTTTTTTTTTTGCATTTTTCCATTTTATGATTTTTTGTTTTGTTTTATTTTTATTTATTTTTTTAAATGAATTTTATGTTTTTTATGTTTCTTTAAAATGAAGAATGAACACACTTTTCGCCTCCTAAGTCTTGTAAACAAGAGGTTGCGGTGTGGCACCTCCAAAACATTGAAAGCCTATTCTGAAAGTGCTGTTCCCCCTGCCCACTAAGAGGCCAGGGGGGCTTGCTAGTTAGGCCCTGTCTCCTACATTAGGAAGAGCAGGGCTTGCTAGTCCCAGCTGCGGCTACAGTCCTTTGCACTGCAGAGCTCGTCGTTCTTTAGTTTTAAAACAAAATTGGTGCAATACTTTTTAATGTTACTTAAACTATCACCAGATAATTCACCTAAGTCAGCTTTTTCTTCTTTGAACTATCTGTTGATCTTGAACTCCACGACAACGCAGTAAGGTAGGCGTGCCAAGGCAGAGAGGAGCGCGCGCACACACACACACTTCTACACACACTTGTGTGTGCACATACATACATATGGTAAGGACCTCAATGAGTAAACAGCTACACTGGAAAAACTGGCTGCTCCCTCTATATTGCAGATTATATATACTGAGAAAAAAACACATTCAGTGCAAAGTTAAAAAAAAGCTCATACTCCAACATTGTCAGCAAACAAATGCAAAAAACAAAAAGAAATTTTAAAATAAAAAGAACTGGAATTCAAATAAACATGACAAATGAAACAAAAAATATATAATAATATTAATAATAATGAGCTTGATTGAAGCTTTTTTTTTTTTTTTTTTCGGTCTGAAAGAGCACTACCTGGAAGCAAATATCCATCCATTCACATTATAGAATTGGCCTGCATGATTCAAGTATTTCGACTGATATGTTTTGGGGTAAAACAAAGTGGACATTATGTGCAGAGATAAACGTAACTTGTTTTCCACAGGGGAGACCCCGCTTTGTTGAATATCTTGTAAGTGAGAAAGAGTCCAACTAGTGCCATTGCATTTAGAACTACATTTAAGAAAATTTCTTCAGCTGATTCTTGATAATTTTGTACTGACCCTTCCCCAGATTGTTTGATTGGCAGGTGGTTCACATGGAATCTCCACCACCTGTGAGGTGATCCACCGGGAGGAAGGAGCTGATTGGAGAAGGACTGCTCATCCTTCCTGCCTCGGTGCCAGAGGCGCTTCCCCACAGGCTACTGGAATAATTGGGCCCCCCCCAGAGGGAGGAGCTGTGGAGATCACCACTGTTCCATTGATTTGGTTCAGAAGCACGGCTGGGAAAGGGGTGAGACTGCTCCATTCTGCTCTGTGAAGAGCCAATAGCCTGCCAGCCAGAGGAGGGCGTGGCCATTGTCTGCCCTTGTGCAAAGAAACCTTTGATTTCCTCCTCAGTGGCAATATCAGCCAGAATAGTAGTGTTCCCCAAAACACACCTAGAAAAAAATCGGAGAGAATCTTGGTTCAATAATAGTATGGTATGTACAACATACCCAGTCAGTGACAAACACTAATCATGTTTATAAGTTAAGGGATGTGTTTTCTTTGGGGAGCCCACATAGATATGCTAAACATGGCCTTACATGTGCAGGCTCTTCTGAGCCTTGGCAGCCTCCTCCTTGGAGCGATAGCATACCACAGCATTACCATGTGGCAGGTTGAGGTGGAATGTGTCCAATGGGCCATGCTGCATGCACAGAGTCTTCAGGGTAGAGCCATCAATCTTTGGGGCACAGCAGAAAATCGAGTAAATAACCAAATACTAAATAAATAACCCTGAACTCTATTGTCTTTTTTAATTGCATATACACTTATAATGTATATGGGGGAAAAAGTTGTCCCTTTGATTTCCAGCAGCCCCCTAAAAACTTCCTCAACTTAATACGCAAGCAATATAATACAAAAACGCAACTACCTGAGGGGTGAGATTTTTCAGAACAAGCCACTGGGTTCTCCCTGAGCTGCTGCTGTCACCCCAGCTAGAACCTGCCAGAGCAAACACAATGTCAGAAGCTTAATCAACAACTCTTTAAATGGGAAAATGGAGAAAGGACAAAGTAGTGAGTGCTTTGCTCTGACCGGGTGTGAATCTGGACTCAGTGGAGCTCCAACCACCCAGCCTCAGAGATGAACTATCCCAGCCTGAAGAAGCAGAGCTAGGCTTCTGGGTGGTGAGGCCGGGTGGGGGTCTGGTGGGGGCTGCCACAGACAGTCCTTTAGAAGGCAGGGGAACCTTCCACAGCTCATGGGCAAGGGAGGAGTTGGACACAGAACTGCCACCGGGAGACCATTTAGAGTCAGTGGGTCTGGCTGTAAGAAGAAAGATGTTTTTATGTTACCAATCCTTTGGTGCACTAATAATTTTGATACATGAGGACAGTAAAACTGTACACACAAATAAAACAGCAGCATGACATAAAAACAAACCTGAAGTGCTTTGTGCTGTACTGGTGAGAGAACTGCTGTGGCTGGAGGCACGAATGGATGGCCAGGCACTATTAGAAGGCATCGTGGTGTTCAGTGATGAGGATGGCCCTAAAATATATACAAAATGGTCACTGTATTAACAGGCAAATTCATTATTTCACCCTAGGTGTGCTTCAAACACTTTGTTTTACTAAAAGTAGGTACTAAATAAATACATATCTAAAATATTTTAGCAGACCAAGACAACGTTATGGTATTGTTGGTATGGCTTACCGTTGTTCCTGTCCCTGAGGTGGTCTGTGTCGCGGACGGTGTTGATGGAAAGATTGTTGATGACACTTCCGGGGGTTAAATGAGGGTCTGACTGAGGGTCAATGTTTGGGTAACCTTTCCAAGGCTCCCCGGGCCGAAACTCTACAATCACACAGACCTTGTAAGTTTTCAAGGATAATCATTTCTCTGTATTTATATGTCCATGTGTGTGTACCTGGAGGCCATGTGCCAGTGTTTCCATGGGGCGGGGGGGAATTGGCACGAGGGGGCCAGCTATCACCCACTGAGCCTAATGATTGGCCAGGAGGACTCAGTGGAGAAGGGCCTGGAGACAGGAAGTCATAGAAGGGTGAGTCCTCCAGACGCAGCCCAGATGACATAGCACCTGTGGTGTGAAAAAGAAAAAATATTTTAAACACACTTACATTCAAACATAATGGTACCTATTACCAAAAACACATAACAATTCCATATGGTATTACTCTCCAGTCAGGCCATCTCTACCAAACTATAAGGCACAATCTCCTAGTGTCACAGTGTAAATGGAAATATAATTTGATCCATATGAGGCTCAATGTTAAAGTCTCAAAACATCAGAAAAGTACCAGGTTTGCTGTTCTGCTCTAGAGGATCAGTGGCCCATAGTTTCTTCAGTCTGGACTGGGGTGGCTCTTTGTAGTTCACGGCTCCATTGCCACTACTACTGCCACCAACACCCATGTCCATAGATACATTCAGGTTTGAGTTCACACCTGAAGAATAAAAAAACAAACACAAAAACAAATTAAACTCAAATGTGTGAGTGACAAAACAAAACAATCCTAATTGTATTCTCAGTTTCAACATAAAATCAATTTCATCAAAAAATGCCATGTACAACATCTTCACAAACAACCAATCTATGGGAACAAAAAATTACAGTAATAAGGCAACATACTTAAAGGGAAGTTGCTGAAGGGTCCAAGAGAAGCTGTATCCTTCTGCATCTCAGGGTTATTGTGGGAAAAGTAATTATCCAAGAACGGCTTCATTGGCTGGGGCTGTTTCATCAGTGAGGGATCAAGGTGCCGTGGAGGCTGCATCATCAATGGTGAGGAGCCAATTGGACGTGTCTAAGCATTAAAAAGAACAACTGTTTTCCTACAGAAAAATGGCTAAAATATGTTGACAGTAAAAGATTAATTAAGAGGCAATGAAAAATGCAAACCTGTTCAGACTGTCGTCCCACAGCCATGGCTCTCTGTGTCTGAACCTTTTGCTGTTGCTGCTGCTGGAGGAGGAGACGCTGTGCAAAGGCCAGATATTAGTGAGAAAAATGCCTATTAAATATATTTTATATAATTTTTTTTTTTTTTTAAGAGTTTACTGTAAAACTGTTGTAAAATGAGTGTAAAATATGAAAGTGAAATGTTATATTACAGTAGATGGTTCATTTTGAGCAAAATAAACTTACCTGTAACTGGTTGATCTGGTTTAGTTGGGACAGCTGATTAAACTGTGAGAGTTGGTTGAGCACAGCCACCTGCTGAGGGCAAAAGAGAGGGTTCAAGCCTCCATTACCTCCTGGGTACTTCAACAGGGATGGAGGGACCTACATGCAAGAAACATAGGTTTAGTAGGTAGCAAACACCACACTAAAACAGAAGCAATTAACACCGTAGTTGGTCAGTCAAATATAAAATAGGTGAGTTGACCATTGAAAAAGTTAAAAAAATAAAGAGAATACCAAGAAAATCTTTTATAATAAAATAAATATTCAAGCAAGAAAAATGGCACTTGCAAATTAATATAATTGTATTCTTAGCCATATCACCCAGCCATATTTGAGGACATAATATTCTGCGGACAGTGTGCTACCTGAGAGGGAAGGATGGGTGGAGGCACTTGGTTACGAAGGTTGGGTTGGGGAGGGACCTGGGACTGAGGACCACCTCTGCCCTGTGCTATGCTGCTGCCACCCATCATGGGGTTTACATTCTAGGTAGACACAGACACATATGTATCTAACATTTTAAAAACATGATAATTTTGCCAAAGAGGAACAAACAAGTTAAAACTCCTTAAAAATGAATATAGCATACCATGTAGTAATTTGTTCACCATTACCATATTAAGTCATTGGGTATTACTGGATACATCAGGATCTACCAAAATCATAATAATAAAAAAAAAAAACTGGACTAAAACTAAAACTGGGCTCCTACACTTACCTGTCGGACAGCACCAGGATTAGAGTGGGCAGGAGATGGCCCAGGGTCGAGAGAAGGGACAGACTGAACAGAATTGGTACTAGGAAAGCTCATGGTTTGATTGGTGGTGGAGAGCTCATCAGAAGCTGGGTTATTGTAAGCTGATGGTGAAACAGACAGCTGCAGAAGCAAGCCCAGATGCAGAGCAGAAGCACGACAAGCACAGAAGGCAGGAAGCACATCAGTGGCCAGAAGAGTGCAGAAAAGGAGAGAAGGGAAAGGAGAAAATTCAACAGTTACTTTGCAAAAGGTGTAGAGAGTGAAAGGAAACAAGTGAAATGCAACAAGCAAAAAGGCAGAGGAATCATAAGGCATTAATTTGTAGCAATCAGAAATGATTAGCTACATCAAAAATAATATCAGAAAATTATATATGCAGCCTTAAATGAGGAGTGGGCAGAAAGCCAAACATATCTACATGTATTGCTGCTGCAGCTGTAGTGTGTTAGAACAACCACTGCGGGGCACAACAGAGCTAGGAAACCATTACCTAATCTGCCAACATGTCTGACTACTAAAGAAATGACCACTTCCCACCTTCCTCATGATGACCTCAATACCCAGATAAAACAGAACCTAATCTAATCTAGTTAAATATGTATGCTTTTTAAATACCTTGTCAAAATAAGGGCTTCGATCCATAGAGTCCTTGTGAAGCTGATGTCGAGAGCCAAGGTTCTTTCCAATTACTCCATTTAGGTCGGCAATGCTGCCCATGTCCATGCGCTTTTCTAGTATCATCCCTGTCTTCATGGAGTCATCAGACGAGTCCCTCTGCAATAGCATCATCATTAGGAAATGAATTAAACTCATTTTACAGAGATGAAAATAAAAACATTTTACTCACAGAGAAGTTCATGCTGTTGAACTGGTTGATAAAGGGTTTCATCCAGGGTTCCTCTTTAGTAACTGGCTTACTCATCTAAGTGACAAGTCAAAGTAGAAATTATTTGGTTTTCTATTATTTGGCTTAATGTTAGTTCAAAACACACACAAAATAAATAAATAAATAAATATTAGGGCTGGGAAAATGATCACATTAATGCAGTGCGTTAATTTATTGATTGAATCGAGGTAATTTCAATTGACACATCGATTAATTTGATCACAACAAAAATATTACGGCGACACTGACAGAGGCAGCAACACGCCATGGGTCTTCCAGTGGAGCAGAAATGCACCGCGCGAGCGTAGAAGACGACACATTTCCAGTTTCCATCCATCAGGCGCGTTCGAGATGAGCCAGACCTGCGCAGTTTCGATCAGTGTCGGTCTGTGCGCAGTGCTCAGGTTAGATTTGTCCGACTTGTGCCCGACTTGCTCTGATGCCACAAGTGCGACGGTCACCGTGAGATCCAAACGAGACCAGCGCCTGAGCCGCTGCAGTTCATCAGGAGCAACTGCGGAGGCTGCTTGGCTCAGTGCATGATGGGAAAACGCACACCTGTCAGCGGTGAAAGGACAGGTGATTGGATCTGAGTTTAGTGCTGATCAGAAACGTAACGCACGACACTTCACTGCCCTCCTCTCCTTCTTCCCCCGCCTCTTTTTTTTTTTTTAAATACAGACTAAAGTTACAGTTTTGACCTGGATAAACTGACACACGCAAGAAGTGGATTTTGGGCGTGATGGTGCGTGATCTGAAGCCACAAACTGTCAGACTTCAGTACAGGTGTATTTCCCCTCCTCTCATTGCGGCCGTGCACTCTCGTTCACAATCAAGGCGAGGCGCAGCTCATCTCGAACGAGCCTAATGCAACAAGTGAACGAACTAAAGCAACATGAGCGACCATAAAGACACATTGCTAAATGGACAATTCTGCTTCAAATCATCACCAGACAGCAATATAGACAAAACAAAAGTTATGTGCAGTCTATGCAAGGATGAGTTCAATTACCACTGGAGTAACACAGTTCATAGTATTTACACTGTTGTGAACCACAACAATTGTTATGTATTGAAGAATTAAACTTATTTTTGTTAAAGTTCTAAAAGAGATTACACATGCTTTGTTTAGGTAAGTTTTGTGTATTTGTTGGTTGTACCTTATTTAGGCAAACTTTGTCTGAGTTACAGGTCTCAAAGAGACTATTAATTTATTTTCTTTGCAAGTTTTGTTTGCATTGCACAAGTTTACAGTAAAGTATGTGAAGGTTAATTAAAAATAAATGTTCTAAATTTACAATTTTGTAAAATCATAATCCGAATATTTTTTTTCAGACTTGCGATGAATTAATTGATTCCCAGCCCTATATATATATATATGCAAAATGCAATAAAGAGTAAACCTTGTTGGAATTTTTCTGTTTGTAGTTCCAGGTGTTTTGGTCATGAGACCGGGTGTCTTGCTGGCTGTCATTCCACATTCCAATCTCTACCTCTTCTTCTTGGTCCCAGCTGTTGCACATTGAAGCATTCCTCTCCACCCCATGTCCCCATAGGCTTGGGACCTGAAGAGAGACAAGACATTTTGTTTGACAAAAAGCTAAAGAAAAAAACAGTGCACAGGCAAATTGTTCAACACTGTTTATTCATATTTTTATGCACTGTTGAAATCAGCATGTATAATTTACATGTAACCTACCAGACTTATGCTGGCCACCCCATCCTGAGCTTTCTCTGCCTCTCTCTCTCTCATCTCTATTAGGATCATCCCATCCAGAGGTGTCGATAGGCTTTCCCCAGGCAGATGTTCCATTGTCCACTGTTACAGGGACAGTCGAAGGTGGCTCTCCCCAACTGGAAGATTCCTTCTGAGGAGGATATGGGTCACTCCACCCTGATGTGAAAAAAAAGTATTGTTATAAAAGCAGAGCCTGAAAGAGCCCTACTCATGAACCCAGGTACCCCACTTTAATGCACCTGTGTGCTTAAGTACCCAAGTTTCTAAAACTTTAGTGTACAGTAGGGCTGCAACAATTAATCAGATTAATCGATTATAATCTATTATTGAAATAATCGTCAACTAATTTAGTAATCAAAATAATTGCCAACTGGGATATTTAACAGATTCTGATGCATGCCATGTTCTATGAGAGAAAGTTTTATTACCTAGATAGAGTAAAGAGCAATAAACAGTTAAAAACAATGTACATTTTGTGTTTTTGTTTAAAAATATATATGTATTACAGATATTTTATGTGCATATGCTCTATATAAACATCTTCAAAAAGCATGCTTGTAGCTTTGATTTAATTTTGTAAAAATTAAGTGATTTTTGGTAGCATTATCACCATTTTTAACAAACACTATAAAACTCCTCAAGTTTTTAACCATTTTACTCACGCTTCTCTATCCGATTAGTAATCAACTAATCAAAAAAGTAAGATTAATCGATTATCAAAATAATCGTTAGTTGCAGCCCTAGTGTACAGTATATGTTAATTGACTACTTAATATGTGTGACACTTCAAATTGCATGCAACCCCAAAGGGGGCAAGGGATACTTCTCTGTAAAAATGGGACATAACATGGTGAAGCCCAAGTCTACAGCCAGACAAAAAGTAAAAGTGAGACTGAAGTTTATTCCACACTAAAACAAATGTATTCCACGTAATGCAGAGAATTTGCTTTATTTCTAAAAACAAAATTCTGCAACTCTAGTCCGTAAAAAGTTTTGAATGCTTGTACTATCACCGTTTCCCCACCTTTTGTATATTGTTTCCAGATTAGTTGTCTACCAGTATCTCTTCTGAAAATACTAAATAAAAATCTCTATGGTTTCTTTAAGACATTGCAGCAGAATCGGCACATAAAAAAGAACCTGAATGGAAAAAACCATTGAGTAAAGAGTAAAATTAATGTTTTTATCATTCCAAAGAAATGAGTCAACCACCTTCAGGCACTGAGCCTGAAAACACACAGAGAAAAATGGGGAGTGGACTTGTCTGTCTTCTGTGCCCCAGTCTAAACACTTGAGACCTTAATATAGTTATTATGAGCACATGCACTCTTCTTTATTGTTTATATTCAGCAAATGTAAATCCTTTAATCCTAACACTTTCTAACAGCAGTTTTATTAAGAAGAATGTTTGGAGTAGACTTGCATCCATCTCTCAAGCACGCTGCTCAAATGGACATGTCTTTACATGCACACAACACTAGACACCACTTGCTTCATTGACTTATTACAGACTTATTTTGTAGTTCACATTTAAAAAGTAAAGCACAATAATGATAATGAGTCATTTTCAGCTTCTAATAACGACAACTGATAGTATTTCATACCAACTGGTATAGAAAAAAATTACGATTTTGGGAGTACATAAAGATTTAACAATATAGCTCGCACCTTACCTAACTAAAGTGACCAGGCATTAGTCTGCAGCTGTAAATGAAAGGTTTTTATGTACCAGTATGATCACACTACTCTTATCTATTAATTAAATCTGAATATCATCATAAAAACAGTACGACTTGTCACTTTCAGACTAAGTAGTTAATTGCTTGTTCTTAACATTAAGTCTTTTGTTTATTGCCTCTTTTCCACTGTCTCAGAGTCTGTTTCTACCCTGACCTAAAATATACAGATTTATGAACATCTACTCATTAGCTCACTTACTACACTGAGCTATAAATCCCACTTTCACGTCGCCT
The DNA here is from genome assembly GCA_020698575.1 of Bostrychus sinensis. Lineage (NCBI taxonomy): Eukaryota > Metazoa > Chordata > Actinopteri > Gobiiformes > Eleotridae > Bostrychus > Bostrychus sinensis. The sequence continues at coordinate 24,560,188 of CM036253.1, read as the reverse complement.
GCAGCAGCACTGAGCCTGCTGCTTCTGCTCTGAAAGGCTAAGACAGAGGCTGCAAGCGAGGCGATCTCAGACTGTAGATAAATAAAAGGTTTGTGCCAGAATGAGACAGTCCCACACAAAAACTCTCACTTCTTCATTATCCCAATAAAAGAAAGATCTCTATTCGACAAGCTGAGCAGGGTACACAGCAGCGTCTGGTCTCTAGCTCCCCTCTCACTGATCAAAGCTTGAGAAAACTACTCTTCCCTCCACACACAGTCTGGGGCTATAGTTCTTTCATTTTGTCAGCTATTAACAGACAAGACACCTATTTAAAACCCCAGTGTGTAAGTGTAAAGGCTGGGACACACCAGGCCGATAATTGGCCGTCTGGCAAGGTCGAACAGTCTGTTTAGGGTTCTGCACCATGGGACGTAGTAGGAGACAGCTGGACCAAGCTTTGGCCAATTGAACATGTTGAATGGACATCAGGCATGATGCGCTCTGATTGGACAACATTTACACTGCAAATAAGAGTTTGTTCTTAATGTTTTGCGCAGTAAAATAAGTTTTAAAAAGCGCCCAAAAATGTCATGTGGTGCTCCCAAGGCATGTATAACTTAAGGCATAGCACAGAGGGGTGCTTCAAATTCTTTCCACACATTGTTGCAATGATAAAGTTTTAGGTGACTTATAAGATTTGATGTAAAGCTAGCAGCCTTTTTCCCCTTTTGTGGAACTCCTGAAGTCAGAACATGTGTTGCAAAGTGTAACAGAAACACTGCCCCAACTGGTGACAACACCACAGATCTCACACAGAAGCCCCTTGACCGCATTGAGAAGTCAGTGGAAAAAAACATGGGACAAAAACACCAAAATCAAAGCAATTACGGCCTATTATTGGTTAGTTTCAAATTTTCATTGTCGTAATTATCTGTATGATGCCATAATTATCTGCTACAATAATTATTCCCTGAATCCCTCCATTTAAATGCACATACCTCTCCCAGAGCCCTTTTCCTGTGGCTGCATGGGCTGTGGAGGATGCATGGTGCTGTGGCTCTGGTGCTGAGAGGAAGGGCCATCCTGATCTGTCTGGCCAGGCTTGTTCCACATGTTCACAGATCCTCCACAGTATTTACCTACAAAGCATGATTGAGGTATGTAATTAATGTATATAGAAAATGATACTGACAGTTATTAGTAGTAGTAAAAATTGACTGTACTTTGAATGTTACCTGGATCTCCCCAAGCAGCAGTTCCATCATCAATTTCCATTCTTCTGCGAATAGATTCTGGAGATGGCTCCTCCCACCCTGTTGCCATTTCTTCCTTTGGACCAACAGCAGGAATGGGACCACCCAGCCAGCCTAAAAAATAAGCCATAACATTTAACCACATGACAATAGTATATGAACTAGTTACAAAAAATAAATCAGACACAAAAAGTACCTGAGGGCTTGTTAGGACCTTGGCCACCTCTGGATGTGCCTGATTCAGGGCCCTTTCCCCACTCATTGGAAGGATTACAGGGTTTAGAACTGGGTTCGCCCCAGTTCTGAACCCCTTGGTTGCTTTTCATTGGTTCTCCCCAGCCTTGATTTTTACTCTGAGGATTGGGTTTGTGGACTGGTTCACCCCAGTTGCAGCCAGTATTGGGAGTGCCCTGGTCTGGGGTATTTGATCCTCCACTTCCAACCCAAGTATTACTGCTGCTGGTGTTGGTTCGACTTGGCTCACTCCAACATCCAGAGCCAGAACGATCACTGTCACTGTCCCAGCCCACAGATCCAGCTCCTTTTGAAGGATCCCCCCAGTGGTTGTTGGCCCCTGCTCTGGAAGCTTCTCCATTGCTTCCCCAGCCTTCACTAGTATTGCCATTCCAGCTCTGCAGAGGCTTGGGTGCATTACTCCACATGTTGGACCTAAAAATGCATAATTCAAAAGTTATTTCTTCAACAGAGTGTGTTGTGGTCTCACTGAGACACTCAACATTTAAGGAAAGTGAACTCAATCTTTAACCTCACCCACTGAAGCCTTCTAACTGAGCCATTAAAACAGGTTTATCTAAAATGCTGCGCTCTTAAATCTTTATGCCATGCTTTGCTTGTCTGTTTGGGTGCCTTTTTCCAGATTACATTTATTGTGGATGTTGCCAGGTTTTCTCATTGGTTAAATGTCAACTCAACTGCAATTATTAATTATGATTTGCATCCATTTCTTCAGCCACTGCGAATTAAACTCAAATTTTCAATAAACAAAAAACATATAATACTAATTAGGAAGGCAGGCCATTGTATTGCACCATGAATCAAATTATATTATAGAAAATCCACAATTTCTGATGCTTTCAGACATACTAATAAAGTTCTACTGCATAGTCCAAGTTCAGGTGTATAAAATAGCTGCAAGTAATGTAACTGGTAAACGATACAAAAAAACTTAATTGAAGTATTCCATTTGTACTTTTTGCACTACTTAGTAGAAATGGATGAATTACTAGATTAAAACTATTTGATGATTAAATTACCCATCATCTTTGTTGACGCTGTTGCTCCATGTGTTGCTGCTGTTGGATCCATCATCCCAGCCACCCTGGCCACTTCCTCCATTTCCTGGAACTTTGCTGTCCCAAGTAGAGCTGGATCTTTGTTCTCCCCAGCCTGGTTCAGGGCCTGTATTGCTCCAGCCTGTAGGAAAATAAAATCATGTTAGACAGGACAAAATGTTTACCCAGCAGACAAGACAAGTTTGCATATGTACATTATTTGATGAAAACTAAAGATATACCTGCAGAGGTCTGGGAGGGTGCTGGTGGTGTGGAGCCCCAACCAGAATGTTTTTGATCATCTCCTCTGGGGCCTTGTTGGTGATTGTGGGGAGAATTGACATCCCAGGCGGTGTGCTGACGTACTGGTGTCTGCCCCCATCCAGCATTGGACAACACCCTTGGGTCCACATTGGATCGAGCCAAAGCTGATATTAATGTTGCAGTGTGGGGACCCTTTCTTCGGTTTCCTCCTTTTAAGCTGTTATCCCTGTCTGAACTGGAACGGCCTCCGGAGCTTTCACCACTCCCTTCGCTTCCTCCAGAGTGTCCCCAACCTCCCGTGCCAGTTCCTAAGCCGTGCCCCCCACCTCCACTTCCCATTCCCATTGCATCATCTTCCAGGCTCTTCCAGCCATTACTAGAGCTTGCTTTTTGACTCGCAACATCTGAGATGTTGTTAGACGGAGCTGCTGATCCCCACTCTCCATTTGACATCTTTGACATGGAGGAGGACGACGAAGAGGAGGAAGAGGATGATGCGCTGCTCCCCCATGGGCGGGGCATGCCTGCTGAAGGGCCCATTGTAGTTTGGGTTCCATTTCCTGATTGGCCTCCAGAGCCATGAATTTGATTTGAACCACCACCCCAGGACAAGGTACTCTGTGATTGGTTTGGGTTATTGGCAGGCCCCTGGTCCCAGCGTGGGGCCCCAGTGTTATTGTGGTTATTATTACTCTTAAAAGCAGCAGAAGAGATTTGAGGGTTTCCAGCCTGCAGTAAGGCAGGATTTGGGGGGTTCACAGTGTCTACATTTTGGGGGCCTTTGTCTCCAGGATAGGTAGCTGCACCCCAAGGCGTACCGAAGGCCCCTGGACCACACAGGTCTCCTTGTGATGGCTGGGGGGCTGATAAAGGGTTACCATTGGCCAGTGGACCCCCATTTCCTCCTCCAATGGTACCCCAGGAACAATCCCCAGTGAGCTGGGAAGATGCAATAGAGTTTGGTAGAGTAGAGGTCATTGTGGTGTTAGTAGTTGTAGTAGTAGTAGTATTCATCATAATAGTGTTATTTGGTCCATTTGATTCCGTGTTAAGGTTGGTAGGATGACCACCAGTTCCACTGCTGCTGCTTGCTGTACCATTATTCACCTCAGTGTCTTCCATCCTGTTGTCTGGAGCTGCCATACCACCCCATCCCAGCAAAGGACCCTGTTGGGGAGCAATACTATGTTTGGAAGTGATTCCTTGAGCCTGAGTGGGGTGCTGGTCCTGTGTGGCTGAGCTTGGGGTTGGATTCTGCGGCCAGGCACCGTGGTTGGCATTTGTTTTTAAAATGTTTGGGTTTAACCCACCATTGATGCAGGGGGTGATTCCACCTGTGATTATATTACTGCCTGACTGGGTGCCCCAGACACCACTGTTATTGATAAGCTTGTTGTGGTTACCCATATTATTGCTGCCAATACTGTTTGACCCAGCCACAGAATAGTGAGAGGGCCCTGTGATGGTATTATTTGCACTGCTTCCACCACTAATGGATCCCAGCTTGTTACCATTGGGGTCACCATTCACTGAGACACTGATCATCATGGCAGAAGTCACCGAGGAGGGGGGAGATGGAGAGGCTGCAGAAGACATGGAAGAGGAAGTATTTGCTGACATCATCATCACTGTTGTCACAGCAACAGCAGATTTTTCTGAGCCAATTGACGAACTACAGTCAGCGTCCATGCATTCTGATGCCAACTCAGGATCAGATCCTGACCCACATCCAGAAGAAGAGGACGATGAGGAGCAAGAAAATGAGGAGGAGGAGGGAGGCCAGACAGAAGAGTTGTTCAAAGAAGAGTTGTTGGATTTGTCAATACTTCCATCCACTAGGACTTTGCTCCAGTTGGTGTTGCTGTCAGTGCTGCACGGAGAGCCAGAGGACCAGGGAGAAGGCTCATACTGCACGTCCAAACCAGGATGCTCCAGACCTGCAATAAAACAATTGTATACATGCATTGTCAAAATGTTCATAAATGCAACACGCTGCTACTATTTGTGGACGTTTGAGGAAAAAGAGGTAGAGGAACAGTATAGATAGAAGACAGAAAATAGGAATTGAGCAAAGCATAGCTGAAGCATGGCTGAAGCATGGCTGCAACTCTTTAATTTATTGCTAGTTTAGCAAAAGGCAATGTTGTGTCTGAGAAGATTCAAGTAGAATGAAGGAGCAAAACAGAAACAAGTTAAAAGAGGCTCTGTGTTGTCACCTGTTTGATTAGGAGAGTGGCTGACGGAGTCCCGTATGGGAGCCATGCCTGAAAACAGAGACAGGAAAAGTCTGTCAAATTGACTTAGAGCTGAGGCGGAGAATAAACAGGCAGGACAGATAGCAAGACCACACCGGTTACGTTAGGAAGAAAGTAGTTAAAAAAACAGACATGCAAAATGAAAGCAACTTAGATTTAACGTGATACATGCAGAGACAGACAGGGCAAAGATATTTAAAGGTTAGCCCTATGGCCTAAGGCCTGTCTGATTGACAATTCCTCAATATAACTTGTGTAATCAGAATGGCTTCTGTGTTTGGTACATTACCTGTGACAGCGACTTGTGAATGCAACTCCGTGCTTATCAGGAGGTTGTTTCTGTCAAGTGTAGAAAACTGGTGACCTCTAGTTCCCAGTTTGACAAGAAGGAGGTCAAAGGTCTTGGTTTAGAGGTCACAGCCTCAGGGGTCTGTGGTGAAGAGGCAGAGCTTGACAGAGCAGGCAGCGGTCTGATCAGGCCCCCTTGGCATTGCTGAAGATTTCCTCAAAACTGTGTATATGTTTGTGTCTGTGTGATGAAGTGTTGGGAGTGCAAAGGGGTTGTGTGGTTCCGTTTCAGGGCTGCCTGGACTTGGTATGCTCTGGCACTGCAAACACAAAAAATAAGAAGGGGCATATTAGTTTAAACCAATTTTAAAAATAAAAATTGTAGGCATATCAATTACTTTTTTTTGTTTAAAAAGCTGGTAACTGCTGGTACTACATTTTTACAATCACCTGCATTGAATTGATACATTGTTTTTTATTACTAAATATGTGCTAGGGTTAGCCTTTTGCTACCAAAAAGCCCAATCAAACATATGTGGATAATCATTTGAAACCCTTTCGCCTTTTCTGTCAGCTAACGATGAAGTGGGCTGCAAGAAGGGTACTGCACATAAGAGATTAACCTAAAACCAATAAAGCAGGGGAAAGTGGCTAGCAGCAATGCTAAGAGAGAAACTCTCTAGTTTATGACATGTATTTGAAGCAGAGTGAGTCTTTTGACCTTTTCTTCGTGCAGGTTACTGAATGTATTCGTTTACTGCCTGCTGCAGTGACAGATGTGTCTAAATATAAACCTTCAGTTCAAATAGCAACCACTATAGTCACTGCCTAACATGATAAGAGAACAAACAAACCAATGTGGAGACGTTAACCCTCTGAGCTCTATGGTAGCCATTTGTGGCCACTTCACTTTATTTTTTTTTTTACTATTTGAGCTGTGTTAATGATAATGGAATGAAACTTCCCAGGGGTCTGGTCAAGGCATCTAGGCGCTCCCTTAGGTCGTTTTCACACATGTTGGTGTGCTCCATGGTGCGGCCTCAGGGTGCACTAGATGCAGTTGTGTTTACTTTTGTGTTATTTCGGTTCCTGTTCACATGCTTGTTTACCATTAGCCTCAAACGCCGCACCGTAAACCACGATAACCGTCAACTGACCGACAACAGTGTGCAACTGAACGCACCATCACGTGCCTAATGTGTGGCTTCCCCTCTCCAAGGTCTATCAAATTATTTATGGGGATACATGCAGAGGCTTTAGCCTTTCAAAAACAGCTCTCTTAAGAAAAGAGGAATTTAGCTCTGTGTTTTACACCATAGAACTCAGTGCAGGGTGTGGAAAGATTCTCCAACTATGCGCCATGATGTGTGGACCACACAGGGGATACTACAGTGTGTTTTTGGCTGGGATTGTTTTTATGCACACTGTGAGGAATCACTTACTGGACAGCATACTATTAATCCAAATGGGTTTACATCCCGCAAAATGACTGACAGTAATTATCCCTAGTGAAACTACTGGTCGATCGGCCTGAAGTCAGCAGCACCACAGACACCGCTCCCGGGTGTGGCAAGAGCCTCTGGTGAGCCGCTCCAAGACCACCTGTTTAGAGCGGTCTGAGAGCGGCAGTTTAATGCGCACCTGAGTGCCACTGCTGCATTCACGCTGACCCAAGTGCACTGGACTCGGGTCGAAAGCTCTTTTAGTGCCGACCTAACCAGTGTCAGTGTGAAAACGTCCTTAGAGACAGGGTGAGGAGTTCGTACAAGAGCTGCTGCTCCTCCACATCAAGAGGAGCCAGGTGAGGCTTGTGCATTGAATGCCTCCTGGACGCCTCCCTGGGGAGGTGTTCTGGAAATATCCAATTGGAGGAGGCCTCAGGAAAGACCAAGGACAGGCTGGAGGGACTAGGTCTCTTGATTGGCCTGGGAGTTTACAATGAAACCCATTTTACATAAATCATTTGATTTTAAAGTGTCCGTTAGGAGGAATCAAAAACTGTAGTTATAATGGGAGTCAATGGGCCATAAATTGCCACAATAGAGCTGAGTGTGATTTTTTTGTTTTTGTTTGTTTGTTTTGCCCCTGCACTCAAAACTAATAATGCAGAAAAATTATGGATACTGTTTTTTATTGACATACACTTACCTCACATGCTGGATATAAAATAATTTAGGTGACATCAATTATTTGATAAAAAAATTGTGATTTTATATTTTTGGCCCTAATGTGATAACAGACATTGTGTGGTTTAATGGGCAATAAAAGGATAAAATTTTTGAATTTGAATGAAATAAAAAAATTTATAACAAGGACAGATGTAAATCGAACAAATCAAGTTGTTGAAAGTAAAAAAATATTTTAATATACATAATTTTAATAGCATTTTTAGAATGTAAACAAAGGGTAGCCACAAATGGCCACAACAGAGCAGAGTGAGAGTTTTGTCTTCCCAGCTCACAAATAATAGATTTTAAAAAGTGGTGTTGGTAATTAGTTACATATCCTAGGCTGTACTATTTGCAGTACAAGTAAAATGACTGGCAATGCAATTATATACTGTGCTTATTTTTGACAACCAGTGCAATGTGCAAACAAACTGGTATTTAAAGGGTTACATTTTTTAAAAGAAAAATATATTTTATATTAATGACAAGGCGAGATGTTACTATATATATATATATATATATATATATATTTTTTATTTTTTTTTTTTTGGTACCACTAAAGAAATCTACACACTTTATGACAGCTTCTTAGCCGGATGAAGACATGAAACATATGAAGCTTTTTACCTCACATTTAAAAAACAAAAAAAACTAAAAACAAAAACAAAAAAAAAACCTGTGTGGCCATAGGATAAAGGAAGCTGAAGGCCAATAAAAAAAAAAATAAAGGTCAGCTGCCGCATTTGGCCCGGGGCCTTAGTTCTTTCTTTTTCTTTCTCCCTTTCTATATATAGATATAGATATAGATATAAAAATAGCGCAGTCCTAGGATAAGCAAAGATACTGCGCAGAACCCTCAAGCTCCCAGGCCTCTGGTAGAGGACCCGAGCTTGGATGGATGAGACTGCCCATTGAGGGCGAGGGGACAATTTTTTTTATTTTTTTTATTTTTATATATATATAAATATAAAACACACACAGTGTGAAACTAATCCAAAGGTAAAGGCAAGTCCCCTACACTGAGCTGTCTGTGATACGTTTTTTTTTTTTCTAATCCCCTAAATCAAATACAGGTTGGTTTCTGAGCACAGAGTACAGTCTGTTCCACTTTCCCCCCACATCCATCTGAGAATGCCTTTCACGAAGGCCCCTGGAGTTGGCAGCAAGAGGACGACTGCTATCATCTTACAAAATGGAAGGGACCAGGGAAGGACTTTGGGACCAGAGATGTAGACTAAGGACTGAAAAGTCCAACAAATATGAACATTCACATAGAATGAGTAGAGACAGATGTATAAATGTAACAGTAGACAAGAGTGCGTAAGCAATAGGACCTTGTCATGGAGTTTGATGAAAGAGGAATGCAGATGCAGTTTCCAACATGTATAAAAAGCAAAGAGGTCAACTTCCTAATGTCAGTCAAACCTGAACTTAAGGGGACATCAAGTACCCTTTAAAAGAAACCATGTACCATACTGGAGCATTTACAACATCAAACATGAGTGGTAGAGGTAATATTTTTGCTATGAAAACATTTTTGCACATTTGTTAGTAAAAGTAAGTTTACTTAAATTGCCCATCAACATTACTTCTGCACTGGTGCTAATGACAGCATAACTTATTGTTACCATGTAGTCATAAAGAACACTTTAATTAAAAATGTGTCTTAAACATGGTCAATTATGAGCTTAAGCTAAAGATAACTTTAATATTTGATACAAGAGTAAATGGAAGGCAGGTGTGGCTCTGTGTTAAGTGTTTGGATCTTTCCCTGAAGCAGCATGCAGGACATAAGATTGTAATAACAGTGAGAGTGCAGAAACAGATAAGCACACATGGCCCACTAATGACATAGAGGTTTAGGGAGGGGCTTATGCTGGACATCAACTCACACCAACCCAAAACACCAACTCCTATTGACAAATACAAATATTTTTCCAGCCTTTTCTAAGATGTGTTGTTGCCATCTAATTCAAAATGAGAATTTAATGTTTCTAAATTATTTTTTATTAAAATGGTAAAATCTCTCAGTTTTAACAACTGATATGTTGTTGTATGTTTTATTGAGAATAAAATTTGGTTTTATGATAAAATAGTAAGTTATTTCATTTTGTTTATTTAATTTATTCTACACAATTGTTTTGGACTGGGTTTGTTTTAAGAAATTAAAAGGCATGTTGATGGCTTCATCATAACATAATCTCGACATAACCATAACTACAAACAAATAATAAACTAAAACTTTTACACAACACAAAGACAGACATAAGTCATCTAAAACATGTCATTGTCTCATGGTTAAGGCAGTGGCTATCAGACTTGCTGCCCCCACTCTCTACTCCAGACGCTGTAGCTGTAAGAGAAGTAGTTCTGAAGAAACAGGACTCAGTGGAAACTGTAGTAGCAGTTTAAATGAAAAATGGTGCTATGTCACATGCCAAATACAGTGTAGCCAGAGCAAAGCACGCTCCACAAGGCAACTAACAGAATAATAAAAAAAAAGTTTTGAGAACATGTTTAATTGTACCATACAATTGTTTGCTTATACAGGAAGAAGCTGTCTCACCCTTTGTCCTGTCTTGTATCTTGTCCTTCCTCGTAACACTTTCTTCCATTCACAGTTCTTGCCTCTGTGGGTGAGCACCCTGTGGGCAAAAGCAGTTGAATATACAAAGTTGAATATACATTTTTTTTCATTAAAAACACAAAAATTACATCCAAAATGCTGAATCTGGTTTTATTTATGGTTTCCAATATTATCATATTTTTTTCCATGTATATTGATATACACTTCCTAGAAAACTATACGATTCGATACAAGTAGGAATGTGACGATTTTTCGTAAATCGGCTAAAAATCTATGCAAAAGTGAGAAATTTTGAATGGTAGGAAAAAAATTAATTGTGATGTCCCTTTAGACATCAGTAAAATGGCCAGGTAATGATGATGGCCAGGTAGTGAAGAGAAACAAATTATATCAAGTTTTAGTTAACAGGGTTCGTAAAATCATTAGCCTGACGTGCTGGAAACGTAAAAAGGAGTGCACTTTCTTTACACTGGGAATCACACATGGAGGAGCAAGCACATGGCACCCTCATTCACAAGGGAACAACAAGGCCGCGGCGGACAGTAAGAGAGACACATCTGAAGGTATTACTTAAGATGCACCTGTTCACTCTGTTTACCATCGTTCAGAAAATATCTTGTGAGCAGTGAGCAAAAGGAAAGCTAAGTGGCTAAGAGCACCCTATAGTCTATCTAAAGTTTCAGTGGCCCCTCCCTTGGAGCGTTTCAGGAGATCAGTGTCTTTACTGAGGATGTGTCTTCTTTCACGGATATTTTTATAAGATTTGACTATTAGGCCCATCCATCTCTGGATCTATGATAAGCTACTTCTCTATACATTGCTTGCTATTACAGTGTATATGTTTTTGGAGGAGAGTAGAATCTTATTAATAAAGTCACTAACAAATGATTTTATATATTTTTGTTATTTTGACATGTCATTGTTTTAACATCTACTTTTTTATTACATTTCAGTTAATAAGAAATGTACAACAATTTAGGTTTGATAAGGAGACACAAATAGGCTATGTAAAAAAAAAAAAAAAAAACCTTTTGGTCATAATTATACTGGAACTAAGTCTGCAAATAAAGATGGTATTCATGAACATAAAATCATGAATCGAATCATGACTTCAGTGCATCATTACATACATTAAATACAAGGTAATGTGTATAAATATAGTTGTATTGTAGGAAACAAAACAAAACAAAACAAACATCAATATAATTACTGTATCCCTAACCCTAAGTGAGGTAAAAATATATTTTTTGGGAAAACCAATAAAGCAATCTCAATCAAATGTAGGGAGAGCTACAAAATGCATTTGGATTTTTTGTTGTATGAGGTTTTATGCCAGAGAAATTAGCTAAATATTTTTATTGGAGTTTTGAGCTTTTCATGCAATTTTGGATGTTTTCTAAGAACTGCAAGGTATAATGTCCAAATTGCTAAAAGGTGGTTGGGGTGCACTGAGCTGGCCAAAGCATCTTTAAGCCAAATCTCTCAGATTTTTTAAGGGCTCCCCTAATGAAATGAAGACTAAATATGTGACACAGTGATCATATTCTCCATCACCTGCACCTCTATTTCACCTGAAGACGGGATAGCAAGGGTCCAAAAATTGGCATAAAAGTGCAAGAATCGGCGGATGGCTGATTGTCTACAAAAAACAAAACAAAACAAAAAAATCAGCCCAATATATTGGCTGGCCTCTATAAGACACACTAATAGAAGTGTGTCCTCTATCAGATTGAAGCTGCATTGGAAATGTTACTGGATTGCAGTCTGACAGTGGCTTCCTCTTGATAAATGTTGTGTTTAGCAGCAGTGGCCGCAGCGGGTGTGCCATTTAGCAAGCGAAAGCTGCAAGCTGTAGTCTAATCCAATAATGGGATTACACCATAACCATCACCTGGGCTAAATACAGATAGACCACAAGATGATAAAAAAAAATATTCTGCTAGTACAAACAACATCAACTGTTTACACTGCCAAGGTGGTTGGTTCTGTAATAATTCAGATTAGCACATTTTTAATGACAGAGGGTTTGACACACACTCGAATAAACTCGAGTCTAGTGTGATTCAACAGTTATACTTGTCTACTTATACACTATATAACTTTTTGGGGATACACAACCACTAGGTTGTGGACTAAGGCTGCTTATTCTGTTTTTAGACAAACGCTGTAGTAAAGTGTTACCTCTTACACATCTCAAGATGATAAACCCTATCTGTCACTCAGTGAAGAGTTATACAAATTATTTGTCAAACCAGGAGTTAATCATTAAAAAGTTATTCCCTCACATCAATATGATTTTATTACAAATTAGAAGGTTTTCAAACTCAATATTTGAGGTAAATACCTGAATTAACAACATTTGCTATATTGCTTTAATCTATGAATCACACTTTGATTATATTATGTTGTTCACAATAACTGAATTATTATGAGGATATAAGAATGTATATAATTAAAAGACCAAGTCAATAGCAAATAAATGAATGAATGTCAAAATTGTAGTGTCAGTACCACCAGTCAGGTTGCCCCCTCCCTATCATCTCTTCCCAAACTTTCACCCTCCTTTTAACCCTCCTCCACTTCTTCCCAACCATCAAGTGCTTCAGCAGATGGCTCTGGGTTCAACAACAACAGAGCATGGCGGGGCCTCCTGAAGAGCACACATCCACGCAGGACAGCATCTGTTTATGAATGGGTCAACAATTGCCCATCCCCCGACAGTTACAGCTGACAGAGGGAGGGGGCACACAAGTCACCATAAGCAAAAGGAAAGCTCAGCAACAGCATGAAGAAAAGGGGACATCAAAGTTTATTTCAAATATGTACTTTTATGGTTTGTACAAGCCTACTGTTTTACCAAATGGCACTGGAAAAAGAGAGGGAACTTGATGACCAAGCATTTACAAACGTTCCACATCTTTATTCTTCAAGATCATTTATTACTTCAACAATTAACCCCAATACAAAATGCACTAAAAACTGTAGAGCTAATCACAACACCGTAGTTTAAAAAGTCTGCAGATGTCAGGCTGACTACCATTAAAGACAAACGTCTGACAAGTCCCTACTAGTATCCAACGTTTACTACACTTTTGGAATGCCAACTTCAGTCTCAATAACACTAGCATTTGAATTTTAAGTAGACAAAAGTATAAACTATTCCACATTTGCCACTGACAATAGCGCTAAAATATAACTTTGTGATTATACTGCACTATACATCACCAGGCTTTAAAAGGAAATACTGCCCTAAAATATCTTCTGGCTAAATATGGTGGTTGTTGTGTGAAGTGGATAAAACACCAATCTGAACAGTTAATTCCACTATTAGTCACATTCTTTGCTTTTACCATTTTAAGACAAAAGGAGGACAAAGTGGAGTGGAATAAAAAAAGAAAATAACTTCTAAAAGGTTTCCATTGACATCTGTAAGATGTAGAATTCCTATTTTGTATTGAAATACTTTGGAAAACTATAATTTTTACTGAACGCCTCAGTTGTTTACATTGAGCCTTCAGAATAATAATCCCTATAGAGGCTTCATCAATCTGCGCTACACAGAAAATGTGTGCAACTACAGTAGTGTCTGCAGTAGTGTCTGCAGCAGAGTTTTCACAAGCCCTACCTGGCTGGTAGGGCTGCACAATATATTGCATATAAATAAAGTTGCACTGGCACAGGAAACACCACACTACATTAAGGTCTGCCAGACCTTAAAAAATGTAAAGGGTAGTCACAGCTAATTTGCATGTACACAACTACTTCATTTGTATCTATTCACATTAGCATAATCTCAAAGAGACAGTGAAGACCAATATTTCAGAAAAACCCAGTCAGTAAAAACACAACAATAATTTCCCAATTTGCCAAAGCAAAGGCTTTGTAAAGGCCGACTAATAATGCTAATGACAAGAAGTGTTGTAACAGTGCAGTCACAAGCAGGCCAGTTCAATTAAGGTCACATCAATGCAATCAAAGCAATCTGATATTTATAGATCATAAACATTACATTTTGATTTTGGCAAAACAAATTACAGCTCTTATTTCACAATTACCATTTTACAAAATTATTCTACAAATTAAACTACAACAAATAGTGCAGTCCTTCCAAATGTCCTCTTTTCTGGTTCAATTATCATCTGTGAATGCCGTTATAATGTTCACATGAGCAATTACAACCTATAAATTAATTAAAATATATATTTTGCGAGCAGTCACTGAATACTTAATACTGTTGGCACACGTGGGAATTATGTTTCAACTACTACTGAAAAATTAAACATCAATAGACTTGTTTTTTAAGTTATACATTTATATATACATTTAAGAATATTAACAGTATCCAACTAGAGGGAGCATGAGAATCTCATGTGCGTACCTAAAAGTCGGAATCTGCTAAAAACTGGTACTTTGCAAATATTTTATGCCAGAGCATTACAGTATTAAATTATCTCCCATTACATTCTTCAGGAGAAGGCTCTGACTTTGCTGGAAACAGTGTCTCAATATGCAGGAAAATGTGAGATGTTACATCTTGCTATAGAAACTAATTCAAAACAAGATCAAAACAAACCAGCTCACTCTTGAATTGAAACCGTTGCATCAAATAATAGTTATGGATTTTTCAATGTAAATATATAATACCACTAGCCAAAACATCGACATTTGAAGCCAACTATAATTTCAATAACAAAACAGCACTGGTATGATCTTAGATAATAAAAAAAATAAATAAATAAATTTGTTACCAGAAACAAACTTGCCAAGTGAGTAAAAATAATCTGTACCACATTTTAACAAGATATGTTTCTTGTTAGAACAAGAAAATTATTAATTTTATAATATTTCACGTTATTACGAGATATTAATTTATCACATTATTACAAGACACTGGCGTATCACGTTTTACATGATAAATACTTATCTTGTTTTAATGCCATATTATACCATTTTCACAAGATAATTCATATTATTACAAGATACTGGCATATCATGTCTTAACATAATACTAATCTTGTAAAAATGTGATCAGATGATATCTTGTAAAATCGTAAAAAGACCTTGTTAAAACAAGATAAGTATCATTTAAAAACGCAATGCATTCACATCTTGTAAAAATGTGATAATTTTCTTGTAAAAATGTGATATCAATGACATTTATTTTTACTCACCTGGCAGCAATACACTTCTGTAAACTAAACTGAGGTACTGTAATACCTATTAACATGTGTACCATGTAACCACAGTGAAAAGCATGTGTCCAGGGGCCTTGAATCAGTGCAACGCTGTGGTTGTGATCAACTACTCTATTGTGTATCTGCATGTAGACTCACTGTATTGGAGACAATGAGCTGCACAAACACCTCTCCACACACAAAACATTAGGACACCAGCGTTTCATTTAGTGATTTTAAAACAGCAAGGCTTACTCAGCACAACGAATGCTAGACCAACCAGACCCTCCAATTCAATTCAAACGGAACTGCATGTGCTTGCATAAACAGCAGCTGCCCATCCTGTGTCCCTCTGACCCATGCACAACTCTATAACCACAGCCAGCCACACAGGGAAACATGGGAATATCTTAAGGCTGCAACAACAAAAGCAAACTAATCAATTATTAAAATAATTGTCAACTAATTTGATAATAGATTAATCACTGTCTGGACAATACATACCCTTTGAAACATGCCGTGTGCCGAGAAGAGGTTTTATTATCATGACAGTACATAAAATTCACAGTAACGGGTAAAAAAGAATATACATTTTGTGTTTTTGATTAATAATAATAAAAAAAATGCTCTAACCAAAACTCCTTAAATGGCATACTTATAGCTTCATCTGGTTTGAATTTTTTTTATAATAATAATAATCGTTAGTTGCAGCTCTAGAATATTTATGTCATATATCTTGGTTAAAACTCTCAATTTAATATATTGCCATCACTCACCTGTTAAGATGCTTCAGTTTCTTTGGTGGCAACAGCTTTCGATTCCGAATCTCTAAAAAAAAAAAGAAGAAAAAAAAAAGAAAGAAAGAAATAAGTAACACTGTAAAAATTGAAAGCCAATTTTATTGTTTGACAAGTAAACAAAACAAACCTGCAACACAACATAACCCTCTAACCATAGGTAAAAGTAAGGTACAGCTTAGAAAAAAAAAGCTTAATAATGCGCAGGTTAAAACAAATTTACCTCACCCACAAAGTTTATGCAAGGACAATTACAAACAGAAAGACTTCCAGTAATTGCTGTATGAAAGGAATTTTGACTGGTCTATGTGGAAATGCTGGTTGAACTGCCTGATAGGGAAGTGCATTATCAGCCCCCTCAAGTTCAAGCCCTACAGAGTGACTTGAGAAAGTGTTAATGTGAGAAAGACAGATAAACACACAAACCAAGCTTGTATAGGTCAGAGTTACGGCACAGTCCTGAACGGCCATTATCTCAGCTGTTGCCTGACTTGCAGCTTAACTAACATGGCTTCTCACTAGCCTTGTACTTTTCCACTGCCGCTAACACCAACACACGTAAAAGGGGACTTGAATGTAAATACTAGATCAGAAATGTGCAAATCAACTGTAGAACCATAGCATAAGTGGCCCCGTTAAAAAGTTGGCATACACGACGCGCAGTAGTAAAAGACTCTTGTCCATAGTCGACAGAGGGCGTTAAACTCGTCTAAGCAATATTCAACTCCGCCGGTTTATATCAACGCCAAACGTCCACTACCAGTGAGAATGACTTTAATACAACCATGTTTAGACACCGCCATAACATTGGCTTTCATAAACAAGTCATCTAAAAGGCAAAAAAATCCAATAATGTTGTTGTCGTTGAACCTGCGCAGTCAAATTAGCATTCCTGCTAATATTAGCTAAAAGCTAGCGTTACAAAGCTAGTTACCAACTATCCAGTGATTTCCACGCCTCAGACGACATCTATTTGATCACGTTAGCGACGAAATCTTGTAATTAACAAAAATCAAACATACATGAAAGAGCAATTATTGGAATTCCAGACAACACATTATATACTACTCGTTCGTAACAGAAATCCGCACAGCTGGCTAGCTTAAGGCTAACTTGTCGCAAGTGATCGTGTAGTTGGCGTTAGCACAAGGTTAGTCAACATATAAACACGCATTTTCCCCCTGCGTATCCTTTTGCGTCAGTCTATTAAAGTATGCTATCCTGTGGTGTTACCCATGCACAAACTATTGACTTCATAATTAGTATCACTGCGAACTATTAGCGTCCCTAGCGCAGTAATGGCTAACTAAACAACGGGAGCAGCTCAACTTGTCTCATCCCCGGTCTCCTGCTCCTAGACGCCCGTACACAAGCTCGACAACAATAAGCAATATTTTCTCCAACCAAACAGCGCAAAAGCAACTCACCTCATTGAAGTATAAAGTGCAATAGAGTGGAACAGAAAGCCGGCTGTAAGGCTAAAAGAATTTTGAACGCTTTTGCAGCATCTATGAGGGGAGGCAGTCGTCCTGCATGATCGCCATTTTCTTCACTCGCTTCTGGCTAAACCTTCTTTCGCTGGAGCTCTGCTTTCCCCTCCTCACTGCAAGTGCATTCACTCCACTTCAGTTTGCGTTTGAAGAGGGGGGACGGAGCAGGAAACACATTCACCACTTCCTCTGACTGACAAAACGAACACAAATCTAAGCAGGTGATAATAGCGTATATTATAATATATAGCATGTAATGCAATGTTTAATCTGTTGGACCCATTAAAACACATACATTTATATATGGGCTTTAATATCCAGTGCTATTCTTAGTCCATACTGCCTGCATAGTGAAATCTTCATGTAATTAAAAATGTTCATAGTTATTGCTTTCTTTTGCTATCACAGGCCTTATTTTTATCTACTATTTAAACAGCCTATCAGTATTATGCCACCAATCAAACACAAGGTGCACTCTAGGACAAATTAATACAATGTTTTGTTTTATTCTTTTTGACCAACAAAACCCAAAACAAATCAATGTTAAGCTGACAAAAAATATAATAATAATAATATGAATGCAGTCTCCACAAATACATTTTTTTCCACCTCTCCCAAAAGCATAGGTACAATTCCTGCTTTTTATCTATCAGAAAAGTAACACTGGACAGATTCACCAGAAAAATCCTTTTTTTTTTTTCTTTTTCTTTTTCTTTTTTTTTTTTGAGCTGACTTTAAACTTTATCCACTTTTCTCTTCACTTCCCTTTCTCTAATTATGTTCGTTGTTTTGGGGCTGTTTGTGACCAGCAAATGCCAGAATGTAGACACTTTCTTTGAATTAGCAAGAGTGTTGACAAGTAGTGTAGAATAACCAACGGGTGCTAAATAAATCTTGTGTGGTGAAGTTTAAGGTTAAGGTAAGGTCCAACATGAAAAAAAACTTAATACATAACTATTACTATTACATGTTGCTGGGGTGTGTACAGACAGCCAGAAAGGTCACTGCGAATTGTCATGTTGTAATGTAGTACGTGTATGCAAGTATTTGGCTGGTAGGCAAGAAAACAGCTCAGGAAAACAGACAGGGCAGAGAAACAAATAGAGTGGAATCTGCCAACGTTTCACCAGAGACAAAGGCTGTCACTGCTTACAAGAGAGACCTGCAATAGTTTGTGTGGGTGGCCACCTCTATGAAGCAATGACCATTGACCGGCCAGTGGCAAAAACAGCTTCCACCCTCATGCACAAATTGCCTCTCTTATCTGTGTGTGCATGTGTTTGAGTGTGTAGCAGAGAGAAAATGGCCAAGAAGAGGCAGAGTTCATGTGCTGCCAGGTAATACTGTTAGATTAGATTACGTTTATTAGCACAAACAGTTCACTAAAAACAAGTTAGTAGTAGAATTTTTGTTTTAAATAGCTTAGGCTTGTGTAATTAAAATAAGTTTCTAAAATAATCAAAGCAAAGTTTCTTACCACTGTTTTTCATAATGTTAAATAAAAGTGGTAATGCCAAAATAATTTCAAAGGATTACGGTGCGGCGGGACATACTGACACTACAATGGGACACTATGACATACACAACACATATTCCACTTATACTGCTACAAATTCCATGTCATATATTAATTTATTGTTTTTTTTACACTAAGTTCAAAGTTACTCTGTACAGTAAATATGTAATGGATGTGTGGTTTTACTGGAAAAAGAGGGGTGTTGAAGTCAAAGAGTTTGCTCCAACACAACAGTCACCTTGACAGACAGCACTACAGTTTAATCATTCACGCAGACACACACACATTGGAACAGACTGACACAGCACAAGCCGTGATAACATTATGCAACTTGATAGGGTACATTTGTGCATAACAGCAAATGAAAAAGGTATAGCGTTAGCTTCTTTATGTTGGATATACGTACAAGCTATTTTCAGCTGCATGACTTAGAAGGCTAATGCATTGGAGAGGAGCAAGGCCATAGAAAATTGGTCTGAAATGCCAATGCTTAGGGAGGGCAGGGGTAAATGAGCAGGCAAGGAGCTGGGAGTTGAAAGTTTGAGGAGGAAAGCAAGATTATGTAGCTGGGGTGAGAGTGAGTGAATGTGAACGACACACAGACTGACAGACAGAAGAAGGTCAGGGAAGAGATTTGCATGTCAAGTAGTAATAGGCTTGTCCAGAGTACAAACACGCACTCGGCTAAGCTGCAGTGCTCGTTGTAGTTGGGCCTGTGTCCATTATGTCAACGCCAGCTGCTGTTGCACCCATGCCTAGTCCATCCAAAAATACCTATCACAAAGTATATGGTTTAGGTTGAGTCTGACATTGCTTCTTTCACAGAGTGCGATCCTGATAATTCATCACTCCGTTAAAGTGCCTTCCTCCATCCACTCCGCACTTATCTTCCAAGCCCTTTCATTTTTCACGTTCTCCCTCTCCAGACTTATTATCTCCAGCCTGCCTCCATTCTCTGTGGTGCAATCAATCTGTCCAAATGCACAATGCACAGACAAGCACACAAAACACAACTCAATGAGAAAAGCTTTAGTCACAGCACACTTATAAGAATATATACCTGATCATGCCATGGCACAAAGTGTTTTCTTGATTTTGTCATAGAATATTATATGATACAGGTGAGGTTTTAAATAGCACAACATATAAGCTTTCAGACACCACAGACCATCAGGCAAATCATTGACCCTATCTTGCAATGATAAATAAGCCTTGACCTAGACTCAAACTTTTTTTTTTAGTTCTGGTGTAAATTCTTTAACCATTTAGCAAAAAAAAAAAAAGCCCTTATATCTTAAAATTGTAACAGATCTACTGAAACTAATAATCTACTCCTTGTGGTTGAAGCTAGTATCTTCTGGTGAATTCATAGTGCGCAATGGCACGGACTCCTATGCAATTCCTGGATCCAGCAATGTGTTAGAGCTACAAACCAGAAAATAATCACTTCTAAAACTAAAAATTTATTTAAAATTGGAACAGCTTTTTTCAGACAAACAAATCAGAGCCACCAAAAATATACCCTATTCTTTCATGCTAATATGATACAATGTGATTATCAATGATGGTTATGATTTATGACTATATAAGTCCTAAATAGCAATGCACTGAATCCGGGCACCCTGAGTTGAACTTGTTTGAAACGGCTTGTGAATGAAAGAATTTGATATTTTTACTATTTTATGTGCAGTATTTAAAATAACAATAGTTTCTTTTATTTTACTTTCATTTGCCTCTCAGACCATGCTCAAGAAATGTGGTATTCTTGTAAGTACTGGCTGGTGTTGTTGTGTTACTTGTGTTACACTCAGATATTTTCATTTTGCCCACACCATCCATCACAAAGCTTTGAATATGCAGACATCATGATAAGTCCCTAGTCTAACATATTCAGATGTGAGCCTTTTATTCAAATTCTCACCCATTTATATTCATACCAGCAAACTGAGGCTGGCCCCCGCTCCTTTATTACCAGGGGAACTCATGCGGATCGGTGGTCACAGGTCACAGTGATTGGCTGCTCTTAATGCCATTCATCTGTTGGTGTACCTACTTCTCGCTGCACAGAAAGGTGACACTGGGCTGGCCAATGAACACAGATACTAACACTGGCTTTGTCATTGCTGTTTATTGAATGGTAGGGCAGAAAAAATAGAGTGAGGAGGATTTTCCCCGAAGAACAGCAACAACAACAGCAGCACTGGTATAATGTTATAGTGCAAAATGGACAGGAAGAGGAATATGTAAGTCTAACCTTAAACATGTCAAAATTCTGAGAAACTTCAACCATACCCAGGATTCAGCTTTTGAACAACAAAGAGCAGCTAGTACCAACCATACACTCAGTCAGTAAATAAACAACTGACTTAAATCAAACAATCAAACACTAAATGAGTGAATTTGAATGTGTATTAATAAAGTTGAATTGAAGTATGTCAACAATCAAAACATATAGCGTTAGGTGGACATTTTGAGGAGAATTTCCCTTTTCAAATAACGACAGTATAAGTGGTTGAGAAAAGCATGCAGCTTGGAGAGAGAATGTTGTTCTGACTTGTTGCCAGGTCAGACTTGGCTGCGTTTCACTCATAACTGGCCCTAAATAGAGCAACTCAGCTGTTTACATGAAATGCTGAAGCTCTCTACTTCGGAAAATGCAAATTACTTGCCAAGTTTATCTAGGTATAGAGGACAATTTTTAAACTTGGTGCGGGCTGAACGACTCACGAGAATAAGGGCAAGACTCATTCCTGTACAAGGCATAGAAAAATACACAGACTTTTTAATTTTGGCCTTTTTCTTCTGCACAGCATCCACC
Organism: Bostrychus sinensis; assembly: GCA_020698575.1. NCBI lineage: Eukaryota > Metazoa > Chordata > Actinopteri > Gobiiformes > Eleotridae > Bostrychus > Bostrychus sinensis. The sequence continues at coordinate 24,538,304 of CM036253.1, read as the reverse complement.
TTCTAGCTGAAGCAATTTCCATATTGATTTGGCTTTTGCATGCAAACTTTTATTTATTCATTTATTCAGGCTTAGGACTGATACAAAGTGTTCTCTGGATTGTGACCCCTTGCAGTCTCAGAAAAAAGAGATTGTAAGCAAATTTGAAAAATGAATAAACAGAGCTAGTTCAACTATTGGCATTAGTTTAGAGACTAAGTTGAAATGGTGGAGCAACAGACACCGGGCGGATGCTATACTGAGCAACATGGACCATCCCCTGCCTTCAGCTTTTGAACAACAAAGAGCAGCCAGTAGAGGTCTGAGATCAGCGACAATAAGAATAAAAAAAATATGAAACAAGGAGAAACATTTACAAATTCAATTCCGTCCCAATGGCGTGGGTCGGATTTTTCAGAAGTGCCAGAGTTGGCAAAGCCCAGATGATTTTCTGTCCTCCGTCCCATGATGCATTGTGTGGTATGCAGGCTGACCTGAGGGCCATTGTCATAGGCCCGAGAGCTGATGGCCTTTTGTTAGCGCCGGGACAGGACAACAGACCCCTTACAGAGCAAGAGCGCATGTGGAACTGCGATTCAAAGTGTGAATGACAAAGAGGAGAATGATGTGATGGGAGGGGGGAGAGAGTCAGACCCCAGAGAGGAGAGAGAAATAACTGAGAACTGCAGATTAAATACTCAACACAAATTCAAAGCCCACATGTAAAAGAAGTCAGAATGGTGCCTGAAGTGCGGCTGTTCCATTGTGTGCTGAGTGCCAAAAGGTTAATGGGGTCCAATTTCACTCAAGTTCATTATCAAGTTCAATCTTTTTTATATATGTTGCTCTTTTTTTACATTCTTCGCCTTAATTCCAAAGAAATGTCCAATTGTCGCCTCTTTCGCTCTTGCTGCCCCAACCCCCTGCCCACCTCAGAATGTTCTCGACGGGAGGGAGGGAGGAAGGGGGGTGATAGTCCTGGCACGCTGCCAACCTCTCCGTCTCTCATTACCACTGTGCGAGTCTGTGTGTGTGTGTGTCAGAGACTTGCGTGACGGGGGTTGCTATGGTAACGCCAGAGCAGGTTCCAGATGCATCATATTTCTACAGGACAGTGCACACACATACTCACACACAGCAAATTGGCAGGAGACCTTTAGTGAGCCATGCAGATTAGTTTTATCCTGATGGAGCAACTCTCATTTAAATATTCATTCTTTCTCTTATTCGGCTCCAAGCGGGAGATGGATGAAGGCTGTCCGGACCCCGCAATCACCCTGGACACACAAAGAGTGAAGCATTTATGAAGTACTTTTACTGCTTGCTTAATGCACTCTCTCTTTTCTGTTTATGTCCACATATTTCAAACTAATGTTGCCAATTTCATATATACTAACAGTGGCTGTATTTAAATATTACTCCAAAAGACAATGTCACTAAATTCAAAGAAATAAATACCATCCCATGACCTGTATTATTACAAAATTTCATATGTACTAAGTTCTCCAACTCCCTCCCCACATTATTGAATCAAACTGAATATGTACCTAGATACATTAAAACATATAAATAATTTTAAAATAACTCAAATATTTAATTCCTATGATCAATTGTTTCATATAACTCCTAATAAAGATGTGTTTACAATTGTTTTGTATGTTAATATATATATATATTTTTTTGTAGCTGAATATGAATATTTTGAGTTTTTTTGTTGTTTTGATGTTGTAAACAATCAAAAACAACCAAAATTGCTGTGTTTGAATTCTGGTTGGTGTGTGTCTATCCGATTCCAATTAGAAAACCAAAGTTGTTTAGTGTGTGTCCATTTGTTAATTGACATTAGTATGTCCCTACAGGGCTACCAATTTCACCTTCAGATAATGCTAAAAACTGCATACTATAGCTTAGACAGGTTAAATTTAAAAATATAAGATTTGCACATTTCAGGTCACTGTAAAAAAGTTACTGTTAAGTGAAAACCTTTGCTTTCATGTAATCTTAAAAACAAATACAAAGTAGAAGTAAATAGACAATATTAGTGAGTAACAGTAAACATAATCCTCTTTAAGAAACATTCGTAGGACGCAGTTTCCTTTCACATTACAGTGGTTACATTATTTTTTTTTATTCCTGCCTGTACCTTTTAGATTTGATCTCAGTCTTGTGCCAGAGTGTACACCTTTCACAGATACACTTTAACAGGTATTTTAGCACCTTCTATGTGACATCCTATCCTTCAAGCAGTATCCTTCCCTCTATCATATGCCATAGAAGAAGCCTCAGCCACCCATTAATAAGCTGCTTTAACCTAAATTGTGTACAGTATGTGTGTGGTCATGGAACAATGATAAATAAATGTATCAATGAGAGTCCTTTGGCACGTGTTCGAGTACAGTTTCTTCCTGCATGACTTATTCATAGCAGCGTCAAGTTACAGCATGCAAATCCAAACATTTCCACTGCAGCCTCTTTCAGACTGAACCAAGAACAAACTTACTAAACCACACAGGAGTAGGCCTCGAGAGCTTTTCTATCCAACTACAATGTCTTTGTCACCTCCCTGAAGTGTGCTACATATTAAAACTGGCTTTTTATCATATTATATTCACATGATCTTTATGCAAGGTATAATTTTTTTTTTTATATAGGACTAATTTTAACTCTAACTTTATCTAATCTTAAGTAGACCTCAATTCATATTTTAAATGGATAAAAATAGAAAATTGTGCTCAAACAACCAACAACCAACGTACTACACATTTAATGTTAGTGTGTGGGTAGAGAACATTAGCAGATGGCTCAGGATTAAGCAGTTTTATCTAAAGAAGCAATTGGTAAAGCCTATTGGACACATTTTTGTCCATCCATCAATGCAAGTCCTACTTTAATAAAGCTGGTGGAACTGACTGACACGTGGTGTAATTGAAAGTCCAATTGTACAACTATATTCTGTTGTTTTTGTCTACTAAAATACCCTATTTACTACCTTTAGTTTACTGCAGGTTTAAATAACAGCTCAGTTATTTTACAGCTTGGTGTGTTATTCAGAATAGACAGGGTATTTGGAAATATATTATAATGTATTCTGTAATTTTCCATCCATCTGTATAGACAAGTGAAGAGAACTAAAGGAGGAAGGTGTTTTTGTAAACTATTTATTTTTGCTGTCTTGGGGGCATTTGGTTCTGAAAAACAATTGTGAATACACCTGGCTTGTAACAAACCACTCGTCTGTAGTTGCTTGGAAACAGTAGACCTCACTATGAAGTTTACGGTTAAAAAATAAAAGGGTCTTCAAGGATGCATCCCCAGGTTATGTATGAGCATTTCTATTCAGAGCAACAAAATCTGCAGCCTATTAAACATGGGCCAGACAATGCTCAGTCAGGCAAAACGAGTAGGAAAGTTGTAGTCCATCAGAAAATAGGGGTTATTTATAACACTCCTAGGTTTTTATTATGTTTGCCACAGAGAGAGAACATCTCCCGAGATCAGAGCTGGGTGCTGAAAGTGCATGTTGTGTCTTTCTGCTGAAGCCTGGCTCGGTGCCAAACAGCAATTGGTTTCTATTCTCACAAAAACAAAAGAGATGCAGTGACAGTCAGGACATGTGAGACTGCGAGTCACTGAGAGAGAGAGAGAGAGAGAGAGAGAGCTTAAAAAGTGAAAGAAAGAATAAAAGGAGGAAGCAGTTGAGGAGAATTTCACGTCTGGGTGAGCAGTGAGGACAGAGCGAGAAATGAGTGTAGTTAGAAATAGAGAGAAGAACAGAGAAATGTGGGATGTGAAGGTGAAGAACTTTTTTTCAGGTTGTAATTAGGCTTCTAAATGGTAATGGACGCTCAGTGGGAGGAATCATTAATTTTCATTTTGATTAACTTACACAAAACACTGCTATAGTGCAATGCAAAAGACCAAGGGCTGCTACAGTTTAGAGAACGTTTTTCAGTTTCACTACCAAATTAATAAACAGAATACTGTATAAATACTGTTTTGAGTAGGCTAATGTACCTGAGTAATTTAAAACAATAAAATAAAATATACCAACACCGTTTTTACATAGAGTATTTAGCCTCACAACCTGATGTTGAGTTTGTGGTTGTGCAGTGTAGTAGCTGTAGTTGTAGAAGTAGTACACTTGTAGCGATAGTATTAGTGGTGGTACTAGTATTAGCAGTAATAGCAGAAGACGCAGCAGCAGCAGCAGTAGCAGTGGTAGCAGTGGTAGTACTGGAGTAGTAGACTTTACATAGAATAATTTTATTTTATTAAAGTAATGATTTTTAGTACTTTTCTAGTACTTTCTGTAAAGCTACTGTTGTTTATATTGTATTCAAAAATCTATTGCTTTCATTTTGACTTTGACAAAGTCATATCTTTTTGTCCAAACGGTTAGAGGATAAATGGAACAATTGCATCTTTGATATTTACTTTTACTTCTGCAGAACTACCACATAACTATTCCTTCTGTTCTACAGTAGTCTAACTCTTGTTCTTTTGTGGCTGACGTCCACACAAACTCACCCACAAAAGCACAAAGAGTTCCTTTCTTCGCTCTCCATCTCCATATCAATGGCACTGGGACAATCAGGGAGCTGGTTCACACACATGCACACAGCTTCTCCTGCCTTTCCCTTTCCTCCTCCCTCAGACGTTTCAATTGTTTGTGTCTATGTTAACCTGGGAACACAATTAAAGGAAATTATACTAGAATGTCATTGGAACTTTATGAAAACGGTAGTCAATATGATCAGGCAACAACAAAATCTTTGAGCTCAGACAAAACACAACTGTACAAGCCGTACACTTTTCATACAAACTACGATTTTAAATGTTATTATTACATTTGAATTTTGTTGTTAGTAGGTTGCAATGTGCCTTTAAATTAGGACATCTTGAAAATGTCAACATTCCTGTCTGTCAGCCCTGGTGCGTGTCTCTTTCTAACTTTAGCAACTGTCAACCATGCATATCACAACCACAAGTGACAACAATTTCAGCTCAGAGATATATGTTCAGCCTAATTATTATGTCACTTAATGCATACTATTACCATGTTTGGGATGTCATCTGTCATCTACTATGTTTTGGCTCTTTCTCCTCTTTCCCTGAGACAAATTGCAATACGCACTGCAGGAAACCACTCCACACTAATTAATGTGTCTGTTTGTGTGGACGCACATGACTACAGTGTGTGTCAGAATGCCCCGCTTTTATTTTGATGACAAGACAGCACGCCAATTTGCACGATTCCCATAACCCTCCCTTCGTGCATGTTAAAGAGTTGTTACCACGGAGACGCTAATTAAACAGAACGCTGCACGCTTGCCCAATCACGTGTACAAGGGGACATCAACATGCACATATAGTGTAAATTAATATGTAACAATATGCTAATATCAAAATAGTAAGCAGTCTCTGTCTTAAAGAAGCACACACAGAGCCACACAGTTCTAAATATGGAGTCTAGACAGTGAAGTAGTGAAGTCTGCCCTCTGGCTCAGTGTGTTGATCATACAAATCAGTGCTGCGCATGGCCTGTGTAACCCCGGAGGAAACACTGATTCAACCCTGTGCACTCGCTGCCATGCACACATCAGCAGTGGGACTGCAAGCCTGTATCGTTGCACACACATCACAGTTAAGTCTGCAGTAGAACAAGGCAGACGTAAGTAGGATTAAGTGTAGTTTTCTTGTAGTAAAATACTTTGGGAAAAAAAATTGAAAGAGTAGTAAATGTACCCAGTAATTATCCAATTTCTAGGGAAAATTATATAGAAAAGCAACACTTGGAATGGTGAAGCTGTAACATTAATTTATGCCACTAGATGGAGTCAAGAGCAGTGATTATGTTCAATTCCTTGAATGAGAAACAACACAAACTTTGAACAAACGTTGTCCAGATCCTTTCTTTTTAAATGTTTTAAATTTATGATGACTTGGATGATTGAGAACATTAGCAGACATCAAATTCTCATCACATATCCACAAATAAACCGGACTTTCCCAGGAAATTCTTTAAAGGGAGCTAAACAGGGCAAATGTAAACCTAACCATCCTAAAGGTACACTGGTAATATTTATCTGTGTTTCACATTGCTTCCCATTTCCTTATTTGCACTAGTTAGCGGAAATCGTTAGGCATTGAATAGTTAGTCTTGGAATACCAGTAGGATATTTTTGGGCTACCATTATTTTAATGTTTGCAAACTAATGAGAGGGTCCCTCATTGTAATGCATAAGTCGACAAGCAGTTCCAAATGTATGCAAGCATATGATTGGCCAAAGCTTGCCAGTCTAAGCTAATCATCCTCAATCCTTAATATTAAAGGCTATTTTAAGTCTTTCTTTGTAACAGACCATTTCATCCTTAAATGTGGTCTCCATAAGGTTTCTTCTTTTTTTTCTTCACAACTAGGTTTTTTCTGAGTTTTTTTCCTTACCGAGAGGGAGGGCAGGGGATGTCCTGGGAATGTTTGATTGTGTGTTTATGTTTGATTGTGTGACTAATTGTTTGTAAAGCCCTTTGGGGCAACTGCTGTTGTGATATTGGGCTATATAAATAAAATTGAACAGAATTTCTTTTACAGTAGTTTCCTCAAAAATTGTAGTGTAGTGTCACTTTAAGTTACAAGGATTTACTCTCTTTCATTATTGCTTTCTGCAGTTAAATTGTGTTTTATAATGAAGATCAGAAATGTAGTTGTGGTGATGGGATATGCATATAAAACATCAACAAATTTTTATTTAAAAAAATATATAATATTTTACTTAACTGGAAATCACCTACCTATCTAAAAGCTGTAAAAGATTTTCTATTCTATTTAAAAGGAAATACTTTAACATTTTTGTTTTTAGGGTATGTGACCTTTGATGCCATTTAAATACTTACGTGTAACATTACATAATTGATAAGTCAGAGTTAAATGCAGGTATGCAGCATGTGGAAAAAGGGGATGAAAGCTGCAGAAAGGAGGAGAAAATGATTGGATTTAAATCTGCTCTTAAACCCAATAGGGCAACATTAGCCGTTGGCAAAGACCTCCGCTGTCTTTCTGTCTCATACACAGGCTGTGGGTAGACTGAGATGCTCATTGTTATTCTGTGCACACTTGTGGTCACAGACAGGGCCAGGCAGGAGCACACGCACACACTGAGGCTGTGATGTTGTAATGACATATTACAAATGCTAAATACCATACCAGATTAAGAAATACAAAAGAGAGGCTGATTTGCATAGACACAATCGCACGTACAGCTGCCAGCACTGTGTAAACTCTCACATACACATTCCTTCAGTGCCAGACCAACATCTGCCACCACTCTTTTCATAGTAAGGTCTCCGCCTGGCACTGCACAAAACAAAAGGCACTGAGTGTCTGACTGACTGATGCACTCAGTATGCAAATACTTGTTTGACACAGGCATAACATCTCACTTAAAATTAGCACACTTACTACCGCAGTCGCTTAACCAGTTGAAGATTTGCAGCATAATATATCTGACTTTATTTACTGTCTAAACTGCCTGTTTTACCACAAATCACCACTAGAGGTCATTACACCCATCACTGACTTAGAACCACATTGAGTTGATCAGAAATCCTCCTAAAACTCATAATGTTGTCTGTGCAGTATTTATCCTGTTTAGTTAAGTATACTATAGTAAAAAGGCAAAATAGCATATAGCTTTATACTATAATTCTTTCATCTGCATTTTAAACACTTATTCTCATGACAAAAGTGCATTTTAGAGCAGAATGGTAATATTAAAACAAGAAACAAGCATTATTATCAAACTACATTGCAAAGTTATGGTGTTGAGGAAAATTTTTTCAAAATATATTAAAAATATCAAATATACACAGTTGCGTCCTGCTTCAAGTCTATTCCAACCCACTAGCCAAATACATAGAGATGCAAATTATGAATTAACAGGTATAGTTTTTACATAGACGTTTTTTTTTTTCCATAGCCTGATATAACAAATGACATTCTCATCTAATGTGTAGTTGTTTTTTTTACTTTTAATATGCTTACAACACAAGATAAAAAACATTCTACTGTAATATCCTTTTAATTTTACCTCTGCTTGTTAGAGGATATGGCCCTCTATTAAACTCATTATTTCATACTTATCAATGAGTTAATATTGAATCCACTTTATTTTCACTTTACTATATATTCCAAAATATCCTTCTTAGGTAAAGAAAGCAGAAAAATCATTCAGCAAAAAGAAGCAAGGTACAATCACTTCCATATTATTATGATTATGAGATCATAGATATGCCACCCATTTTAATGCACCTCTAACACTATTAAAACTGCCTTATAATCCCACTGGTATACACTTTTACTATGTACGCTAATATACTCCAATATTGATTAACTTCGCACAGCGTTTTCCACTTTGCTGATTAGTTGGCGCTTGCTCCACTCTTCACAAACTATGGCACAAGTTATTCTACAGCATGCACACACACACACAGCAGGTCCTAAAGTCAGTGGCTATGAGGATGTAAAGACACACACAAGTGCTCACAGCTGCCACCGGCTCCAAACAAGCCAATCTGCATATAGCCTCACACGAGCAAACTAGCCAACAAAAAGCTTGGTCTTCATCAGGCTGGGTTGGCACGGTGCCCTGAGACGTTGGCACACATCGCGGGCACAAAGGAGGGTCGGAAAACCCAGACGAAAAGGATATAAAAAAAAAAGAAAAAGCACCGTGCTAAAATAAGCGCAGAAGAAACAAAGCAATGGCAGGATGATGAAATAAATTAAAGGAATTGTGGAAAAGCGTACCTTGATTCTGATCCGTTATCTAAAGAGATCCTGATTGTTACATGTCTGTCTTCTTTGCTTGTCTGGAGGTCTAGATCTGTGTCTGTCTGTCTGACTGTCTGCCGTCTAGTTGTCTGTCTTGTCATTTTACACATGCATTTGTGTGGTACATGCTGAGAGGAGTGATTTTCACATCGCTATGCTTTTATGATTACTAGCTTTTATCTACAGTGATAAAAAGTGCAACTAAACAAACAAACTATTACAAATCTAGCAGCGTAAAGGGATTCAGAATTGAGGAGGCAGGTGTGTGGTCAGAACACTATCAATTTTAGCAGCCATTTTGTCTAACACATAACAAGCCATAAGAAGGTGACACTTGTGTAAGTAGAAATTGTCCGACTGACCGTTTGTCCCATTGCGTCCTGAAGAGAAGATGCAATCCAAGTCTTGTAGCCACCAGATTTGGATGCCATCATGCCTTGGCGCGACAACAATTGACTGCAGTCACAACACCAAAACAGAGAAACAGAGAAGTTGGATCCCTGCCATGTCTTTCTTGTAGTGAGTTAATGAGGCAAGAAAAGTGTGGACACGGTTTGAGCACACAGATAAAACAAAACAAAAAAACAACAGCGTATGAATTGAAAATATGTTTCTTCACATTACCTCACAAGCTGTGTAGTTAAGAGTTTGAGTAAATAATATATGCTCATTCTTACCTGTATTGTGGATATACTAGAAGGTTGGAAAAATGTTCGCTCAATGTGCCACTGTAAAAAATGCCCATAATGAAAGCAACCACAACCATATTTTGAAAATATAAGAAATAACGTAACTGAAATCACTCAGAAATGCACTGATTACATTTATTTCCATCAAAACAGGAAAACATTTCTTTGGCAAATTATATCTATCCAACAGCTTGTGTTTTTTTACATTAAACATTTACAAAAAAAAAAAAAATCAAACATAAGATTAATATTCTTAATCTGAATATTCTCACTTTTCAAGTCAATGCAAATCAATAATCTTAAGAATGCACTTGAGGCAAAGAATTACAGTCTTCTTGTCAAACTTAACGTCTTAAATTAAGCATCATGGGCTTAGTTAGCACAAAACTGAACCAGAGCCCTGAGCAGGTCACAATCATGTGTAAATTAATTTCTTCTTTAAGGTTTACTATTTGATTTCATTCACAATCATCGAGTTAAAAGTGTTTTTTTTTTCCACAGTGTGATGTATGTGATATAAGATATATTAAGGCAGCACAAGAAATTAAGGCAAAAACAGGCACTTGTTAGAGAAAACGCAATTCAAGTATATTTTTCAGATATGTACTCTTTACAAAAGTCTTCTCGTCCTCCATCTTTGTTTTTCATCTTCTTTTATTTCTTCATTTCATCAGGTGTGGCGTGTGTCTTCTCCTTTTTGTGTGATTTTAGTTTTTTTTTGTCTTTCCTCCGTTCATAATTGCCGTCATTGTGGCTTGCATTTGTACTGCAGCTTGGTTTCTCGGAGTCTACCTGTCCCTCATTCTGTCTGTTTTGCATCCTCTCCTCTCTTCTTTCATTAATCATTCTTTCCTTCCTTTTCTCCACATTTAAAGCCATGCCTAAACTTGACTCAGCTGTGGGTGTGGCTGGACGCTGGCTTCTGCTTGTCCAGTTTTGTCCAGGACTGCCTTCTATAGATGTTTTAGAGGGGCATTGACCACTGTCCCTGTTTTTAGAGTGGGAATGTAGTGAGGTCCAATCAGAGTAATGGTTCAGTGTTGGATCGTGGTGACTGTTATGATGGTGGTAGTTTGAATAAGGAATTGATTTGTCACTTTTGCCTCTCCACTGTATGTCTAGTTCCACATGTATATGGTGTGAGCTCCTTTCCCTGCTCCTGTTTTCATCTTGATCTCTACTGACGCTAGATTTCTTTTTTTCTAAAACAGATGTGAATGCTTGGCTTAAACCAGTTGGGGATTTTATATTAAAAGTGCTATATGTTATCTTTTCTCTGTGGTGTCCCCTCTCTTCTCCTTTTCTGCTCATTTTCTTCCCTTTTCTGTCAAAGTCAAAGTTGTTGTCAGTTATGTCTTGGCCACTAGAGGGCACAGCACTTCTATTTGTACTGTTACTGTTATCCATCTCCTCATCATTTTCTATGTCTACTAACCTCCTTCTTTTAGACCTTCCTTTAATTTCCCTGTAATTTGAAGGAACTCTGACTCGCTGTTCTTTCTCAGATCCATCCTTTTTCCATCTGGAATGGGTCACCTAGAATCATGAAATCCGCAACAAACAACAAAATTAGTTGCCACTCAGTAAGCATATCCGAACATACTGTAAGTTAAACAAGCTATAATGTTAACTGATAGTGTAAAAGTGATTGAATTCTGTTGTACATAGAATATATTTGATAAATTAACATTAGTGTTAATAGGTTTTAATAATGTGTAAATGTTTGTCTTAATGTTCCTAAAAAAACAAAAAACAAAACAAAACAAATCAAAACATCCACTATGAGGTATAACTCAAATTAAATATGTCATGGTGAGAGCAGAAAGGTAAAATTTTTGTGCTCTCAATTTATATGAGACAAATGTTCTGTCTGTGAGATAACTGTCAAACCACTCAAGCATGAATATAATTTAAACAAGTCAGCCTTTTCAAATTATCTTCATCTTTATAATCTTAATCTTTATAACGCAAACATTTCCAGGGCATGTTACTGCTTCTTTGCTATTCCATGACTGGAAGATTGAGCGACTGTTTTCCAGTTTATCTAGATTTTCCACAAGGTGCAGCAAATTCTGTATGGATAAATCTACTCCTGCTATGCTCATTCTGCAACAAGTGACAAACACTTTTGAATCAAGCATTAAAGCTCTACTTAATTTTAGCATTTTGTAAGGCGTCCACAAAAATGTATTACTACATACAGTAAATACCTTATACTAAATGATCTCAAACTCACTTTTAATTGTAAAGTTTAACCAAACCTGTGAACTGTACACCACCGTAGAACTGCACTGTGAGCCAAACTTAAATTGAATTCAAAATTTATAAATATATTAAATAGACTCCATGTTGAATGTTTTAATGTTCACTCTTGTTTTATTGTGACACTGTCTTTTCTGTAGAATTTACAACTTTCTTTGTGCTATAGTAGTATTTTACAGGCCTAACTATGGAGCTGTAAGACCTGGTGAAATGCTTTAAAGTCCTATGATGGGCCCTGCAGAGACCTGATCTCCATATGCAAGAGTCTGGGTTGGGATTACATAAAGAGACAGAGAGAACTGAAGCAATCCACACACACTGCACATCTGTAACTACCCCTCCAAATATATTGAATTATACTTTATAATCTGTATGCAGGTGCAGGAAAAGAACTAATTTATTTGTTTATTGTCACATAATTTCATTTAATTTTGGAAGCATTTCACTCACTTTGCATTTTATAAAATCAAAACAAACATTTTATATTTTTGAAAGCATTCACATCATTATCTGATCTGCTTAAAACATTTGCATTGTATGAACACAGTGTATCCAGTATACGACTGGAACAGACCTGCACATGCTCACTGTGTTTCTCCAGTGATCTCCTCTCCATGTATTCCTCAACACACTTCACCACTGTCTCTTGGGCACCCTCGCAGCTCTCATTTTCCAACCTTTCCAATGTGGAGCAGCATTAATAAAAGAAAAAAATAAATAACCAACAAGATTAAATAATTGTTGATTACTTGACACAAGAAGCAGTAAGAAGATTACCTGCTGTTGTCTATAGTCATGTTCCACTGTGACTTAAAATTGTCTTCTTGTTCTTTAGATTTAATTTCCTCCTCTTTTATCACCACACTCGCCTCTTCCTCTACTTTACATTTTTCTTCCTCCACTGCTGTAAGGGCACACTGCCACAAGTCTGAATCCTCTTCTCCGACTGCTTCATCTTCTGCAAATATCTCCCACGAGTCATTTTTCTCATCCCTTGTTTCTGTATCTGGAATTAATTTTTCTTCAACTTTATTCTCAGTTTTGTTTACCTCATTGTCTGTTTGATTGTTAGACTTGCCTTCTTTAGTGTGACCATCAACTTCTTGATTCTTTTTATTAGCATCAGCATCAGATTTATTAGCATTAGTCCCCTCATTCTTTTTGATGTCCAGGTTTATGTTAATGCTTATTTTTTTCTGTGGTTTCACCTTCACACCTTGTTCCCAGACATCCTCTTCTGTAATTGGTTGAGATTTCCAAACTGCTTTCTTTTGTTTTTTCCTTTCAAACTGTTTTGGGCCAAAACTTGAAGAAGGCTCAGTGAGACTGTTCTCCCTTTGATTTCTCAGCATCTCCTCATTCTTCTTCATTTTGTTCTCGTCTGACCTTGAGTCTAGCAATCTGCTGTGTCCAGACTGTCTTTTTCTATCTGCATCTCTGTTTTCTAGCTTTTGACTGGCCTTTACTCTGTGTAACTTTTCCTCCTTCTCCTCACATTTTTTTCTTTCTTTTTCTCCACCCAAAAGTTTTCTTTTTCTATCATCACTTTTGCTCTTTACATTTTTATTTTTTGAGGATGACTTAAGACTGTAGTTTCCAATGTTTGGCTTCTTACTTTCTTTCTCTCTATTTTGGTTTCCAACTATATTTCTGTGCTGATAAACTTTTGATGGCTCTTGGGATGGCCCAGAGCAGCTATCACTTGAAGAAGAGTTGCTGTCACTAGACAACTGCGTTGGAGTGGAGTGGCCATCGCTATACGGTGTGGAGGAATGGCTATTACTAGATAATTGCGATGGCGTAGAGCTGCTTTCAGAATAGGACTGGGAAGAAGAGGAGCGACTGTCGCTAGAGGGGGGTGAATGTCCCGTATAGGAGTGAGAATGGCTTGGCCAGTGAGGCTGTGGAGGAGGCGTAAGAAGTGGCGGTGGCATTTGATGAAAGTGACTGAAGTAGCTATTAAAATACTTCTCACACCAGTCTTTGTACTCTTGTTTCCAGCGCAGGTAAGTTTCTGAACTCCAGTCTGGGGCTTCTCTTGATGTATAGGAACTTTCCCCTCTACTCCTTGTGCTGCTGCTGGGTTCAGACCTCTTAGTGTTATGGTGGCTGTGATGGTGGCTCTTGTGGTGATCTGATGGTGATTTCGACCTGCACTGATGACGTGACCTTGGAGAAGATGATGGGGTCGGGGAGTAGGAGCACTTGTAGCCGTAGGAATGGGAGGAGTGAAAGCGGCTGGAGAGGTCTCTGTCATTGAAGTAAGGGGAATGAGGCCTAGAAAAAAAGGAAAACACATTTCAAGGATTAGCCTCTTTTATGTGCCAGAAAACAGCAACAATTAAATGATGGGTCCTAAAACTCAGGCTGCATTTAACTTTTCTTGCATTCAACAATTCATATTTAGGAAATGCACACCTTGATCTACCGTGGGACCTGGATCGAGACGGTGATCTGCTGGAGGACCGAGAAGATTTGGACTTATGGGACTTTGAACTAAAACGCAATGATGGGTTGTATGATGATCCTCTAGGAGGGGTCCTAAGTTAAAGAACAATACAAGTTATTAATTACAATAATTAAAATGACTGGAAATTAGATTGCTGGTTGTTTTTGACCAACAGCACTGTTCATATACAGTAGGGTTCAAAATAATAGCAGTATGTCCATCAAAGTGAGTAAATCTCAAAATCCTTATTCTAACTTTCCTCCCATGCAAACGCACTGAGAACACTGCTCATTCTATCCCAAATCAAAACATGAACAAAAAATGATCAAATTTGTTTTGGGTCATTGTCTTGTTGAAACACCAATTTCAATGACATTTCATTCTCACTTCAGCATAAGGCAACATGACCTCTTGAAGTATTGGGATATATTTAAACTGATTCATGATCCCTGTGATGCAAAAAACAGGCCCGACATTTTTGTGTGAGAAACATTTCTATTTCATGATGCTTGCTCCACCAGGCTTTATTGTCTTCACAGTGTACTGTGGTTTGAACTCACCGCTTGGGGGTTGTCTGACAAACTGTGGCCCCTAGACCCAAAAAGAACAATCTTGCTTTCATGAGTTCACAAAATGTTGTGCCATTTCTTTTTAGGCCAGTCGGTGTGTTCTTATAACCTCTTCAGCACGAGTTTTTTTTTAACAACAGGACTTTGCGGGGGCTTCTTGCATATTCTAATTTCTAAGTATTTTTAGATCTTCTTTAATCTCCCTGGAGCTGATCATTGGTTGAGTCTTTGCCATTTTGGCTATTCTTTGGTCCTTTCTAAAGATGATTTTTCATTTTCTTCCACATTTTTCAGGTTTTGGTTGCCATTTTAGAGCATTTGAGATCATTAGCTGAGCAGCCTATCATTTTCTGCACTTCTTTCCTCTATGTTTTCCCCTCTCCAGTCAACTTTTTAATCAAAGTACGCTGTTCTTCCGAACAATGTCTCAAACAACCCTTACTCATATAATATATAAAGAATATAAATAGATGCAATATAAAGAGATGCATGTGCTGCCTTTGTCGTTTCACATGGGACGGCTGTTTTAACTGCTGATTTCTAACAGCTGACTGAGGTCCCTGATAGCACACCACACTGCTATTATTTTGAACAGGCCCCTTTCAATTAATAATTTAAATAAAAGAATTTCATCATGCATTTCCCAACTGTTGGGTCTATTGGTTTTCTAATACTCTACTATACCTACTAGTAAGTTATTTCCCAGAGAAATATATATATATACACACACACATTTTACTTTGAAGGCAGACTTTGGTTTTATTATACTCAACTGTTGCAAGTAAGTTACTATTACTGCTTTGGTTACAAGTGGATCCCTCTGGGGTGCTTGTAGCAAAAAAAAGACCCAAAAGTAAGGCAAAAGGCTGACTGTTCCCAAACACAATCTAGGGGCAACTTTATGAGTTTTTATTCCAAATACTGAATTCAAATTTATAAATGTGTAGACAATAAAAAAATAGTTACCTATCCTTGCTCCTTCTGTGATACAAGAACATCTCTTTAGGGAGGAGTGGAGGGATAGAGGTGGTGGAGGATGAGGTAAACAAAGGGATGGGTGCCCCCTGGGAGCTGGGTCCAGGAGTCCAGGGGGGTGTGGTAGTGGAAAAACCAGGGAGGTAACTGCGCAGAGGCTGTTGTTGAACTGAGAGGTATGTTTGAATATGCGAAGGGGTGATATTAGGTGACTGCGTGGGTGAAAATGAGGGTAAGGAAGAAGTGGGATGATGTGTGCTTAATGTAGTCCAGCCTTCACTGGGAGCTGCTGAAGTAGATCTGCAGAAAAAACAGAGTACTGAAATAACATAGTATGTAGACATATTATTAAATGCACACACATTTTTACTGACCTGTCCCAGTAAGGTGCCTGTCCAGACTGTGAAGTGGAACCTTTGGAATTGAAAGAAAAATATGTGGCATCACAAAACTATGTTTTATTATTTTTCTTTTACAGTGCTTAATAATTATCACTTTGTGGTCTGTCTCTTACCTGAATTAGAATCGTCTACCACAGCTGTTTGTATAACTGATGTAACCTAAAAAAAATAAATATATATATGTATAAATATATATAAATTGGCAAACTTAACTCTGACTTAATTATCTGACATCTGTATGTTATTGTCCTCACAAGTGGTATAGGCTGCGACTGAGAATCACCGGTGACTGCGTCTGAAACTAAGACAGAAGGACTTGCTGCTGGAGAACTGTTTGTCTTTATATCAGCCTGTCTGGGTAAACAACAGAAGATATTATCTCACCAAATGATTAATGTTGCAACATTTTAAAGCAATATAGCAACAACAATATGCAAAGTATCTGTAATATTCTCAAGTGCTTACTGATTTATTGCTTCATCAAGGATTTTCTCAATAACTAGGGAGGTGCTGGATGAGGTGGGAGTTAAAGCAGAAGTTGTAACTGTAGGGGTATCTGCTGCCTAGGGAAAGGGGGGCGATAAATTAATATATCAGAAATGAAGGATCCTACATAGTATTTCCTAAGCACTGGAAAGTGAGTTGAACATTTTATTACAACTAGGAAGCCATGTTCATTATGTGTCTCCACATATCATTAGGAGGTATACCTGTGACTTCTCACATTGGCTTTGAGGTGGTGTAGTACGGGCTGGACTTGGTCTGGGAGTACATTCTTGAGTCTGAGAGGAGCTACATGATTTTTTAAAGCTTTGTGTGCAACCTTGTTCCTTTTTGAAATTGTTCACAGCCTGTGTAGAAAAAATAAAGCCATTGTAAAGTAAGTCCATTTTAAAAAAATGCTACGGAGATAAAATATAGATATAGGTTAGATATCAAGTCACCTGTCGCAGAAATTTATTGGCTATCAAGGTATCAGGGGAAACATCTGTTTGGTTACAAGTTGGGCAAACATGATCCTCTGAATCCAGCAAAGCAGAGCGGATACCTGAGCAATACACTTGGGTATAAATAGCTGAAGAATTGTTGTTTTATATGTGTACATTTGTCACTCACAGTCATCGCAGTAGCTGTTTCCACAGCAGGGTATGACCACAGCATCATTCATCAGGTCTCGGCAGATAAGGCAGAGGAGTTCATCTGGTATAGGATTGTCTGGAGGCTCTTTAGTTTGTTGCTCCTGAGTGGGGATCTTCTTTTTTCCAACAGCATATGCTTCACTATAAAACAAAAAGTACAGAAGTCATAATTTTGAAAATCCGAGATTTACAACTATTAATAATTTTTTTTATACTCACGCATCAATAGCAGGAATAGCATAGTGTCCAGAGTTGGTAAGCAAGGCTCCTTTTATGCTGGGATCATCTACTTTTACCATAAAGGAACGGGGAATACCAGTGCTCTTTTTAATCCTCAAGGGAGGGTCAGCATTTTTATCTTGCTGTGGCACACATACACATGCCATAGGTTAAAAAAGTATAGAAAACTGTTTTTTCCTTGAGGTATACCATGCTTTGCAGTTACCATACTAATGGGGCAGTTTCTGATGTGGTGCTCAATGGATCCACAACGGTAACAGGTGTAGCTTGCAGGAAGTGTGGCACCATACCTCTTGTAGCTATCAAAAGACACATTGTTACAAACTAACAAAGGACAAACAATCGAACATAAGTAAGGATAAAATGAAAAAAGCCATAAAACAGAGAGCAGACAAAAACTGCCAATACGTTCATACAAAGATTACAAAAATGACTCACTTTGTGCTATCATAGCCAGACTGATTCATAATGGCTTTAATCTTATATTCCTCTGAGACATCCGCACTAGCAAGGTTAGCCATCTGAACACACAAAAGACATATGTAAAAGGAGCTTAGGTTAAAGATGAAGAGCAGCATTTCATGTAAAATTACTAATATGGATAATTATAAAAAGTGAGAACAAAGAGTAAAATATACCTCTGAGAAAATGGGTAAGACTCCTGCAGTTTTCTGACCATCCGTCATCTAGAATTGAACATAAGGTAATAATAAAACCTCCCATGTACATGTTTAATAACCAGTTGGGAGATAAGCTTCAGTGCTTCAATATTCTTGAAAATACTCAAACAGTAGTCTATAGTGTGTAAATATGTTGTGTTTGCAAAGGCATTACTGCAGGGTGAGGTAAACCCAGGGATGTGAGAAGGATCAGATGCGGCAGACCCATATATTTAAAAAAAAAAAAAAAAAAAAAAAAAAAAACACTACGGAAAATGTTCAGTTTTGGTCTTTTAATCAATTATTCTTGTAGCTTAAATTGTGTTTCTGCAGGAGTGAATAAGTAACATCCATTTTGAGAAAACACATACGACAAATGCATATAGAAACTTCATACAAGCAACTTTATTGATAAAACAACACAAGCAAAACATGTTTGGACAGTCCAAAATGCTAGAGTGGCAGGCCTGCTGAGAAACCAGAGAGAGAGAGTTAAGTCATGGTGGAAAGTCCACACTTATTCTGACTGCAGAATGCAGAGGCCTTACACTAATGTTCATCTTCAGAGGCAAAAAACATTAATTTATGCGCTTTTCTTATTATACCCACACATGAGCTCTGCCTGAATAGTAGTTTAAACAGACCAACTGTGGTTTGTGTAGATAAAAATTCTTTCTTGAACCTATGTTGGTTTTATCAGCTGTGAATAGCAGGTCTGCATGATAATGCTAGGCCCACCCGTGTGGCTCTGACCACCCACAGATCCAGCAGATAGTGGCAATTCAAACAACACTAGCTGCTTATTCAGCAGCTTAGAACATTTCTGAATAGTAACAGTATATTTTTTTGTATTAATTGAGCATATTAATCTGTATAAAATATTACTGTGACCTCTCTGAATAATTCATACGATACTATATGACTGTATTATTTTGTATTGAGTGTAACAATATATTATATAAATAACTCACACTTTGCATGTTGGTAATGTGTTTGGTAGTGATTTGGGGTTGGCTACGTACTGGTTTTAAGATTCCATGGTTGTAGTTATAGGCCGCTGATCGCTCACTGAAAGAAAGAAAAATATTATTTACATTTAAATTTAAATCTAATAGACCTCTTCGCATGGCAAGGTACAGAAATCTGAGTTATTTATGGAGGCATGCAGAGCACATTGCATGGTGCTGACAAGGCATGTCACATGACCAATAGCTTGTTCTACTGAGGACTTCACAGCATCCAACCATAATACAGTACCAACAGCACTGCTGGCTCCAGGTCTAAGGCCAACCAATTGTAATCTATTTGTTCAGAGTACTGTCTTTACCAATATATCTTCCTCTTCTAAACTCTGATTAGTGAGCAAACAATGAAATTGTGCAACATCTTTCTCTACCAACACCAACTGTTCCACCAAAGTAACAGTTTTATTAAGAGAGGGGAGCAGCTCTCCTGTTTGAAGTGGAAAAGGACATTTCAAACATTTTAGCTTTGTGAAAAGGTGAAAAAGTCAACTTACCTCTTGGCACTTGAGCTGGACTTGACTGCACGAGAGGGGACTCTTCGAACAATGACAGAGGAGCCTTTGGGAATTTGACTATCATCTTCAGTGTACTCTGAGGCACAAAATTACAGTTTAAACTTTAGAAAACAATCGTCGCAGGATGTCTTTATTTTTAATAAATACATTGCAAGACACCAACTGATACGTTGATAATAATCATTTGGGATTGAACGCGGTTTAGGACACATATTGGAGCTAACGTTATATTATTTAATGTTGCAGCCACACTTTAAACTGTAGATCGTTTTCCGCTCCTTGATGTCAGTTTTATAGTCACTTGATCACTTGATCATATGGTCATGGCTGCTCTGTGCTCCAGTCCAATTATCCGTCTGCTATTTTTATCCCAGATTTAAACATAACTTTACGCTGAGACCATTAAACGCAATAGACGTTAATGCAACAAGAATGCGCCCTAGTCCTGAGCTTTGTCCTGACTTGACTTTTTTGGACCCCCGTCATTCATGCTTAAAATGGTGACGCAGCCCCTGGACCAGACAGCTGTCAAAGCCAAACCACGTGTTTTCATCCAAAGTTCAAACTGACAAGCTTTAACTGTTGAACTAAAACCAAATAACTGTTACACACTATAAAGACTCGTTACCTTCTTTGGTCTGTGCGTTCGTAATTTGCAGGTCGCAGTCACTGGCTCGTAGCTTCTCTCTGGCCATTATCAACCGCTTGAGTTCACCCAGCGTGATGTTCGCACCGTCAAACACCACCGTGTTGTAGCTGAGTTTAGAGGAGAATTTATAATGAACATGAGTCATTTTACAAATAGACAAACCTCTCCCTAATTCGTTCGAGTTGAGTCGACAGGTGACAGTTTTTCTGGTTGTTGCTATGGAGTTTAAAGTTAGCCCCCGGTGTTAGCAGCGCTGGTTTACCGCTAACAAGCTAGGACTTTAATTAACAACTGGCTATTAAAGTGTCAAACAGGGGATGACATCTCCCAGTGCCGGGTTTACCACTCACAGATAATCGATACAAAGTGCTAAAGTCAGTGCCGACCCTGGTTTGAAGTTTTTTTTATGCTAAATCTTGCTATGAATCCGAATTGTTCCCTGACAGAAACCACCAGCTGTTTCCAAAAGCAACGGCTAGTCAGCACAGAGCACGCACCATCGCGTGCCGCGTTTAATACACCGCCACACAGTACGAGCTTAGAGTACCACAGTCACAAACACCGCAGTGTCACTATGCTGCCAAGGGAATATTTAAACAATTTAATCTAATTTTCCCCAAAGAATTTTCTTACAAAAGTTTATATGGTTTAAAATATAATGTTATCAGTAAGTGCTATGCAGCCTGTTTGATTTTGTTATTTTATTAATTTATACGTAACCTTTTTTCTTTGTTGCACCTGAAGGCAGCATCTTTCGATAGCTCTAGCATGGCACCTGCTTGTATTCTCTGGACCAAGGGATTTTTTGTGATTTATTTCCACGTAAGTAAAATAAAAATGAATGGCAAAATAACAAAGTTTTTAATACTGTATATTTTAAAAATACTGTCCACTAGTTTTATATAGCTACTTTATTCAAACAACTTGAGCAATACAGTTGTAAGCTATAGTCAGATATAATAACAATAGGCTATACTGACCACCTTATATAATTACAACAAAATTCTTACGTATTTTACTTTAATTAATACTACTATTTATTTTCTAACCCAGCACAACCTAAATTATCCACTAGAGGGAGTCTGAGCATCATTTATGATGCAGTGGGCCCACGGCTTTAGCGAGGGACTGCAGTGAATCCTTTGTCAGTTCATGGCAAAAGACATGTCAAAGTGCGTATCAGTAAATAAAACGACTTCATTGCCATAGACACACTGACAAGACAAAAAAAAGTGTTGAGACATACCTTTTATTTTTACCTTAGGGCTAAACGAAAAATAGTGCATTCTAAAGACTGCACACTTTGAAATGTAAAACACATCACAGAAGCTAAAGCAAGCCCAACATTTTGTGAGGGCTGAAATGTCATGTTAAATGTGTTCAACGAGAGCACACAGCTAATGCTATATGAGTAAAGGAAGATGACAGAATGTCTGAGGAAGTGTTTTGCAGCCAGCCACTTTCTTCCTCTCGTGGCCGCGCTGCTCAGAGGAGGGATTTGCCCTATCTTCCCTGGCTTAGCTCACCATTGTGAAAGCAGTGGGAGGATGGAGGGATGCAGGAGGAGAGAGGAGGCTGAGAGGATGAAAAGGAACCAGCTGGTGCCTTTAAACTGATGTTCTTCTTCTTATCGTGATATGATACAGGACATGGTTAGTGACTCAGCCATCAAAGAGCTGCTCGGAAACAATGATATCAGGGCTTTATGTGCACACATGTGGGGGTGCATGAGAAAATAGTGTATGATGTGTTTAAATAGGGGCATGATATAGTGCTTCTGTGACAACATATGCTTGGTGCTGACTGACAAATAATGAGTGAAACATATGTAAATGATTAAAAGATAAAATAATAAAACCTTTGGTCCAGTGATGGGGATAAAAATGGTTTAGCTTTTATTTGACTTTTGTAGTTTTTTCAAGAGTGTTTTTGATTGGGCGAATAACTGTTGAGTTACTAAGTTCATCTATGATCCTTAAATTTAGTTAATCTAAACCATCATTTATGATTATAAACTTACACAATGACATTGTCTGGTATAGGTTTCACACCTTATGCCCATCCTGACACAACCCTATCGAGTTATCAGTGTTTGGGACCAGCAAAAAAGTACACTGGCTTGTCTCCAATGAGGAACCAAACCCAGTCTACTGGATGATTTTGTACAATAAACAGGAAGTTAGCAAATGCTACTACAAACTACTACAACAAGTTGTATAGTAGCTATTTATCATTTATGAGAATGAAAACAACTGTTATTTCTTTTTGCAAAATGTATAATAGTAATAATAAATTCATTGAATTTCAAAGCACTTAACATTGGGTTATACTTCGTGGTGATGTTAGTGTAGCCACAGTTGCCCAGGAGCAGACTAAGAGAGACATGGTTGGCATTCTGCACCTATGGCCTCTCCGACCACCACCAAACACACAATCACATTCATACATGAGTGAAGTATCTTACCCAAGGACGCAACGACAGTGTGCAATGCCAGTTGTGGGGATTAAACCACAAACTTTCGGGTTAGTGGGTGAACGTCTGTACAAACTGAGCTAACCATGAATGTGCATTTCTTTTTGAAGAGGATTCATTATCATTCACAATTCTATAATTGACAGCTTTTGTCTTGCAGATTTAGTGTTTAGTACAAATTGAATTTAATCTAAATGTATTTTTGTCTAAACATCAAACAATGCCTTATGAAATAATCATCTTTATCAAAATTATTTTAATCAGCTATTATCATATTTATAAATTAGTTCATATGAATAGACAAAAAAATTGACATTTAAAAACTTCTGCTTTTATTTCACTGTTATATATGGAAATATGCCTAAAGGGCACTCAGCAGGACATTTGACTTGATTACAACCTTTTTGATTTGAGGAGAGTATTGCAGAAAACCAACACATTTAGTACTCATTATAAGCTACCTCCTGTCATGGCTGGTTTTAAATGTCAAACATATTTTACCTTTAAGATAGCTGATTAGTTTATAGCTTATATTTGCCTGTTAATGAATTGGACTCTTGTCATGCAACACACTTCTAATAGAGTTCTTGTGGCAGGCTCTTCTCCCTGCTCTAATCCTCTCCTCCTCTTACTCACTCACTCCTCGTCTTTCTGCTCAAGCAGCGTTCACAGCTCCCGGGCATGTTTTTTTTTTTTTTTTCACACTGCAGATGGCCGTAGTGGCGCTCCTCTCAAGATGTTACGTTCACTGACACACATGGAGCCTCACATACAAGCACATGTGCGGCTGCTCTCTTTGTGGCTGCTCAAAGTGCTCTTCAATGTGTTTGCCCTTCTTGAAAAACCAGAGAGCCTTTTGTCTCCACACTTGCCAGGTTTTCAAGGATGTTTGCTGGCTCCGCTCTGGAACACGTTTGATGATCTGTGCTTCTATGTGTTCAGGTGTGGGGGGGTCACCAGTTTCCGTGCCGTGCATTTATAATATAGCCATGTTTTCCACTGCAAGGAAGAGATAGTAACAGCAGGTCTATTCCCTTTGAGCCTCATTCAGTCACAAACAGCTGTTACATCTGACACCCTTTTCATATTTGTGTGAAAGTGTCAGTGCCAGACAGACCTGCATAGCTACAGGATTCCTTATTCTCATGTTCATATGTAAAAAATACAGCTTTGTGGTGCAGTCTTATATAATACACATACAAACATACTAAAGCCAGGCAGCAAAAGCTTTCTGTTTTCTCAGGACAATGTAATGCGTTGTGTAAACCAGTGGTCCCCAACTTCATTTAAAACTATTTCACAAAGCCATAGTGTAAAGATGGTTTTAGTGTTGTACGCTTACTCACAGGGGCAGACAAGCATAGCTATTCATGGCCAATCACAAACACACGTTATTAATCTCAGTGCTTGGGAAGAGAACATTAGCAAGGGGCTAGTAACTATATAAACAAGTAATTAGTGCTACAAGCTAAAAGTCACTAAATTGAATTGTTATTCTGAACAAGTAGTTACAGGACAATAGTTTATAGGGTTCATCATCATCCTCATTATTGGCGTCATCTTGTTCACTGGTTTTAATTTACTCTTTTCAAAATAAAATGCAAGAAACATTGTCATTAAAATGGGCATATTTTTTACTTGTGGAAGGCTCTAGACAGAACAGTTACAACGTGGAAGTATCATTAATATTTGACTCCACCTTTCCACAGCAACAGAGAGCCTTGACTGGATGCAATCAAGTAAATTTAACATTCTGTGGAGTTACCACTCACCTCTTTTTGCAAATGTTCCTTTGCAGTTCACCCTGTTAGTTTCATTATAAGACTGAATGCTGCAACCAAATGTTATTTGCTCTGACTCAGTCTAGTGACGTCTTCTTTACAAACCCAGGTTTTATTTTTAGACTGCACACTCCAGAGGTAAGACATGGCTGTCTGGTATAGCATTGTAAAAGATCTGATGGAGGACTCCTGCTGGGAAATGCTCAGTGTCTTTTATGGCCTATTAACATAAACGGCCATTTTCTGTTATTGGGCCGATGGAGCTGAAGAAACCAATTACTACAGTAGCATAGGGCTTCATGGGAGGGAGAAGGGCCCAATAACATATGCTGAAGTCAGGACAAAAAATAGCATGGTTACTGTATACTGTGTATACATGACAAACATACAGTAGAAGCAGTTTGGAAGAATGAAAGACAAGTGAAGACCAACCCCAGCATGATGTGGAAACTCACATAATCCCGTCATCCACTCTAATCTCCAACCATAAAACTCACAGCTCCATGGGTGACGTCAGAATATAAATATTCATCAGCTCTCTACTCAATCCTTCTTCTCAAATCTCATTCTCTGCTCGTTGTGCACAGAGTTCAAAAGAGGAATAAAGGCCATAATTATAGTCTTTGAACATTATGTGTCCTAAATGCTCCACACATTCCACACACTAAATCAGTGACGTCAACAACACATCTAAATGATATGACAGCAGTCAGGTATAAGATTATTTTTAGGGTAACAATAGATATTCTGTAACAAAATTACTGATTAATTTAAAAGAGTGTGAGTGACACATTGACAGTACCTGTACTAGACTACATTCTTAAATTATATGTAATGTAATTATGTAACAATACATAAAACACTATGCTTTGCTAGATTATGCTATACTAAGTTATGCTATACAATTCAATAATGCATTAAAATACCACTATAATATGCCATATAGCGCAAAGCAATGCTAAGTTAAGCTTTACGATACTATGCCATATCATGCTATGCTTTGCTATGCTCTACTGTCCATTGCAAAGTGACACAAGCATTTTTAGGCTAATCATTATCGAATAATTGCTAGGCCTACATCAGCTACATGTAACCTAGTTGGTGACTTACCTTGAGTACTAATTATTTGTGGACTATTAGTACACAGTGCTATCAACTCTAACCTACAGTTGTTGTAAAGTAGCCTATGTTACAAAATATATCTTAAAATGAAATTTAGGCTAGTAACAAACAGTGATGCTCGGCCCTTCACCCATTGTAACCCAGTACTGGTGCAGGGGGTACACAGTGTTGCCAAAAAGCGCAGAGGTGGGACCCTTTAAAACGCTCTAAAAAGTGACATTTTATGACACCATAAGGTCACACTAGAATTGCCACTGGAATAATATAATGATAATCAATGCTGCAGAAACACTATAAAATATAGTGCACAGACCTGTCTAGTTTGTTAAAGTTTAACGGGTGGGAAGGGGTCACATGATGAATTACCTACATTATGCACTTTCAGTTCCAATATGCTCCTTGCATCTTGCAAAAAACAAACAAAAACAAACAAACAAAACCAAGTTTTTCTCCATTAACGTTTTGAAACCAAAGAGCCCAAACAATTCAGAAACATTCTCATCTCCAAAGCAAATACACACATTATGAGAAGAATGAAAGGAAGAGACCACAGAAACTTTGAAAAGGTGACTGTTTATTTTTTTTTTATTATTATGCTGTATATAATATTCTTTGTCTCTAGATATAGGTAATCATATTGATATCTTGTAAGTAAAAGTGTGCTTTTCTTCACAGCCTGTCTGTGGCAGACAGCTGCTGTTGGAGGTTTACATTAGAAAGTATACAGTGTAACTGGCTGGCAGTCGTGTACAGTATGTGTGTAGTGTGAGTGCCAGCATGTTTCAGCATGCACTTGTGGGTGTAGGAGAAGAGGAACTCACTGATGACAGGGCTCAGAGGTAAAGAGCGGGAGGAAAAAGCTGCCCACTGATCTTCCCAAAACCATTTCATTTACTCAAAGCCAGCCACAAAAATACACAAGATTTCAGATTTACATTTTTGTAATATGCTATTTGCTATAGTTCCCAAAAATACCTATAGCTTTTTAAGATTGATATTTCCCAATCTCAGTGGTCTCAACTCAAAGCTAAGTTTTACAATATGTATACCCTTCCTAAAAAAGTAAGACTTAATCACTAAAGATCAAAGGTCATCAAGTTAAAATGTTTTTCCATCTGTTCTCCTGAGTTGGTTGTGTTTAACAGTCCTCTGTTTGACATGGATAAAGTCTAGTAGGTTTTCTGTTCACTTTACTCCAGTCCATGCTCTGTTTGAAAGACTGACTTTACCAATTACATCATGGCTCATTGGAGAGTGATGGAAATCTGTTTGGGGCATGGCTTTAGACAAATCTAAATCTTTCTGTTTCATAATTCACCTGACTCTTAATGTACCTGTGTGGCATTTTCACTCACTCTCAAAAGCTTAAACATCTGTCATTTTGGGCTTTTTTTCCTTGGTCAGTGAACCATGGCAGCCCGGATATGTTCTGCATGTAAACAACAGTGTGAGCGCCGGGCTTTGAGCTAAACCACAAAAGCTGCTTTAATTGTTCTTTACTTCACTCTCTTTCAATGTTATGGTTATATACTGCTGGTAATTTTATATAATGGCAGCTATTTTATGCAAAGGTTGTTGTGTGTTTAAGGAAGTATAACTCAAAATTATTGTTGGTAAAGCAGATGCCACTTTATTAAGGTTAAATTTGACTAGATTTTGTTACCTTATTTCAGTTTCGTGCTCTATAATATTTTTCACGCTAGAGGCTATTAAAACCAATTACTAGCTGTGACACATGGATTGGTTTCACCAACCACTAATTAAATGTGCATTTACTGAATACCTCAACAGATAGGATAGGGTTATGCAGAGGTGTAGCTATTAAGATTTCCATACTTACATTAGCATAAGCAAATCATTTGGTGCTAGGAAAGTTCCACTAAGACTAAAGTTCAAGCTTAAACGGCTAGCCTCCTGCGAATCACTGTGTGCAATAGTAGTATATGAGTAGAATTTTCTTTAAAATTTAGATAGCTACTTTTACTACTTGAGCCATTTGTATTTGAGAAAGGATTTTGGCTCTGCCCCCAGGAACCCTATGCTGAGCATCAGCTGTCATAAGGGACTTAACATGGCTGAATCCTGAGGCCCCCTCTGCTGATCCTAAAATAGCATCACAAACCAATGTGACAAAATAAAAGGCCAACAGTCTAGCCAGACATTAATAATAAAATACATCTTTTCTTCATGTTTTCTCTTTACTGATTCCAGAACAGTTCGTAAAGTTTAGAGTATGGCTGCATCTGCCTGGAATACAGGGGCATTTAGCTCTGAATGTGCCCCTCGCTCAGCTGTTACAGGTAACAGTGGTGCAGGCTCAGCTGTTTCAGGGAACAGTGATGCAGCGAGGGTTACAGTGGAACCCCCATGGCTGACGTGGGAGCTGTCTGAAGGCAGAACAGGCAGGCACAGGTGCACGGCTGAGGAACGTCCTACCACACAGACTTACACAGGGCCACCACTCAAAGGCCTATTTATCATGTTGAAGTGGTGTGTGTGTATGTTGTTTTGATAAAACATATTTAATAATTCTACACTTCTTTCCACAGAAAATTGATTCTATTTGGTTCCATTCAAAAAGATTTAAAGTAAATTTCACAAACATGTTTCTCTCAAGAGATTGAGTTCTCCACACAGTTGGCAGAGCTGAAGCTGTGACACTGATGTTTGCTTGTGAACTATGTGTCTACTGTCACATCCAATGTGCATTTAAAATATAAAGAGCTCTATTTTAAACTTTGGGTCAGGTTAGACTGGCTGTTATTCATTCCAACAATATTAGCTATTTTAATTAATTATATATTGAACGTAATATGAACATATGTGAGGTTGTTATTTCATACCTTGGCTTCTATCTGTTATTTTAGTTTAATTCAGACAAACAAGCAACCTTGTACAGTCAAGTAATTTGGCACAAAAAATATTCTCAAAAAGTGTATTTGAGGCTGTGTTTATGTTGAGTTGGTTTTACACCATTTTCTGAGCTGCTGAAACAGGCCTTGTGAAGCCTTCACTGTGCTGTGTGTGATGTATTTGTAGTGAGTGTCCTGCTGACCACCCGCTCCTATATTGATCTCTGGTGCCATTAGGTTACTTCCACAGAGAATGTTCCAATGTTCCACTGTATCTTTTGTCACCTCTCTCGGAGGATGTGATTAAAACAACACAATCTCACAAAGCACATTAAAGTATAAAATGAGTCTAGAATAATATCATATTACAAAGGCTAAAGACCCCCCTGCTTCCCAGTTCTGCCCCCTGCCCCCTTCTAGTAATAGATTAATAACTATAGTATGTGACAGAGTTGTCATCTCTGCACAGTGGCACCTTTAGAATAGAATCTTTTTACTAATAATACAATTATTTGTTGTTGAAACAACAAAGCTTTATGGTGGTAGAGAAGCTGAGATAGACAGTGTCAAACAGCGCCCCCTTTCCCTTGAGTAAACATCAATAACACAGCACAGGCTTGGGGCCCACACACCCTGGTAAGGCGTCAGAGAAGGAGCAGGCTAATGTCCCATCAGGGAGCAGAGATTAGGGCGCTGTTTGAACCCGCTCACACACACAGCCAGTGTAAGCACTGGAAGCAGATGGATATGGCATGCATGGTCAGAAAAGGTCAATGCTGACATGGCTCATGGATGGCAGTTCTGAACTTTGACCCCTAGGCAGTGGACCCTTAGGATCTAAGGGGCCTCTGATATGCTGACCACTAGCTACATCGCTACTACTGCTGAGTCAGTTGTAATGCTGACAATCTATGCCAAAAGCTACTTAGAACAGCAAATCTAAGGCTAAGCTAACTCCAGCGCCATGATTTAGTCTAGAGGAATTATTCAGGATAATACCCGGCAACAGGTTTGATAAAGTATATTTTCTCATACTATAGTTTTAACACTGCATCTATTCAAATAATATTCTACCTTTTAAGGCAATATTTTATGTTTCTATTAATGTAAAAAATGTGTGGTAAGTTAGCTGATATGCAACTTCCTGCTAACCTGTAGCTAGCTAATAGGTAAAGTAGTACACTGTTTGTTGACCTCTTTTTTTTTTTACATATTGCATGTCATGTTGTTAGTAAGCTACTCAGCTGGTTTAAGAATGTTCTGGTGCAAATGTACTTTTCTTTGTTCTTTCTTGTCCCTTCCCGAACATAACACCCTTAACACAATGTTGCTTCACCGCTGAGCAGAAAAAGCCCTTGTGTGCTCTTGTCCTTTAAAAATTAAAAAGCCCTTGCTCGGAGAAAAAAAGCTGTTTTCCTTTTTCACACCCCATGACAACTGCTGATGTTGTAGTTAGCTTGCAAAATTAATATTCACATGTGGAGGATAGCAGAGATAGTGGTGCATGTTTGAAGGCCTACCTTTATGGTGTAATAGATGGTCCATAAAGTAGCAGTGTTATAAATTAAACAGTGAGTGAGGTTTAAAACATCCTTTATTATCAGGGCAATAATAGCGGTCTGCCTAGTTCAGCTTGATTCATGTTTATACAAAACAGTGCAATGGTGGTTTAAGGAAGTAACGTTCATATTTACTTACAATCCCAGAAAGGCTGGAAACAATTTTGTTATCTTTCACAAGTAATTTATCTCCTTAGTAGTCTATATGTCCATATTGTATATGCATGTGCATGTATGTGATTCTTAAATAGCTTTTTATGATCTGCAATGATAATTTTCTCAATTACGTCTCCCTAACTCTTTAGGCCAACATTTACACTGGAGAGAGGTAGTGATGAATCACGACTGTTAAAGAGAACTGGCTGTGTGCAAAATATGGCTTAGTAGAGATAACATTTACATATGTAGATAGAGCGCATAAAATACATGACATTAAAGAATGGAAAGGAAATAGACTATATTATTTCAATTTAATTTCACATATTTAAAGTAGGGCGAGCAATTGTAATTCAAAAAAGTGATGCCTAATTGTCCAAAAGTAGGGTTTTTATGTTTTTATGATAAGAAAACAGATTATCATGCATTTTTAAGAAAATGCCTGTAGACTGCAATCCACCTGACTCCAACAGGTGTTAGGGTACACAACAACAACAACAAAAAAAGATTCTGATATGGCACTGAAATACTTTTGTAGGCAAATTTAGGCCAGTTAATATTTCTCATAGATCTAGCTATAAGGTCTAGATCAGTGGTTCTCAAACATCTCACTCTGAGTACCACCAAGCTCTCCAAGTACAATCTTTAATTGACTAAAGTGTGACTAAATCCAGATTACCCTCAGGTCTAAAGAGGTTCAAAAAATGAAAATTGTGATTTATGCTAAAGTGTGACTAGACCAGGACTAAACTGGGCCTAAATATACCTCAGTTTGAGAACCACTGGTCTAGATCAAGGACTAAGGAGTCAAAAACCTCACAGCGTTTGACTATAGTCTCTAAATACTGTATCAAACTGATAAATCTTCTCTGTAAAATATAGTTTGTATTACAACCTCTGCCACCATATCATTTCCTACTTGGTCCCAGTTTTCTACTAACACTTTCCCTTGTTCTATATTTCATGTGAGTTTGTCAGATATAGCTAAATGTAAATGCTTAGGCAATACTTGAGTTTGCCAATTTCCACAGTGAAACATTGCAGCAGCATAGCATCAACTTAACATAAAAATCTCTCAAATTATCAAATGTTTTTTTTTCCACCAGGTACTTGTCTCTTCCTACTGTAGTTACAAATGACTCATCTCTCCGCTGCTGATGACATTTTGCATTAAAATTGTTATATTTGGCTCTTTCTTATAGAGTATTCACAGCTCAGCGGTCTTCTCCCCACTGCAACCTCCTCAACTAAACAACCTCCAGACTAGCTACCAAGGTCGCTAACGGAAGACTGGTCCTACATGTAGCCGTGTGTCCCAGTATAGGGGTGGAGGTGTGCAAAGGATGTAGGTGAGGTGAGGTATGGCATGGGACAGAAAGATGGTGAGTGAAGAGTGTTTGTTTTACCACTGAGGTGAAAGTATAAAGTAAGAGATGGAAATAGGAGTGAAAGGAAGCACCAATGATCTAACAATACCCTCGATAGAGATTCTTTAGTTCTGTGTCACACCATTGCCCCCCTTAAACAGCTAATCTCCAGTCAGTGTGCCTGTAGTGTAACATAACAACTCTATACATTTGACAACTGACCTGGGATCAGAGGAAAAGGGGGTAAACATAGCCAGGAATGAGCATAATTCACTTTAAGTTCAGCTGGTTTTTAAGTGTGATTAATAAAATAAAGAATTATGAAGAATATATATACAACATGTAAACTAAATAATAAGTGCCACAAATGGACAATTTTGTTTTTGGCTGAGCTGAAAATGAACCAGTCCATATCCTGAGGTGTTAACTAGCTCCCGAGAAACTGCTCTGCTTCTCATCTGCTTTATACAACTCAGCTACCCAGAGGGACAGAGGTCAAAAGGTCAAAGAGCACGCCGCCTCTCACCTTTCCCCCTGCCCTGTTTGTTCACATTATTCGATCAGGAGAAGTTGTCCCGAACGTGCCACTTGTCTAGCCTTTCTTTCCATGTCATTTAAAAGTGTCAGGTATGGTGGTAAAGAAGTGGAGCTTGGGAACAACTTCTCCGTCAAAAACAGACCCTGCTACACGCTCGCACAGGGCTCAGGATTCACAGTTCGAAGGCTACAAGTTCACAGTTCACAGTCAAAAGTTTATCAAACCCCCCGTTCAGCCCCGACCCACCCCAACTCAACCCTGTGTCCCCTTTGCTTTAGCTCGCACACTCCCCTGTACGTGTCATCCTTGTTTCTGATAGGCTGATATCTCACACAGGCGTGGTCCGGCGGTTGGGGTCTTTGCTGTAGTCTTTAGTGAGCGTGCTGCTCTGAAGGAACTCCCTCTCCGAATTGAGCAGCCCACCCATCCCGGCCGATTTGGTGCCCGCGTTGCCCGGCTCCCTTGGGTTCAGCGTGTACATGGGCATTTCGGAAGCGGCCGGCCCCGTGTAGCCGCCCTTCCCCAGTGGCGAGGCATCCCGGCTGGGGGCCTCGGAGGAGCGGACGCTGGAGCGGCGTCGGAAGCGGTAGCGGTAGGACGGGATGCGGCTGAAGGCAGACTTTTTGATGAGCTCGGTGCGAGATTTGGCCCGGAGTTTGCGGTGCTTTTCGATGAACATGTGCACAGCCAGGACGCCCACCATCTCAGCCATAATGAAAGACAGGGCGCCAAAGTAGAAGGACCAGCCGTAAGAGTAGGACTTCTTGCTGTCGCTTTGGCCTGGGTCGCCAGAGTTGGCCGAGATATACACAATAATTCCAATGATATTGCTGAGGCCTGGAAGGGGAACAAAAAATTAAATGCAGTTAATTAGAGAAGCAATAAATGAACTTGGAAGTGTATTGTTGTCTGTCAGTGTGTGTCGCAAAGTGTGGGCCCTGATATCCACTGGCCATTGTGCAGGACCCTACCTCTGATCAGAAAGTAGTTGGGATAGAAGATGGCTAAAACAATGATTAGAGAATTTGTTTAGGCAATGTGCCCTTCATACTATATGTTTAGATTAGGGTAAATAGAGTGTGAAAGTGACTTATTCAAAGTGAAATTACCTTATTATTGTAATTAGTCACACTTATATGCAGAAGCTAATAATAACATACTGCACTGGCAAACCATTTCCAAACTGGGCCTTTTGTATCACCATACAGGGTTGGCTTTGGCTAATAAAATATTAACCAGTATAAAATTTCAGAAAATGTCTGAAGACTGAGTTTTCTGGGCCACATTAAGACACAGTAAATGTGACAGGCTATTGCAACTGTCTCTCTCTAGATAGTGCATCATAAATATCTCTTAAATATGGGCCTAGTTCAATTGGCCAGATGTTCAACTTCCAGCCACCTGCCTAGAAACAACTTACCAGCAATAGCATAAAAAATATGATTGGCTGATTTTTTTTTTCTCAACTGAGAGCCATGATGCCTTTACTTAGCCTGAGGAGGAAATAATAAAGATAGTTTGGTTATATTACAGTGCTTTATTTTGAACTTTAGAAACACTGGGTTGTCCCTGAATACCTTCAGACCTCTGACAGTTCACCACTGACAGACTGATCTTTAAGTTGCTATTTATTGTCATTATGTGTGTGAGTGTGCAGACTAGTGAATGTGACTTATTTACAACCACAACATAATATTATTGTAATTAATAACGTTAAAATGCTAGTGAATTAATCAAATTCTTTTAATGCATTGCTAACACTGGGTTTACTGTAGCTCAATTACCATATACGAGGACTATAGTAAAAACCTAACATAGATGGCACTACAGAAAAGATAATAAGTCTAGGTCTTATTAATGAGGGTAAGTCATGACCATTCATCCCTTAAGTGAGTGAGGTTAAATATTATTTTAATTACTTGATAGATGATACAGATATTGATAGGTATGTATCAAAAGTGAAATATTATATTCTTTTGGGAAGTTATCTGCTGCCAAATGTGAAAAAAAATTTGCTTCAGTAAAAAGTGGATCATAAATTGGGCCGTAACTTAAACCACTGCCTTAAGTAATTTACCCCAAGTTCTAATAATGTTTTCCCAGTTTAATATTCAATAAAAAACTATTGCGCACAAGAACCAATAAAAATCAAAAGCTTCAGTTGACAAAGAAACAAAAACAGAAATCATATCTGAAGACAAAAACTTCAGTGAAGAATGCAGAGAGTGCTCTTAACACACTAAATGAGAGGAGGAGTGAGATCAGAGAGGGGGAGTGGAGTCTGACAGCAGAGACACTGCACACAGCTGGGCTCTCCTATTCCATATCATTAGGCCCAAATACAGTGCTCATGCAGTGTGGAGCAACGCACACAATAGAGACAATTAGCCAACTGTAATTAACCACAATCAGTCCTGCATTATTATGGGAAATAATTACCAATTTGGCATCATAAATTTACTACAAAACCCAATAGGACCCTACACATCCCAATGAACAGTAATTATTGGCCTTTGTGCGTGTAAAAAGCCAGGATATAAGTGCGGGAGCCTCTATGTGATAGATGTGAGTGTAGTGTCACACCCTCACGGGACTTCACAGCGCTGTTCACACGGATTGATTAATCAGATGCTGTGTCCAATTTGCACACACTCGCTTCTTAGGCGAGCTATTCTGTAATTTTCTCTGTCTAAAAAGGCTACAAATACAAATAACACAATGTTTGTGAATAAACACAATAGCTCAGACATGAACTAAAACTGGTAGAATTTTTAGAGGAACATTTTTAATTCACAGAACTACATTGAAATATTAAAGCTACAATATTTCAAATGTTTTAATCGGTCCTGTTGCCAGCAACAGCACAGCTATCATAGTTTACTTTCAGTGCTACCAATACTATTGGTGTTATGATGGCCTTTACATGCAGAGCAAAATTGAGCTATGCTTATAGCTGGATTATACATTCACAGCTAGAATTCTCACCTTTGTCCAAGTTTACATACTGTACATGACAGAGAACCAAAAACATGACAGAGAACGAAACATGAACATGAAAGAGAAACAAACCACTGTCTCCCCAGTACTGATAGTACGTTTGTGTGGTCTGGATATTTATCAGTAGTGTTAAATGTTTGTAAAAAACCTGGCTATTTTATTTGGTAATCACAATTTTATTCATAAATATTAATTGTCCCACTTCAACTTAATAAAGAGACATCCAACAACAGTCAGGCATTCTCTGTGAAATGTTTATAACACAATCAATCAATTAAGGTCTAGTTAGTGTGATTAAGGGAAGTATGGATGACTGCCCCTACATTTGAAGTATCATGTTTACATAAAACTTAAAATAATAATAATTCAAATTTCTCTACTTGCATACAGGCGCACCAATTGAAGTTTATGTCCTAAAAATGTAAATTTTACATTGGCTTATTTACTAGTTCTCTCAAAAGGCTGCTGGGATTGGCTGATAAAGACCCTATGATCCCTTTCCTAATACATTAAAAGCTTATAAACTATATTTTAGAGCTAAAGACTTGCTGAAGTATTGATAGCAGTCCCCTTTCTTTGTAATAATGCATAGTGTTTTTATGCAGTGAGACAGTTTAACTTACCCGCAGAGACAAAGAAGATGCCTGCGCTGAGAATGACGTTGTGTCGACTTCGGTAAAACTCACTGGCGGCAACACAGAGTCCTCCGAGGAAGAGCAGCCCTACACTCATGATAGGGAAGATACTGGAGGCACGCACAGCACCTGCAAGACACAAATATAAAAGTAAGCTTGATTATCAAAAGGTATGTGATTATTTGCAAAAAACAAATAAAAAACAAACCTTTACATTATACTGGTCAAACAAACATGCAATACTAATTTTTTTTTTTTTTTTTTCATTTTTGCTTCTGAGACACTTTTGGATGCAGTTATATACAGGTTAAAGTATGTATTTGGCACTATGACGCTTGTTCACTTCTTTCTTCTCAAAACTCTAACCTTGTTTTGTTCTAGAATTTTGACTATTGACTACTACAAATCTTCGTCTCTTTTCTTTAATTTGTCTAATTTTCACAATTAGAATTTTTTACTTTAAAATTCTGATTTTATACTAGTTGTTTTGATTTATTCTCATAATTTTGACTGCTGTATATTTTTCCTGAAAATCTGACTTTCAACTCACAGTTCTGACTTTAAAGTCATAATTCTGACATAAAAAAAAAAAAAAAAAAAAAAATATATATATATATATATATATATATATATATATATATATATATATATATATATATATATATATATAATTTTTTTTTCATTTCATAGCACAATTTTGACATTCATTCTTAAGGTTCAGACTTGAATCTTACAAATCTGATTAATCCCCACATTTTCTTTACAGTGTCTTGAGTCCTCTTCTACTAAAGTGCCAATGTGTTGCTGTGTCACTGCATCAGTATGAGACAGAACGAGTGAAAATGTAGCAGAAAAAATGGACAAAAATCAAGACAGATGGAGAGTCAGGCTCCCACATATGCAAAGGAAATAATGATAAGAAGATGATGAATATGAAAGTGAGGCGTTAGCAAAATATTTGTCATAACACCATATGTGTAGAGGATGTAAGAACATATTGTGGAGTGCTTACAAACAGCTTGTCATGAAAAGTATGCTCAAGTATTTGCTGACATGTTGACAAGACTACTTAAATGTCATCTCCTTTTCTGAATATGAAAGACAAATGCAGGGTCCAATGACGTTGTATAGCTGGATGTAAAAGCCCGCCCCCCCGGCCCACACCTCTAGGCTGTTAGAAATACGGTCACTGGGCCCCAGCTCCCTATTGGCTGAGCTGCTCGGAGCCCTGTGATCTGACTGGCTGCCTCTGGGGACGCTGAGTTGTGTTCAGTGAAGCAAAAGCTGCATCCATTTTCTCTTTTTGTTGGTGTTTCCTTGGCTTCATCCATCTTTACAGCAGTTACTATGAGCCTCTCATCTCTGTGTTTACTCGCACCACTTTTGATATATCTGGAAATAATAAGGCAATATTGTATTTCCACTTTGTCATTTTCCTATTGTGCCAGTGTTTGTTTTTTTCATTTGCCCTATGTATGTGGCATCTGTTTGAATCTCTTCGGATGTTCATTCAAGCTTTTGCGTTCATTTATCATTCTTGCAGCCGAATGTTAATCAGTACACACAGGATCTTGCAGTTCATTCATTTTTCTTTATCCTAACCAACAGTCTTCAGTGGTATTCTGTTGTCTACAAATGCATAGCACTACTCGAGGCCCATATTCTTTTTGCACAGTGTTGCAAACCACTATTCATTGCATACACCACGTTGTATCTTAGTGTGGTCATAGTTTAGTGATTAATGACTTAATTTCTATTGCGATATTGAGAATGAGAGCCAAAAAGGCAAATGTTATCTCAAGTTAAACCCATGAACAACAGAGTTTGTGTGTAACAAAAGTTATGAGAGTTAAAAAGTTATGATAAAACAGGTTATGGTAAAGTGCATGTGAAATAAAAACCTACTTGATGCAATGCAATTAAATTGATAAACTGACACAATAAATATAACGTAATGTGGTGTATATATACACACACACACACACACACACACACAGTGAAGCCTGAAATTATTCATACCCCTGGCAAATTCTGACTTAAAGTTACTTTTATTCAACCAGCAAGTTTTTTTTTTGACCAGAAATGACACAGGATTCTCCTAAAAGATAATAAGACAATGTACAAGAAGTATCATTGTGGAAAAAAATATTTCTCAGCTTTTTTATATATATATTTGAACAAAAAGTGGCATGTCAAAAATTATTCATACCCTTTGCAAACTGTCACAGTCTATGGGAAAATCCAAAGTTCTATACCATTCCTAATAGTCCATGCTCTTCTAAAGCATCCTAATTACCCTGATTCATTGGAAATAGCTGTTTTAATCAGCACAACAGGTGAAAAACTGTTGGTTTGTGGACCTCATGGCTAAGACAAAGGAGCTTTCTGAGGACCTGCGGCTGCACATTGTGGCTGCTCACAAGTCAGGAAAGGGCTATAAGACCATATCAAAATATTTTGAGGATCCAGTGGCTACAGTGCAAAGTATTATTAAAAAATACAAGACGTTCTGCAGTGTGACAAATCTCAGAGGACGTGGTCGGAAGCCAAAAGTGACTCCTGTGCTGGCCAGGAGAATAGTGAGAGAGGTAAAAAAGAATCTAGGGATCACCACCAAGGCCATCCTGATGAATCTGGGCTCTGCTGGTGGCAACATCTCAAGGCAGACAGTCCAACACACACTGCACACCACTGGGTTCCACGAGGACACCATTTCTCCAGATAAGGCACAAAAAAGCCCGATTGGCCTTTGCAAATGCTCATCTGGACAAAGGAGAAGACTTCTGGTCTTCTGTTTTAGGGTCATATGAAACAAAAATTGAATGATGTATGAATGATGTAAATGATGTATCCTTCATTTGGCGTAAAAAAGGAGAAGCCTTCAACCCTAAGAACACCATCCCCACTGTCAAACCTGGTGGTGGGAATGTTTTGGGGGTGTTTTTCAGCTGGTGACCAGGGAACCTAATCACAGTAAACGGCACCATGAAAAAGGAGTGATACATCAAAATTCTCAACAACAACGTCAGGCAGTCTGCAGAGAAACTTGGCCTTGGGCACTAGTGGACAGTTCAGCACGACAACAACCCAAAACACACAGCAAAAGTGGTGAAGAAATGGCTAGCAGACAAAAACATTCATGTTTTGCAGTGGCCCAGACAGAATCCTGACTTGAATCCAATTGAGAATCTGTGGCGGGAGCTAAAGATCAGGGTGATGGCAAAGATACCCTCCAATCTGAAAGAGTTGGAACTCATTGCTAAAGATGAATGGGCAAAAATACCAAGGAGACATGCACAAAGCTGGTCAGCAATTATAGGAAGAGTTTGATTGCTGAAATAGCCAATAAATGATTTTCTATTGATTATTGAGAAGGGTATGAATAATTTTGGCCATGCCACTTTTTGTTCAAATGTAAAAAAAATATTTTATATATATATATATATTATATATATATATATCTCAAAGATCATATCCACTATGGAAGCGAAGGTTGGAGGCTAAAAATAATGAAGGCAACTTGGAGAGAAGTGAGCCAACTGTCAGAGCTCCAGAAAAACAAGAGGTACAGCCAGATGCCCATACCTGAAGCACTGAAAACTGCCAAACAAAGACTCCAAGCCTTGGCCACCCACCTAAAGAGGTACACGAGAGAAATTGAAGCAAGGTGAAGTTCTCAACTCAGCCGGATGTCAGCAATGACATCGGAATGTCATTCGGTCTTGAGAAGTGTGGGCGGATGGTGACAAAGAATGGGAAGGTAGCCCATACAGTAAGAAGAGCAGAATTGAGGACAGCTACACGTACCTTGGAATCCCACAAGCAAATGGCAACCGGAAAGAGGCCACAAGAAAAGCAGCCACAGCCAAATACCTCCAACAAGGCAAATCCTAAGGATTCAGCTCAATGGCAAGAACAAGGTCCAGGCAGTCAACAGCTATGCCGCCAGTCATCAGATACCCTGCAGGAATAAAAAGCTGGCCAAAGGAAGAGATTCAGACCACAGATGTGAAAACATGGAAGCTCCTGACCATGCGTCAGCACCCTGAAACTGTACACTAAGAGCAAGGAAGGAGGCAGAGGACTGGTGTGTGTCAGAACCACTATCCAGGATGAAACATCCAAGATCCCAGGAAGATGGCCTCAATGGACGAAGTGCTCAGTGAACGTTTCAGGCATTGGAAAACAGAGGACAAGGTGCTGGAGGAAGCATCATGGGAGGAAAAGCCCCTACATGGGATGTACCACTGACAGATAACTGAAGTGGCTAATATCCAGAAATCCTACCAATGGCTAGAAAGGACTGGACTGGATCAGAGGCACTGATCATGGCTGCACAGAAGCAGGCCTTGAGCACCAGAGCAATAGAGGCCCAGATCTACCATACAAGACAAGACCCCAGGTGCAGATTGTGCAAAGAGGCCCCTGAGACAATCCAGCACATAACTGCAGGCTGTAAGATGCTGGCAGGGAAAGCATACATGGAGCGTCATAACCAGATGGCTGGTATAGTGTACAGGAACATCTGTGCAGAGTACAGACTGGAAGTCCTGAGGTCAAGATGGGAAACACCTCCAAATGTGATGGAGAATCACCGAGCTAAGATCCTGTGGGACTTCCAGATCCAGACAGAGGTGGTGATGGACAAACAGCAGAGGAAAACTGTTGTGGTTGACATCGCAATACCAACATCAGGAAAAAGGAACATGAGAAACTAGAGAAATACCAAGGCCTCAAAGAAGAACTTGAGAAGGCCTGGAAAGTGAAGGCAACAATGGTGCCCGTGGTCATCGGAGCACTCGGGGCAGTAACCCCCAAACTGGAAGAGTAGCTACAGCAGATCCCAGGAAAAACATCAGACATCTCAGTCCAGAAGAGCACAGTCCTATATATACCCATATATATATAGTCCCCTATATACATATACATAGTCTGCCAAGACATAAGTGCTCTCTCACAATGGTAAAAAAAATATAGCACTGCCTAGACATTAACTCAAACTCAGAGATCCAAATTAAGGAGTAAATGCTCTATCCATTGAGCTATAAAGACCTTATAACTGGTAAAAAATCCACTAAAACAAATAATTTGTTCCTTTACTTACCCCTAGTGGCAAGAGTTAGTATTTTAGGCCCTATCTTGCAGTGGTACAGAAACCTTTAAAAAAAAATCATGAATCCACACAGTGTTTTTCTGAGTCTTTTTTTTTTTTTTTTTTTTTTTAAACAGACAAACAAGCAACATAAAATCATCAATTTCCTTAGCAGGAGTAATGGGAAAAAATATATATGTTATTAAAGCTCAGTAATATAGCATTTCTTTGACTTACTTTGCTTGACTGCTTTAGAGAAGTCTTAAAAGTCTTGAAATTTGGCTGCCAGATGGCTCAGTGGTAGAGCTGTGGTGCATATACAAGGAAACTACAGCCTGCCTTGGTGTTGTGGGTTTGAGTCCAGACTCCAACGGTTTGCCGAATGTCTAGTTCCCTATTCTCTCCTTGATTTTCTACTATACTATCCTATCAATAAAGCCTAAAAATGGCACACACAAAAAAAATAAAAAAAATAAAAATTAAAAAGTCTACAATTTCTATAACCAATTAATCTAAGTGGCTGAAAAGGAGGAATGCAACATCAATGCCTCATGCATATACTGACCAAAATAAAAATGATGCATGATTCTTTTTGTTTATTAGTTTACTTTTATTACATTAACTTTTATCTGTTGCCTGGGTGCTCCAATATTTGTTACTGAGTCATTTGTTCAGCTTTCTGTGGCATACTAGACAACTTGATTATTTAGACTTGTCTGTTGGCATAACAGATTTGGGAAATCCTTATATCTCAAAAGAGCTGTGCAATGGAGGACCATTCAGGCTCTACACAAAGATTTTCTTCATTGACTCAAATTCAAAATACTAAGTCATACTATTCTAAGTTATGTCACAAGATACATCACACACTAGTTGAGAGCAAGTGTGAGAAGTTGTTAATGTGTGTGTGTGAAGCACAGGGTGAGCTTACGTAGGAGGTATTCGGCAGCATCTGCTTCGTAATCAGCGTCCTCGGGAAAGTGATCAATCTTCTTGCACACACCTCGAAATGTTCCTGCCGGGAAGAAACACACATCCTTAAGAATAATTACACACCATTTATTCTGTTTAAGCCTATCCTGCAGTCATCCTTTACAATCCTCTGCAGTAAAAAAAAGCAACAGTGATACACGGAATTGTCTGGTTTTATTTACTGTTTTTACTTGTTTAACACGTAGAGTAAATGCACTGGGGATGTCTATACTTTTTCCTATTCACAGAAAAAGTGCTAAAATATTCTGGTTATTTGACTCAGGGCCCAGGGCAAAAGAGAGATCTATAATAATCACAGCAATTACTGACACACTCCTGACATGCTTCCTTTGTGAAAATATACAGTATATTTAAAGGCTGATATAAGCTATGATGTGGCTCATATATGACTTTATAAGACCACAAGCAAAAATTAAAAAATTTCCACTAGGTAGTATGCTTGTAGGACTACTCCTCCTAACACAGGCGGGCTTTACGGCTTTATTTGTCTGATTGGTTGTATGTCAAACTGTGTCCAGGCATCTTTCAACAAATAATCGGTCATTAACTGTACGTATACCTATGCTTCTCATGAACAATAAATTAAAGAGGAAAGAGAACAACGATGCACTGATAAAAGTTCACAGTAAATAGGATAAACTCTCTAAGGGCTGGAGTGGTGTGAGTGTGAAAGCATAGTTGTCTATTTTAAAATGAAAAGACAGTGTAGATGTACCCATTTGACAAGCGGATATCAGCATTATCATACTGTACAGTCTGTTGGTACTGTAGATGTTTAGGAATTCAGTGTGCTGGGAATTCACTCTTTGCATGGTAAACTAATTAGAGAGATCTATGTACAAAATGGAACATGAGTGGAGCGCCTCGCCCCCTTTACAGTATGTTACAGTTACAGAATAGGAAAAATGCTGTGATTGCTGATGTTGCAAGGTTGGTCAGCTTAAATATATTAAAATATAGAAAGTCCACGTGAGCCACTCCCTTTCTTTCAGAATTTTTTCCCTCTATGTCAGAGGCCCTTCCTGACGCAACTCATTCCATTTATCCAGACTTGGGACCCGCACATTGTGGCTAAAGTTTTTGGCTTCACGTGGGGGAATAGAACCCTTCAGTAGAATCTACTGCACCACAGGCAGGGAACTAACTACTTCAGTACTACTATTTTTCTTCAGTCTTCTGTTAGATAGCCAAATGTCAAACTCTAAAATAACCAGTTATTTGTAATGCAATATAACATGATTTAATGTGCAGAACTAAATTATGTATATATTCTAATATAAAAGAAACACTTTATGTGAAATCACATATTGCATGATCATATTCTCAAAACAATACTCAGTCATTGTCATATTGTATCTTTTCCTGAAACCTTGCAGCAGTACTTTGTGTCACTATTATACTGCACCAAAATTACTCTTGAACTGCCAATCACTGACTCTTTTTGTATACGACTCCACTGCACCAAATCCCATTTCCACAAGATTGAACACTGACACTTCCCTGTTGGTAGATATGAATACACATCAAGAGCAGGCAGTACAAGAGGAGCGGAGAGAGAGTGGAGGCACAGCAGAAGGACTACCAAAGACACATGACAGATGATGTGGGACAGAGCTGTAGCCTTCGGGCCATGTGAAGGAAACACTAATGAAAAGCCTTATCACATCTAGCACACATGCAGGTGCACACTTTCAAAGCGCTATCGGCTCTTATGTTTACCTCCGAAATACAGACGTCGGTGAATACAACGCTGCGCAAGCTCATTAAAGCAATACATCAAGTCTATCAATCATACACAGTCATAAAAGCCATCTGTACGGAGAGTGTTGATATCAGTGTATTCAAGAAAGTAATGTTTATGAACAACATAGGCTGGACATGCATTTAGGTGATGTATGTTGAACAATATAGGGTATTTTATGTTTAATAGGGAATTAGAATCAGCCACCAATAATTGAAAATGGTGCATAAACAAATTGGTTTTAGCTAATGGCAACCAACCAACTGCATGTGTTTAGTTAGAGCATTATCGGCAGGCTCAATATTTAGAGGTTTTATTTATAGGGGCAATTAGTGCTATGTAGGCTAGAGGCTACATGCTAAGAGTCACAAAATGACTATCTTGTGCTGGAAACACATTAGAACCATGGCCGACCAAAGGTTTGTGTGCTCAGAGTTTATCTAGCAAAAGCAACAAATGAGACTTAAAGAAGTTAACTTTGGCTGCAACCATGCATGCTTTTATTTGAAATTTATAAAAGCTAACCCATACAAACAATATTTTTGTTGTCTAAATCATCTTATTTACTGCAGTTTTTGGTGGCTAAGGCTAATTTAGCCACAAAATAAATCATCTATCAATTGAGCTCAATTTATGGCACCGCAATTCACTTGCAACCAACTGTATGTTGTTTACAAACAGCAAAGAAAATTGTGTAATAGTTTTATAGTGATTGGAGAAATTGTCTTATTCAAGTGTCACAAGGTGGGTAAATGTAATCAGGGCAGGTGTATTAAGCAGGCCACATGCATGTTTATATGTGTTTAATATATGTACGAGCACATGTGTATATTAAATAACCTTTTCGTTTGACCAAAATGAACTCACTACCAAACTAAACAAGATCTTATAGTAGTGTGTTTTGTGTCGCACAGACTCGAATGCAGCCTCTTAAGAGCATTTCATGTGCCAGGCATCACAGTGACTCATCCTACTTTGTAGCACTTTGCTCACACATCTCTTCACATTTAAGAAGGAAGCCTCTCGTATGTGTTTTACCACCCTTTACCCAGTCCCATTCACACATGGTCAGCACCACACGAGATACAAAAAGAGTGAGAGAAGCAAACTGAGGATACATGAAGGAGCAAGAGAGAGTAGAGGATGAGGAGATGAAAGCCA
The DNA here is from genome assembly GCA_020698575.1 of Bostrychus sinensis. Taxonomy (NCBI): domain Eukaryota; kingdom Metazoa; phylum Chordata; class Actinopteri; order Gobiiformes; family Eleotridae; genus Bostrychus; species Bostrychus sinensis. Next base: position 24,493,456 of record CM036253.1, on the reverse strand, counting down.
GAGGAAGTGTTGGTGAAAGATGGCAAAATGGAGAAGACATGAACTGGTGATGAACAAACAGGCCTCTCCAGCTAATTGCTTATTTGCATATGAACAGCTTCTCTGCGTTATCTACACTCCCAAAAATCATTCACAAATTGATTCATCAAGCATTTGCAGCAGAAACTAAACTCTCTATTTGGAGGCCTTTTCATTATTTCTACATTAACAGACGTTTAACTTAATATGCAGCCAATTACTTTTGCAAAGCAAAACTACCGTTCTCTCCACCTACACACTAACATTATGTGACCAGAGATGATAATTAACTGAACTTTAAAAACTCTATTCCCTTTATTATCACTAAAGGAAATAGGTGGAAATGGCAATAGCGGGGCTTTTTTTTACATACAGTAACATAAGACACCCCTCAGTTCTGTGAAGTAGAACCACTATATTCTATGTACAGTCTATAGTGCAGTATGTCGGCATTATCTATCAACAAACCCAGGATAAAGGGCCAAACAAGGTGTTAACTTTAAATGTTCATAAGAAAGTCCTGGGCTTTCATGATAAATTGTGAACAGCAGACCATGTGAACACCTATGGTAGCCCTGTAGAGACATGCTCTGTGAACTGTGAACAAATCAAATGCATTCACTTTAAAATTTACAAACAAAATAAATTTAGTCTTTACTTTTATGCAAAAATTGTAAGCTGCTGTACATATACATATTGTAGGCCTAATTGAACTTATTACCATGATACAAACACATTTTACACAATGCACTTTTGAATAATATATTTACAATGTTCACAAGAGAAAAAACAAGTGATATAAATAACAAAGTTTATCTTACAATTTGCAGTACAAACACAAGACATTATACAGATTACTCAAATCATTAAATGAAACCGTGTTATTCCAACTTAGAGTATATTGTAAGTCTTAATAACAGTGGGGCTTAGTGTGCCTATTGTTTTCCATCTAAGCAAATTAGCCTTTGTAGACCCTGCCATTATGTATTACGAAGAAACAGGACTCACTGGTCAAATGGAGCCCTAATCAAATCACACACACACACAAAAAAGTCTAAACAAAGTCTATTTTGCACTGAACTAAATTGCAGTAATGTAATTGGAATTTTTTATTTGGTTATAACCTAATATGACCTGTTTTAACACTGTAATATCTGTTCAATAAAAGGCTGTAAGAGGTTTCAAAAGGATTATTGCTCATAGTTTCCATATTAAATAAACAGTTCCCTTCATCAAGTATAAATGATGTCAGTGGAGGACAATGCAGCAACACCAAACTCTTAATGGCTTTCCGTGTGCATAATGAAAAACAATACCTCTTCCTCTAAAGTGTCTTGATTGGACGCTAAAAGCTGCAGTGAAGTCGCCAGGAGTGTAGCCTTAGCTGCTCCTGCTGGACGCATCAAGGTGTAAAGCCTCATCAATCAGCGGTCCGCCCCGTGTCTGCCGGCCCGGGAAATTCATTATACCTGCTGCCTTTTAAACCGACGCATTTGTATTGAACCATCCTGATGTATAGAGCTCCCAGATCTCATGCAACGAAATACCACACACACACACACACACACACACGCACACACACACACACACATACACAGAGGGTGGGCCCGGCAAGAACAAGGAGATAGATGACCGCTTTTATTTCAGGCCGGAGAATCTAAATCACTGCTAAATCAACAAACAGATTAACTATTTAATGGAGAATGATGAATAGTTGTGGGCAGACAATGACATCATACTGTCACTTTTCAGAAAATAATGATATGCCGGCGTAATAAGGCTATATGGAGATGCACGCACATAGGGAGTCATTAAGACAGGGGTGTGGGAGACCTCTGGGTCAAAGTGTTTATCATGATGATGTGAAAGGAGCAAGCAGAGCGCTGGGGGGTTAACTATTAAGAGAGCAGTGGTATTGTCAGAAGAAAGGATATGTAAACACACAGACTAAGAGATTTATGTGGACGTTGGACGAGAACATCACACACATAGATGTCTGATGTAGATAGATGCAATGGGTGGGCCGACGTCATATTAAACCTTATGGCCTAAGAATCGGATATCACTTAATTTCATATGTGTGTAAAGGCAGGTGAGCTAATACTTTTGGAAATATAGTGTACCTGGAGTAGTATTTTGTTTCATTCATGCATGTTTGTGTAATCCTGTGGGCTGCTGCTGTCTCATTATTTAAGAGCTTAATCGCTCAGCTTCACGGCTTCACAGCTCTACGTACATAAATGAAACCAGGAAGTGCTCCTGTGCATTTCTAAAGCCCATACACCGTCACTGGACTCATTCTGATCATTTCAGTGCTTAAATTGCCCTGACTACAAAGCACTCAGCTGATTTATCTATCTGTTAGCATCATGTTGCCAATAGCTGTGCCATTTTATGCTCTGTTCAGTCCCCATTGTTGTCCGCAGGGAGCGTCAGACAACCAATCCAAGTGTTCTCTGCAAAGTCAAAGTTAACAACTCCCAAAAGCAGATGTTTTCCAATACATATACATTATTTTAAGTTCTAAGCTACTGCTAAGCCTGCTACTTAAATACCTGATCAGTAATTAGCTGGACCAGCTACGAGTAACCACCCACTTTTTATGTTATCAGAACAAAAAAAAAAAAGTATTATTATTTTTTTTTTTTTTTTTGCTTTATTAGGCAGGACAGTAGAAATCATGGAGGACAGAGACACAATGGGAAAATTGCCAGAGTCCAGACTTGAAGGTGACAAAGGTGAGCTGTATTGCTCTGAATATGCACCGCATGCTCTACAATCTGAGCAGTACAGCAGGGTATGTCATGTTGTTTTCATTAGTAAATGTAAAATGGTAAAAAGGGGTTTGGATGCATTGTAGTTTGTGAACTCGCAAATTCTGCTGTTTAATCACCTAGCACCATGACATATTGTGATAGTAATCACTGGTGAAAAACAAGACATTAAGGTCCCATAATATAGCTTTATTGTGAATGAGTTTAATAGATAAGAATGTTCTGCATATATGGAAACTTTGGCCAATCACATGCTCACACAGAAGAGCCCTCTCTCCACCAAGAAGCCACAGCTTTTGTTTGTTCCTTTGTTTTGTAGCTTAACATGCACACATATACAAAGACATGCACTTGCACACACCACTGACACTGATTTACACATTTGTCTTGTTTTTAATCGATTAATTTAATACATTTCCTTTGTTTTAGCCGTTTAACCATGTGTGGTCTCTCTCTTTGTCTGAACCCTGAGCCAGTTCATGACAGTTAGAAACGCTGAGCAAGTGGCTATTCTAGCAGGTTCTGTCTACTTTAATAGCAAAACAGTCCCAAAAAGAAATACATAAATAAGGAAAAGAAAAGTGTAACATAAAAAAGGCTTCCTTTTAAGTGATATATATCTACTGAAGTACTAACTCACGTAGGAAAATAAACTGCTGCACACTCAAATAACCTCCATTAAAGAATATTATGTCACAGGTTAGATAATAAATTTAGGTTAAATTTGGCTTGTTTGATTAGTGTCCCATATTTTAACCCAGTTTTAGAAGTTAGTTAGCAGCTGTTTATGGCTATGGCATTGATCTGAAAACACTCATCTCACAGAATTCTAAATAAAATCCTAAATGAAAGATGAACTTGAATTACAACACTTTTTTTCTCGTAATGGGGTGCTAACAAATAAACCAAGCAGTGAAATATCTACAAACCCGTATACTAAACACACTAAACACACAGCCACAGAGACAAAATGGAGCATATATCAGGACATATCTGCCTCACAAAGGTCAGGAGAGCCCGAGGGCAGCCACAGCAAAGCATTGTGGGAAAGGAATGGTGGAGTCTGTGTGTATTTGTGTAGCCTCATACAACATTTTCTAGTATAACCACCATACACTGTTAATACACAATGTGACCAGAAGCAATATACAACTATTTAGAATATCATTATAAAATTTTGCATACCAGCAAGCTTTGGCCAATCCCATGCATTTACTTTTAAATGAGTTATACTCAACAAGCAAAAAGAAAAACATGACACTAAGTGAATAATTAATGTAAACATGACCAAGACAGAGTTAACATAATTCTTTAAATGTGGTCCTCGGAAATTGAAAAATGCACATAAATGGTTGTTCAAGTCAGAAAAATTTGTTGTCCAACTCTCCACATAGACATGACAGAAAAGTTGCGTATACATCAACTCTTTCAGTAAACATTGTGTAAAATATGTGCTATTATGAGCTGTTGCTTTTGGTGGTTCTTTCACTAAAGCTATATTTGTAAATGTACTTAAGTTCAGTTTTTTATTGGTGAGAAGGCTAAAGTTAAATCTGACTTGTAAGTTGCGTTAAACATAGTAAATATAATAAGTAGTAGTGAGTACTCCGACTTTCCCACATGAAAGCACATGAGCATAACAAAGCCAGAAAAACGGGTAATAACAGGTGGGCAGGTGTATATATATATATTAGAAGGTGTGTATATAATGTACTGCAGGGGTGTGTACATAATGTATGTAATGGAGTATATTGAATTTGACTTGTGTATATAATATAGTGCAGGTGTATATATACTAGAACGTGTGTATATAATGGATGTAATGTAGTATATTGAATTTAACTTCTGTGTGGCCACATGGTCAAGATGTATATACTAAAAGGGGTTTTTAGATATTTTTATAGTATATAATAGATCTATGTTCAATGTGCTGTATTCTCCTATTTCCCTCAACCCTTGGGACAACGGATGGAAATTAGCATTCTTGCTAGAATCCGGTATGTTTACATTCATGCTATATGCTGTCTGTTCGTTAACATGCACTGTCCCGTTTAAATAAATAAATAAATAAATAAATAAAAAAATTAAATAAAAATAAATAAAACAACTTCTCATTTTGGAAAGACAAGCGTCCAAGGACCACAGGAGTGCAGCATGTGTAACAAACTTTAATGTAATGTCTTATTTTATGGTTGCCATGTTGTTCTTGGGGTTGGAGAAAATGGAATTCATACTACCAATGTATCACAAAGTATAGAGTATTCTGGGTCTGCATACAAAGCATCATATTTTCCAAAAAGATTGCCCCAAAACAAGGTCAAAAAGGAGACAGGCACACACAAACACAGTTGGTCCAGATGCCTTCCTGATGGTTACCACACGCCAGCTGTTTGTCCTTGCTGCATCTCCCTCCCACACAAACTCATAGCTCACAGAACCAAAAACCACTGCAAATTTATAGTCTTTTTATTGTTTCATTCCAGGGGGCTCATTTTACCCTTACATAACCTTAACCGCACAAGGAACATGCCTAACAGTAAAAAGTATGCTAATCATAATCTGACTCCACTGGGTGAGTTTGGGTTTCTCAGTGCAAATAACCTACAAATATAAACAAAGCAGCAACATAATCCGAAGAGAGCAAAACATAATTTATTTTAAAAGTGTTAAAATGTTGTAGTGTAGCAAGATTTGCCAGTCCCTAGAATAGATAAATGGAGAGGGTTGTGCCAGGAAGGACATCTGGCCTAAAACCCTACAAAAGTACCCATGCGACTGATTTGCTCTGGTGACCCCTGGAAGAAAAATAAAACAAAGCAAATGTAATCGGTTATTAATAAAAGAATACTCCATTACTTATTCCATACTGCCTAGAGTGGACTATATGTATGTGCAAAAAAAAGGTCAAACTCGCAAATTCATTAGTAAAAATATGAAATTGTGATCCACACTTTTAAAAGGTGCTAAAAGGTGCTCCAAATATACACAGCCCTCCTTGAAAAACATAACAAGAATCATGCTACATATACATGGTTATTTTCATGAACATAGGCTACTGTACATTTTGTCATCTTATCCAAACGTAAAATACAGCACTTAACAAAAAGTGAAAAACTAAATTCATCCCTCATTATTTTGTGATACTTGCAGATAAATCCCAAACTACCAAGGAATGCTTATATACATTACAGAAGCTAGATAATTCTGTGCTTTCTGACTGTGAATTCCACCGCCTTAGTTCTCATTTTGAGTGTTTGTTGTGGTGCCCTGTGGACAGATATATTGCCAAATGTTCTTTTGTGAACATAGAGATAGCGATACAATATTTTCAGAGGTAGAAGAAGAACTCAAAGCACCTAAGTAAAAATACTGCTACTTCAAAATAAAATGTACTCAGCTTAAATAGAATTAAAAGTACTCAACAAAATGATCACTTGGGTATTGGTAAAATGATTGAATGTGAAGTAGAAAGTGCTTTTGGATGAGATTTTCAGCTTCTTTCCACCACCTCCTTATATTTTGAAATAATATCTGTATTATATGTCTTCTGTATTATGTTAGTAACCACTGCAGTACCTCCCTCCACATACTATAGCACTGTACAGTATACCTGGTAGTCACCAATAATACATGTGGGATTGTGAACCAGCCTGTTGTTTTAGCTCAGTGTGGGTGACTGTTCTCTCTCTCCTGCTGTGGCCCTATACCTCGCTCGCTCGCCCACCCTGATTACCTCTTCTCCAGATGAGGCAGAGGAGGAGGAAGAGGCGGTTTCCACGGTGACGGCTGATGAGAGAGAAGCAGACAGGTTCTGCTTGGGTGCACACCTCTTTTCTTTCCCTTCTTTCCCCCTCTTTTCGTGCTCTGTCCTTCCTCAGACGCCCTTTACCGAACACATCACTCTGTAAATGATGTGTCTAAATGCAATGTTCTCTAATTCCAAACCTCACTCTGGCCTCTCCTTCATATGTCCCCCTCTTATCACTTTAAAATACTCATTAGTATTAGCAGTTTTAAAAGCCTCACTCATTTGGGTAGATATAGATTTTTGGAACACTTGCTCTGGGAATGTGCTCCCATTTACTCACTAAAAGAAGTAAATCACTTAAATCAAGCATATTATACTGGATTCTACAGAAATACCTTGTGTCGGTGTAAGAGTGTATATGAGGAAGGAAAACATTAAACAAAATATAGAAGTATGTACCATTAATACTATAAAACAATGACGATTTTCATATCACTAAGCGCTACATGATACACAGTAAAATGATATCCATGTGACTCTGGATGGCCTATCAGAGACCTAAATCAAATTATGGTGCTGCTTGTGTTATGGTATATCAGTTTCATTTTTAATAATCAAAATGTTGCATATCGCATGTCTTACCAATACTGTGCATATTAGTTGTGGGACATGTAAAACCCTGGTGGTCATTCGTCCAGCTGTCCTCTTTGTTTCCACTAAATGAGCATGGTGTTAAAATGAAATCTTCCAACAGACACTACAGCTATAACTCCTCTACTCCCTTCATTGTTCCTGGAAGCTCCTTTTATTCAAGGTCTGAAGGTGTCCAACTTTTGCTAATGCCCATCATCTTTTGTGACTTTCCCCTTCTCTGGCTGCATCCTCTCTCTTCTTATCCCTGTGTACCCCCAGTGCACAAAAACACAGTGAAAAGCCCCACATCTTTAATTATTGCCTATCTCCCAGCGCTGCGACCTGGCTGTCATTTATTCCTTACCCCATGTGCCCCCGGTCTGCGGGCTCTCCTCACTCACGGTGCCACCTGGGGGATCATTTCTGCTCCCCTCTCCATTTAAAAAGCCCTCGTCCTCTCTTGTCTCTCTCTCTCTCTCTCGCTATTACAGACCAATCATTTAGATCCCCCGTGTGGTCAAATGCTCTCCCGAGATTTACCTGGAACACAGGCCAAGCACGGCTCATCCATCACTCCCCGTCCTGCCACTGCACTCTCATTCACAGACATAGCAGGCATGGCTCCTCATTCATTCATGCTATGTGCCTGTTCTCTGTTATCCCTAAGCCTTTATCTCCACTTTGCCGGGCTTATTGGACACTCATTTATCACGCACTAAAGATATTGACACAAACATTGATTACATACAGGATAAACCAAAAAGACCACACACAATTCTGCTGGAGGGAATGGAAAAGGGTATTTTAGGTCACATAGCAGAGGGTATTGTATGACCAATGCAATTCTTAATATATAGAACTATTTTGCTGTGTGTTTCCTGTGAAGTTGCACATAACTTGTACACAGGTGGACGTATACTAGCAGTGGCTCAGAGTCGTTCACCCACTAACCAGATCCCAGATCTACCGTTGTGTTCTTGAGCAAGACTCTTCATCCACCTTGCCTGTATGAAGGTGTTAGTGTGATTGCTGGTGGTCAGAGAGGCCACAGGCACAGAATGGGAGCCATGTCTCTGTCAGTCTGCCCCAAGGCAGCTGTGGCTACAGAGTGTAACTAAGAAGTGAATGAATAATTAACCTAATTGTAAAATGACTTTAAAGGGGCCACATTATGCTCTTTACAGGCTTTTTAAAATATTTTTGACAGCTTTGAAGTACTTCAAGTTTCATAACTTAAAAAATGTGTGTATCTAGTAAACGTCCTGCTGTTACCTTGACTTTGCAGAGAACGCTTGGATTAGGAGCCTTTTCCCCCTGCTGGCAACAGTGCAGATAGAGCAAAAAATGGCTATTTAGCACAGCTATAAGCAACATGCCAATAACAGATAAATGAGCTTACAGCATCATAGTGATGGTAATTTAAGCAGTGAAGTTATCCAAACCAGTCTGGTGATGGTGTATAAGCTTTAGAAGGGTACAGGAGCACTTCCTGGTTTTACGTGCTTAGGTGGAGCATGAGACAGTTGTGTGTTTTTTGAAAAATAGGCGGCTTCAGCACACAGTATTGCTTAATGATACGTTAATGAAACTACTACTCAAAATATGTTTTTAGATGCAACAACATTATAACAAAGCTAAAAGATTAAACAAGTGAGTTTAGCATAATAGGGGGCCTTAACGTATGTAGAAAAGCACTATATAAGCAGGCTAAGTCATTGTATAGAATTATTATTAGAAACAGTGAATTGGGAAAGACAATCGACTTGGGAAAGACAATTGATACAATGAATTAGCCTGCTTTATACCAATTTGAAAATATGGGCTGTACCAACATATGGGGAAAAACCTCTGGGCTGCACAATTTGATTCTGACAAAACAAAACATTGCAAAAAACCCAAACTCACTTCGAATAAATGATTATGATAGCTCAGGTTGAGGGAAAATGTTTTGAATCGGTTCGAACCACTTGTTAAGAAGGTGAACAGGTCTGGCAGGCCAGAGTACTACAAACTTGTCTTTCCAACAGGTCCTGCCTCTCTGTGCTACTGTGCTATGATTGGTTATGTTCGGTCATGCATGCGTCTGATAGGTGGGAGTTGTCTTTGGTTGTGAATAGTACAAACCCAAGACTCAAACACAATTTCTTATTTGGTCTATTACTGATCAAAATCTGATACATTTTTGAGTAAGATGAGGAGTACAAACCAATATAGAATAATTTTTATACAGAACTAATTTGACTCTTCTTCAACAAGAAAAATCTTTAATAACTTTTTAAAGGTTATGTAAAGGGAAAGTACAAATTGCACTTTTTGCATCCCACTTACTGGTCCGAGAATTCCATTTTTTATGAGAAATATGACTTATAAAACTATAAGTAGATACATGGATAATATGGGCAAATGGGGTAAAGGGAACTAAAACACTGTGTTTACATGAGTGTGTATGCAGTGCATGTTTGTTGTGGGCCTGTGACATTGTGCTGACATTGTGTTCACTTGACTTATGGCTCCCACAGATGTGTTTATTGGGCGACTTGGGAATATGTGCGAATTTGTCTGTTTGTTTCTTCAATTCCAAGCATCAGTTTGTATGTAAATGAGTGGGATTGAATAAGGGTTTCTACCTGCACCATCTGGCCCTGTAATAGGCTCCTGTGCCCCCCAGAATGAGATGGTCATGTTTGGCTGCATCACATAGTCACACGCACACAGGGATGCTGATAGCAATGGGCCAGGTTTAATCATCAATGAAAATTTACAAGTTCACTCCTTGAAGATTATTTTAAGGGCATTCAAGACATGTGATTACGCAAGAGCTGTAGATGTTTTCCCCATTCATTTTGATGAAGGACCAAACTAAGAATAGGAGAAGGCAAATACATACTTACTAGCTTAAGTTATTAAACTAACATTTGCAGTGTTTGATAGATAAACCTGAAGTGTACACTGACAAGTTTCTGGAGTCTGCCATGGTGCTGAAACTATTTCGCCAGCATAAAATCATTCAGAGACTTTTAGCTTGTAGCATTTAGGTAATGGCTCAAATAAAACAAATTATTTAGAACCGCTGTCTACGAGTTTTTTTTGTTTTTTTTTGTGCCAGTCCTGTGCCCAGATAACTAATAATAAAAAGGCATAGGTGTTCTATAGTGCTATATAATATTGCTTTATAATTTTAATTCTTATTATTCATTCCACCAGTCACACACTCACACACTCATTCATACAAGCAAGGTGGGTGAAGTCTCTTGTTCAAGGACACAATGGCAGTATACAAAGCCGGTTGGTGGTGGCATTTGCACCACAGTTTGAGAACCATTTGCACACAATATTGGAGAATAATTTTATAATATTAGAGAGGAATTTAAGAAGGTAACTTGGTGGTTATTTTGAGTTACACTGTTATTCCCAGTCCCAGCCCAATCAACCAACACAAACTCTTTTTGTAATGTACCAGACATAATAGTTTGTTCTGATTTCTATGTGAATTAAGATGAAGGTCAAAATATATTCCCAGACATAGGACCTTACTAGCTGAAACGGTCATCCAACAGAGTCCTCTTCAATTACATCTTCAAATATACCTAGCACTTGCTATTTAATATAGAGCACACACTACCTAATTTAAATGATCCATCAAATATTTATTCTTCTTCTAGGCCTTCCTTGGCCTCTCTCCAACTTGACCCTTTCACAGACTACATTAGAATCTATGTTACTAATTCACCCAATTTCTCTTCCTATGTGATGAATGCAAAACGATACACTTATCCTAATGGTGTCTAGAATATAGTTCTCAAAATGCATGAGTCTATTAAAAAATGACAGCTCTAGCATCATTAAAGATGTGGTTTTATGTGGATGTTTAATTCACTCTGTTGACTATAGTGTATATTAACAGTATATAAACGGCAAAAACAATGACATCTCATCACACAACAATCACTGCCTAATCATCATTATCATATGTTTTCAATCTATTCAAATATATAAACGTAACCAGGTGCAACTTATACCATACAAAATATTATAATGTATTGCATCAAGTGAAATATTTTACTTGCATTATGTGGGAAAAAGTGTGTGATAATAGGCATAAGATAATGTTATTCAATAGAGGGTATGCAACTATTTTGTTGTATTAATTTGTTCACCTAAGGCCATATTGCAATAGGAATTATTTTGATCTACTAGAAATTCTTAACATATTAGAATGTTCAGATTACATTGCCATGTTTTGGCTCACTTAGAGGGCCATCTTGAGCTAGAGATGCTCTCATTGGCTGCTTAGCCTATATCATTTGTAAAAATTCAATCAGTTGTGCCCAAAAACACAGAGAAAGTGGCTATTCCTGCACAGGTTATGTTTACACAGCCAAAAAAGGCAAAAAATAAGTGAAGAGAAGCAAACTGATTGGAATACTTGCAATGTTTAAGGTTGTGTAGATTACTGCAGCATGATATAGTTGAACTTAGTGGTGATAATAACAAAAAGGCTTTAGAAAATGTTTTAGTTGGTGGTTTGGGCCCATGACAGAAGAAGTAATGCAGTTTTAATACACATGCACCAACTCAACACCTCAGTAGCTGTTTACATTCTCATAACAAGATAACAAGATGGCTTCACAGAACACATTTCCAACAACGAGAGTCCCAGCAACAGTCCTGGTACTTGTTAGTGGTCCGGGCTGACTGGCTAATAACACCGCCAGCTGTCTGGGTCTGCGCCTGTTAGCTACTTCGGGTCCTTTTTATCATTACCTGGAGCTATGCAAGCGGGGTGACAACTAAACAGGGAGGAAGGCATGAGGACAGCTCCCCCAGCACCGAGGCATCATGGGTTGTTGTCAGCCTGAGAGCTACAGTGTGCGCCAATGGTTATCATAAGGCAGCAAGATGTGGGGGTGTTATATGTTGCTACTGGGGACACATAGAAGTAGTGGTGTTAAAATAAAATAGTGCACTGTGGGAAACCATGTAACAGAGCAAGTAAAGCAAGGATTTCAAAATAAAAGCATATAAATATAAAGAATTAGCAAATTAACATTACTTTGTTAAATATCAGATGTCACTTCATATTTGACTTTGTAGGCTTTGTATTAAATAAATGCGACTGTCTAAACATAAGGATGCCTTTATATTACAAACAGTAGTATACAAGTAGTACAGAGACAAACGCTTTATTATATTACTGAATGATATATGATTCAGATATTTGGTCGCTTATTCCAACTATGGGCCTTAGGTGGGATACATCCAGGACCATGGCCAATTAGTCATACAGAAACAGACAACCATTCACTCATTCATTACCTATGTGCACTTTAGAGTCACCAGTTCATCTAACACATGCATGTCTTTTGATGGTGGTCAAGAAGCCAGAGTACCTGGAGTAAACCTATGGTAACACAGGGAGGGCATGCAGACTCAAGAGAAAGAGACATTGTGTTGACCGGACTAATTATCAAATTCACAACATCCTTACTGAGAGGCAGGAACACTAACCACTCTGCCATCATGCACCCCAATAAAGGGGTATTTTAATGCCATGTACACCCCCTCCCACACATAGCATGTTGTAAAAAGAATTTTATTGAAAAGAAAAAAAAAAATAGACCTTAAGACATAATCTTGGCTTTGATAGATAAGAATGTACAGTGCATACTGACAAGCTCTGGCTAAATAAATAATTCACTTGTTTCACTATAAGGTGTTAAAGCTTGTCATGGATGTTATAGGATTGGATATGGGACTTTTATTTTGAATTTTAATATTTATGGTATAATATGTTCATATTTTTTTCTTACAAAAAACGAATTAATCATCACGTATGAATATATGTCCTTTATTGGACACTAAAAACTATTCACTATTCTCCATCCGTGGTTAACCATTTTCCTCTTCTAATTACATAAGGGAGATTTATAAATCTTTACAAGTGGAAAAAAACACAACATGGTGGCAACAGTTTAATAAAAAAATGGTTATTTAAACAGTTAATTCCTGACAACTAAAACTGGAAAAGGGCTATGTTTGTTTACAAATAGTCAGATAATCTGCATATTGACAAAAATGTGAGTCCTTTGCTGTAGGTATTCATGACTGTCCCCTGTTTTAAATGACCTGATAAAAAGACATTCACTGTGGATCAAGCCCACCATGAGAGTTCAGTGAGTTGAATAGTTTTAAGACAGAGCCCTAAGGGACATGCCACACATTTTATCACTTTCCTTTCAACTCACAGAAACAGTACTTCAGAGTTCTCAAAAAAAGGACATCAGCTTATTCAGTGTTGACTAGAGCTGGTTTAATAAAAATAATAATAATAATAATAAATAATAATAATAACTCTCATAATAGTTTGCTTTGTCATTAGATAGTCATAGAACTGGGCACATTTTGGTCAAGTTGAATGGTGGTAAGGATGTGCCTCCCTAAATGTATGCTGTAATTACGGACGGAAGCACAACGACAGAGCGTGGATACTGGGCAGGCATGAGAAGCAGGGTGAGACAGGGCTCAGGGAGCAGTCAGTCAGACGGAGCACGTACCTTCCAGACAGCAGGTTCGCCAGAGGCCGGAGTGCGTCATCACCTCCTCGTTCTTGCGGCTCGTGTCGTTGTCGCCGCTACTCTTCACTCGGCAGACCCCGCGCGAGTACAGCCAGTAGTCAGTGCCGACCGCGATGGTCATGAGGCTGAAGGCGGCGAACGCGCCCACCGTCGTCACGAGCATCTGGACGCCGCGGTCACACATCAGCATCTTCATAAAGGCGGCTCCAGTTGGGCTTAATCTCTGTCCCTCCTCTCGTTAGGATTCACCCTTTAATTTCCTCTGTTTCCCGCGAGATTTGGACAAGTCACACAGAGGCTTCAGCGCCAGACACTCCACAATATCGTACACAACACAACAACATGAACCTAATTAGGATGTGTGTGTGCGTGGCGCACAAATAAAACAGTTGGGTTGGCTTCTTAGTGTTGACCAAAGGCTCGTGGCAAAGGGCGGGTAGGTGGAGGGCGGCACGTCACTTTCTCGTGCATCAAAAACCGGTTTTTACCACACCAGGTTCGCGCGCACACATGCACAAGGCGATTAACGACCACCAGTTGTCCCCGCTTAAACCGAACTACCCCAGTCTCTCAGAGCGGTGCCATGCTCCGGGGTTCTTCTGCTAATTCCGTTTATCTGAGGCAAACGAGATGCCCATCACAGACCACTGATGTTCCTCTTCCACTCGACGTGTTTTCTCCGCGTCGTTTCCTCTTCTGAACTTGTGCAGCTTTTGTATTAATCTCTCAGGCCAGCTCTGCATGGAAATCTGTTTTACTACTAATCGACAAAGTGGTTTATTTCCCTACCCGTAGCAGCGCTCAAGTCAAGTGCACGATGTGTTAAGAGATTTCCACTAAGCATATGGTTAAGGCGGGTCGCCTCTGACTCACCGCAGACTATAGCCTCTGTCGACGACCTCTCCTCAAAATACTGCAAAATGATTCCCTAGTTGTGGTGAAGGAAGGCATGAAAGATCTCAGCTAGAAGCAGAGTGTGCGAGCAAGCAGCAGAGGTCCGTCGTGTGTCTCCGCACACAGCTGTTGCCTCTGAGACATGTTCTCCTCCATAGAAAAGGGAAACTAGTCTCCAAAGAGATGTTTTGCGAACAGGAGGCAAGAAACGATTATGGTAGCTTAAAACAGGCACCGAATTGAGCCAAAACTAACATTTCTGTTTAAAAAAAGCCATGTTCGCCCATTCGAAATAAAGGTGTCCATAAGAGCAGCTATGGCTGGAGGACAGTAAGCCAACAGCCGCCTGGCTCTGCGCTCTTCAAACGTGCCCGTTTGTACAAATAAAAAAATGACAGCCGCCGCTTCCTCCTCCTCCTCCTCCTCTTGGTCTTCCTCCTCCTCCTCTCGATCCAACCAACACAAACTAAAACTAACCGCGCGTCTCCTCGAACTCCGCCTGGGGCAGCGGCGCTTTACGCTGATTGGACTTGAGTGTGATGGGACCCTAAAGGAGCCAATAATCTGTAAACATTGTCATAAATCCCGCCTTCCGCCGCAACGCCGTCAGTATAAAAGGCGGTAGGCTCCAGTACTGGGGCTACACAGGATTCAGTGGTGTCCAAATGATGGAGGGGCACATGCGTTTCCATTACAGTACCCTTGGGTGAAAGAAATAGTGACCCTAAATGACAAGTATGACACTTTTCACCTAATGTGTGGACAGATGACTAACAGTCGTATGTCACATGTGGAGCACACCGCCTGTGCCTCGAGCCTGTGCCGCGGCGCTGTCCATGGTGCTGAACCAAGCGCAGCACCATTCCCCAGTTTTTTGTTTTTTTTTCAGCTCCGCGGCGCCAGCAGCCCCTGCGCCGCACTGATTAGTTAGAAGAAACAGTTAAGGCAGATAGAGGGAGGAGAGTGGAGAGCCATGCATGAAGAATGGCGCCCGGGAGAGAAGCAGAGACGCCACTTAAAGAGCCACGGACCGTTTTAATGATTCCACTCCACTGAGGCCCCCACACTGTGGCTGTGTGTGCTCACGGTTCACTGAACGCACAAGACTGAGAGCGCGCGTGCCCGACTGCGTACTGAGACTTTTCTGCTCACGTGACTACACGCTGGCGATGCTGCAATTTCCAGTTAATTACACGAGTTAAAGAAAGCAGGTTTTTATCTGTCTTCTGAAATGTGTGTTTGGTCAACAATACGCATTACAAATATTCAATAAACGATGAATGCTACATGTCTCTATGATGTCAGAAGGTTTGAAACATGCACATTTACCTTGCATATGTGACAAATAGTGTCCCTCAGAGTTACCCTTTACACAAGGTTTTTAACTCACATCCTGCTACTTGAACTAAGCCAATAGAAGTTGGTTAGCTGAGATGACCCACAGAGTCAGTGCCTGTTTATCTGACAGTACTAGTGTCTATTGGAATAAAACAAGCCATAAGGTGATCAGAGACAGACTGAGGTGCAGACAGAAGGAGTAAGTGGAATCAGAGATAAATAAATGCATGAACAGATCAACAGTGAGCAGTGACAGGTCCGCTCCCCCTGTTCATTGGTGTGTTAGTGTGTGTGTCCGAGGGCCCGCTTCTGCCTTATCTCACAAGGAGACTCATTAACATAGAAATGACTTGTGGAAGAAAAGTACAGCGTCTCACCTCTGCTCACAGACAGAAGTGGTGAGGGGAGGAGGAGGAGCTCAGGAGGAGGAGAGCCTGAAATGGAGAAGCAACAAGCTGATATGTAAACAAAACATACACTTCATATGAGGACTATGTGTATCTTTTTGGATACAGCAAAAAGCAGATTTTGAAAGCAACAACACCAACTACAGCAAACTCCTAAGTAAAATGGCTCCCTCTTTCTTTAGTGTGCTGTTTTTCCATGTAAGCAGACAGAGCCAAGTATGAAATAGACTTTTTATGACGATTTTATCAATAGCCAAAAGAAAAACTGCTCATTTTAATGTGGAAATTATACCTAGGGGTGTGATGAGACACAAATCCCACAAGATGAGACACAAGACTGGGTTCACGAGAATGAAACAAGCCAAGATTTTTACACAATTTTTAAGAGTTTCCTAAAGATAAAATAAATGATTGAAAAAAAGTCTTTTATCCAAATGAAAATCACACAATTTATGAAAAAAGGTGCATTTAGTCATGAAATAGGTGCATTTTAAAAATCTGTTGTAATGAAAAGCCTTTACTTCTGTTATTTGAAATATACTGTATGCAGTAACAGAACATAACAACATTGCTAAATGTTTGGACAAACCCAGCTGAGAGGCTTCTCCCCTGTAAGGTGCAGACAGAAACTGATCTATGAGAATCTTGACATTTTGATTTTGTGAGATCTTCCACAATATTTTGTCACAGTCCTGATATCTACCCAGCCTACCTAAATGCCATATATTTTCATCTCTTAAAATCATTAATAATAATGCCTAGATTACACTTTGAGGTTGAATTTTCACAGTTTCCCTTTTACCACTTCTTTCTAAACTTCAAAACCCTTTGACCTGTAGTCTTTGTCACTAGGCAAGGGTATATATAAAGGGGTCAGGACTGCCCCTTGGATCATGTAGTTCAAATTCACCTTGTGCCTACAGCTTTCTCTCTCTCTTAATAATCCTCTGCAGTGGGTCTAGAGAAAGAGTGGGAGAGGAAGGGTGGCTGGTGGAGAGTCAGAGGAGGAGGGCTGCAGGCTTTCTGTTCACTGAGCCAGAACCTCCTCACGCCTCTGGACACAGAGCCAGGAGGAGAAGAGGAGAGGAGGAAGGAGCGGAAACAGAGAAGATCAACTGGAGGGAAACAGAATTACTGTGAATTTACAGTGACCATCTGAAACAGAAGGCAGTCCAACATATTGACAATATTAACATTACAACTCCCTCTATCCTGGGCCCCAACCACACCCCTCAAACATGTCATCAAATCATTATATAAAATATCATATATATAACAAAGCATCCACCACCATACTAAAACATCAACACCGTTAACCAAGCTTTTGCACCTTTCTTTTTTGTAGCTGGTGCTGTAATAGACACGTGTTGGTGTGGAAGTGTTCCTATGTATGCGGGGAACTCTCTTCTCTATTAAAATCAATAATAATAAAGCCTAGATCTGACATTAAAGTCTAAACATTTTGGGGGAACAGCTAGTGTCATTTGCTTGTGTTGATTAATCTGAAGGTAACTCACTATAATTCTATTTAAAGATATGTTTTGGCCTTTCAGGAGCAGTATTTGTCAAGTCCTTGCTCAGTTAAGTTTGATTTCTAAGATGCAGCAGAACAGATGGACACAGAATAAACTACCCCTGAGTGCAATTGGATAGACATACAACCAATTAGAGAACAGGGCAGAAAGTTGTTTTAGGATATTAGCTTTAAAAAAATATCTCAAAAAATGGATATACAGTATTTCTTAACCAATAGTGGACTAGGTTAATCATTATCTGTAGCCTACGGTGGCACATAAATTTATGTCAAAAGAAAGTGGAAAAAGACTCTACAGACTTTACCTATTCAAATAAGTTGCATATGCAGTTTGGAGCCTTTAGCTTATATTATAATAAAATGGATAAACATGGATAGTCACCAACCTTTTCTAACCAGGCGCTGACATTACAAACATCTAGTCCATTGGTTGCCAAAACAGACTTTTTATTCATAATTGTAATATTTTGTGGTTAGTGCTAATTCCTCCATAGAAATAATTTATATTATGGTCTGCTAGACTTATGCCACCATTCTTCAGAATGCAGCTGCTCTGTTTACAAACACTTAAAAGGCTCTATATCGGGCACTGTAATATTTGTTTTCATGTTTCCGTATGTATGCACACTTTAGTGTTACACTGTGTAGGTGAGCTGTATCTGTGTTTGCATTTGTTTGTGTGACTTTTAGCAGATGGGAATGACTCCGGGACAGAAGCAGAGAACATATGGTGATGTGGCATGATTCTGGCGTGATGCTAATATGTCAAAATTGTGATTTATGGCTTCAGCATCACAGACACAGCCTTAGGTAATCATCTGCACATTACAGAGGTTGTTGCTTTGTTGTAAAAAGTTAATGGCATTTTGGAAGCAAGCAGCCATCTAGATCAATAAATTATTGAAAACTACACCTATAGCAAAAGAATAGTTAATTGTATTTATTGGTGGAAAGTTGATTTGTTTACTCAAGTACTTTAGTTTTCTAAAATGTACTTTTATTTTCGCTTGGATAAAATCTTTCACAAAAAATGCTACTTTTACACAAGTACACTTTAAAAATCTGTAAATAAGAAACATTTTTTGACTGTGGTAATGGCATCAGTAATGGTAGTAGTAGCCAGTCATAATACAGTAATAATAGTAGTTGTAGTGACTGTTAATCAGAGTGACCCCAATGGAATGGTGAGGTTAGAAGATACAGTGGTAAAGAAGGTGTAGTATTTGGGGTCAGCGGTCCAGAGGAGTGGAGAGTATGGCGGGACAGCAGGTTGGATGGGTGGGGAACAATGTCAGGTGTGTTGTGTGATAAAAGAGTTTCTTTTTATTTATGTCTTTCTTAAAACTATTTTGGTAATGCAATAAAAGTACATAAAAGGTGGGGGATTTAATAGGTCCTGGTCCTAATTTGGTTTAGGGTTAGGGTATGTTTTAAATATGAACACAAAATATAGGTGTAACCTGCACAGTGTACTGTATATATCTGCTGGCTTTGTTGCTGTAATGTGCACAGACTTCTCCAGAGTTGTATGCTCATAGGGACTAAATGTGGGTCAGTGTGCTATATTATTGTGTGTAAACGTGCCAAGTGTGTAAGTTAGGCAGCGTGGCACTGTTCCCTATCTCTCTTACATCATATACAGCATAATGTTATTGTCCATCTCTCCAGATCTCCAAACATCGATCACTCTATAACACATTACAATAATATCATGACATGTTATTCGTTCAGCTGGGAGAACCCAATCATTAGAAGAGGTTCAAAGGTGTCTGTATGGCCACCTGCCAAGAGAAGGGTACCATGCATGCCCAGTCTTAGAACTAAGTATCTTCAGTGTGCAGAATGTGTACTTACCATGGGCCAATGAAATCCCATGACTATTTGATGCAGGGCTTTCAGGACATAAATTATCCAGCCGCATAGTTGTGACCAGATCATGAAAATTTCAAACGAGACAATATTAAAAAGGAGGACACTATAAGGAACAAGATAGCATGTGGTCTTTCAACATGATTTATTATTCGACATAGAAAAACGCCACAATTCACATGGTCCTACAAGTCTATCCCACAAAATACATTCATATTCCTCTTCTGTATTTAAAAATGTTTACTATATTGTAATAGCATTTCAGTGTCAAGACAGAACTAAATACTTAATTTAAGATTTCACTTTCATGTCACTGATGCGGCTATTGGCTGATGCTTCAAGTGGTCAGTATATCCTATATGCTTGGTTCTCTTATTGCCATTCATTAGTTTATACATGTATATGGTAACTTAACACTTATGGGCATGGAAGACTCCTTGACCTGCAAAATATGTATATGCTTTATGTACAAACAAAGCAGAACATGGCCCTGTATAATACAACTATATCAATTCCAAAACCTATGGTTATCTACTATGACACAATAGAAATTCATTTATAGAGATCAAGATATGAAAAGAAAAAAATTAGTTCTCATCACATGCATTTATTACAATATATTACGTAAGTGTGACATTAATATAACAGTAAATGATTTGGTGGTTCCTAACCTTAGCAGTTGTGATGCCGTTTGTACAATGCACATAGAAATAGTGACCTTTGCCAAAGTATATATAGCATAAAAATTGCAAAAGCCTAGTGTATATCAGAACTTTAGCTGTCAACACTTACTGATCATTAGGCTATGATTCTGAATAGCCGATGTGGTTACTGGTTAGTTTAAGGTTTTTTAAGGTAGGGCATGGCAACAAAACCCAAACCATGAACTGTGAATCCACTGTGAAGAAAACTTTACTTGTAAACCAAAATGAGGCATTTTTGTTTTGGCACAAACTAAAAGAAATGATCTATATACAAACACTTTAGAAACACTAAGTACTGCTGAGAACAGCTGGAACATCAAATAGCAATTTATTAAATTCAGCAAGTACATACTTGTTGAACATGTCACCATTTTTGTCAGTAAATATATATTATTAAAGTGCTATTGGCATAAAATTTCAGGCGCAATGACTTGTATTTATGCTGACCACACATGACTCCATTGCTGAAGAAAAATCCTGTTGAGGCTTGTTTATAGTTTGCTGCACAACATTTAGAGATGCCTGTGAAATACTCAACATGCTTTTTCTTCAGCAGTGGAGTCTTGCATGGTCAGCATGAATACAGGTCATAGTGCTTGAGTGCATTACTTATTGTTTTCTTTGAAACTAATTACAGGTTTTTCTGAAGTTCTCCACAAGTGATCCTTGGCTCTTGGACAACTCTTCTGATAACTTTTTTTACTCCTCTATCAGAAATCCTGCCCGAAGCACCCCGGTTGATGATGAAATTCTGTCTTTTTCACTTCTGTATATTGGCCTCAACAGTGCTTACTGAAACATTCAGAAGATCAGAAATCGTATGTATCCAATGCCATCAGCATGTTTTGCAACATGAGATGTTTCTTGTGTGACACCTTAGTAATAAGACACCTTTTTACATGCCATATGTTAGGACTGAACCAGTTGATATTCATTTCCACTGACAAGGGGCCGGCTTGCTGATAGATTTCAGATGGTGTCTGAACTTTCCATGCCCTCTTTCACTTCCCTTTCTTCATGTGTTCAATACTTTTTCCCTGTGTCATTCCATTGTATTACACATTGTTTCTGAACTTGGTTTTCTTTGTATATATGGATTAATTGGGTTGTTACTAACATCAGGTGAAAATTGTATGTCAATAGCACCTTAAAAAATATAGTTATAAATAAGTTATAAGTATAGTAATACAGTGTTCAATACTTATTTTACCTGCTGTATATTACTAATGTGGACATAAATGCTGTATATCAATAACAGTGGACCTATAGAATCATGTGATTAGTTAGCAAGTAATTGTTAACTGTTGCTGTTTTCACAATGCAAATATATTTTTCGGTATTAAAACAGGAAATTACATGATGGTGTACAAAACTGACACCTTGTACATATAGGCAGAGCTGCAGCTGTTGAGTGCGATTTATTGTCTGTCTACTCTATTATTACCAAACTGGCAGTAGTGGTTAGTTAATTTACATTTATATTACATAAAGCATCTAAAAGACAAAAGATTACAAGAATGCTTTTTATAATTATATGCACATACATACTGTCTAAGTAATGCTGATTACAAAATGCTAAGTCTGTGAAATGGACCTACAGTATATGTCTTGTGTGCCTCCAGGAGCGAACGCATGAGAGCCAGTGTCCGCCTTGGTCCGCCTCACCTCATAATTCCAACCCTCAGACTTGGATTGGACAGTATGCTAAAAACACAGCTAGTCGGCATTTCAGCCACTGGCATGTGCTTTGAAGCTGGAAGGCAAATTTGCAGAATTTGAGCAGAATTTGAAATAATTGGTTTCATCTAGAACACACAAAAATGCTCATATGTACATCCCTTTTTGCCATATGGACATCCAGCAATGCACTGAGCTATAGCAGTGAATGCACAAACATTCACAGGAGCAGTGAACCCAAAAATAAATTATTGAGAGCAGCCGCATAGTTGTAGTCATTATTGCTGTTTGTGAAATTGCTTACTTGGGGTTGTCAAAGCGCTGCCTCGATCTGTGCGGCGCTGCCAGTCCTTGTAACACAGCGGCGGATCAGGCTCCCAGAGAGGCCCTTGTCATGAGTACGGATTAGAGCCAAAACACAAAAAATAAAACAACGGGAGGACGGAGGCAGGACATGGGAGAGTGTGAGAGCCAAAATGACAGAGAGGCAAGAGACGACAGGCTGTGAAGTTTGCTCATTAGGCATATTCTGTGATGGCCCACTGTGAGACACTCAGTCAGAGTGTCCGCATTTTAACTGCATACCTCATGACAGCCAATGAGTGGGAGGGTCACAAAACAGTGCTCTGGACTAGGGCTGCACAATAAATTGATTGTTATCTTAATATTCATTCAACTGGAATCTATACCAGCAAGTATGGGCCTAAGGTTGGGCACACCCCGGGACAATGGCCAAGCTGACACAGAGACAAACTTTCACACATACATTCATACTAATATTGGATTCACCACTTCACCTAACACACGCATATCTTTGGATGGTGGGAAAAGGCCAGAGAAACAAGAGGAAAGAGCGTTCTGACTTCACCTTGAGAGATTGTAGTCGACCGGCCTGAGGATCAAACCCACATCCTCATTGCTAAGAGGCAGGAGTGCTAACCATTACCAATTGCAATATCTGTTTCACAAAGAACTGCTTGTTTGTAATAATGTTATAATCTTTAATGCATCAAACAATAACTCTTTGTCTGTCCCATCAGAGTCTTAAATTAAACTGTGGTGCATCCAAATAAACTGCTTAAGTCATAGTATAGTTCTGGATTGTTTTTTTCTGATGATTCTGTTAGCACATAGTTACTGCAAAGTCATTTTTTAATTTCATGCAGCCCTAGTCACAAGTCTAAATCTGTTACATAATAAAACAGTATTTAGCTGAAAATGAAACATAGTCAAAACTATTCCTCCACAAGTGTATAATATCATTAGAATAACACTTGCATGCCTTGAAAAATTATGCCAGTAAAGCTCCATACATTGGGTGTTTCCCAATTGCCATGATTCTTTCTCTGAAGTCCTCCAAAGCAAAGTCGAGTGTCCTGATAGCTGCATGTGAATGCTTTTGCTCAGGAGCATGCATGTTGCATTGTGTCACGTAATCAAAGCTTGCACATTAAAAACTTAAAAACCAACCCCTTTATGGGTGGAAAGTGGTCAAACAGCAGTACTGTACATGTTTTCCTTGCGTCTCTTCTTTTTGGTCTGATTTATAAAAATATCTTTCATGAATGCTTTGAAATTATTTTTACATATTGTGTATCTTTAACAATTCCAATTATCCTCAAACCAAATGTACTTAATCATAATTTTATAATTATGATTATAATTTTACCAAAATATGTCAAAGTTAAATAATCAGAAACTAGCAAAAACTATTAGACTAGTTAAAAAACTACTTTTCTCAATTAGCAGACTGCCAAAATGTGCTTTTAAATAATTTTCTTCTTTATATATACATATTTATATATTCATTTGCTGCTAGCCTGGCCAGCCAGACTAACTCTGTTCCTATTCTACAAAAAAGTTAGTCTGATTTCCCTTGGCCTAAATTTCCTTTCTATGGGAGGAATAATCACAGGTGGCGTAACCAATCAGACAAATAAGTGTCAGGATGTAAGCAACGCACTGTGGACCCACATCCAAAACAAACATGCTGCTTATGAAGAATTGTTGCCAGTTTTGTCTTCATCAGTTCACTCTGTATTATTAGCAACTCTGTACTTATTTCTGAATGGGGACACCAGCAGAAGCCAATTATAAATAGACTTGGGGAAAAAGTCAGTTTGTTTGAATGTGGTCGTTACGTCAGACATCAGTTTTACGGTTGCTAAACAACAAGCAAAAAGAAAAAAAAAAATCCCAAAGACGACCTAACAATGCGGACTTCAGAAGAATCAACAGGTGACAAAGGAAAGCACTAAACGCTGTTAATCAGGTGAATAAAATATTTCACTCTGTATAAGCCAGTGGCATCTTGGTTACTTTTGATAGGATATTACCTTCCGCATTTGTAAGACACACTGCAGACAAACGTCTGTGATAGGTTGGGTCTAAATCAACTGATTGGAAATGGCTTCCTATGGCTGAGGAACCAGACGCTCCTGCATCAAAAAGAAAGTAGAAGGGGCTGGCTGGCCAGGCTAATTTGTTGTAATGTTGAGCAATGTAGTATTAAGGACTTTATTATTTTTGCTTATAGGGACTTATCCTAAGTTTGTCACTATAAGTATGCCATAATTTTAAAATAAAAAAAAAAGTACTAAAGAAAATGTGGGCAATTTTTAGCAAGTCAAGGCCACAGAGGATCCACTGGTGCATCCTTCATAAATTAGCCAAGGTGGGGTATTTAACCATTTGAATCACCACTTGGTGAGGCGCTGATCACATGGATCCAAAGTGGTCCACATGTGAAGTATCCTGGGAATTGGGAAACATCCCCTGCATGCCATTTCAGCTCTGTTACTTCCTCTTCCTGTTTCTACATAACCCAGAGTAGACAAACTTTATACTGTTGGAAGAAAATCACATTTGTTTCCTATTTGAGCACCTATTCCTGCATAAAGGGTTTGGATATTTATGCAGAATATTTTGTGAAATTACCAAGAGACCTGTTTGCACTGGGTTTGATGAAAGACAAGAGCATGTCCCTGCCGGGCTACCATACACTGTCCAGAAATGAGGAGTGTGTAACTGAAATCTTTGAGTTGTCAGTTGGAAAAAAACATCAATTACTTTTATCTCATTACAGTACATCAACATCAGTGAGCAAAACTACCTAGTATTAGCCTAACAAGCTCATGTTGATATAGGACTACTCACATGGAGCATAGTAGCAGTACTGAAAGCTGTATTACAATACTTCAATAATGACTTTTCTTTTTTACTAAAATCACTAATAGTTCTTTTAGTCTTTGGTATCTATTGTTTGTGCAAGCTTTAAATAGCAGATACCGTGCATGTGCTAAAGTAATGGGGGGAAAAAAAAACAGAAAATTGTGCCCGTTTTTCTTCTTATTATTATGTATTTCAACAACTCATTCATTAACAGTCCAGAAGTGTAGTGTTAATTTTTAGGAGCCACATATTCCGCGTTGACGAAGGAGAAGCCCAGGAAGTCGTCTTGGTCTAGGTTCATGATGACCAGCTTGTCAGTAGGAGTCAGGTCCACTGGCATCTTGGTGAACTCTTTGTCGAAGTTACAGGTGTCCTTACGATTTCTCTGCAAATGATGTTATGAACAGGGAAGGAGAGGGTAGAGCGGTACAGGGACGGATGAGATGAAAACGAGGCAATGGGATGGATTTAAGGAAGAAGAAGAAGAAGATACAGCATTATTAGATAGCAGAGGACATTGTTGCTTGTTGCTTGTGGGATTATAAGGGAAGATACTAGGATTAAAATGAGTCAAATATGTGACAGTGGTTTAATCAAAAGTGGTGGAAGTAACAAAAATATATTGATAAAACTGGATTGGGTGAATGTGTATTAAAATTTACATTAGGAAATAAGATACCTGTTTGTATTTTATTAAAGAGGCTATATG
The DNA here is from genome assembly GCA_020698575.1 of Bostrychus sinensis. Classification (NCBI taxonomy): domain Eukaryota; kingdom Metazoa; phylum Chordata; class Actinopteri; order Gobiiformes; family Eleotridae; genus Bostrychus; species Bostrychus sinensis. The sequence goes on along the minus strand of CM036253.1, from coordinate 24,467,405 downwards.
ATGCAAAACGTAAGACGCGGCTCTAGATGTGCCCTCAATTAATTTAAAAGCCCTTTAATCACTGTTGTCATCATTTCAAATGCACTTTAGCTTTGTGTTGACTACTAATTTTTATTATCAGTGTTGTTCATTATGTATTATTTGGAAATTTGGGGGACTTTTTTTGTTTGTTTGTTTTTCCTTTTAGATACTAATGCTAATTTGCCCATACCAATTTATTTATTTTTTTCAGATTTTTGATGGTTGTTGCCCTTTGTTGCACCCTTCAGCACAAACATGGATTTGAGGGGGCAGGGCCAAATAGTTTTTATTCTGTTCCATCACTGTTGCTTTCCTCCTGTCCTCTGCAAAATGTGTGCTGCTGTGTATTGGTCACCCAGATTTCAGTATTGAAAATCAAACTCGTGAGCACGACTTGATTCAAGAGTACCTGCCAATGTTCTCAGTCTCTCAAAACTGAAAAGCTTTGTTTCAAAAAGGTGAAATCCCAGCGGAAACAGATAAAGAAATCGTCCCCTTATCCATTATCCATTTTTTATTTTTTATTTGGGAAAATAAAAAATTAAATGTCATTGTCAAACCTTAATTTTGAGCTCAACTTTAGAAAAAAAGGCTAGTTAGGTTTAACAGTCTGGGGAATGAGAGCTGAAAATATAAAAAGTGTAGAGTATAAGTTAACTGTAATCTATTATTTTTACATTGGAAAAGTATATACATAGTATAAAAAAGTATAATGTGTTAAACTTTACAACATAGAGCTATTACTTACATGCCAACAAATTCTATGTTAAATATTGTCAAAGTGTATTGCATTTTACTTTAAAATGTGTGATGTAGTCACACATTAAAAACTGTTAAATTATAAAAATAAGTAGACTGCTGAAATTAAACTTATTGATTTCTGTATGTTTTGTAAGACAGAATTTTATAATTCCAACAGAATTTTGGGTTCTCAGAATTAGAAGGTTCTATCTGCCAATGACCAGTTCTCAAAAGTCCAACTTCAAAAGTTTCAATTTTTTTGAAATTATATATTTACAATCTCTTTAATTCCCATGTATTAAAGAAAGTTGTTCCTCATATCAGTTTTGCTATTTTTCTGGACAAAACTTTAAACCTAAATATCTCAAAACTACCCAGAACCCAGATAGACCCCTATAATTCTAATGGGACGAAATATTAACATATGAATTAATAGTTTGGCCTTTGGATCACACCAGCTTTTATCCATCACTTTTTGTTACTTCACTCTCTACTTCACTCTCTTACAGACAGTCGGTTGACCATTTAAACATGTGAGAAGCCTTGTGGATATGGAGCTTGAGAAAAAAAAAAAAGATGGAGTAGTGTATGTTAGCGCGAGTGGGGGGAGGGGTCGGTGGATATGAAAGTGCAGCCGTTGCCTTTTAGATGCACACGGACATAAAAACACAGCTGGGATATGAGTCTTATTGTCATGTATGTGGTGTACAGTACAGAAGCTGGAGAGGAAGATCAAACACTGAGGGGCTGCTGGTATTCAGAAGCTGTATGCCATACGCAGCCTGTAGGATGTGCACTACAGGAGAGAAAAGAGAGGCTATCATGAGAATGTACTGTGGTTCAGGGCAGATATTAAAGTCATGAACATGAAAGATAGATCTCTTTAGAAAGACTTAGATTCAGTGGTGGAAAGTAACTAGACAGTTTTTGTTTGTGTGTATTGAATCTATATATGTGTTGAATTTTTTGGGAATTGTACTTTTAGACAATATTCCAATCTACTGTATTGACAATTGAATAAACTGTGGTAGTAGCATTAATTACTTTATACATACTGTACATTTCTATCTGTTTCTGAGTTATAAGTCTTTGCACTCAATTAGTTTTTTACTTTTAAGTAACAATTTTGCTTGTACTGGGATAATATTTGAAGTAATAGTACTTTTTGGAGTATATCTTCCACCTCTGCTTAGATTAGAAATTTAAGATATGCATAGAAACTACTGTATGTGTGTCATTTTTGTTCACAAGAAAAGCAAGGTTATTTCAGTTAAAAACACGATTCAAACATTTAGTACATGTTAGTAGATTGACAGCTGGGGAAAAAGCACTTGAAGGAAGGAATGGACAGGCTAAAGGCTGCCACATAAATAATCACCACACAAGCTGCTGTAAACCAGACCAATCCACCACAACCATAAATACTTCATGAAAAAAGACAGAGAGGGAGGCCAAAGATTCACCAATACATCCACAAAAAGCGTACTTCTTTCCACTGGTGTGGTACAGAATGGGTCGGGTTAGTACAGGTCAGTTTCTATTGTTAAATACTGTATTGTATTACTTGGGTGGGTAATCCATCAGCTTTTGGTTCATACACTACAGATACAAGGTGGATCTAAACACTGCAGTTTGTGTAATGGGACAGAGATAGAAGAACCCCAATTAGAACAAACTGATTAAAAACAGAGGTAGCATTAAATAGCACCGCTGTAGGCTTTGCTTCATAAAAAAACGATTCGTGTGCACATTGCATTGTGACATTAAATTGGTGAGATTTAAATGTTGGCAACGTAAACAGTTCTCTGAATTTCAAGTCCAGAAAACTGACTATAAACAAACAAACAAAAACAAAAAAAACCTCCATTTGTTTATTTATTATATACAGCTATCATGTTGGTTTGTAATGTTGGTAGTTTGATCTGTTAGTCTGTTAGCATAACTCAAAAATAATGCATGAATTTAGATTATATTTTCAGAAAAGGGATTTGTGGCTGATACCTGGTTTATTGTGAGATAGGGCCAAACTTGTGTGACTCTTGCATGTTCCCATTGTTTAAAAAGCACATGCCTCTGTACTGCATTTAGCACAGTAGAAACACAAGGCTCTTCCTGGGTTACTTGTACTGAACTGTGCCATACCAACCCAATCTGCACTGTACCACTCAATGTACACATCTAATGAGAAAAAAATGTTGACCAGACAGACATAAATACCTAAAGCCACAGTTAAACAAATCACAGCTCTGTGCAAGAGAAAGGAGGAAAGTCTGGCTTCACCGTTAAAATGCTTGGTCCAACTGCAAAAGCAATAATGTTCAGGTTTGACTGTTCGGAGCAAGGGATTTAGAACTGACAGAAGACAGGAAGGGACAGGAGAGCTTTGGAGATCACAAATCACAATCCAATGCATTAGGTCCTACCTTCAGCTGCCAACAGTCCTCTGGCCTGAGAGGAGCTCTGTCCATCCCGGGACACAACTGGGCCAGACCCATCACACAAATGGACGTTTGCCACTAGATGCCTTTTCTTTCTCTAATTCAAATGGATTTTCATATATACTGATTTTCAAGTACTAATGTTTCATTCATCAAAAACACCTAAAATATTCCAAATCTTTTACTCATTATGGTCATTTCTGCCTATATTTAATACCAACAAATAATAATAGAAAGAATGTTCAATATAATAGATGAGTAGCAAATTTTTATATCCTATATTAGACTTGCCTGGAAATTCCAGACTCACCGCTGAACCAGCGGATGAGTCTGGTCGCCTTACAATCAATTCGATTTCTAGGGCCAAGCAAACCCGAATTAACGGACAGCGGCGTTAGCCAATCAGAAAATGGCGGACGTGACGTTAACAAAGCGACAAGAACGTAAGAAAGTAAACAAACGGAGTAGTGAAGCCACGAGGGAGGAACGAAGGAGTTATTTCAACATTACGGTACCATACCGCTGAATGAAACAAACTCTCGGCTCCTCGGTGCGCCATCTTTATTGTTGTCGGCGAGGAGACGTGTACGAGTGACGCTGCTCGCGAAGAACACGTGACTTAAATAAACCAATCAAAATGCACGGTACGCTTGGGATTTGAGTAAACCACTGCGGACGGCGTGGTGACCAGACTGATATTTCTCTGTAGAAAAACACAGAGACATATCAGTCTGGATTTTCCAGGCAAATATTAGACTGGTCCCTGTTGATTTAAGTGAGATTTAACCACCTCTGAATGCAATTAGTTGTCATACATAAACACACACATTGAACAAATAGCCTCAGGACTGAAACAATTTGAAAAACATACAACCAATCCAAAAAAAAAACCAAAAAAAAACAAAAAAAAAACAAAAACATTTAAATGGGTCTGCTGGCTGGGTTCCAATTGCCTTAATTGAGTCTGGTGTTATAAGCCCATTCCTCAGTTTGGCAGCATGTGAATCAATGGGAAACAAAAATATTATTTTTTTTTTATTTTTATCCCAGATTGTTGGTCAAGTGTTCAGGCATTTCACATCAGAGTCCTAACGAAGCAATATTATACCTCACCTAATGGCAGCAGGTGTCTTTAAAAGCCCATTCTTATGAGCAAGGCAGATGTTGGACACATGTTCGGTCACAGAGCCCTTCTTCTTCTGATTGAAAACATGCACTAACTCGAACACATGTGTATGCTGAGAAAGTATGCTTCTATAGACGCTCAGGGCCATGCACATACAAACCCACACATGCACACAGCTGCCAGCCATGTAGGCCAGCTCATAATGTGTTCATCTCCGCACGCTTCAACTGCTGCTAATGCTGTGAGGCAGAAAGACAGGGATATGGTGAGGGGAAAAGATGGCAAATGCAGCAAAGGACAGGAGCAAGATAAATATCAGTGGCCCTCGGTGTAGATGCAGTGATAAACAGATCTGATCACACATCCACAACAAACACTCATAATTCCCACCATTAGTGTCTTCCACAAGCGCAGCGTTTTAATAGAGAAACATGAGTCTGAGTCTTTAATTTAGTCTTCGCCTGTGCAGCCGCCCCCCGCTCTTTTCAGTAACGAGAGGATTAGGGGAGACGAGGCCATGTCGGTGGAGGGAGAGAGAGAGGGGGAGTGGGAGGTGAGGAGCCCACGAGGGTGAATGAAAGGCGCTATCGAACGCTGACCTGTTTTGGGCTGATAAGCGCAGGCTGCTTTGTGCCGGAGCCACTGGCTTTAATTTGGGGGCCGCAACATTTGGAATTAATTATCACACGCACTCCAGCACTGCTGCAGCTTACTGTGTACGCCGGCTATTACATCCACTCCAATACAAACTTTATACAGCTTATGTGCCGCAACTCACTGTTATGCAGCAGGCTGTGTGCTTGTCATATATTTGCATAAAATACAGTGGGAAGATGCCTCTGAGCTGCAAATTCTGTTGAGGTATGTTCAGATTTAACGCTAACACAAAATAGCATTCAAATCTGAACATGTGTAGCGACAACATGGAATGCTCTGTTAACATTTTCATTAAATCATTTAAGTGCCACTACATTGTAACCCTATTGTCCACCCCAACGTCCATCTTCGTGCTTCAAGCAGACATAGCCGGGCTAGCGAAGCCACTTTCCTTACTTTCTCCATAGCCTTTTAATAGCCAGTGAGAGTGCCCCTTATTGAAGGTTGAGAGTATATTAAACCTGAACAAAAAATGTATACTTTCTGTTTATGTGATATTGTTGTAGCTGGTATGAAACATTTGTATTTCATGGAGATTTAGAAATAGAGATTCATCTATAGCATCCCTGAGCTAAGATAGCATCTGCTTCATACTTAACAGGCAGTGAACAACACTGATCTTATCATCAACATTTGGCAAAAAGCATATTTCCCGAAGCTTTGAACCATTCCTCCCAAACTGCTTGATGTTAACAACACATAAAACAAGCTAAATGGAAAAATTTCACAGAGTTTTGGAGTGTGGAATGACAGTGAAGCCGCATAAAGCATTTTTATGTGTGGGTGCGGCAGTAGAGGTAGATGATCATAAAAAACAAGGTACTTGACTCTGTTGTAAAAGAGTCAAGCACCTGTTGTCAGGAGCCTGCTGACTGATGCATGCTTTAAAGCCATCTATAGATGTGATGTATGTGCAGATTTACACACAGCTAACTGCATGGGGTTTTTACTGCTGCACTATGGTAATACCACCACATACCAGGCTGGTCTATGGTTCTTAGGAAATTAATATGCTTTAAAAAATTCTTAAGACATCAATTACTGTCTTGCTGATATACTGTATGTATGGAGGCAAAAAGTAGATCAGGTTTCAAATGTATTTTATGTATTTAACAGTGGTAGTAAAAAAAAAAAAACACGCAAGAGTTCATAACAATAATCTGAAAAATTATAAAGCAATGTGACAATATAGTTATATTTGCAGCAGACTTTAGTCCAATGAATGGCCAAGATTTATTCTTCTCCTGTCTAATAATGATTTTGTGTGGTGAGTGTGAACCTGACCAATGTGATAAGGACTTATTAGGTGAATAAATTTGTCTTGACTATAGATAACACACACTACATAATACATATAACATGACATATTATTATAATAATGCATGGATTTATATAGCGCCTTTCTAGATACTCAAAGTGCTGTACATTGCAATATTCATTGACTCCTCAGTCACACTCGGTGGTGGTGAGCTACTTCTGTAGCCACAGCTGCCCTGGGGCAGACTGACGGAAGCATGGTTGCCAATCTGCGCCTATGGCCCCTCCAACCACCACCAAACACATTCACACTAACACATTCATACTGGCAAGGCGGGTGAAGTGTCTTGATTGGATAAAGTAGCCAAAAATGTCCCGCCCTGGATGCTCAGCATCTCTGGGAGTGAATGGAGCAGTGGGCGGGCCGTGACAGTGAATGATCAATGATGATTGGCAGAACTGGCGGGAGATTTTGACAGACCGTCAGAGTGCTGTGCTGTTCACCGGCTTCACAGCATGTGATGAATTGGACTGAAGGAGACAGTCGTGTGCTGAAGGAGCCGTCCGGAGGTTAAGGCAAAGTGATTTAAATTACTTCATTTTGAGCGTTTGTACATACTACACACTAAATAAACAACACTTTTAGCACTGTTGAGTTTGTTTGTTCATTCATTCAATGTTGTAGGGAGACTAGCCTGCTGGTTAGCCAAGGATTAAATGTTATCAGGGTCCCCTGTTTTAAAGACATGACATAACATTACCTATCATAATATAACAAGTTATGATGGAACATGGCATAACATAACATGATAAGACATAACATGACATGACATAATATAATATTACATAAATCTTACAAATGTCTATATGAACAAGTCTATTGGTCTATTGTAGTGGCCAAAATGTTAATCTTAACTTTGTTAAAATTATACCCTGTTGACTGAGTTCAGACAAGCGGTGATGTGTAGATAGGGTTGTAGTCAAAACCACACTAACCATGTCTTACTTATAAAACTAAAATTACAAATACATGACCAAACCTTTTTCACAATATTTACATTGTAACAACCTCTTCTAGGAAGTCAAATGGGAAAAGATTCCAGTTCCAAGCTGAATACTGATGACAAATTTAGTGCTTTTGTATCCCATTAAAAACCACTCCAAGTAACAATGTATGACCAACACCTGACCAGCTTGCGCCAACAGTGGTAATACATCTTATAGGGGTTTGGAATCTTTGGGTATCTCATGATTAGATTTTGATTCGAGGCCCAAGAATCAATTAAAAAAACTCAATTGATGCAGCTAACACTATTTTAGTTTATGTGAGCTTTATTTACATATTTTTAAAATGTATTACTACAGTTTTTTATTGTATAAATTATTGTATAAATTAGGTTATGCAAAGCTCTTTTTTATTCTGAAAACCAAAATGGATGAACAGAATTTAAAGCAAAATAATTTTTTGGGTGTTTGTGTATAGCCAACTAATGATATATGACATATTTTAGTAGTAGTAAAAGCTCATGTAGAAGAGTAATCTATCAACAGCAGTTATTACAGTCTATTTTTAGGTTTCATTTACACCTGCTGATGTGCACATGGAACTTTTAGACTGCAGCATTCATGTGTGCGACAACAGCGTCTTTGACAGTGCTACTTTTCTCACCATAACATGGGTCGTAGTGGCATCATACGGCAGTGGTTCGTTGTGTTTTATCATGCTTTTGTTTGATGCGTTTTGTAAATAATGTGTCTGTTGTCGAAGTCCTGTTTGCGTCAAATTTTCGGTTTATAATTTCCAAAGGCCTCCATAAAGTATTCTGGGTAATGAAGTGGTATCCCCATTTCCATGTGTAGCTCAGAGGTAAACAAACCCACATGTATCTCCAGAGCATGCCGACTCCAGTCTGTGCAATCCATTAGATTTGTATCGGGCATACTTAAATAATTAGTAATCTAAGAATATGATTGCTAAAATCATTTTAAATACATGAAAGATGCATAAAAAATAAAAACAAACCCCCATCCCTGATAACGATGCTACGGATTATAAACAATACAGATAATAAATGTGCAAATTGAGAGCAGTGTGGACCTGGGAGCAGCTGCAGAGGCGGCGTGGCTCAGTGGGGCTGTGTGGATGTAGGCTGTGTTCTGCATGTTATTTCCTTGAAGTCATCAGACCTACACTCCCCCATCAGGAGAAGGCTCTTATGATAAGTGGCAGCCATGAAATATGCACAGCCTGTCGTAGCCGCCTGCCTCGCTTCACAGAGCTGGGTTTCGCGTCCTCATCCCCTCCCTCCCATCCTCTCCCATCCCGCCTAATCAAGTCTCTCCCTAACTACCATTTTCACTGCCTTCTCTGTAGAATAAGCTCTCCTGTACCATGTGTTTTAGCCGGTCCCTCCCATTGGCTTCTGGACCCCCGTCTGTCACCCTTAATCTGCCCAGTCTCTCATCCCACACCTCCATCTCAGTGCTCCATCACTTCCCCAGTTCTCCCTCATACACCCCTGGCATCACAATGACTTCGTACTGGACAGTATGTGTATGAAAGGAATAAATTAAGAGAAAATGAATAATGATGCAGCCCTCTGTTACCTTAAAGGGAATGTAAATGACTTGGCAAACTTTATAGTAAGTAAGATTTGGGGTAATGGATGAAATCCACAAACAAAAATGATGAAAGACTGACTGTACACCTGCTAAAGAAAGCTTATATACAGCTAAGCTACATACAGCAATCAGGCATAGCATTATGACCATCTGTCTATTATTTGTGGTCATAATGTTATGTGTTATGACCACCTGCCTAATATGCAGTTCCATACTGACATGTATATTCTGACACCTCTTTATCAGAACAAGCATTAACTTTTTCAACAATTTGAGCTACAACTTGTCGGGCCAGCCTTCGTCCATCACCATCACCGGTTGACCACTGTTCCTTCCTCAGACTACTTTCGATACTTTTGACTGCTGCCTAATATATCCCACACACTGACTAACAGGTGTCATGATGAAGAAAAAATATGTTATTCACTTCACTGGTCAGTGATCATAATGTTATGCCTTATCTTTGTACAGTTGTATGACTGCTGTATAGACCCAAATAAATTGCCTTGCTGCTAGTGTAAAACTGTTGTTGTAAAAGGAGTACAAGACAATGTAGTTTCACTTTTTGCTAGACAGAAAGACACATGGTATTGACTTAAAAAGAAATGCATGTAAGCGTAAACCCCACCTCACTGAAAAGCACCATCAAACCAACAACAGATCTAGTAAGACATCTTTTATTGTAAGTAAGCCTTTTTTTCTGCAAAACAAACAATTTGGCACATGGAAAGCAATGTAAAAAGCATTGTAAAGATACAGTATATGTAGTTGTAACATAGTGCACACCACAGGAGCTATGATCACACTAAGCACTGATGACACAGAAGACAAATGGTTCTAATAATGTAAATGTATAGAAACCCTAATAATAAAAAGGTTAAACATTACTCATGCAAAGTTCATTTGCTTTCCTTCAGCAGGAAGCCACTGTTTTAGTCCACTGAAATACTGACCACATTGTGTATATATTAACATTTGACACAGATATGTATACAGTATATTTTTACTACCATTTAGATATGATAAGTTTACAGCTTTAAATCAAAAATAAAATTATTCCAGTAACATGTACACAAGTCATGGACAGCTGCTTCTCAAATGATCTTAGCTCCATCTGAAGTATCTAAAAGTAGATTTCAAAACTGGACTACCCTCACTCAGATGTGACCTAAAATCAAAAACTGTACTGCATCCATCCATCCATTCAACAAAACAGGCTGAAAACAGAACAGAATGCACTAAGTGCTTTTTGGGCTGCTGTGTGTAAATCAGATACGAGACAAGTGCACTAAAAGAGGAGATGGAAATCAACAGTGCATTTCAGTAAAAATTCATTTTTTTTATCAATGAGCTCATGACTCTGCTCCACTTTGCTCCACAGATGGCTATACTCTCCAAAACTCTGAGCTTCATCCCCTTATTAACCCCACCACCAGTTTTTATTTTAACAATCACATCCCTCTAACCAATTTGACCAATTACATCATTTAAACTACACATAAATCTTACACCCCAAAGTTAGTTGAGTAATTTGTGCTGAGGAAGCACACTGCTAATAAAGTGAATATCACAATACTTGGACTCATAAAAACAGCTTCTGAGCCACTACAGAACAACTTCTCTCCATGTTAGATATAATCCCATCAATAACGCACCAACTATGTATTTAAGATCAACTCCTAGCCCACTCTGTGCTCCACTATCACCAATATTATTGCTGGAGAAAATAAAACATACACTGTTCAGTATATCACGAGAAGCATTTACTGCTTGGACAAAAAATATTTCTGTTAAATGTATATTGAAACATTTCAGTATTTTGTAAATTGGGTTCTATGGGATTATTTTAAAGAGTTAATACAATCCCTTTAGTAGACATTACAGTTTGGAGAAGCAAACAGGAGCATGGACCCGGGTCTACCTAATGTCCAGGTAATGGCTGTTAATAGGCCCAGTGACACACTTTAAAGAAAACCAATCAAACCCAATTACTAAAGCAAATTTTTTCCACTTTATGTAGTCGATTTTACAAGGCTTGATTGGATGTCTGTGAGTACACATACATGATCTAAAACCAGAAAATAAAGTTATCATTGTTAATTGTATTAGGTTAGGTTATGATTCTGATGAAGTGAAAACTCAAACTGACAACAACAGTTGAAGAAGGCAATGTATTGTGAATTTTAAAAGATTTATAAGATGAACATTCTACAGGAAGATATCAGCCAGTCAACTATAGCTGCATATGTACAGTAAATGTCCAGATCTGAGATGATCATCTACTTTAAGCAGTGTAACTATCATGTGGCATTTCATAGAACTCCATTTACAAAATACTGAACTATATCTTTAAGACAAACACCAATCACAGTGAGTTTTACCTAGGCTTAGCCTAGGGTCTACAGATTAATATAAAATGTTATAATTTTAGGTCCAATTTGATATACTTGATTATATTGCCTGACTTGCAAACACATACATAGACTGACTATTACTTCTAGTACCAAGTCCTGTACTTCTCCTATATTACAACACTGTACTATCACTAACATGCAATCTTTCTGCCCACTTCCACCTATTTTCACTCTCCGCTTGTGGAGCCACTTGTTTGGAAGTAAAGTGGATTGCACTATTAAAGTTTGATGTGAACGTGGGCTGGTTATATGAGATATTCATCATCCAAACAAACAGTAACAAAAGGGCAGGCAAAATGCTGCTAAGCCAGGCATGGACACACATACAAAAGTTTTTTTTTTTTTTTTTAAACTCACAGTAGTATAGACACAATCGACCCGTATAGACAGTGTAAACAAATGTCCAGGGACCAGAACCATGCTTTCTATAAAACACCAGTCTTTTGAATTGCTTAAATACTAACAGAAAAGTTGAGTACAAGAAATATTATGTCTAACTTTGTATCTATTTAACAGCCTACTAAAGACTACATTTCCCAACAGCATTTCAGCATTATTGATCCAATGCACACAGTAAAAATCCAATATCTGTGGTCATTAGTGGCACAAATGAGACTACCAGATTTATCTAACAACTGCAAGACCTACTGCCAGTGTAGATTCACAAAGATGCACAGAATGCCAAAATGCAATAAGGAGACAAAGTCCAAGGCTACTTTCGATATAAAGAAATTCATGCACAAGTATGTCAAGCATAACAATAGATATAAATAAATCCATGGGCAGTCTATTTCTAATGGCTTTCAATGCACAACAGAATTACAGAATTAACACAGGGATAGCAGAAGGATAGGCGAAATCACCTTCTATTTATACATCATCCAACCAAATATAAAAATGTAAATAAAACACTGAAGCTATGTTACATTTAAAGGTATGCAGCAGTCTTTGTGTATATGTGTGTTTGAATGTACTGACATAAACGCACTACTTCCCATGTGGCTGTAGGAGGTACATACATATAACTGGTTATGTCTATGGCCTCAGGGCATTAATATACCAATCTGAAATAAAATCCTTTTGGCTGCTCATCTACAATTAAAACATATGTCAAGGTTGCACATTCTTCTCCAACAATACCTCATAAACCTGCACTGGATATATCTAAATGTTTTTTTTCCTTGATGTTTTACGTCTTTGTGTATCTTTATAACCTTACATGCTAATGGGGACCTCAACATTGAACACAAAAACAACTGGCCTTTATCCATCAAGGAGGACTATGTTCTGTACGTATGTGCCAAAATTCTTTAGCCATGTTTCCGCTAACAGGTACAGCATAGATCAGTATGGCACAGTAACTATTTTCCAAATCAGCATTTTTATTGCTGTGTAAGAAGGAAAGAAGAATCTGCTAACTGACTAACTGGGGTAGCAGTAGATCAGTCGGTAGAGATGTTCACCCACTAACCTGAAGGTTGGTGGTTCGATCCCCATTGCTGCCACTGCACACTGTCGTTGTGTCCTTCGACAAGACACTTCAACCACCTTGTCTGTATGAATGTGTCAGTGTGACTGTGTTTGGTGGTGGTTGTAGGGGCCATAGGCGCAGATTGGCAGCCACGCTTCTGTCAGTCTGCCTCAGGGCAGCTGTGGCTACAGAAGTAGTTCACCACCACTGAGTGTGACTGAGGAGTGAATGAATAATGCACCAAACTGTAAAGTGGCTTTGAGAGTATATAAGACTAATGGATTATTATTATTATTATTAACTAAACTGTGATGTCAAACAATAACTGTGCAATTTGTCAAGTTTCTATATGATATACAGTAAAATGGTATTTGAATAAACCTAAAAAGTAGAAAAAAGATATATGGTGTGACTGGCTTGAGGTAAACTATTGCAATAAACAGTTGGGTATAATTATTTACGGTTTATTTATAGCTTTTGAATTTGGAAAAAGGTATTGCTAATTAGGTATCTAACTTTGTTTTGGAAAAATACAAAATGTAATTTTTTTCTTTCTTACAGTATAACTGTTTATCCCAAGAACATATCAAGTTTAACTGGAAAAAACAATGCTGTTGCCCATCTTTTAGTAACCTACCTCATTGTAGTAATCAGAGCAAGTATTACCAACATGGTATTCCATGGTATCCTTATCTGGGTGACTTCAGAAACATTTTGACAACAGATACTCCCTGACTATGTGCCATACTGACCCATCCTGTAATGGAAACTAGCCTTTTGATAGTTCATGATTCTGGAAATGTGTGAAAATGTGTGTGTGAGTGTCCATAGATGCTTGTGTGCTCAAGCCTGCTCTGGAGCAGTGGTGGGAGGGGTGGCTCCAGGGAACTCGGGGTTGATAAAGGAGAAGCCCTGGAACTCGTCCTGGTCCAGGTTCTGAATTACTTCCTCGTCCGGAGGGGTCAGCACCGGTGGGTGACGAGTAAAAAAACGATCAAAGTTCTCAGCCTCGCGTCCACACTGTTAAAGAGGGTTTGGGGGTGTACCGGGAGCAGGGGAGGGAAACCCGGATGGATGGATTGGGGAGGGGACAAGGGGAGGGGGAGAGGAGAACAAAAGAAGGGGAACGGTGGGTTGAACCAGGATGTGAGATGACAACATTTGAACATGGTTTCAAATATGTGAAGAGGGACGAGAACTTTGGTGAGTTTAATTCACATACTTACCTGTGTTAGCCTGTCTCTATGTCATTAAGCATTAGTGGGAATGGGTTACCAATTCACTTGCCTATAATATATATTTATGTTTTTGTTTTCAGTAGCCACTGATTGAATGTTGATGAGTAGCATAGATTGGCCAAAACACTAAACAATCTGATCTATTACAATTCTTGATGATGTCTTAAGTTTAATTAATACATTTCCCTCATATTATGTATGCAAAATTAAACTCACCTCAGCTAGCTTTCTTCAAATATTAAAAACATATTCAATATCATTTAAACATGCATCTCAAATGATAATCAGTCTAATGGCAGTGCACTTTGTGGAAAAACATGTAAAATGTGCATAAAAAGTTTGATGTTTTGCAAGATGTGTAAAATTTGCATGTCTAAGCAGATATACAGGAAAACCCTGAAATCCATTAATTATGAGAAAATTATGGGTTAATTGTAGGTTAATTGTATGTAGCAGCTGTGGAGACCTGCTGAGATATGATAAACTAAATCAGGCCAGGAAAAAAAAAAACTCAACAGGAAGGTGCACTTTTTGTTTCAAAATTATATGTGATATTATTAATACTGAATGATGAATGAAGATGGAACACTCAATTTGGACTCAACTCTTTATAGTTTGGGGAAATGTGTGAAATGAGAATAGGGCCAGGGTTAAATAGTATTTGCAGCCTAGTAGTAGCCAATTACTAGTGACTTGGACTCAATGTAACTTTTTTTGTGGACTTGGACACAGACTCCCACAAAAGGAGCTAATCAAGTCAAGCCTTTAGAGACTCTGGGCCTGTTTACACGACAACGCAGTAAGGAAAACGATTGTAAACTGTTAGTACTTGTGTTTGTCCAGCAAACGGCGCTGTGGGCCTCGCAAATGCTCTACACCACACAGTGACTAAACAGCAGAGGAAATGATAGCTCTGGTCTGCAACTTTACAAAAACTTTAAGATCTTGGAGCCATTCTCATAAAGTCTTCAGTAAAAGTGAGTACAGATATTACTGACAGTGACTGGACTAAAAATGAACAGAGACATAAAAGCCTTGTATTTTGCACTTGTGGGTCAGCTGACATGCGGTCGGCAGACAGCCAATCAGATTGGGGCAGTTATGTCATTGTTTTCAGGGAGTACGGTCTTTTCACAGTTTACATTAGTGTGAAACGGCTCTGAGCGCCTCCCCACTGTGAGACCAAAACACCTCTTTCCAGCATTTTTAAAAGATTGCAGATTTGAAAAACAGAAACCCCGTCCTCATGTATAGGCCAAACCACAATCAAACCTTTGCGGATTCGGCAAAACAAGTTGTCGTCTAAACAGCCCCTCCAACACTGAGGACTCAACATTACTGCATTAACTGTAGATAACAGTTAAAAGTACAGTTTCTGGGTAAAATAGAAGATGTCAGCCTGACTACCGGGATGCTAAAAAAAAAAAAAATCAGCACACCCCAGAGACGTGTGTCTGTCCAAGTACACAAAACTAGTGATTAACTTGAAAACTATATTTCCTCGACAGAATGCCTTTCAGGGCTGGGCTATTACTCTTTTTCCATCTTCATCACTGCACCGAGCTTTAATTAACACAACAAGGATTCAATGTCCTCTGACAACATCACCCAGAGGAGAGGCACAGACTCATTAAATCTCCACAACTCCCAAAGCCAAATGAAATTAAGCCCAACTGTTTATAGTTTGGGGAAATCTGTGAAATGAGAATAGCGCCGGGTCAAATAGTATTTGCGGCTAATTACTTGGGTTTGTTTTAACTGGTTTGGGGAAATGGGTGAGGAGAATGTCCCGTACAGGGATTAGAAATGAATGTCACCATAACTTCATTTTACTGTACAGCAATTAAGCCAACACTTAGATGTACTAAAACAACTTCATTAGCTTCGCCAAATGTTTTCACCCAACACTGGTTTGTTGGTTAGTCTGTAAGTAGGACAAGTCAAAAGGTAGGTTGGATTTTGCTGCAATCTTCAGGAAAAGTTTAGTGAGGACATCATAACATTGTCCGGATTTAGGATTCTTAATGTACCATTGCGAGATAGGGATATATTCCCACTAACTCTAACATGTTATATTTTGTTTGAAGTTGCATTATGTAAAATACTGCAGTATAAAGCTATACCAAATAATATATATTAGTTGTAACTATGATTTCAGTAATACTGCTTGTTTTGTTATCATGGTTGCTTTGACGTAAGTGTTGATGTATAAAGTATATACTAAATAGTGCACTACCAGTTGACAGGTTTCATTTGAGGCAGATTCTCGGTGCATGCAAATAAACACAAACAAACAAGAACATAGTCAACACATATAGTGGAACAAATAAAGGTATGTGGATAAGAGGACAGATGAGTTGTTGACTAGACTAGTGGCAGACAGGAAGCAGACGAATGAATGACAAAAAAAATTGAGTCACATATGAAAACAAGATGTACAATGCTTCATATTATAAAAGACAATACTGGTAATGACTGTGATGAAATGACTGTTCTGTAATCAGTTTGTTGAATAGTCACTTTAAAGTGAACCATGGCACAGCAGCAGAACAATATATTGCCAAAATATCAACACAGCTCCTCCTACAGTTAACACCAGTGGTAAGACGTTCTGACACAGTGTTACCAACTCTTTTTAAATTCAAAAGTTTCTGGTCTGTCATTTTAGTATTTTTTTGTATTGGTTTGGTCTTTTCATGTTTTGGATCTTAATTGTTATTTTGTTTTAGTATTTCATTTTTAAATTAATTTTTTTTTAAATTTATTTTAATTATTATTATTTTTTTAAGTATCTCTTGTAGAGTTGGGCAGTGTTAGCACTGCGTTATGCATAGGGCACTGTGTATTCTCCAAATATGGGCAATGGTGCACGCGTTTTATGGATGCTGGTTCATGGGTCAACCAAATTAAATAAAATTAATAAAATGCCCAAATGAGCAAGGAAAGCAAAGTTATTCTGATTAAAGAACATTCAATTATTACAACTTGTGTCCTCAAGCCTTAAGAAATTCCTCAAACTGTGGTTTAGAGCATTCATAATAGTTTTGGCTGACTGACTGCTGTTGACAATGTGCCCAAAAATGCAGAGAGGAGAGCGCAGTGCTGGAGCCACAGAACGCCCCACAAAATGCTTCTTTGGTTAATTTATTTAATCACAGACATCCACCTACAGCACTTTGTATGGCCGCCGTTTTACTCATGTCCCTAGAAATTCAAAAATATAAA
Source organism: Bostrychus sinensis (assembly GCA_020698575.1). NCBI lineage: Eukaryota > Metazoa > Chordata > Actinopteri > Gobiiformes > Eleotridae > Bostrychus > Bostrychus sinensis. The sequence continues at coordinate 24,450,195 of CM036253.1, read as the reverse complement.
TAAAGTGGAACAGAGATGGACCTGGAGGGGGGAGAGGGGCCGAAAGAGAGAGACGCAGACTTGTTGGATGATAAACCATTGCTCTGTGTTGGGACCAGTTTCAAATAAATTGATTATATGTCATGCCTTTATACATGTGCACTTTTGAAACGCTATTTGGCACTGTATATTAACTCAAATCTAAAAGCAATTTGGCTTTAATAAAGTGAATAGATGATGGGATGTTTTGATGGTATGATTCATTACATAGCTTTGAACTTTGACAATTTCTTTTATGCATTTTTTTTATTTTCTTGACAACATCTATAATATGCAAGGGCCCACTTTCAGGTGTTGACCCACTGTTTGGTAACCACAGTTCAACTGTGTGATGAACCATTACCATTGCTCATGACTCCATCTAGTGGTTGCTTGTTTGATAAGCATTTTGATGTCAATATTTTTAGCCATATACCCATGATATACCAGAATATAAAAATTCTACATATAGTCCGTTTAAGCATTCTTCACCAAAAGTATCCTTGACAAAGGAACAGACTTTCATTGTTAAAACTTTTATGCAAGCTCTAAGAAACTCTTGCTAATCTGTCTAAAGGCAGTACACAGACAAAAGCTGTTCCAAAGATCAAATAGAAAGTGTGAAAAGATAGAAGAGAGATCAGTCGACATATGTTAGCAGGTCTTTTGGTGCACACCTGAAATAAATGTTAAAAATGTGTTCCAAAAACACATGCATACAAACTGAATTCCACAGACAGGAATATGCACAGTTCCCCATGGCCACATGCACAGAGTAAATCCCAGTGGGTCGAGACAGCTGCATAAAACGCTCAACTCAGAAAAACTCTTTAGCAGCACAGTGGCCTGAGGCTCTGTAGGTGCCAGTGTGCATATTATAGTACGAGATGACATCATTCTACTCTTATGATCAAACTACTTTCTATATAATGTGCAAAAGTGAAAAATGCAAACAAACACAGTTGTTTAAAGCTGCTATTGCTGATGCTGCATGGACGTACAATATGTATTTTCTAGATGTTATTTTGAACTCAGTCCTAACCCTAGCAGACACATAAAAACTTACATGTGCATAATGTTATTGTACTAAACCTATGAGATAGCCACATAAACTAAGTAAAAAATAGTCTTGTTTTACGATATCATCCATCATAACTTACCTTTGACCATAACAGAGAAAGGGAAGAGATAGAGATATGTCATTCTATGTAAAAAGATGGAGAAAAGGACAGAAGAAAACTATGTAGAAGGAAAAAAAAGTTAAATGAGTGAAGGGAGACGTAAGGCTGTGCACATCTTGTAGTCAAGTGAAATAATTGTTGCCCAATCTTTAAACTTAATATTGTTGTGTAAAAAGATGCCAATAAATATCTTATTGATCATCTCAAAGCAGGTAAGTACAAACTCTGATGAACAACATGTAATTATTTTTTCACACACAAACACAACATTACAGACCAGGGCAGCCATGATACACTTTAGTCACCATGATACTATCACGATACTTTGGTGTGATTTCTACTGCGATTCCGATACAAGTATTGCAATTTGATAGTATTGGTTATTGCAATATTTTTAAATTTTAATAATTTAAAGTTCATCTATGTAGGTTCATAGTTACATGTCCAGGTTGACAAATACACAACAACAATTCTCTAAATCTACTGGATATCAAGTTTGTTTTTCCTCAAAGACATTTCAGTGTTCATCCAAACACCTTCATCAGTTTGATTTTATAGGAAACAGGTACTCACTGGCATTAAATACACAGCTGAAGGTCACATGATCAATCAGTGTGTGAATTTTTGTTGTGTAATTTAAAGTTCAATTCAAAACTATTTGTTTCCCAGCCCTATTACAGAATTCACTTAATTTTGCTAAAGAACTGCATGCATCTAGCTGGCAAGACTAAATGGCAAAAGTGACTTACTATGACTCATTATGAGTTTGAACTTTTAACAAACACACAATTCAAAGAGAGGGCAATAACTAATCCACATAACTGTAAGAGTTAGAAGACGTGGTATGTTCCTGTAAGTGATTGACCCATTTGTGCTCAGTGCTATGTGACTTACGGCTCTAGGTTTAAATGGTGGCTGGACTTCCTTGTTCTCCAGTTTCTCCCAGTCCATGTAGCGGAAGAAGCTGTGCTCTCGGATGTCTCGCTCGCCCTCTGGACTACAGCCCAGGCGCTTTGCTGGGTGCTTCGTCATCAACTGGACATGGTCAACAGACATAGATGTAAGTGATTGTTAATTTACACTAAAACCAAGTTGTTTTTTTTATCTGCCTAAATATTACACTACACCAGCAATGAGCATACCACACAACAGGATAAATGCAATGATTAGTAGTATACCATTTATATAAGCAAAGCTGTAGGCATAGTTCTAGTCAACAACACAAGTCTTTATCTGATCTATTCTCAACAGTACGCTACTGCTGTGCCCCAAATTCCCCCCCTGGATTCATTAAAGTTTCATCTCATTTATGCCTGTCTCTTCTCCTTACTGTTTCCTTGCATGACTCCTCATATCAGGATTATTTTTATCATTTTCACCTCTTTCTTTAAGCATCCATTTATGCTGCTATCTATCATCAGATGCTTCTCCCTGGAGGGAGAGTGAAAGCCACCAAACACAGCCCACAGAGAACACAGCCTTGCTGTTTCCCCCCCTGTTTTTTTCCCTCTTTTTACCAGAGCTGTGTGTCCAGGGGCACAATTAAGGAGCGTTTATGATGTCTGTCCACAGAAACCTTAAGAATGGCGTCATGGCGGGGACGTCAGAGTGTTTGTGTGTGTAGGTGGGGTGTGCCTCCCTCAGGAGAAGCAGTCATAACTCATTACATTACATCTAAAATAACATTTTCCACGGGTCACTCAACCTTGCACTGTGTGCAGCCACATGCACACGCACACACATTATTGGCTCTTATCGTCACTTGTATCAGTGTATCATTTAACAATTGATATTTGGTATAGATTTCTGGTTCTTTGTGAAGCATGTACAAGCAGTTATAGGTACATTTAGTTTGACTTAGGAAATAATAGGACTGAAGTGCACATACTTAAATTTAAAGTTGCATTGTGTTGCAATGTATGCAAGTTGCACCAGCCACAAAAATCTACCCAGGCAGTGCATGATCACACCAAAACAACATTTTTTTCTTGCCTGTCTTAAAGGTTTGACATTTAAAGTTCCATAGAACCCAGAGGCAAAATCCTGCATGAAAGTATGGCATTTATACACTAAATTGATCAGTAAAAATTACTAGGGGCCTTTTATTTGCATGTGATGGAGAGGATGTAGTCATCCTCTGTCACTGTGTGGTGTAGTGGTTACATCATGCTGTTGCAGGAGCAGAGTAACAACCATGATAAAGGACCCATTCCACTCAGTACACAAACTATTCACACCCCTCCTTCCAGGCAAATGCACTCCAACTCAAAGCTGACGCAAAGAATCTAAAACATAGCTTGAAAAACGCTTTCCCATTGTTTCTAGTAAACACGGCTGGAAGTCATTTAAAAATTACAATAATTTTACCTTGAAATGCAACAGGCTCTTTGCATTTGTCTAATTTGTTATAATACATGGTTTTGATTTTATTTGTTATTTTAACATCAACAGATTCATAGAAAAACATCAGGACTCTGCAGGAAAACGGTTTGTTTTATTTTAAAAAAGCCCAAGGTATAAAATAGCAGTCTCCACTTTTAACCACCCACCAAAGCAGTTTTTTTTTTTTTACTTTGCAACTTTGTACACACTGCTGTTTTCGTATCATATTTGCTTATGTATCTCTACTATAATTATGGATATTTAAACAATGCACATACATTAGGATTAGGTTCTGCATTTTATGATGAATACTGAAACTAAATATTGTTTTCATTTTTACCAACAATGTAATCCTTTAATATTTTTAAACACAGTCATGCCTTATCCAAAACACTGTACCTGCTTGTTGTGTGTTTCAAAACACATTAATTTTCACTGTAGCATCGTGTGAAAAAAAAAAAAAAAGTTGTCACACTAGTACCACACCCTATAGGACCACCACAGTGCAGGGAGAATGTATGAATGTATGGTCTATTGGCAGCTATGAAATATGGATGCTGGTTCGAGAAGAGGCAGGGGAGTGGAAATGTCTCCGATTGCTCCATTTCCTTACACACGTGCACACCCACAACGCACACAGCAGAAACATGCATTTTTATGAAGCATGTACAAGTTAATGCAACTCAAGTCACGTTGAACTATAGCAAAATAACAATGTAAAGTCACAGTTATCTTGCTGGATGGTCTACTAAAGAACAAGTGGTAATCCAAATGTTTAAACAATAGTGCAATATTTATATATATATAAAAGTACTAAACAAGTAATTTCAATATAGTTTGCTCTGCTTGATGCAGGCTGGTGTCTTGACAACTGTCTTCATTGCTGCACATTTCTACTGCTGAAGATCAAACCCCACTAGGGACGAGATTTGCTGAAAAGCTGATGAGAACATAATGTGTTAATGCGATAATTACATTTTATTTCCCATGTATTTATAGCATGATTATAGTCTGCAGTCATTGTATAAGCAGTATAAGAGGGCTTTATGTACTCTATATGTCACACAGTTAAGTTAACCAAGCCAGTGCCAGCAGGGAGCAGTGGGAGCTGTGGGGGAGGATGCAGGCGGGCTTTCATGCTCCACTGACTGAAGATTCACTGTTGTAGAACTACAAGCCAGTAATCATCACTAATACATAACACAGCCCCGTGTGGGTCTCTAACAGCGTGAGCATACAGTATTTGTCATCAATTTGCTCATGAATGCCTTTAAATTCAGACGAGTACTGCATGATAAAAGTAATATCAGGCAAAATATCTTACTACTTGAGATAGTGTCGGCCATAAATAATAATAATTGTGTTTGTAAACAACATGAGATGTGTGCACATATTGACAATAGATGCAATAGCATGAACAATATACAATGGGGAATTCTCCATAAACAAGATGGTTTTGGCGGATTTGTGGTGTCAGTAAGTAGAAGAGAGCATTGTATGTTAGCTGCTTTATTCATCCAAACATTTAGACTACCACCAGCTAAAAGCAGAGGTGGACAGTAACTGGTAATTGAGTACTGTACTTGAGTACCGTTTTTGAGTAGTATTTTTTGGAGAAACTTATTACTTTTACATTTAAGAGATAAATAGAATACTTTTACTTTTTACATTTCTATAATGGCAGAAGTAAATTCTGTGAACAAATCTTAAAACTGAAAAACAACTGACTGTATTCATGTAGCTTCTCATTTGTGTGTTGTCTGTCACTTATAGACCCTAAAGATAATAATTTACTAATTGTCATTAATACTTTAAAACTTGGCTTAAACCTGGTTCAGAATTGGTTCACTATTGTTACCTCCACTTTGTTTAGATAGTCCTAATTTAACATGGATTCATCTCAGTTTAGACTTGAGTTAGACCTGTTTTAGTCCTGGTCTACACTCTATAGTATTACATTAAAATGAGTCTCATTTTTTATTCATATTTTTGGAGCTGCAAATCTGTGAGTTGAATGTAGCCAAAATCTCATCCAAAATTCTTGACTACACTCATTTGAAATGCATTGAGAAGAAAAGTGCTTTGAATAGTTAAGTATTTTTGAAAGCACATACTTCAGTACTTTAACTCAAGTAATAATTTGACAGAGCTACTTTTACTTGTATTGGAGTAATATTTGATGAGGAGGATCTGTACTTTTACTCAAGTAATGAAGTTGAATACTTTGTCCACCATTGGCTACAAGCTATAAGTCACTGGACAAAGGCTGCACAACATCTTATACATTTACCACTTTTTTATTATCACCAATTGCCAAAAAAGTTGTGGTCCTCCATGTGACAGTTATTTGTATGATTATTAAGTCTTAGTTTAGACCTAGTTCAGTTGTCGTTCAGTTTTTAATACTGATTTCGAGAATGCCAAATTACACCACATGAAAGACCCATAATTATAGTTTTAGTTTCTATGCTGCCCAAAGGCGCCATTATAGACAACAAAAAATGCATTTACAGTAGCAGTGTCTTTTTGGAGCTTATGTGAATTGTGGAAGTCCCTGGTCAAACTATACTACCTCTTTGTTGGTCGAAACCTCACAAAAGACAAAGTTGGTGCATTCCTAAAAAGAAGGAATGGACGGTAACAGTCAGCAAACAAAAAGGAAAGCCCAAAGTTTCACCAACAAGTAACTAGAAGGTGAATTTGGGGATGTATATGAAACACTAAAAACACAATAACATTAAGGTAGCTGAGTTTTGTTTAACTTGATTTTCTAAATAGGAAAATTGATATTGCTTTGACTCAAATAAAAATTGAAATTCTATACCTTTATTTAATTGTTTCTTAATAGTTTTATAGAGAACAAAGACAGTACCTATCCATTTGTGTTGCTTTCAAACAATAACACATGAGGTGTCATTCTCTTCAAAAACGTACCTGGTGTAGCGCATTAATGAAAAATAGATTTACATAGTCACTTATTGATGTATTGCATAAATGAAGACTTGTATGAGCCTGAAGCAGCACTGTACATGCACAATAACTTACTCAATCATGATGTCTTATTGTCAGCAGAAACTGGTATACCATGATTTCAAATATCTAGAATTGTCAGGGAATTATATGATAGTGACCGCTAAGAGAAGCCAAGCAAGGACAAACTTAGCCCATTAGTGCAGTGGAATGTGAGACAGAAAAGTTATATATAATGAACAAAAGCCATGCTGAGGTATAACAATGAAGTGAAAATGACGTGAGATGAGTGCAAGATGGGAAGGGGGCCAATAGCGAGAGTGAACAATGTTGTTTCACTCCAAATAAATGTTCCCTTGCAATGGATTTAATTATGCATGCAATTCCTGCCTCCTTAGCTCAGTTCTTAACAATTTAATACCTACTCATGAATAGCTATGTGAGAGAGAAAGAGATTGTGAAGACTCACCCCTTTACAGATGGCAACAGCCTCCTTGGACATGGATTTGGGATAAGAGACATGATGCTCCATTATGGACTGGAATAATTCGTCTTCATCCTCGCCATCGAATGGAGGCTGATCACACAGGAGAACAATTTATGTGAACATTTTAAATGTAATTGTGTTATTAGAGAACAATACTGAGAATAGAGTGTGGTTTAATTCAAAAATTTTATTAATTTTCTTTCTAATTCCTGTTTGGGGTCACAAGGGGCTGACAACTATGGGCCTGAGGCGGGGTACCCCCTGGACAATGGCCATTTAGTTGCAGGCCACTATTTATGTAGTTATAAAACCAAAGTGCACCACAATATTTTGTAAAAAATTGACATCATTCATAAATTGCAAATCCTACTTTAATAAGACAAAGACAGATGTTACATAATGTTCGTACTTTATTGAGACCTACCTGTCCCGCCAGCATTTCATACAGCAACACTCCAAAGGCCCACCAGTCCACAGATTTGCCATAAGGTTGGTATGCTATAATCTAAAATATAGGAGAACAAGGAGCAGTGAATTAGCCCGCTCTCTGAAGTTAGGAATGACTGTGTCTCGCAGCTTTGACTCACCTCTGGAGCAATGTAGTCAGGAGTCCCACAGAAGGTTTTAGTGGTTATTCCATCGCTCATGTTTTCTTTACACATGCCAAAGTCTGCTATTTTAATGTGGCCCTCACAGTCCAGCATTACATTGTCCAGCTTCAAGTCTCTACAGGGGGTTAGCAGTGTTTCAGTCAGTAAAAAACAACAAATATCAATTATTTTTATAACATAACCAAGTCTTCATAGACATAATCAACAGTGTTTTATGGATGTTACTGTTTTGTGTTTTTTGAACAAAAACATTTTGCACTATAAAGAAATAATTTTACAAATTTGAAATGTTGGTTATATAATACCAACATAGCACAGTCTAACTATGTTAAATTAGGGACAATTACAGTTGCCGGAAAGAGTCAATGTTGCTGTGTAGTAGACATGTGAAGGTATGAAGATATGATAGTATGAGGCTCTGTCCACTACCATCCAAATAAAGAAGGCCCTTATTGGCTGGTCTACCTAGCACGTCAGATCTTGCTAGGAAATTTGCCATTCCAGCATTTTCCAGACTGTTTGGCCTTTTCTGGGTTTTCCAAAAAGCTGCTATGTTTGCTGATGCTGATCATATAATTACTGTACAATACTATAATAAAATGTAAATAAATAAAATTGTTTGACTTGACAGGTATGTTTTTTATTAACAGTAGCATGTTTAGTTTCACTCCACTAATTTCCTTGTATAAAGTTACCTGTAGATGATGCCCTTTGAATGCAGGAAGAACAGACCAATGGCTATCTCTGCTGCATAGAACCTACAAGAACACACACAGAGGAGAAAGCACATTAATTAGAGTGGGGTGTAGGTAAAGGACGAGGGGAAAACAGTGGATAATTTGAGTGTGCAAGTCTATTTGTGGGTCTGCATCGGCATAAAGGTCAGTGCTGTCTCTTCAAGGCCAGAGAGCAGCTGATAAGATCAACAGCATGAGTCTAGTTCGGACACACTGACCGCTCCAGTGTAATTATGTGGCCATAAACAAACAATGCAGTGTTGTTAAGAGCAGCCATTTTGAGTAAGGTGAGGAATATGCTGAGTGTTTTATCTGTGATCAGAAAGAAGCAACGGGAAGCTATTTTGACACAGCAGAAAGCCAAAAAAATACACCAAAAGTACAAAGGCACTCAGACAAAACCATTGCTATTCTTCGCACAATATCCTCTAGTCTCAAAAAAAATTAATTAAACAGAGCAGAACAAGCTGATGGCCTGAGATAAAAGAGTTCCTCGCTGGTTCAACTTGCCCTTCAGCAGTCTAAACCACCTGCCACAGGCTACAAAGCCTAATTCCCACAAAAGCAGACTCACACTTTCCCGACAGCCCGCTTGTCAAACACGTCAGTGCGCCGCATCGCCTTGACACTAGTGATCTCGCCAGCCACCCTAATTATACTCTGCACTTTCGGGAGGTATTCCAGCGCACAGTGGAAACTCTCAGGAGCGGATGCATTACTTTCAAGTTCTTTAGAGCAGCACGGTTCACTGAGGGGAACAACATATTTCAGCCCTAAGCTATGCCCTATCACATCTCTCGCCGCAGCCAGTCAAAGTGCTGACGGCTTATTCGTAATAATAGAAAACATGGAACATCTGCTGTGAGTTAGGGGCTCTGAGATTTGGTGAGAGAAGCCATGTCACACAAAGCTGTTTTAGGTTTATACAGGGTAAGTTTGAATTTAGGAATTTTCTGGGTCAAGAAAGTGATTATGTTTTGTAACCTTTTAACCTACACTACTGTTTGAGATTACAAAACTAAGCTGAACCAATCAGCTTTGAGTAAAGTCATGATGCATAACAGGTAAACCTTTTGTTCATGGCCTCATTGTTTTCTTTTAGTGACAATGCACAAGAAAAATAAACTACAATTTTTTTCATTTTTATATACTGTCAGGAACATTTTGCATCTAGATAACAGATAATCTTTGAAGTAGAGAAAAAGAATTTAAGAACTCAGGTCAAAACCTGATGCCCGACTTCCCCACTTGACATCATCTGCTTCAAGGACATAGCAGGAAAGTAGCTCATTTAGTAATTTGCATTTTATACAAGAGCTCTTTGACTAAATGTTGCAAATAATTTGTTTATTATCAGCTGTCGCTCACTTAGAAGAAACAGAATAGCGTTAGAAATGCCAATCATTGCCCTTAATTGATTTTACCTTAACTTCCAAGCTCTGTGGCTAATGCTGTATTTTCAAAATGCATTCATGTTTCACTTTTAAGTAGTGAGAAGGCTGATATGAGAACATTAAATCTGACAAGTGAGCTGGGTTATATGTTAATTAATAACATTATTGACCAATAACTTTGTTGGTCTACATATGGTAACGTCAGTATCCCATTTTCCTGACATAAAAGCACATGAACATAGACAAGTTGGGAAAACGACTTCTCATCTCAGAAAGACGAGCACCCAAAGACCACATAAATGCAGTACTTGGGTAGTGTAGCCTACCTTTATGTGAAAGAATATGAAATATACCGTATTTTCCGGACTATAAGTGACACTTTTTTGCATAGTCTGGCTAGGGGTTTGACGTATAATCAGGTGCGACTTATATACAGTATTAAAATATTTCACGTTTGTTAGAGGGCACTCTAAGCTTGTTTACCAGCATCTGCTGCACCTGTACCACTGACAATTTAAAATGTAAACATTACCGCTAACAACTTAGGCCATAAAGTAGGGCCGGGAATCGATAAAAAAAATTAACTAATTAATCGCAAATCTGAAAAAAATTAATCGCGATTAATAACTACCAGTTAATTGTATTATGAGTTTACAAAATTGTAAATTTAGAACATTTATTTTGAATTAACCTTCACATACTTTACTGTAAACTTGTGCAATGCAAACAAAACTTGCAAAGAAAATAAATTAATAGTCTCTTTGAGACCTGTAACAAAGTTTGCCTAAATAAGGTACAACCAACAAATAAACAAAACTTACCTAAAAAAAGCATGTGTAATCTCTTGTAGAACTTTAACAAAAATAAGTTTAATTCTTCAATTAATAACAATTGTTGAGGTTCACAACAGTGTAAATACTATGAACTATGTTACTCCAGTGGTAATTGAACTCATCCTTGCATAGACTGCACATTACTTTTGTTTTGTCTATATTGCTGTCTGGTGACGATTTGAAGCAGAATTGTCCATTTAGCAATGTGTCTTTTTGGTTATTATTACTATAACTTGCCTTTCAAGATGAAATGTCTGTTCATGGTGTTGGATTTTGTAAAATAAATTTCCCCTAAAAAATGCGACTTATAGTCCAGTGCGACTTATATAGGTTTTTTTCTTCTTCATTATGCATTTTTTGGCTAGTGCGACTTATACTCCGGAGCGACGTATAGTCCGGAAAATACGGTATACAGTACATATTATCAAAATTTAAATCACTCTTATCATCCATGCGAAGGTAGCAAAATGTAATCACATTTTTTACACATTAGCCAATAAATGTTTATTCTCAAGTTTTGTCTGCTGCCACCATGCTGCTCCCGATAGGTCAAAGGTCTGATTATGTTTATGGGATCCAGCGGCCATGTTGGATGGCAAAAGCCGGTTGTCATGCCCCGATCAGTCCTGCTGTCTGTTAGCCTAACAAATTAAATTTGTTTAACTCATCAAAAATAGTTTAATGTGTCCTATATCTGTGATAGCATCTGCCAGCTGTCTGTTTAAGTAAAAAAGTTAATGTTGCACTGTTTCACAAAGTTTATTCTTTAAAAAAGTCACATAAAAGATCGTTCCTGCTGTAATCATCAAATAAAGTAAAAACTGATCTGAAGTCAGTTCTTACTGTCTGCTCAGGTTTATTAGCAGGGTAAACACGTTTTCACAGACATTTAGCAAACTGGAGAGAAAAAGAAAATACAATGTTCAGGACAGCTTGGTATTTGTTCTTTTCTGCGTGAGGATATGGCGATTACAGGATTATTTTCACAACATGGAATACTTTTATGGAAATAAATCTTGATATTTACTTGTGGATTTATTTACTGATTGAGCATTATCCTGGATTGGACTGGTTTTGGACAGAACCAGTGTTCAAAGTCTGGCATACTGAGGAATCGTCATTAATTACACATATGTCCTATTTTAAGCATAAAGTTAACTTAATTCCCATTTTGTACAGAACATAGCTTTCTAGCGATGTATATCATGCCTGTATTGACAAAATAATAACCGTGCAAATTATGTTTTCGCAGAGTTTCTTTCTGAATCTGGTCGCCGCCAGATTGAATGAGGTTAAACATATATAAATCCTAATTCTCCATATCTCAGCAAATTTACTTTTTAAGGCCTTAAATTCTGATTTATAATTTTAGACTTTTAAACCTTCACGGAAAGCCTAGTTTATTTAAGTATTTATATTGCCTTTTCACTAATCTGCGTCTCTCATCTGCCTACTCACATGGACAACAGTTGTTTTAGGGCCATATTTGAAGGTCTGTCACTAAGGGTGCTCCGATCAGGGTTTTTGAGGCCGATCACCGATCACCGATCAGCCTCTGCTGTGATTGGCCGATACCGATCATGGCCGATACCGATCACGTGGTCTTCAATGTAGTAATGTATTGTATGCAGGCTATTATTAGTTCCATTTGAAAAATACTGTAGCCTTTGAAAATATAAAAGAACAACAAAATTCTACTTATTTTTGTTTTAGAAGAGGTTTTGTTGCATTATTGGTCTTTAATGTGTGCCCAGTGTCTGTGGCTTTGTTTGAATGCTCCGCTGATGTAAAAATCAGCTGTTCTTAATTGGTTCCTTTAATGCGAGTCCGCGTAACGCGCAGCCAAACCAGGTTGAAACACAGTGGACTAAAGAGCAGACAGCTCCTGCTGCCAGTTTTGACAACGTCTGAATGAAGAAAACGTGCAAAGAGAGCAGAGAAGACAACGATGAAAGGTGCTCCTCTCAGACTCACGGACACATGGGCTGCCTTTTTACTTTCTCTTTCCATTAGCAGCCATTTGGTGCAGTTTAAGCCACAAAACGCACAGTTTTCTCCGCGCAACAAGACACAGGCAGACTCTGAACTTTCTTAATCCTTTTAACGTAACTGTTAGCGGGTTAGCTGTAGCTCTATTTACGTTGGTGTTTGCAAATACACGCACTGCTGCGCCTCGGTTCTGTCCCGTGCGCTCCTAAAGCAGGCGGGGACACAGCGGGGACACAAAGCAGCGCCTCCAGGGCAGGTTTGTGTTAGTTATAACCAGGGCTTAACTTAAAAACACTGCTAAAATAACGCTACTGCTGTTTAATCAAACCGGAGTTGCAGGACAGTAAATGTGAGAGCCTCGCGTGTTTATTGTAATTTGATCGGCCCTTCTGATCGGCCCATTTTACCGATCACCGATCACTCTATTTTTAGCCATGATCGGCCGATCATGATCGGCGGCCGATCGATCGGAGCACCCTTATCTGTCACCCATCCAGCCACAAAATATTGTTATGCCTCTAAGGAGCTCTCTGCCTGTTGTAAGCTTATAAATGTGCCCCTATAACGTGAGATTGTCAATTGATTGACTAAATAATTGTAAATGTTGTTGTATTCCAAAGCGGATTGTGTGTTGAAGACTGGTAAACAGTAATTTTGACAGATCATATGGGTCTTAAGCATCGTGAGCAAGTGAACATTTCTCTAACTATTGCTGTCTGACCTGACCACTTAACGTTAAGTATTGAATCGGTGTAGAAAGTGGTAAATATGAACTCAATTTCTATGCATGATAGCTAATCGCTAGCCAGCTGCACCGGCTTTTTGCCATCCAAAATGGCAGCGCCAACAAACCAAGTCACGTGACTGAGAACGGTCTATAGGCTGTTGATAAATGGCACTTGGTTAATGTGAATGCTCAGTAATAATCACTGATTTAAACCTGGACTGCCAGAGAAAGTGTCACAAACACCTGAACAGCTGTATCAACTCAAAACTTTGTCTGCTGTTACTACTGTGTGCATTCTATGTACATTTGTGTGTTGTGCAGACTTACACTGCATGAGGCTCTTTGAACTTGCCGACCTGCTGAATCTGATACATGAGATCTCCTCCATTTATGTACTCCATGACAAAATACAAACGGTCCTGGGGAGAGATACCCACGCAGAGAGGTAGAGGTCAAAAAGGACGCCTTCATATTAGAGAGTGAGAGGTCACTGTAGCAGAAAAACGAAGGATCTGCCCAGGTAGATGAAGAGTGACGGTGGGAATAAGGCCATATTAGAGGAAAGAGAGAAGGAGAGGATAAAAATGAAGGGATAAGGTAAAAACGAGGGCAGCAGTCGAGAGGTGACTGAGCAGCCAATCAGACCTCAACTCCCAGAAACAGCAACATCAATTTAAAAAGGCAATTCCTCTCCATTATCTACAGAAAAGATACAGTATGTGAGCTGGAGTGGTAGGCTTTGGTATTTGTCAGTGTATGTTTGTGAAAATACTGTGCTGTGCTGTTAGCTGGGCATGTTAAGCTGTCTGCAGTATGTGGTAAGCCTGCATGTGCTGCCTGATAAGTCTCAAGAACAGTCTGTGCGCCTTGTGTTCCATGAATATGAGAATAAAATGTATATTTGGGCAGAAGAAACTGTTCTGTGTGTGTAATTTTCTAAACATGTGGCTCAGAAAATCCCATGTACATAACTTCTTGTGATTCCAGAGAACTAATACTTTGGATTAACAAAGACATTTTGAGTTAATGCTTATAGATGAGGCTGTTCTCCATGCTACTATGTTCTCAGATAGGTGCTTTGTCTGGTGTGAATGTAAATGGCACTGGTATTGGGGCACAGAGCTATATTTACTTGCTGTTGATTCATCTTGAGCGTAATATGGATTATATGTCACAAGACGAGCATGAATCAAACAGAGCTGTGTATTCCAGCTGAGAGTTGTTCATACCACAGTACTCACCAGCAGAGCTGCTGTGCCCTTCAGCGCCACGCCACTCTGTCGCAGCTCACAACACCCCGTGTGCCACCAAATAGTCAGCTATTTATAGTGTAGTGACATCATAACTAACCAACACCATTCAGGCAAGTTTTACACATGTTTACTTACATTTATTGTGGCTCTTCATCTAAGATAGCACAGTATATAAGAAACCCTCCTCCCACTATCAAAAGATGTATATTTAGCACATTGGCAATTAATGTGAGTGTGAATGTTTGTATACTGTATCTATTGTTTTAGGTGATGTCCAGAGTGCAGCACACCTCACACCCAAAGCAGCTGGAATAGGCTCTAGCCACATATTGTGTGAATTTAGTTTTGTTTATTTTCAAGTTCTGTTCTTTGTCATTGTCTACTTGTAGTTTGTCTTAAGGGCATAATTAATTAACTGTCTGAACCTATACATTGTATGTGACTGCTAAAAGACATGTGTTAAGGAAATGAATGGTAATATGTAAAATAAATGGAACTGATATAATAAGTTAAACCTGTCGAACCAACCTCTTAATATCATGCCACATTTGCAACATACATTTCACATTAATCCTTAATACACAAAAAATATTTTACTTGAAAGTTTAATGTATGTAACCATTTAATGTACTGAAATATATTACTGCGTTCACAACATAAAAAGCTACAATATCTCCTTGAAAATTGATGTTATGATATTCCATGGACCATACGTATATCCACCCCTTGTATGTCAGTATATATTAACATATTTGTCCTTTTGAGAGTACCCAAACTAAATAAGTTAGTAGTATTCTTTAAGAACTATATCCCCTTACGTACCATAGTCTGAAAGGTGGAGTGCAGCTGTGTTAGGAATGGAGGCTTCCCAGACAAAGCTAACACCCTCTTCTCCACCATGGTGCACTCCACATCATCATCCTGAATCACCACGTCCTTCTTCAAGATCTTTATGGCATAGAGCTCCTCTGTCCCCTTACGCTCGGCCAGCATCACCTACAAAACAACACAGAAGACAGGACACTACAACTGTACTAGTTTTAAAAGACAACTATAGGCAAGGAAAAGTTGGAAAAAGGATTATTTCACTTGACTTTTTTGGGATCTTGGGGGGACGCAGTATGTGGCCAGGTGCAGATAAGGTAAGGTGGATGGGTGATGAAAATGGGATTAAAAAAAAGTTGAAAAAATGACAGGGGAAGCCAAGGGCAGGGGTAAAGGAAGGACAAGAGGAGTGATGGAGAAGGAGATTGGCAGCAGTCAAGCAATTCAGTCAAATCTGCTGAATCACATCTAAAAATATGGACAAATCATTGTGTCTTTTATCCAAGGTTAGTCTCCAGCTGTGCACTGTCTCTCTGTCTAGTCTCTGATGTATTCTCCTTTTGGATTATATCTTTTTGTTTCTGCATCTCTACAGCACAAAGAATCAAAAGCAAAATGTGGGTCATATTTAAAATATAAATTCAATATAAAAACTGTACACTGGACTCTGTATGAGGAGCTTTCCTGATGTTTCATTAAATGCGTCTACAGTTTGTATTATAGCAACCTTCCAGTTTTTCGACTGAAAAGTTGGAAGATGTGGTTCTGTCCTTCTTACACCCACAGTGGTAAAATGTTTATAGCAAATGGTTGCCTGTTTTCCTAAATGTTAGACTAAAGAGCAAACCTAAATTAGAAAAAGGCACACAAAAGTACAAGGAAGTGAAAAAGTGTGATGCACATTTTTAATAAATTTCTACTTATATCAACAGACCCTAGTTAGATTTTTGTGTTGTTTATTAGAAAACAGTTTTGGCAAATGGCAACCAAGTAACTACATAACATTAGCAACTAGCTCAATATTTAGTGAATGTATTTGAATGAATATATTTAGTAAAACCTGTTAATCTGGACAAGTAGTTGCAGAACTATGGCGGACCACCTCAGTTTGTCTAAATACACTTCAAGGTTATCCATAACCTATTTCAGTATGTTAACTCAAATGGAACAGACCACCAGATCTGTGTACTATTTTCTAAAGTCAGAAAGAAGCCTAATTAGTCAATAAACAGTAGTACACAGTAATGACCATTCAACATCACTACTACTAATCTTACAATAAAAAGTACAACTTTAATAACTAGAAAGTGTTACATGGAACAACTGTTCTTTTCCCACTATTACTGCTGTAAAATAATAACTAAAATGCAGATGTGTTTTACTATGCTTAATAGCAGCAGAGTTATCGTGACTTAACAACTGACTAATGCTTCAATTGATAACATGCTTTCAGTTTTTATCTAAAAAGCAGCCAGCCAAAAAGAATGTGAGCGAAAAATAACTGCGCTTGTCATCAAACGGCTACCATTTCGTATTTGTAGTTCTCAAGGGGCTAATTGAGTTTAGGACCTCGACGAAGAATCTTTCATCCAATTGTATTTTATGCTGAAGCCTTTTCTTCCAACACTGGCCCATTTGCATAAATAGACTTGTAAATTTGTCATTGTGTAGCTTGCTTGGCTGATGAGTGATAAATTAATTTCTGAAGCAAAAAGATAGCAAGGATTCAATAAACTTTTTGTGCCTTTTTATGTAAAAACATGTTTTAGCTTGTACACAGGTCAACACTGTAAAGAAAAAAACATTAAGTTCCATAGAACAACACAGAAGTTACATTACACCCTGTATCTGATCTGTGCAACCAGCCAGAGAGGACAAACTGAGCACATCCTCTTTTTTTTTAAGTCATTTTTATTTCAAGCATTTTTGGCATAGACCTTTTAAAAACTTTTATTAATATTTTAAATATTGGAAAAAAGAATGTCTTTCATTGGTTACTGTAGGCTTTTACATGGATGCAAAAGGAGTCTTATCCCTGTGGATTGGAGATTGATTTCCAGATGCTACACCTTGTAACTCTAAAGTAAGACAGCAATCACCAATCATTCATAAACGGCTTAATTGTTTACTTAAAAGCCCTCCTCCCTTTTGTGTAGATTTCTTGGTCTTTCTCTCTCTCTGTCTGTCTCTTTCTCTCCTGTCTCCAAGCCCAGTCATCCCAGGCAGACAGCCACCTAACCAGAGCCAAGGTCTGCCTGAGGTTCTTGGCTGTTAAAAGGCTGTTTTTCCTTGCCACTGTCACCAAGAGCATGCTCATGGGGGAAATGTTGACTTTTCTCTCTAAAACTAAAATCTAAACTGAATTCAAAAGTATGGTCTAGACTTGTTCCAATTGCAAAGCGCATTGAAACAATTTTGTTGTTATATAAACTGAACTGATTTACTAAAATGTCAAAATGAGATGTAAGTACTTTGACAAAAGCAATTATAAGAAATTATGTAAATGAAGGCATATTAAACTCATTGGAAGCACAGGAATGAACCATAGAGCATTAAAAGTGACCTTATATCCACTTTTTACCCTCCGAGGCCAAAAACTTCGAAGCTTAGGAGCTTGTGTCTTATAAATATTCAGGTATGATAATCACACAGGGGTTACCGGGTTTAGGCTTTCCATGGGGAATCAGGACAGATGGACAAAGACACACACGTTTTTGCAGTCTGTGATGTTCTGGAATCATCAGAATTATTAAAGATATGACATGTATGAAAGTTGTCATTACAGTATAAAATATATGCACCATGAAGTTGAGGAAGGACACCATCTGGACGCTTTTGATATCAACAAGGACAAAGTTAGCACAACAAAGAGGATGCAAAAAGCCAGACTGAGGAAAAACTACAGATGACAAGCTTTAGATTTTACACAGAACTAAAATGGGGGAGAAAAAAGTAAGAGTGGGTCTGATGCAAGGTTGTTAAGGTCCCTGTGTTATTCATGAAAGGGCTATCTCTGCAGTGAATTGTGGCGTTATTATTGGCAAAGCCGTTTATTCCGAGACAGTTGTTCAGGGTCATTTGACAGAAAAGCAGTCCCGCGGATATGAACTGTCATATGTCGTAAATGATGCCACTGTGTTTCCTGTGCTGACCTTGCAGAGTGGATTTACCCAGGGAAAACAAATGAGACCACACTCCACTGCACCATGTTGCAATGTGTCGTCATGGAGCGTTGCACAATTTGTGGCTGTTGTGTAGCATATTAATACTGTTATATCTGTAATACTGGAAATACAAACACAATTCCAAAAAAGTTGGGACATTGTGTAAAATGTCATAAAACTATGTTATTATATATTCACAACAGACCATGAACAATACGGACATTAGTATTTCAGGATCATGTTCACGCATGGTTTCTTCTTTGCTTAATACAGTTTTAAACAAATTATTTGCTAAATGCTCACTCCTGCAGTTTTGTAAAGATTTTTTTGACTTTTATTAAGTGTTATTATACAGAACAGTAGAGACAGGGAATCATGGGGGCAGCAGGGAGAGACATTCGGTAAATTGTCGGTGTATGGAATCACAATAAACTGCTAACTTGAGGCACCACAAGCCCTACCAACTGAACTATCCCAGCAGTACAGTCGTTTTTTTATCAGTAAAATCTTTTTCCTGCTTTTGTTGCCTTGTTCCAACTTTTCTGGATGTGTTGCTGCCATAAAAAAAAACAAATGCTATTTATAGGTATTTCACTCTCTATACCTTTTTATGCTATTTATGTTTGATTATGAATAAAATACTGTATAGTTTCATGACATTTGTGAAACATTTTGTTTTTTATTTACATTTGACACAGTGCCCCAGCTTAGGAACTGGAGTTGTACGTTTATGTTTGCACTAATGAACTTCACTCACTGCAACAATCAAAAAGTGGTTCTGTGGTCTGTAAGGGCAATGCAAAACTTAAAAGCCTCCATGAATAGGCGTTATGATAAATACACCTGACAGAGTGCAGCTGTAATGCTTTTATTGTGCGCTTATTTAATTGTTTCTAACCCTGCTTCCATGCATAGACAATCCTGGAGGAGGCTCCACAATGGTGTGCTATTGTAATGCACATGCCCTTAGACACCGAGACAGAAAAAGCTGCTACATCCACCCACATAAAACCAACCAGTCTTTACAATGACACCCATGTTTGTGCATTTTATATGTGTGTCTCCAACAACTGTGAATCTTTATAGCACTGTGTCCTATTTATCTGATTCTGTAATGCGCTCTCCACTGTGTCCATGTTGCTGAAGGAGCGCTCATGCTTATCTGTGTGTGTTTAAGGAATCTCTGTGCGTAGCATATTCCAGTAACGATTGACCCTCGGCTCCCTTGCATTGACGAAACCTGTGTTGCTTTAAATGCCTGTTACCATGGAAACAGGCAGCCGGCAACCCGGGTTTGCTACGCACACACACACACACACACATACACAATGCAGCCTCTCTGTCGCTTTCTGTCACTTTCTCTTGTTCCATCCCCACTGCGCTCAACCCAGCATTTACCCAATTTTCTCCCCTCTTCCTCCTCTCCTCATTCTCTTCGTCTTGTACCTCCATTTTCGTTCATTCATGTCGCTCCCTCATCCTGCCCTCCTCCTCCCTCCCTCCCCCCCGACGTGCAGCTTTTTTCCCCTGTTCATTCAGACTGACGTTTTTACCTCTCTCAATTCATTCATGTCAACCTTGCCGCTACGCTGTCACATCCCTGTCTCCATGTCTTTTCATCACTCCCTCGGCTTGTCACGTCATCCTTTTTTTCCCCAATCGGTTCATCTATCTCTGTCCAACAGTCCTTCACCTTCGCTAACTCTTTCTTCTCTGTGGGTGGATCAAACTTAAACTGATGAAAGGCCACAGATGCAAATAAACCAAATCAAAAGCCAAGGGTTAGCCAAGTACAGTAGAGTGAATTAGGCTAATAATAAGATATTTGTTAGTATTTGTGTTAAATGTAAAATTTTGCAGTCACTTATGTTAACTAAAGCTGTATTTCAGTATATCTATTTATTCTGTCTCAGTTTATTTTGTGGCTTTGACACAATATCTTTTTTACAATACATTTATTTTGGCATGAAGGCATTTTGTGACAGATGGAGCCATGGCTATGGGTGGAAAATTACTACTGTGGAACCAAACAAACTAGTAACCAAACATAAGTCTAACATAATAATGTAATGTAATCGCGCTGTATGAGGAACCGTCATTCATTTATCCTCTTCTGGTTATTTCTATTGGGAGTTATGGGTGGCTGAGCCTATCCCAGTAACTATGAGCCTCAGCCAGGGTATGGCCAGGTGGAAGAAGGGCTAACCTGCAGCCTACTTTTCAAGAAATATCCAAGATTTTATTTTGAAAAAGCTTGTCCCTGTCAAGATCTCCAGAGTCTCCTTAAAGCACTACACAAAATTAGAGTACAACACAGAAAAATCCCAAATTGATATTGATGTTCTCCACAGTCCTTTATCTGAAGTCATACAGATGAGATATGAAAAGGGTCTGTTTTTCCACAGTGGCACTAAATTAATTTAAACAAGAATAGTGTGCTTTACGGAAGAGGAGAAGTCAGAATTCTGAGAAAAAAGTCAGAATTCTTACACTATGTCTGCACATGTGGTTCCCGCCTGCGCTGCACAAATGAACATGACTCAGGTTTGATCCTTCCAGGCACCTGTAGTGAAACTACGGTAGCCTGTAAGGAAGGCTTCTGCTATGAAATATTACATATTGTATGTAAAAATTAAACATTTTTACCCACAGAAACATACAAGAATGCACTTAAACACTTATTGGGGAAGTAGTCACCTTTTAGTCATTTAATTTGCTGATTAAGAATTTGCGCTCTGTTTATTGTTGCCACAGCGACGGCCCATCCATTACTGTCGCTGAGGCAACAGCGCAAGAGAAAGTGCTCTAGAACGTATAAAAAATTTATTTTCTGAAACAAACAAAGACAACATCACAACCTCATCAATAATAATGCATTTATATAGTTTATTGTATGGATTTTGTGCTCTTTTTCTTGCACGTCAGTCCTTACAGGCACCCATACTTCTGACTTTAATCTCAGAATTCTGACTTTTTTCTCAGAATTCTGACATTTTTTCTCAGAATTCTGACTTTTTTCTCAGAATTCTGACTTTAATCTCAGAACTTAACCCTCAAAAAATGTTTTTACAATGGCCCTAATCCTCTTCCGTAGTGCTTTCTGTGTGCCCTGGAAAGATGTTGAAAAGACCTTTTGTGGCATGCACATTATACAACATCCCATTTCTTTCTGCCGCTTATATTTTATATAACCTTACCTTTCCAAAACTGCCCTTTCCCAGCACCATCAGGAAGTTGAAGTCAGACAGTTTCACACGGTCTTGGTTGCCATTGGAGTCAAACCGGGATGCTGCGTTGGCCGCCTTGCCGTCTGTGTTCTTGCCTGGACCAATTTTAGCTCTCTGGATCAAGAAACAACAACATAGATAAATTAGACTAAATTATAAACTTATTAGCCATTGCACTTATTTTAAATAGGACTTCAATCTCTGAGACCTGCCCTAAACAAAATGGCCTCCTGTGCCACTCTATTCATTCATGTCCATTGCTCCATTTGTTCCTGTCCTTCATCCATTCCCCAACCTTAACTTTAAAAGGTTTTGTACTTTTCAATACTTCACATTAAATATAATAAATCTAGTCTAGGTCGAAGTTGTCATTAATTCATGACTGTCACTACCACTTCCCCATCTCCCATCTTCCATTGTAACTCAATTTATTCATTTCTGCGTCAGCTTGCTCTCTTGTCCTACCTTTGTCATAAAAAACACTGTTCCTCATTTCACTTTTACAATGACCTTAAACCACACTCCTGCCTTAGCCCAAAAGGAAAAAGGGGGGTTAAATGGGGCCATATATTTTCTTATAAATCTTTTCTTGCTGATCCAGCTAATGCTCTGTTCATTTCCTGTGGCCTGCTGTAATTGCTCCAGTCCTTTACATTCTGACAGAGTGAAGCATCTCATAGCTGTGTTTGTGTGATGCAGCACTCATCAGTGGACAAAATGCTCTATCTTTCTCCATCTGCTCTGACACAAACACACTTGCAGTGCGCAGAGGAGGTATTTAAGGGCAGCAGACCATGTGGAGCACACTTTCAAACCAAAACCAGACCTTTCTATGTGCCATTTTCTTTGTCATATGTTATGCTAAATCTAAACAAACAAAATGTTACAAAAATATAATGAATTAACGTCACCTGCCTGATCCACTTACAAGCGGCTGTGCAATACTACATGAGAAAAATATGTGACTTTTGTTCTTGTGTTTGAGGTAACACAAGACGCCATAGTGGCAAAATGTTATATAATAGGCATTCTGGGATGAAATTTTTGTTAATTCAGGGTAGCCCCAAGGTCTTTAAAGTATAAAAAAAAAGTATTAAATTTGATGTTGACAAAATCAAGGCCTTAAAAGTATTACATCGTATGGGCAGGTATTGTATTTTTTTTATCTAGGTCCTAAATTGTCAAATTGGGACATCTAAGTCAGAGTTTTTCAGTGTTGTACTTGTCAAAAATATATTTTATATTAAGTTACAGTAGAAAAGTCTGTCTTTTTGTAACTTGGATGTGAATTTGGCAACAAAATTTATCAGTAGTGGTTTTACAAATGTGCCTTTATTTAGTAAGTTTTTGAAAGCTAAGTCTATTGCTTACATGGGCTGTGTAATGTTGCAGGCATATCTGTTGCAAAAAACATCCCCACAGCACAGTAATTGCTGTTACCACTGAAAGGTATGATTCAATTTTGAGAATTTTAATGCAAAACTGGAGTTATTGCACATGTGTTAGACTTTTAAAATAAAACCAAGAGTGTCAGATAACCCTAGTGATATTTTATTAGTGTAAAATTTATACAGATTATTGTTCTTTTGTCTGCAATCTTGGCATTCAATTTTATTCAAAGTCTTTAAAAGGTCTTAAATTTCACAAGAAAAAACATGGAGCTACTCTGTAATTTAAAAAAATAATTTACTATTATTAATTAATACAATAAATTAGCATAAAATATATTTTAGAACCACATTAATCACTACCTATTGATTTCCTTAGTGCAACACCAAGGAATTCTCTGACTGTGACTGTCTCACTTACATCTCCAAACCCCTAAAGGTTGTTGGTGTACAAGTGTGTGTGTAAAAGGCAGCAACCAGAGAGTCATTCTCAATGAATGTCTGACCACCATGACCTTGAGAAGATAGAGGGAGAACAAATCGGACTGAGAAAGTGAAACACACAGGAGGCACTCAGGGTGAAAGAGGACCAAACAAAATGACAATAGAGACAAGTATGTGTTCAAATAAAACATCCACGTATATTAAGGACAAAATTATCCTTGCTCACAAACAGTAATACTAATGAAGACTAAAAGAAAAAAGTTGCTTGACAATTGTTGCACATCTCTCAATGGCACAGTTCAAATTTGTCTTTAAATGTGTTGTGTTTGGTCAGATCACAGTGGTCAGTGTTTAAGGTGTGAATGCCCTCATTGTGCCTTGTTCTTTAGATCTCATCAGTGGATGTTGAAGCACCTGCATACTTTTAGAGTGTAGGGTAAGTATTAAAAAAATACAGCAAAGGATGTACGGGGTTTAAATAAAGAAGAAGACATTATTGATTTTAGCTGAGGTTCTGGAACTGATCTGCATCCAGGAATGTTTTTAATAAATCTGTACGACACTCCAACCACAACCACAGTCAGTATAACAATGTAAGAAAAGTTTTTGTGGATTCTTTACCACTGTGAGATACACTGAGCTTTTGTGGTTCAATGGAAAGAGCATTTACCCCTGAACTAGACTTCCTGTGCAAGTCCAAGCTTAGACTTATATCATTACCATTGCAAGACCAGGGCCACTGTGGTGGCAGCAAATACTGTAAAACAAGTGTACTAAGATTTTATGTAGAAAAAATAAAATGTTATTGTCTTGTGTCAAAAGAAAATCTATTTGACAGTTTGTTAGTAAAAAACACAAAAAACAGTGTGTGAACAGAGGTGTGTTCACATACAGTATATATTGTTTTGTTTTTTTTCACTTCATCCCACATTCCCCCATTAATACAAAGTGATGATAATAAGGGTCCTTTCACAAAACGTACTGTAGGAGAACTTAAGTGAATTGCATCTCAGTGTGCAGAAGACAGGAAGAAAATTGGAGTGTACTGAAGGGCCAGGTTTCCCTGTCCTCTGCCAAGTGTGTTAATGAGTGGCCTACTGGTCAGCCACACACACACACACACACACACACGAATACTAGCACACGTGTGGACCTGTGGAGTGCCAGACCGGATGGCAGTATAAGAGCGCCTGCCAACTGCTAACAGTCCTCCCGGAGAGGCTCTCACACTCACACTGAAAAGTACATCCCTCACACAATTACATACGCTTTTGCACTAAACACACATACACACACACCTCAAATTTCTGTCGCAGCTCCTCATTGGCCTCTTCTCC
Source organism: Bostrychus sinensis (assembly GCA_020698575.1). NCBI lineage: Eukaryota > Metazoa > Chordata > Actinopteri > Gobiiformes > Eleotridae > Bostrychus > Bostrychus sinensis. The sequence continues at coordinate 24,425,228 of CM036253.1, read as the reverse complement.
CTCTGGAGCAACAGGAACATTGAAGTACTCGCCTTCTTCCTGGGACAGCAGCTTAAACCTTAAGACAGACAATATTCACTGTTTAATCAATTCTCTCTGAGCTCATACAGTTAAACTCAGGCCATTAGCTCGATAAAGGCTGCAGTTAGTGCAACAATTTCTAGTCATAAAGAATAACCATTATCAACTAATGTACTTCTCTTTGTGGTAATACAGTCACACTTGGCAGGGATGGACCAAAACTTCAGCATAAGAGCTCCCCTTTTGCATAATCAATATCATATTCTGTAATTTATATTCATATAAACTCTATAGCAGCCTCAATCAACATAACTTAATGAAAAATGCCATGTTAGCAAAGCACAAAATAAAAGTAATTTATTTTTACCTGAAGCAAATTCATTGGAAGTGTGAGAAACTGTAATCACAATTCTTTTATTCTGGCTTTTCCCTTTCCTAATAATCTGCCTCTTTAAGTGCAGTGATTTGAAAATTGATTTGGATTTACACCAGATGACCTTCCATATGCACCCCACTCTATTTATCCAGGCATGGGACCAGCACAAAGAGTACACTGGCTTGTGGGTTGGATTATGACCTCAAATACAGTATTGAAAATATCTGTTTTTGGGGTAAAACTGAAGTTCATAATGGCATAGCCTCCACCTCAGACGCTGGCATCTCATTAAAAGCCTTGACAGGGCAGCGTCAGCAAAAAAACGGCAAGAAGGCAGGATAGGACAATGTGGTTTCTGATTAGAGAGAGAAGAAGAGAGCTGAGAGATAAAGAAGCACAGATAAAGAGCCATGACGTACATTTGCTTTGGCATAAAAATCTCAAATGTTTTTTCAGTGCAGTAATGAACAAGGTCACCTTCAGCCTCCTCCCTTTGTTGTTTTTCTATTTCACATTTTATAAGTGAACCTGGGATGCCACGTGTGTTTTCTTCCTCACCATCCATCCACTCCTTGCTTGTGGAGCTCTGAGATGCCAAAAGACAGTGATCCCATGAAGTCATTGCGGCTGGTCAGGTCCCAGTCCCACACCTCCACAGACAGACGCCGGTCCTTGTCGTACTCTTTCAGGTGGCTAAGACATACAAAGAGAGTCATGGTCAATTTTGTAAGCTTATAGTGGTTTGCACATATACCCATATACAATTTTGAATTAGCTTAGACTCAAAATGCCCACATAAGTGCATAAGTTCTTAAACTTTACACTCAAAAAAATATCAGCTCCACAATCACACTTTTATCACACTATACGGCATGTTTTGCAAAATCTAAAACAGCTATCTGAAATCCCAGTCACAACAGAAACAATTTCTTTGTTAGATTCAAAACACTGTCCACCAAAATACTACACTATCTTAGCAAAGGACATAGACCTAAAACACATGACAAAAATAACACAAACAAATTAGAAATGAAAGACACTTTTAGAGAAAGACTCAGAGGAACAGGTTCAGTAGAAACAGTCAATCTCTTCAGCATAGTCCTGAGTCTAGACATTGGATGCCAACAGACCCTTTTAGTGCTGGGACGTTTTTTTTTTAATTTTAATAAAATTAAAAAACTTTCAAGACAAAAAGGCTTTCAAATTATGAGCCAACATTGTATTCACAATAGACAATAGAATAAATGTTTACACAGAGAAATGTTACACTTTTATGCACAAAATGAGCTCATTTCAAATTTGATGCCTCAAAATTTCTGGCCAAATAGTTGGGATAGGTTTACCATGGTGTAGCATCTCCTCTTCCTTCCAAAACTGTATGTAGGGGTTGAGGGGAGGGGATTGAGGTTATAAGTTTCTGGAGTTCTGGTGTTAGAATTTGGTCCTATTCTTGCCTGATACAGGTTTCCAGCTGCTCTTAGCGCATATGTTTCTCTTTTTGAATGATAGAGCTTTAGTTGGCCTCTGCAGATGGCACAGAGAATTGTGTTTACCCACAATGGTTTCTGGGAGTATTCCTGGGCCCATTTTTTAATGTCATTGACACAATCATGCTGATGAGTGACGAGTGTCATCTGAGGGCCCAAAGCCCATGGGCTCCAATAAAGCTCTTTGGCCTTGTCCTTTACGCCCAGAGATTTGATGTAGAGGAACAGTTTTTAATGTATAACGTTTTGGAGGGCCCCTGCTCATCTTTACTTCTGAGACACATCCCTTTTATAGCAAGTCATGGTACAGACCTGATATCAATTAACTTCATTAGTTGCTAAATGTACCCCAGGTGAATATTTTTTAAATTTCTTGCTTTTTCAGCCATTTGTTATCCACGTCCCAATTAGTTTCAGACCTGTAGCAGGCATCAAATTTAAATTTAGCTCATTTCTTGCTTAAAAGTGAAAGATTTCTCAGTGTAAACATTTAATATGTTATCTATGTTCTACTGCGAATAAAATATTGGCTCATGTGATTTGAAAGTTTTTTTATTTTTATTTTATTCAAATTTTAATAAACATTTCTGGAATTCGGGTTGTAAAGAATCAAGAGAGGTTTGGCATTTGACAAACACTCAACCTCGTGAGTAATATCAGAGCCACAGCCTTAGCGAATGTGTAAACATTAAGCCGTTTTATTTAACATGGTGATTATTGTCTAAATCAGGGGTCTCCAACCTTTTTGGGTTTGAGGGCTACCCAAAAGATGAGAATTTGTACTGAGGGCTACTCGTGCAAAATAATCCTCTATATTAAAGTCTTGACATGCCTTTCAAATGACACTAGGATTGTCTGATTGTTTGCTTTGCATTAATGATAATGTTTATAAAAATAATCTTGTAATTAAACATAAAAACAAGTTAAAAAAAATTAATTATGACTAAAACACTGCAGTAGTCACTGTTTATAAATATCCCTCGCGGGCACCTCACGAGCTCCAGAAGGGCTACCTGGTGCTCGCGGGCACCTCGTTGGTGACCCCTGGTCTAAATAGCATATAACCTTAACAATACGTAATTTAAATTTCCTAATTTCAATGTTATGCATGACAAATAGTAACAGAAATGTGTTGGACAACAGCAGTTTGACGCTGTATGCTCAAATTTAACCACAAATCCTACTTTAATAACTTTACTTTAGCAATTGTATTTGACAATCAGATCTGGATTAATTCAAAGTAATTTTTTTTTCATGAATATATAAACAACAATAATTCGTTCCTTCTGTCCAAAAACTTCTAATCTTTTTTGTAGAAAATTAATGGGATATAATGTTAATCTCGGTACCAGTTGCTCCTGGAAGAGTCTATAGATTCTGTCGTCATAAGGCTTAAGTTCAAACCGTACATTTAAAATTAACTGGTTGTCTTGGAAACACATTGTTTTTAGAGAAACTGAGTAGGCAGCCAACACTGGTTGTGCGTCACAATCTTCAAAAGTCTTCAGTTTATCAGAACTACAACACAAAACAAGCAATCTAAATTTAAAACTGGCTGTCCAGTAAGTATTTTAAAATGTTAAACGGAGGAAAGACACCTTATTTTCAGAGGTGGAAAGTACATTTTTAGAAGAATATGTACTATGTAAGCACATTTTCTTAAAGATAAATATATGGAGGAAAAAAATGGTACTTTAGCTCAAGTAAGTTTTTTAAGTCTTTAAATGAGAAAATATTTTTGCCTCAGTGGCAAAGTGCGTGTAGTAGTAGTAGTAGTGGTAGCGGTAGTTCTAGTAGTACCACCAGCAGCCATAGCAGTAGTAGTAATAGTAGTTGTAACAATGGTAGTAGTAGTAGATAACTGGAACTTTCAAAACAACATTTGCTTATAGATGATGGGATAACATAAGATCTAGATATAGTATCTATTTTAACAGTGTCCCCTCATATTTTATTGCAATATCAATTACACTGTCTTCTCTCATGATCTGATGTTCAAAAATGCAAATCTCCATCTTCCCCCGTGCAAAGGCTGATGTGTCTTATTAAGTGTGTAACTGCAGCCAAGAGCAGAAAACAGCCCCAAAAGGAAGGTTTTCTGAATATAAGGAACCCAGATGTTTTTATCGGAGTGCCAGCGGTTACACATGCTTGGAAAGCCAGGCATAATGCGACGCTCTGAAAACACTGAATTGAGAGAGAAGGCGGCAGTCAAGATGAAAGAATTAGAGATAAACTGGAAGAGGATAGAGGAGAGAAAAAAGCAGTGTTTAATTATTAACAAAACACACATCCTCTACAGACAGTGTGAAAAATGTCTTACAATTTAAAGGTCTCGTTCCATGTGGGGTTGAGGCAGCACTTGACAGTCTTGGTCTTCTGTTTGGTCTCGTTGCGAGGGTCCGGGATCAGTTTAAGCTTCACATAGGGGTCTGACAGTCCATTGGGATCCATGGGGACGAGATTCCTGGCCTCTGTGACTATAGCAGAAAGGAAAGAGAACGATTGCATATTAAACACTCAAAGGGATGTGTTTAAAAGCCTCATGTCAACAAATTTGTGTGGTACAGTTCAGTATTTGAAACATCTGAAAAAGCTGTCTTAAAAACAAGGTTCATTTATTTTTAATTTTTAAACATGAGTAAAATGAATATGTTACTCAGCCAGCAATGCCATTAGAAAGAGGCATTAGATGAGAAACATGAACAGTTCGTATGTTGGGTGGGATGGGTGGTTCTGCTTCTGTCGTTGCTGAAATAAATGTCCTCCAGGAAAGAGAAGCTGATTATTTTTTGAGAAGATTTAACCACTCTATGCAGAGCCTTCCTGTCAGCAGGGCCGGCTCCTGGCATAAACACTCTATGCGGTTGTTTAGGACCATAGCTGTCTTCATTTTTAATTACTAGTGGCATTTGTGAAGTTCATATTGATGTGCAGCTTATAATATTAAACGCAAGTATAATATTAAAGACTCTAATGAGCCCTAAACAAAAATTTAGGAGTGGTGCTGAAGAGTGGAAAAAAAGAACACTGGATATGGAAAAAGAGCGCTGAATAAAGGTAACATTTTTGTTTTTGTTTGTGATTTATTCATTTTTTGCACTCCTTTATTTATTCCTATTTAGTCTTCAGAAATATTTATTTATTTGTTAATTTGCTACAATAGACCTTGTTAATAAAGTAAGAGATTTGTGATTAATTCATTTTTTGTCTTTATTATATTATATACTGCACCGAGAAAAAAAAATAAAAATAAAACTGTTGCAACAAAAAATGCAACAGGACCCCTGAAGATTTTTGAGTTTTGGGGCCAACTCAAATTCTCAAGTTTTCAGCAACTAATAATTTTTGTTGCTCTAATTTGATGTTCATATGTCTAATGTAATCTTTAGAAAACTTTAAGTTTTAAGTTTTACTCACAATCAATTTTTTTTTACTCACTCAATTTAGTATCCATTGTTCATAAAAAAGCAATATTATTGATAGTGTTGTGCTCAGAATTATTTATGTTTAAATAAACATATGCTGAAACTGTGAATACATCTGTAAAAGTAATGACTAATTTATACGTGAAAGTGATACTGTCATGCTGAATGTAAAATTAGGTGAACAAAAAATATTAGTAGTTGAAAAAGTTGGCCACAAAACTCAAAAATTTTGAGAGATCCTGTTGTCTTGAGTTTTTACCATTTCTTTTTTTTTTTTTTTACAGTGTGTCTATATTATATGTTACAGTTTCCATACCATAAGGTGATGGAAGTACAGGTGTTGGTGGGCCTTTGTTAATAACGCTGTATGTGTCCCTTGAGATGTGCACACATGTATTTAAGAATAGGTACCATCTCCACAGTGGTATTCATTTGTTCACTCTTTTTATACAGTATAATTATAGCTTGAAATAGATTTGTAAAATTCTGATCCTTCAAAGGACAAGCGGAAAGAGCCATCACGTCTTTCTCCTGTTCTGGTAAGGGACCTCTTAAACACTAAAAACGCAAATTAAAAAAATACTTTACACCAGATTACAAAGCCATACTGCTGATCGGTTGACCTTTGCACTAAACTACCACCAACAGCTCTTTCAAATAAAAAAAATAATAATTAAAATGCTATATAATTACTGACAATCAACACAACTACCCGTGCACTACAATTGTATAGTGGGATGGCACCTCTGTCCGTAATGACCATGTAGACAGATGAAGGTTGCCAGTTCTAACACTAATCCCCCTTTTGTGGCTGTCTATTATTGGGCTGTAATTGTATTCCAGTGGCGTCAAATCCCATGTGATTGCATTGGGGAGTGTGTGTAAATGGTGTGCGTATGTGTGCAATTATGGTTGCCGGTCAAGTTGTGAGGTCACATCCAATTACCAGAGGCAGGGCTGGTGTGGCGCTGCTGGGAGAATTATACAAGAACACACAAAGAATAACTGAGTAACAGAGATGCTGTGGTAAATGTTATTGTGTATGTGTAATGCAGATGTTGACAGGGGAGGCAATGATTGTTGGAGGATAATTACAGAACCTAAGGCACAAAAAGCCTGAGGTGGCAAAATATTTCTACTTTGCACTAGAGCTGATATGAAAGTGTTATAAATTTGACGGACCTCAATAGTGTTTCTTTAATAGCCCAAAAGGTTTCCAAATGATCCCTTTTCAGACATTGCAATCTAGTCCATCTTTTCTTTCTTCAGCTGTTGAATTAACACTTGATGTCTCCCTATGACAGCATTAGCCTGGTTCTACATCATAATTTGGTTGGTTAGAACAGAACTTTTGATTATTTACTTCTACTTCCTTTACTGTTTTGCCATTTGCCATGTGAGTACAAACCCCCATACTAGTAAGACTCAAGTGATTTTTCATTATAAATTAAATGGTAAACTTTATTATTCTCTATATAAATACATAAAACTGATAAAAGAAGTCTCTCATTTAGAGCCAGGATGCATGTCAACAACAGCCCTTTTATTATCAATCTTTTATTGTACAATGCATGTAAAAATGCAATAGTACAAACATAAAATGTAAATCTAATCAAGCTAAAGCTAATGTCAAATGTATTGTCAATAAAAATAGTCTTATTAAAAGTATAAATCAAGAGCAGTAGTTACATAGTGCATGTACTTAAAGGTAAATATACTATTCTGGACAGTCAATTTAAACCAAACTCTTTATGTAATGAATCAGTATTTGAGTTTAGATTTTCAGGGTGCATAATTGAACTACTTCTGAATTCAAATGGGCAGACATTCAACCAATCAGAAAACATTGAAAAAACAGCTTCAAGCAAACTGAAAAACACAACCAACCAGAGAAACAATGCATTGCAAAAAGCCTGATTTTACAAGGTAAATAGATGCTTGATTAGTGGAAAAGGTTTCCAGACCCATTTCACTTAGCTAAGAACATGAATAGACCTGGTTGGATAGGCCAACTAAATAATGCTACATGCTATACATTATATATAGTATAGTTTACTTAACTTAAAATTGATTTTTACAATAAGGAGACAAAACTCTGGGATGAAGTGAGCTTTTCATGCTGTTAAACTGGCCATGCTACGCTAAGCCCTGAGAGGTTAACCACAGCACAGACCCACGGAGCAGCAGTAAACCCTCAGTGGAGCAGGTCAATAAATATTAGATGATGCCTGTTAAAGTGACCATCAAATGCTGGTTGAGAGGGAGCTATATAGAGGGTAGCATGCCAAATAGTCTCCAAGGACAAGAACCAAGACAAGTGTTTAAGCATTAGTGATGTTTTTTTGTCTGTGCTTGGGGGTGCACGTGGGAAGTTCTTCTTGCTTGCATACAGCATGTGCTAATTGTGCATATGTACGACAGAGAACGAAAGATAACGAGTATATTTAAGTCTACAGGGAGGGCGAGGGGAGATAGGAGTGTAGGAGCAGCAGAATAGTGTATGTGCAGAGCAGCTTCAGCGTGGGTGTAGGCACAGCACCTTGTCTCATGTGAAAAAATCTCCAGAGCCTGCGTAGAGCATATAGGAGTTAGACTATTAGGAAATAACAACAAATATGCAAACTATACATTGCTGAAACAAATGTAAAAAAACACATTTTACTTTTCTTGTATTTGTATTTAATCACCTAATTGCATATTGTTAGAATGGCGTGCAAAAAAAGTAGACCTCATTATGTTTATTGCCAAATATTTTAATACTGCCGATGAGAATGCTCAGTGTATGCAAGCTTTGGTCATTTTGCAAGCTCAAATAAGGGCCCTTTAATTGGTTGTTGATCTATTCGACAGTATATTGTGAACACTGAATCAATAGCAGTCAACCTGTAGCCCAAAATTTGACATTAGCTATTCCACATATGCAGGACTGTGCTAAAACAGAAACATGAGTGTGCTTCCCATATGGCAATGCTCAGTTTGTCTACTTTGGACATGGCCATTACTCTGAGAATGGTTTCACTAAATCCTGGAACAACAGAGGCGCTTTCAACAAGGTTATACAGCATACCATATAACAAACAGACTTATTAAACAATTATAAACTATTTCTAAAATAGTTTGACTGATGTATTCTCTTTTTCTTCAGCTATATACTAGTTGGCAGTTATGTTCTCAATTCAGCAAAAAGAAAAATACGATTTAGCCAGTTTTTAGTCATTTTAGCCAGGGGTACTCATGGGTATATAATGTACACATTTTATGTACTGTATATGAAAAAGACAGCTTCAGTTGCAATCATTTTGTAAAATGGTATGCATGAGCCATTCAAGACATTTTAACTGCCCACTTATATCAGATGAAGTAGCACAATATGAAGTCAGGTAAAATTGTTTTGTTTTTACTGAACTCTGCCACCATAACATTTAACAACAACTTACAATACAGAAAGAAGGCATAGGTAAACCACTAAGAGTACCATTAAAAGTCTTCGTCCTTGAGCTAAACTGCTGACTCTCTAGATAGACCCAAGGGTGCTGTTTTCCACTAACCTCTGATCTCCAGGTAATGTAGACGGTGGTGACTTACTATTGATCAGTATATTAGCAGTAAGCATGCTCCACAGATATGCGAATTACAGACTGCATCCATTTTACCAGCTCTTGCTACATTTCACTAATCATTCTTAGTGGTTCTACAATTCATCCACTGTGCTGCAATTTTTAACCAAGCTACTTGTGGCTACACACTGACCCCTGTGGAGTGAAAGGAGTACTGTACATTTTGCAGCATCCTCTAACATACAGTACAGTACAATAAAAATCAGGCATATTATATTACAAGCAGCTTAAGGTATCATCTTTTTAGGCTGTAGAGTTGCATGCTGCTATACAGTTACATCTGCCTGTGGTGCAGTCCTGGTGTAGTGAGGGAAATTTGTACTTGCTTATCGTTTCCCACAGCAAGTCCCGGCTAATGAGAAGTGCACAAGCGTGGGAACCAAAACGTGAGGAGAAAGAATGAAGGAGTCAATGTGGAAAAGATAAGAAACATACAGACATTAACATTTATAAATGTATTTTTTTATTTTATTGTGAGCCATTTTTACAGAGCCACAGTTATTTTTATAAATTATTTTACTATTGGCTTAACGGTACAAATATTTTGTTTTGTTATTCTGTTTTACCATTCTGTTGTTTGACAGTACTGGAGGGCCACCATAAGTGATACGTTTTATCAGGAAACAAATGGCCATATGACAATTTCCCAGGTGCCCTGACTGGCCACTGAACCATGTAACTACATTATGTGAAGAAATTTAGGACTCATCAATAGAATACTTATTCATAATAGGAAAGAACGACCTTCTAACCTACAGTAAATGTAGATGAAGTATCTCAGGCAAGTTTAACACGAGTGTTCCTCTCCCCCAGGGATGTTCAGTTTGCCATCAGTTAACCAACTATATACCATGACATTACAAAACACATACAACGTATATAATTATAATATAATATAATAACCTAACTATACACAAACTATATATAACTACCTAAATTCGCATTTGTACTATCAGTAGTATCACTGAGAAAATCAAATGAGCGCTGATTTATTAATTTCATTTTGTATGCATGAGTGCATGACTTTTCGAACTGTATGGTTGAATGAGTATGATACAGAGTGTTTATTCTGGGAGGGGAGATGCAGCGCCATAGTAAATGAAAGGTGACTTGGGAAATTATGTAACCTGTTTTACATAAAAATATATAATTTATTTGAGATTTTGTATATTATTCCCTTGTAAATCATATTGTTAAGCACATATTACCTATCATGAGGAAAAAATTTATATAGATGTTCTATGTTTGTACAAGATGTACAGTATAACCAAGTTTACAGTATGTGTAGACTTCTAGTGCCATCTAGAGTTAAAATAAGTACAACCAGTCACTACAGACTTTTCACATATATTTTAGAGTTAAAATCTCATAATACAGGTTTAAGATAGCATTCTTCGTAATTTTTATAATTAAATTCTATGCATAAACATGTAAAAAAAAAAAAAATTCAGAAAAGTAAAGTGGATCTGAAAACTGTCCTTCAAAAATGGGGCAGGCTTTATGTTATGCTTTATTTCTTTGGTTCTATATATTTTTTAAATTGTGTACTTTAAGATTCTTTATATCCTGCATATGTTTGCACCGCTTAACATTTTAGAGTTTTATCCAATTGTATTTTTGTCTGTGTCTTTTCGTTCTCATGGAAAACATGATTCAAAACAAACATGACTTATCTCTATTAATTAATACCATTAGAATTTAAATGGTTTGTAGCAGTCTACTGGTATGAAGGATACTACAAAATGCAATACTGCGTAACACTATATAGTCTAATTAGTTTAACACTGCTGCTAAGATCCTCTTTTTTTTTTTTTTTCTCAGTTTTTTGTTTCCCTAGTTTAAATCATCTGTCACCTCTGTGGGTCTAGCAGCAGGGGGAGACAAATTACTGCTCTTCTCTAACAAAGTGAGCCACTGTTCTGCACTACTACAGTTATGTTGTGCATTTCTCATATAGCCAACTGTAGACTTACTGCTAACAGTGAGAACATTGGTCTTGATCTCGGCAGTGATTTGGATGCGTCCTCTCCTCTCCGTATGGTCTGTCCCACACAGGCTCGGCACATTGGCCACGCAGCGCTTGTGGATATTCATCATACAGTCTAGACAACAACCAGAGAAGTGCAATATTAGTGGGATAGTGTTAATGGCAGTATACAGGTTTGTAGGTGTTGAGAACAGACAGGGTACATACGGTCACATCTCATGCCCTGATGGATGAGGCCGTACAGGAGAGAGCCGCAGTGGTCGCAGAATGTCGGGCTTGAGTAGGTGTGGATCTTGAACTTGTGCTTGGCCCGTGGGTCCTGGGAAGAAAAGAACAAAACAATCACATAACCGCATGTTAATTCTCTTCACTTACACTGGTCAATGTGGACAGTATAATGCATTGAGCCTTTATTAAAACGAAACATCAATCTTCATTGAAATATTGACACAAGACTATTATAAAAATCTAAAAAATTAAATGGAAAGGAAGATAGTACGTTCTCGTAACATTATAGTTTGACAATTTTTTGAGCAGATCAAAATGTAGGGCCAAAGCAGGACTAAATAGAAATAAACTAGGATTCAATTTTAAATGAACCAAATGGTTTGTTTTATTTTGAGCACACCATCTGTTGCTTTGAGTGGTCAGTTAACAAGCTAAGAGTTTGTGACCATACTGTTATTTTCAAATATGTATAATACATTGGTGGTGTTGCAACAATGCTACATTTGTAATATACTGTGCAGCCCTAGTGCCCATACAGTTTTTTTTCGCTGACTTTTTCCATATACTCATTATTGGTATGGTGGCTGATTCAGTGTAATTCAACTTTCAGTGGTGTTTATATTCATATTTATTTAGGGTATTTTCCAGGTCAAATTAAAGACTTTTTAAAACCATTTTAATGCCACAAAGAAAAAATATATGTTTGTATGATCAGTTACCAAGTATTACTTGAATATATGTTTTTGTACAAGTATAAGTTTCTTGTTGCAGCTGTGTCTCTGAATACAAATCTATCTTGTATGAAGATTAGTGATACCTTGATGACTTTTTAATATAAACACCAAAGTTTTTTTAAGCCTATGTTGCACTGAACAAAGTTTTATACATGGATATGACATATAACACTTTTAATTCCTTAATTTGAACATCAAATTAAATACCTTTTTAATGCTTATAAAACCATGGGGATACACTAGTTGTGAGTAGCTGTTATAATAAAAAAGTGGCCCTCATTACCTCTCCTAAAGAATAGTTTTAACTTTAATATCCAAATGTAATTACAAACTTGCTGCATGTTGTCTGATTATAGTTTAAGTCTATACAGAGCCATTAATAGTAATTAATAAAGACAGCTTTTCAGAGTCAGCCTTACATGACAACTGGCTCGGGGTGACAGTGACTCAGTAGGTTGAACAGTTGTCCTACAACCGAAAGGTTGGTGGTTTGAATCTCGCTCTCCGTAGGTAATACTGTTGTGTGTTTGGGCAAGACATTTCATCCACCTAGCCTGTCTGAATGTGCTGGAATGTGAATGTGTCCTGTTAGGTGGTGGTTGCAGAATGACTGCCACGTCTCTGTCTACCTCAGGGCAGCTGTGGTTTCAGAAGTAGCTCACCACCACCGAGTGCAACTGAGGAGTGACTGAATAATGAACTAATGTAAACTGCTTTGAGAAGCTTGCCAGGTATAGAAACTGCAATATAAATGTATTCCATTATTATTATTTTTATTACAACTGTAAATCTCCTTCATTTGAAGCAGACCAAAGCAAGGATTGATGTTCGTTCCTTTGCGTTCACAAGTTCATCTTCTGCTCAGTTGAAATGGCAAACTAATTGCTCATAACTGGAGCAGAAAGGCAGACTATTTGCGTTGTGGTTGTGGGTGATGTGAGTGACACCTGCACCCATGTCTCAGTGCAAACCAGCCTACATCGACACACTTCACGTAGACGGAAGCTCTAATTATGTAATTAACACTTGTCTGTTACTGCAAGCTCCCTGCATTATGAGCACATAAATAAACATGGATACACAGGCTAAAGCTATGTTCCTTAAACGCCTCTTCTTGACACCTGTCTATCAAAATACACTATAGTCCTAAAAATGTGTAAGTTTTGTAAGTAAAAGTATACTTTTTACTTACAAAACTGTTATTTTTTTTATTATTTTCTTCACTAATGCTTTTTTAAAGGTTTTTGCAATAAATTTAGACATATTTGAATCAACATTTCAATGTTTCATAATTTCAAATAATGTAGATGTATTGAAAACATCTTTTAGAAAGCTGTTACTTTCATTTTGTAGAAAACACTTATATAAGATGCCTCTTGCTTTAGGACCCCCTCTCTCCCTGCCCCCCTCAGTCCGTGGTTTATAGCAGCAGACAGTGGTGAGGGACTGCAGGGCTGAGGCTTTCCTCGTACATAAGCCTTCTAAAGACACTGCTGCCTCTTGATCTTCTTTTCAGTTCATAGCTGAATAAAGTTGGGAGGATTTGAGTTCAGACATGTTAGGAGAATCTCAGAGTGCTTGTATTAAAATGTAGGGAAAAAAGCATAAATGATGAAATGGCTAATTAGCACAGCTATTAGCAACATGAAGCTAACGGATAAATGCGCTTATCTGTTCTTATCACTGCTCGTAGCGGCTGCGGCTTAAGTGTGGAGGTGATCCGAATGAGTCCAGTGACGGTGTATGTGCTTTAGAAGTGGTCAGAAGCACTTCCTGGAAAAGGAGGGTTTCACGTCTACTAGAGCGGTGAAACCAAGCCTTTTCAACTTTTGAGGAGGGCAGCACCTCAGCATACAGGATTACTCAAACAAGCGTGAATGAAACAAAATACTACTCTGGGAATGTTTTTGAGGTGGAAACAACATTATAACGTAATGAAAAGCTCAGAAATAATAATAGCTTAATAGGGGACCTTTAAATCGTCATCTAGGTTTCATTATCAAGCTCTCACTGACAACACCAGTGGTTTCCAAACAATGGGTCAGCACTAAAAAGATATGACTTACTTACTCCTAAATTAAGGGCATTTTAAGGGCAAGGGTTGCGACAGGAAGGGCATCTGGTGCAAAAAAATATGCTAAATCAGTATGCAAATCCCTGCAGGCTAGGAGGCTCATTTGCTGAGGAGGTGACCTCAAAAGGGAAAAGGAAACAAGAAGAATAAAACAATAGCAGAAAATATCATTGGCAGAGATGGCTACAGAGCGCTGGGTAGTGTAGCCTTAGTTATCCTGGTCTTTCCTGAGGTGTACTTTGCAAAGTTGTGTGCCAAATAACAAAACAATGTGCTTTCTCAAGGACAAGATGCCTCCTGCTTCTGAGTATTCTGCAAAACAAGAGAACACTGTGCTCCTCAGGCTCCACTATGAACAACAACATACTGATTAAAAACCCGCCTGCATGGAGATTTCAAAGAATACCTCAAAAATAATAAGGCACTAAAAATGAGGCAAGAAAACACTGCTCATCCTGTCGCCTCCTTGAATATCTCTGGCGGTTGATCAGTCAAATCCAAACGAAAATACATGCCGTGGTGCCAATTCATCTGTCAATCACTCTCATTCACTGTGCATCTACAATGAACATTTTTTCTATAAGTCACACATTTAGCTCTTGGACCAGTGTTTAGACAAATTGAAAGAAGCATATCTTTGTGCCCTTGCCTGATCAAATGTTTAGTCTATATACACAATTTTTGCATCTGCGGAGAAGATCTGCTTTCCTCACTGATTCTTGACTCTTTTGTTGGTTTACTTGATTCTTGGTTGGTTTGTTAGTCAATGAAAGCAAGATAACTCAAAAAGTCATTGTCATATTTTGATGAAATTTTCAAGACAGGCTAATAATGGGTCAAGGATAAAATGATTTGTTTTTGGTCTGGATTCTAGGCCTTTGCAAGATAGGACCAAATTTGTCTGTTACCTACCAACAACCTAATAAGTAAAATGAGACCTTAATATGCATTATCATGCTCCCATTGGTCAGTCTACACCAGACATGTCAAGTGTGGCCCAGGAGCAAGTCATGGCAGGGTGTGATATTTTATATAGTACTACCGGGCCGATTTTTGTCTTTTTTTGTCAATCGGCCGATTCTTGCACTTTAATGACGATTTTTGGTCAGGCACATGTCCAGGCAACCATTTGACCGAAGGACCCCAGCTTCCTCACCCATCTGGTAGCAGTTTGAACTCTTACCCTGCTGTCTGAAGTAGAACCTCATAGAACAATTTAAAAATAATTTCATAGCTCTCCCCAAGCTCTACTTGCGCAACAAGTTTAAATGAGCTAGACCTATTGCTTTTCTCAAAAAAAAAGAAAACTCTGCCTAATTCATAAGAGGCCACTGTGGAAACCCTGCTACAGATCTGGGAGATTTGGTCTTAAGAAGCTTTGTGAAGCCTGGGAAGCCAGCTCTCTGTGTTCCCAACCGTCTTAAAGCAGTTTGGGCGCCTTACTCTGCAGTTCATAGGAAACACCCAAAATTGCTTAATCTCAGCCTGAAAAGTTCAAAACGGCAATAAAAAGATTTTGCGCATTTCTCTGACATAGAACCTCGTATAACAAAATTTTTAAAGCATTTTGTAGCTCTCCAAGGAACTCACATTTCACATATTTTATTTTTTCACCAAGTTCACTTGTGTTTCAGTCTTTTGTTGAGTCTGCATGACTAACTGGGCCCCTCTTGCTAAAGGCAGATGGCATTGAGTGAATCTCATTGCACTCATAAGGGACTCCTTGTTGTAGCATATGCTGTTTGGCTGTTGTGTAAACTGAAAGTTCACCATGCCAGGGCGGTGAATATCTGACTGTGCTAAAACACTTGCAGTTTGGTGCTTTCTCTTGTCTTAGTGTTTGCCAGATGGTTAATCATGGTGGCTAATAGGGCAGATGGTTCTACTAATGGTCACAGGCAGAGAAACTATTTTAAGTATTTAACTGCTTTTGTCTAAGATCAACATGAAGCTAACTTTTGACTTTGGATAGGGCTTCTTTTCAGCGGGCGTCTAAATCATCAGGCTATTTTGGCAAACAAATTTTTCATAGATAATGTGATTCTTTACCACACCTGAAATTCTCATACATGTTTGCTAATATACACACCTTATTTTCCTGTACTTCACTACTGTGAGATTTACGATTACAAAGTGTTAACCCATAAAAGTTAGTCATGAGCTCTTTAAAGTACGATGCGGACCACAGTACATTTTCAAAGCACAAGTTAGCATTACCTGCCAAAACTGCATACATTGGTTTTGTGTGTAGCGTCAGTGCCTAGTGAGAGAATATTAGTAAGTAGATATAGCCTACATTCTATATGTCACTAAGTTCTTATGTTATGCTGTCAATGTACACTTTGATAAACATTTTAGTAAGTTAATTTTGACTAATGGAACTGACTGACCTGTCCGTGTGATATTTACAAGTCAAATTTTACAACAATAATGAGATTTTTGTCATTTTAAAATGGCTTGTTTACTGGTTTTAGTTTGTTCCCTCATTGAAATAAATGGGAAAGTCCACTACTGCTACTATGCCGAAGGGTCTTTTCAACAATGTGCAGCCTTCTGCTAAACAAAAGATAGTATGTCAGCTTATTTAATCTCAAATTCACATCACATACAGGAAGCAGATTATTCACACATTGCAATAAAGCTAGCCACCTTAGATCCAATGACTCTGCCTGGAGTGAAAAAACTGAGAAGAGAAAGAGTGAAAGGTCTGAGAGGAGCCGAGGAGCACCATCAATGTCAGTGAAGATTTAAATGGACAAATTTATATATGGGTTGAGAATGTGCAGCCAGCAAGCTTAAAATGACAATTCACTTACTGAGAGCAGTGAGAGGAGGTATTTTTGTATTTATAATAAAGAAAAGAAGGTTATGTTTTGGATGACATTTATTTGTCTGTTAGCAAGAAAACTCAAAAGGTAATAGTCAGAGTTTGATAACATTTTTAGGAAAGGTCAGTAATGGGCAAAGGATGAAATTAAACATTTTTGGGGTGCATCTGTAACGTCACCTGAATACAGAATTAAAAAAAAAAAAATCAGTACCATTGCAAGATAAGTCCAAAGACAATTACCACAGCCACAAGTGGTCAGTGAACAAATTTATTTAGTTTAACTGAACCAGAAGATCTTTTGTTCAAGTCCAGGTCTGGGAACAATAGTCCCTTTTAGTATTTGTAAACAGAACGTTTGCAGGTACCAAAAGTAAAAAAAACAATAATACATTTAAAGAAGAATTTAGCACTAATCACCAAACACAGCAAATTATGAATAATCAAGACAGGTTTGGCAATTGACACCCACTTGGCCACGTGAGTAATATCAGAGCCTGATTTAATAGTGTACAATTAGCATATGAGCTAAAATATGCTAAATTATGCTAAATACAAAATTTACTTTTCTTAATTTGAATGTTAAGCAGGACAACAATAGTTTGACATTGTATGCTCAGATTGAATTCATCAATCACCACAAATCCTACTATTATAAGTTAATTTTAGAAACTGGAACTGACAATCAGATCTGGGTTATATCAATTCAGAGTAATTTTTAATAAATATATAAACAACAAACATTTGTTCCTGCTGCCCAAATATGTCTCCATTAATATTTTTTATTTTACTCCTTTGTAGAAATGAATGGGATAGAATGTTCATCTTAGGACCAGGCTGTGTGCGCCACTTTTCTATTAATGTCACTCCTGGAAAGGTCTATATTTTAATATTGCATAATAGGACCAATGGGTTTTTATTTCTAAATTCTTATCATGTGCAAAACTTACAAGATTACAAATGCCAAAGAGATGCAGTAAACATTCACCATTTCTTACATAACATATGACTAAATGTAAAAACAGACCAAACAATGGATACTAGATGGTGATTTTAGTGGTGCTTGTCATTCCTCACACAGTAAATTTCATCAAAATGCTTCTTTCCAGTCTCTGTAATCCAATAACTGGCCCATTCTCTCTAAGACAGATGTAGTAATACTGTAGTGCTGCTTCCGTGATCAATAAAAAAACACATTATTGCCCCTCAGGATTGTAATGCTCCCACTGGGAATGTTTAAGTGCTTCTCGAGAAAGATTTCTCAAAGGATTTCTTGCTGATTGGTAAAGATATAGCTGCAATTGTTCTTAAAAAAAAATTAAAAAAAATCAGTTATGTCATCCCTGGGCGTGCCGTACGGGCAAGCAAGGCAAACAGTGCTTGACCAATTAAATCTAAAAAAGATTTTGAGTAAAACTAAATTAAATTGATATCTCTCCAAACATCTCATTTTGCCGTTCACTTCCATAGTGAATTATTACTATTACTTGCTTCCAGTCACTGTGTACTTTTCTCCGTCCTGCTCGTCACTCTAGGTACTGTTGTGGCAAGCTAGGTTGACTTCCTGCCGTTCATTTGTGTAATTTTCACCTCCGTGGAGGCGGAGTCGAGGTGTACTGTTTCTGCCTGGGGCTTGACAAGCAGAGGGAGGAGCAGCTTGTTTTGGAGGGTTGTGCATGCTGTGGTCAATCTCAGGCTCAGTGACAGAGATCATTAGCTGATAGTAGCAGAAAATACATGCAGTATAAGCAGCGCGCTCCAGAGCTTACAGCCCTGTCTCCATTACAGTGCACATGCACCACTTTAGACAACAAAATTTTCCACAAGTAGCCGCAGCCAAAGTGTGTACGAGCGTTTCTACAGATAACTCATAGATCCCTGTTCACATTTCTCATGAGTATATGCTTGTGCATAAAACTGCATGTCATATAAAATCAATAGCCTCATGTACATTGTTAAGTGTCACACATGTTCATAAGAAGTGGAGCTGGAGGAGTGGAGAGGAGCCAGCGGCCTGTGCCGGGGACTGGATGTGAATATTACAGAACTGTAAAGCACCATTAAAATCACCAAGTAGTATCCATTATTTGGTCTGTTTTTTGAATTTATTCATATGTTATGTAAGAAATGGTGAAGTCTTATTCTGAAATGTTCACTGCATCTTTTTGGCATTTGTAATCTTGCCAGTTTTGCACACATGTAAGAACTTAGAAGAAGAAATAAAAAGCCATTGGCCCTATCATGCAATAGTAAACTACAGACCTTTCCAGGAGAGACATTATTAGAAAAGTAGCACACACATCCTGGTCCCAGGATTAACGTTCTATTCCATTCATTTCTACAAAGGAGCAAAATAAAAAATATAAATGTAGACATTTTTAGGCAGCAGGAACAAATGTTTGTTGTTTATATATTTATTAAAAATTACTATGACCCTGGGCTGAGTCAGTTCCATTCACTAAAGTTAACTTGTAAAAGTAGGATCTGTGGATATTGGTGCACTAAATCTGAGCATACAATGTCAAACTATTGTGGTCCAACACATTTCTGTTACTACTTGTCCTACTTAACGCTGAAATTAGGAAATTTAAATTTTGTATAACCAGGGCCCTGGTCATTCACTAGCCTACCGCAATAGGCTATAAAACTTCATGAAGTCAAGGTGTCTGCTTGCCTGCCTGAAAAAGTCACCACACACTACTGATGTCATCCCAATAGCAAAACAAGAGAGTAAATGACAAAAGGTTTAGTTTGCGTTATAGTTGCAAATACAAATAAATTATTTTCACTGCACTGGTTTGATCCTCAAATGATTACTCACCAACATTCCTTTTATCTGTTTTCTAAAGCACACTTACTCATAACACGTCTTTAAAGAGGTAAAAACACCCACAGATGAACCATTAAGCATCGTTTCTTCTTTGAATTCACAGGAGCAGAAATAAAATGTCTTAATGAGATCCTGAAAGCTGTATTAGCAATTGTACAATTATCTCAGTCACACTAAACACTGTGTGAATACATTTCTCTATATTTATTTTTTTAGCATAGTCAGAAATTTTTGCACACCAACCAACCAGCTAAACCTGGGACCTCTCTTTATGCAAACATGTGACTTTTCATATTCCAGTAGGTCACAAACTAAAATCCAGGATAGTAAGTCATAGATTATATTTTATGGTCTTATTGTTTAATTCATTTTTTGGGGGTTGTCTTTGTTGTTGAATAGAAACCACAAGTTAGCTGTAGTTTGAGCGCAGGTAGCTAGCAATATTAAAAACAATTTCATCTTTATTTGAACCATGTGTTGTTGTTTTTTTGATAAGCTAAAAACCTAAAAACAAAAATGTGAAAATGCACATTCAGAGTATAGCTTCTATTAGTCAGAGTTCAGGCATTGCTAACCACAGTGTGTCTTTTAAATTATATTTGCATATGATCAATCTAAAGCTCTTTCTAACCAAAGACAGTGGCAGGCAATCACAGAAAAAGACAAGAATTATAACACTTCGGTATTTTTGTTTGTTACAATTATGCTGAGGAACCTGACTTGAAATTGTTAGTGATTTTAGAAAACATAAAGTGATAGTACTGTTAATTTTCTTTCATCTGCTTAATCACAGAATTTTGCTTTTATTGCATAGCTTCTTTTAAAGAATTACACAAATGTTAATATGACACAACACCCTTCTGTCTGTAGGAGGGAGTAAGGGCCTGAAATGTAGGTTTCATTAGAGCATCTCATCCCTCGACCTCTCCCACAGGGAACCCATTCTATTAACCCAGATCTATGTATAATTGACTTCTTCTTTTAAACCTCTACAGCTGACAGTGACACAGTGAGGAGGGACCAGCATGGGATAAAAGGAGGCAGCATACACGCTTATCTAACTCCACAATTTTTCATTTATGTAAGACAAGCATGATCAGCAGAGAGAGGAGCTCAAAAGGCAAGTAGCAGAGTAGTTGAGCTAGAAGCATATTGCTAACACATATGGTCCAAGAATCAACCCCCAACAGTCATTAGTGATAAATAGTTTGTAGGGGTGTAACGATACAGTAACTATATCCATACATTGTTTTATTTACCTACGATACAACTATATCAATATACATTACTTTGTATCAAATTACATTGTTTTCTAAGTAGTGCATATCAATATACATGGGAAAAAAATATAATATTGGAAATATTGATATTAGAAATTTGCATGTTAAAATAAAACCTGATCTGCGTCTTTGGTTGTCATTATAGTGTTTTTAATAAAATGTTATATTCAGCTTTTTTTTGCTCTCTGCTGGATCTAATCAACCCTGGCCAGTGGCCACGATGCCACATTTGAGAGTAAACTTTTATGATTTTTGGTAGAAAGTTGCTGTATTGATATGAAGGTGTTGAATTGTATTGTTCCAAATTAGCCAATATCAGTCAGATTTCTGTGTGTTTTATCTGTAGAAATATAAGTGACCAATGCCCTTGTTGAGGATTTTAATCTTCAGCTTATACCTGTAAGCTTTGGCCAATGACATGTTTGGGTCTGCTCATCTGCGTCTGCATTAGAAAAAGGAGCTCTGACATTAGCTGTGTGCTTAGACACTATTGTGTTTTCGAGTCCAGGCTTTAACAAAGGTCTCTCCCTGCTCTCTCCCTCATGATTTCCCGTCATTACTTTACTATCTAATAAAGCCTTGAGAGGCCAAAAAGAAAAAAAATCTTGGACCACATGTACGCTCTGGGAATTCAAGGGAAATCCCCCTCCTCACCTCTGTGATCATTCGAGCTAGTTACATCCTCAGATGGCACCTCCTATATTTAAATGCGCAGGCGATTGAAGTGGACCTGCCTGACGTCCCCACTGTGCAGGAGTCAAGGTCGCAAGGCCATGAACTCATTAAAGAGATGACATGGCGGGGGTGCTTGGGCCCCGTAATTAAGACCAAGGGCCCCCGGGGAGGAGTGGCATTTAAATAGAGCTGGATGCGGAGGAACAAAAGGTAAGGAGGGGACGAGCATCGAGGAAGAGCCACATTTAGAAATGGAGCTGGTGTCAGGAAAAGTTCAAGAAGTCAGAGAGTCATTACATAATAAATAATTGAAACAGTATTCTTCAAGCAGCATCACTGATACAAAAAAACGGGACTATTACTATTCATTTATTTAAACCCAATATTTTTTATTCTGATATGAAGAGCTGGCTATTTTACCAATGGACTTTTAGTAGGCTACTTTTACTCAAATATGATGGCATGTGTTGTTTACCAATCGTAGATGAAGACATACATACATACATACATACATACATACATATTTTAATGCATACATACATACATACATAGAAAGGCCTTGAGTTGGGGATGTTCCTTTTTGTTGGCTGACATTGCTTGTAAACACAGCAAAGTATTAAGTAAGTTTTAACTTAAGTGTAATGTATCTTAGCATTTTTCCCTGTTAGGTGTTAGGGCTGGCGTTAGATTTTTGACATACACATTTGGAAATCATTTTTATACATCCATTTTGCCCATAATAAAAAATAATGCAATGTCATTAGCAGACATTTTGTACCAGCTTATACATATGCTGTCTATAATGTGATGAATAAAGTCCATAAAAGAGGAAGGAGCTATTTGTGGCGCTGTCTAAGGCTGAAGTGTCACACCGGAAGCACAGAGGGACAAACAGCCACACTTCCTCTGGTGCAGCCGCCTCTCTAAGTGTACTTGTCACACTCAAATGGCACTTCAGGAGGAGGCAAGGACACGGCCGGGCAATTTTAAGACAAGCTCTTAAGACGAGATGGATAATTAATATTGCTGGCTTGAGAAGAGAATAGTTTTGCATATTAAGCAGTAAAACACAAAGATAAAGAGACTAATCTGGTATGTTTGAGAGCAGAGAAGATTATGATAAAAGATTACTTAACAGCATTTATGACTGTTGAAGCAAAGCCAAGAAAAGATATGTCACTTTTTTCTAGTTTTACACTAGATAATTGACAAAATAATTGATAATGGTGCATACTAAGTAGTGAGTTTAATTAGGAAATTAAGAAATATTTTCTTCCAAAAAATTCTCAAGTAAAGGTTTAAAGTATGTATGTACATTAGAAAGTCTTGGGTCCACTTTTTTTTTTTTTTTTTTTTTTTTTTTATTGTGGTGCATTTCCTGGGAATGTCTAGTTTGTTTGTTTGTTTACCCTGGGCATAAAAACACAAATCATATGCACATCTAGAGTGAATATCAGGAAAAATAATAAAAAAGTGCATATACAGTATTGTGTTTAAAATGTATTAAGTATAAGTGTATAAAATGTATAAGTTGACAAATCTAAAAACGTTGCCAAAACACAGATTTCATTTTAATAACCAAAGAGTGTCCACAGTTGTGTTCAGCCATTACTGCAGCTTTTAATACTTAATTAAATATTCATGAAAGTACGCTGGAGATATGTGCAGCTCAAGAGGCAGACTTTTGACCAATAGGTAAGCAGGATTTCTTCTTCTTACGATTATCTTCACTTCAGTAAATATTGATACAGTGCCCCCTACAGGCGAAGGGTGTTACAACTCATTCAGTCAGTTCAGTTTGATTGACAAAGCTCAATAGGCTTTGTAGGATGGAACGGGGCGGGACTGGTCGTTTTGGGGGTGTTTCCACTTCCCAAAGCTTTCCAAACCGTTCTCATTCTTGAAGGGTGCCAGCAGGTTAAACGGTCTGGAACAGTTAGTGGCAAGGGTGCTCCAATCGATCGGCCGAATTACAACAAAAACGCGAGGCTCTCACATCTACTGTCCTGCAACTCCGGTTTGATTAAACAACAATTGTGTTATTCTAGCAGAGTTTTTTAAGTTAAGCCCTGGTTATAACTAACACACACTTGCCCTGGAGGTGCTGCTTTATGTCCCCGCTCTGTCCCTTTGTCCTGAAGCACACGGGACAGAACCGAGGCGCAGCAGTGTGTGTGTTTGCAAACGCAATGCAAATAGAGATAGAGCTAACCCGCTAACATTTACGTTAAAAGCATTAAGAAAGTTCAGAGTCTGCCTGTGTCTTGTTAACTGCGTGTTTTGTGGCTTAAACTGCACCAAATGGCTGCTAATGGAAAGAGAAAGTAAAAATGCAGCCTGTGTGTCTGGGAAGAGCACCTTTCGTCGTTGTCTTCTCTGCTCTCTTGTGCACGTTTTCTTCGTTCAGTCGTTGTCAAAAGTGGCTGCAGGAGCTGTCTGCTCTTTAGTCCACTGTGTTTTAACTTGGTTTGGCTGCGCGTTACGCGGACGCAAGCACTGCACCTGTGGACTCGCACTAAAGGCACCAGTTAGCATTTAAACAAAGCCACACAGACACTGGTCACACATTAAAAGTCAATAATGCAACAAAACCTCTTCTACAACAAAAAATAAGTAGAATTTTATTGTAGTTTTACATTTACAAAGACTATAGTATTTTTCAAGTGGAAATAATAATAGCCTGCATACATTACATTACTACACTGAAGACCATGTGATCGGTATCGGCCATGATCGGTATCAGCCGATCACAGCAAAGGCTGATCAGTGATTGGCCTCAAAAATCCTGATCGGAGCACCCTTAGTTAGTGGCAGAGATTACGTTAACTGAGAATTTTCTGTCATTGATGGATTATTTATAGGTATGATGGAAAATTCAGACAGCTGCACGTCATTTTGACAGAATAAAATGAAGTAAGGTGGCGTTGCAATTCCCAGTTCTGTCCAGGAGATGGCAACAGAGTGAGTTAATTAAATAACTATCTGTCAGTCTCAGTCACTAAACACTACCCCTAAAACACTGTCGACTAAGAGCAGACACCGCTGCGCTCTGCAGTCTGTGGTCTGTACAGTCTGGAAGTGGGCACAAAACAGTGGTGTGGAAAGCTTTAAGGTTCCAATAAACACGCCCTTCTCCTTTTGCTTTTGCTTCTTTTTAGTGACTACCATGGAGCGTGCAGTCTTCTCTGTGTAAAACAAGCTCCAGACTCTCATCCTGTGACCCTCAGCGCGTTATCTGTAGCTTCAATACACATTTAAGCAAAAGATCAAACTGCTGTGGCTTGAGTCCCATGAGCTTTGGGGAGACAGAGGGGAAATAAAGTGGCACATTCAGAGCGCATCACATAAGTTGCTCTTTGATTAACCAGGTCAGGTATGGACACACTACAGTTTTACCCGTCCTACCTATGAGCAGAAGCTCCACACACGTTGCCAAACACATGTGCTATGGGAATTTAACGGGGAACATCTAAAGGTAGTGCACAGTGCATACAGCCGTACAGTACAGCTGCAGACGCCACTGGTCAGAGGTAGTGTACCCTGCAGCTAAAGAGATGGAGGAAAGAGAGGAAAGAGTGTGTAAAGTTTGTATTTTGGCGTTTTCAAGGCTCACCAGGCTGTGTCAGGGGGAGAGCTGCTTTGTTCTGCTGCTGCTAAGTGACTGAATGTGGAGCACAAGCGTCCAATAGGCTGCTGTATTTTAGATGATTTAGGACACATTCATTAAATTAAAATAAAAGTAAATTGAGTTAAAGCATTGTTGGCATATGCATATTTTGTATTCTTATTAATATATTGTATCGCAATCATTATAAGCCTATATTAATATTAATATGCACGTATACAATATACAAAAATAGCTCGTGAAGGAATTTTTTCGACCCTGTCCGTCAAAATGACAGACAGTAATTATCTCTAGCGTAACCTCTGGTTAGTGGTGTGCACTGCTGCAAGTTGATTGGATGAGAGAGAATTCTCACTCAGGCAAAAACAACAGGCCACAAAACAGAAATAAAAGGTAAAACGTTAAGTTAATTTAAAGTTATTTAAAGTTCTAAAGTTAATTTAATGCACAGAACCTTTATGTTTTAAAAGCCACCTTCAAACACGTTTTTTTTATCTCATTTATTAACACAACTTTTGTTGCTCTTGTCATTGTTTACGAAAGAGACCCGAGTCTCTGGAGTAATGAAAACATGAGCAGGTTTTGGGGCTTCCTGTACCAAACTGTCCCGTACTGACATGTGCTGTATTGTTTGATGCAGGGGTCGTCAACTATCATAAAATAAAACAATGTAATAATTAAAGGTGCTCCGATCAGGATTTTTGAGGCCGATCACTGATCAGCCTTTGCTGTGATCGGCCGATACTGATCATGGCCGATACCGATCACATGGTCTTCAGTTTAGTAATGTAATGTATGCAGACTGCATACATTACAGTTCAGACTCCGAACTTTCTTGATGCTTTTAACGTAAATGTTGGCGGGTTTGCTTCAGCTCTATTTGCATTGACGTTTGCAAATACACGCACTGCTGTGCCTCGGTTCTGTCCCGTGTGCTCCAGGAGCAGGCGGGGACAAAGCGGGGACATAAAGCAGCAGCTCCAGGGCAGGTTTATGTTAGTTATAACCAGGGCTTAACTTAAAAACACTGCTAGAATAACGCTACTGCTGTTTAATCAAACCGGAGTTGCAGGACAGTAGATGTGAGAGCCTCTCGTGTTTGTTGTAATTCGATCGGCCCTTCTGATCGGCCCATTTTACCGATCACCGATCACTCTATTTTTAGCCATGATCGGCCGATCACCTATCGCAGCCGATCAATCGGAGCACCCTTAGTAATAATGTATCCTAAGTATTATAATATTATTTTATATATACATTTTCTGCTTGCACATAAGCCCCATTTCTACTAACTGAAGCCTGACACTTTTTTTTGTCTTTTGTGCCTATTTCCTATGAGCAAAGCTTCATTTTTAGATAAATTATTAAGGAATGACTGATCCAGGAGGTTTGAAAGGAAGGTGTTCCAGACCCACTTGATTTGCTGAGAAAAGAAATGGGTCCGACTGGTCGGACTAGTCAGGGGAACAATTTTATGTAATTCTTCAACATCAAATGCACCATAAAAAAAAAAAAAAAAAAAAAAGCTGATATGTAAAAAAAGATTTCCGCTTACAACTTATAGCATGTATTTGAGTGTGTGCTCTAATTGTGAAGACAGGAAATCTAAAAGGGAAAAGAGAGAAAATGTGGGGGCTGAAGTGTAACAGTGGTGCTGACAGTCAGGGTACTCATATGCCAGATTTACAGTTTCCCATTGTTGACTTTACTTACATCAGAGGCAGGTCCCTTGTCCGCACCTGGACAGGAGAAAGTGACGAACTCATGGCAACGCTTGTGCACAACGAAACAACACACTGTGGACAAAAGAGGAAAGAGTTACAAGGAACAGAAGTAAACAACTGTTGAAACAAATGAAGAGACTATAAATGATATTGGTGAATCATGGGTTTGTAATTACAAAGTCCACAATTTTAGAAAGAATCCAATGTATGATTCGTATATGTATGCATACAATTAGCAAAGAATATTTTTAGACCTGCATCTAATTGCTAAAATTTAGATGCAGGTCTAAAAATATTCATTGCTATAATCTGCAATAGCCATTATCACAAAAGCTACAAAGCCTCGGTATGCCATGGTATACCAGGAATTCAACATCGGCTGAGGTAGCATCATTGTAATATCAACCATTAATTACATATTTCTTTTTTCCTTAATATCATTCATTTATTCATTCATTCGTGTTCTTCCGCTTGTTACATTAGGAGTTGTGGGTGACTGGAGTCTACAACTATGGGCTGTTTGGTGGGGTATACCCTGGATAGTGGCCAGTTAGTCACAGGGCTGACACAGACACATACAATCGTTCACTCTCTAGGAGCAGTTTAGAGGCACCACTTAACACATGCATGTCTTTGGACGGTGGAAGGAAGCCAGAGTGCCTGGAGAGACCCCACAGTAACATAGAGAGGACAAGTAAACTCAACCCAGAGAGATTGTGTCAGCCGGCCCGAGGATCAAACCCACAACCTCCGTGATGGGAGGCAGGAGGCTGACTGCTCAATACTAGGAATGTAATGATTCACTGAAGTCACAATTTTCTGTTCACGATTAGGATTTTTATTTTTTTTTTATTAGCAGATTTATTTGCAGTATAATTATGATCAAAATATGTTTTTACATAGTCTATTTGTGTCTCCTTATCACACTTAAATAGTTGTACATTTCATAATTACTGAGTTAAAAAGTAGATATTAAAACAATAACATGTAAAATTTACAAAAATATATAACATAATTTGTTAGTGACTTTTATTAACATTTCTACTCTCCTCCATAAACAGATACACTTTAGTAGAAAGCAATGCATAGAGAAGCAGGTTGTCATGAATTCACACCTCAAGAAAAATAAAATGGGCCAAATATAAGTCAAGTCTTGTAAAAATATCAGTAAGGAAAGACACATCCTTAGTTAAAAATCAGATCTCCATGGAAATGTTCTGGGGGAGGGGCTACTGAAACTTCAGATAAACTTTAGGCTGCTGTTGGCCATTTAGCTTTCCTTTAGCTCGCTGCTAACAACAAGCTACTTTCTGGATAACAATGGAAAATGGAGCAAACAGCTATGAGCTGCCTAAATAATACCTTCAGAGGTGTCTCTCTGTCTGCACTGGGCCTGTTGTTGTTCCCCTGTGAATGAGGGCGCTGTGTGCGCTCCTCCTCTGTGAGACGTACCGAGGAGAGCAAAAAGTAAAAAGTACAGCCTTTTCACGTTCCCAGCACGTCGGGCTAGGGATTTTACGAGTTCTGAAAACTAAAACTTGATATAAATGCATGTTTCTTTTAAGTAAAATGGCCAGGTAATGATGTCTAGCGCCAAACAAGGGAGCCAGATTCCACACCAGTGGCCTGCACGGCGTATTAAAGATTCAAAATGTTTTTCTATTGCATCAATTTTTAACCAATTAACAAGAATTGTTACATCCCTACTCAATACTTTACAAGAAATAGTCATTAAGAAAACCAATATCTTGCATTGCAACATACAGTACATAGATTTAGCTTCCTCTAATATGGCCTGAAAAGATAAACGTTATTAGCTTCAAGGGCCACTAACACCAAAACCTATGCTGTCTTCTTGTTTTTTGAGTGTTTAAGTGTACGTGTAGGGACAGATTTGGTAAGTTGAATTTTACTGGATGTTATAATGTGCCAGATAAGCCTGACTGGTTGCATGCTGTCTGAAAAATCAACTGGTTAAACCTCTGAAAGCATTTAGCTGTTAAATGTACAGAGCGATGCTGTGCTTGTTTCTGAACACCCACACACACTTGTTGTCACTGTGCACCACTGACTCATTGTCAGCCTGTATCAGCGCAGTTTAAATGTCTATGATGGAAACCTAACCTCGGTTACCTTACAGTAAGCACCAAAATGACTTTTGTTAATCATATTACCCAGTTTACTGTCAACAAAAATGAAAAAAAAAATGCATTCATAATAATTCCAAGGTTATGTTTTTCTATGAAACCTCACAAAGCTCTGACATCAAAGAAACAATTTTCTGAGAAAATCTCAAAGATGAAAGCCACAATGTATAAAATGTGTGTTTTTTCCAGGCTGGGAAGAGATAGTGGTGCACAAACATGTGAAAGTCTCATATCTCAACCCAGATCAACGTCAGCTCCACTGACAGGCAAGACAAACACAGAAGGCTAAAAATAAACACATCTCAGAATGTATGCAGCCCTCTCATACTGCATTTACATATGTGTTTGTGTATTTTGGGGAGAAACAACAACTTAACACTAAAAAACCCCAAAACAAAACAAAACAAAAACAGTAAACACTAGAACTGTACAATATGATGCAAATTCATTGTTACCCAATAAACCCAATATACCCAATAAATTATAGACTTCTATGGGACTGTCAATTTGATAGTCATAAAAAGTAATGACTGGTCAATAAAATTTTCTGGAAAGGACAATAATAATAATAAGTCATTATTAAAATATTAGCTTTTGGTCTGGATCTAGAATGTTTTAAAGTATACTGTGACTTAATAGCTCAATCGTTAGAGCTACATGCAGAAGACTCTACACTTCTATACAATGTGCCAAATTGGGATTGTAAAATTTTGTGTTTAGGGAAGAACTAGACCATGTGCTGTATTGCTCATCATTGCAAGATTACAGGATGCAATTGAATTTACTACAATGCAAATGAACTGAATTTTTACCACAATCTCCAATAGCCTCCTGTTATTGTCTATTCAATTTGGCAGCCATTTGTACCTGGCATGGCATTCAGTAATAATATGAATAAAATCTTTTCTTTTTCATATATTCAGATGTGCTATTCTCAATACAGCTTACACTGAAGAGTGTAGTTATAATTACTAGTACATACACACAAATGGCCGATGTGCACCTCAATGGTACTTCACTCCCACGCCACATCCTCTCTTTGGTCACACCGCCCCCTCAACGCCATGATACACATGCACACACACGCACGCACGCACAGACACACACACACACACACACACACAAACAACCACACACACACACACACACACATTGAAACCAGCCCACTCCATCCCAGTGAAATTGCAGATTGAATGCATGAAGGATCGCAGCCGAGATTCAAATGAAGGGATGTGTGTGTGTTTGTACATATTGCTTCGAGGCAACTGCTCTTTTTGAGTACTGCTATTGCCAATTCCCAAACCAAAACATGTGCAAAAATAGAATAAAACGTTTTATAGTGATGTGACCCGAGGGCTAAAACCAACAATACTTTTCTGTAAAAAAGCATGATACCTGTAATAATGTGTGACCCCAATTTTCCACTTATTTAGACCCATAATTATCTCTATTTACACTTCTGAAACAGTGATTCATTACACTGGGGAATCAAAAAAATACCTGACAATTATATTATTCAACCTGCAATGTTGGGCCAACAAAAGTGGTTTATGATGCACAAGTTAAGCAGCCCACAATACATTTTCTATAGATAGATGCCACAAAAAAATTGCAAATTGTGCATAAATTAGATGGTTTTGGACATGGTTACCAACTGATTACTTCAATACTTAGCTGTTTTATTTATAAGAGCAATTAGCCCAGAAAACACTAAAAACCAGCCATTTCGCCCGGGTGGGCATGGTTTAGCGGGACGTCGCCATGGAAACCCTGGTGCATGTTCACAACTCATGTAGCATTAATGCTACTTTTGACAATAAATAATGATTTTATTTGTCAAACTGGTTAAGGTTAGGATGTAATAGTTAACTCAATGACACCCCCATCTACTCAGTGCGAGTGAACAGTTAACAGGATGCCAAAAGCAATGCATGGGCCCACCCATGTCATCCGCAACTCTCCATTCCAAAACCAAATAATTTTTTTTTTTTTTTTCCTTTATTCCATGCCTTATCCTGCAGACGTGCGGTGTATGGAGCACAGGAAAGGCTTTCTGCATCTCCTACATTTTTGTCCACTCCCTGCATTCACTTAGTTTTTACCCACAGGGACACACCACGATGCTTGATCAACCTCGTTGGGGCCTCCCTTAGAGGAGGGTGTCTAGTGATAATGGCCAAAAAAACCCCGATGATTCAGATGTCCACTACTGATGTTGTGTCCTTTAGGAGATTTTTGTACCTCCACAGCTGTGTTTGGTTAGGGTTATGAATAGGGTTAGGATTAGTTTATTGTATGTTATTAGTACGTATGTGGCAGTAAAATATTATGTCACATTTTTCCCTCTTGTTCTGTGCTGACAACACAGCAATAAACCAACCCTAGTTGTATCCCTTAATCTGTTACCAAATACACTATTTATTGTTTATGTAGTAGTAGGACTACTGTTCCCAGAATGCTCTGTTCCCCACAATGCTATGCATGTTGTAGGTGGTTTCCTGGGGGGAGTAAAAACACGTTTTGATAACGAGAGTCCACCCGAGTCCTGTGTCCTCTTTATACAGTTTATTACTTGTTTATCCAAGAAAAGCTGACTTTAATCAACCGCGTGTGTGACATAAGATGTTAAGCCCCGCACCCGGGTGAAACGCGTGGTTTTTAGTTAGTCCCCAGTTAGTCCAACATACAGTCATATGAAAAAGTTTGGGCACCCCTGATCATTTCCAAGATTATTCTTTATAAATCATTGGTTGTTCGGATCAGCAATTTCAGTTAAATATATCATATAGCAGACAAACACAGTGATATTTGAGAAGTGAAATGAAGTTTATAGGATTTACAGAAAGTGTGCAATAATTACTTAAACAAAAGTAGGCAGGTGCATAAATTTGGGCACCCCAACAGAAAAATTCCATCAATATTTAGTAGATCCTCCTTTTGCAGAAATAACAGCCTCTAAACGCTTCATATAGATTCCAATGAGGGTCTGGATCCTGGTTGAAGGTATTTTTGACAATTCTTCTTTACAAAACATCTCCAGTACAGTCAAGTTTGCTGGTGCCCAAGCATGGACAGCCCGCTTTAAATCACACCACAGATTTTCAATAATATTCAGGCCTGGGGACTGAGATGGCCATTCCAGAACATTGTACTTGTTCCTCTGCATGAATGCCTTAGTAAAATTTGAGCAGTGTTTAGGGTCGTTGTGTTGTTGAAGTATCCAGCCCCGGCCCAACTTCAACTTTGTCACTGATTCTTGAACATTGTTTGCAAGAATCTACTGATACTGAGACTGGAATCCATGCGACATTCAACTTCAAGATTTCCAGTACCTGCACTGGCCACACAGGCCCACAGCATGATGGAACCACCACCAAATTTTACTGTGGGTAGCAAGTGTTTGTCTTGGAATGCTGTGCTCTTCTTCCGCCATGCATACCACCCATTGTTATGTCCAAATAACTCAATTTTAGTTTCAGTCCACAACACCTTATTCCAAAATGAAGCTGGCTTGTCCAAATGTGCTTTAGCATACCTCAAGCGACTCTGTTTGTGGCATGCGCGCAGAAAAGGCTTCCGTCGCATTACTCTCCCATACAGCATCTCCTTGTGCAAAGTGCGCTGAATAGTTGATCGATGCACAGTGACACCATCTGCAGCGAGATCATGTTGTAGGTCTGTGGAGCTGGTCTGTGGGTTGAGTTTGACTGTTCTCACCATCCTTCGTCTCTGCTTATCTGAGATTTTTCTTGGCCTGCCACTCCGGGCCTTAACCAGAACTGTGCCTGTGGTCTTCCATTTCCTCACTATGTTCCTCACAGTGGAAACTGACAGCTGGAATTTCTGAGCTACTTTTCTGTATCCTTCCCCTAAACCATGATTTTGAACAGTCTTTGTTTTCAGGTCATTTGATAGTTGTTTCGAGGCTCCCATGTTGCCACTCTTCAGAGAAGATGCAAAGAGGAGAACAACTTGCAACTGGCCACCTTTCTCATGATCGGCTTCACCTGTGTTTGTAGGTCAAGGGTCAATGAGCTTACCAAACAAATTTTGTGTTCCAATAATTAGTGCTAAAGGTATTCAAATCAATAAAACAACAAGGGTGCCCAAATTTACGCACCTGCCGACTTTTGTTTTTAAGTAATTATTGCACAATTTCTGTAAATCCTATAAACTTCATTTCACTTCTCAAATATCACTGTGTTTGTCTGCTATATGAAATATTTACCTGAAATTGCTGATCCGAACAACCAATGATTTATAAAGAATAATCTTGGAAATGATCAGGGGTGCCCAAACTTTTTCATACAACTGTAAACTACTGGCTACAAGCTAGTTCGCTGAAGTCTTGTCTTGTTGTAAACAAGAAGAATGCAAACATATGTATATAACTGGTTTTACCTTTTATGACCTCACTTTCCTACTTTGGCTAATAGCAACAACTACCACATTTCTATGCTAAATTACTGAAAATAAATAATAAGGGCAGCCACATTTGCTATCAATATGCATGTGTAAGCTGAGTGTGAATGCCCCTCCCATTCATTCTCTGGCCTCAGAGTGCCCTCCAGGTGCCGATCCAGTGACTGTGTTGCTGGCACCCAGCCGATGTTCCTCCATTATTCATCACATACATTAAATATCCATGGAATTCACACACACACACACACATTTTCCATACAACAATCCGCACAATTTAACTTCTTTTACACATTTATTCTTGTTTGAAGTTCAGTTCTTCCTCTTGTGGCATACCACCCTGGCTTATAAGACTACTGACAGTCTAAATACTGCACAGGTAAGGAGCCATGTAGCATCCTGGGATTGCTTGTCTGTAACACTTAACACTTGCTAAGCATTATGTTACACAACAGGCAGCACCTAATACATCATTTTGCAGCAGGGAAGCCCTCACCATTATAAAAGTGTGTAGGGCTTCACGACCAACAACACAGGCTGCACATGCATTTAGGATATTTAGGTAAAGCAAACCTCAATACATTTTTATTTGACAATATAAAAATATGATAATATTAAAAAAAGCCACAAAAAATGCAAATTCTGCATTAACAAGATCTACCTAAACAATGAAGCTGTTTGATGTCAGTGCTTGAGCAGAGAACAGAAAGATAACAATAATGTGCAATTATGACTGCAATACTAAAAAGTATCAAGATTACTAAGGGTATTATCATGACAAATTAAACCGCAATGTATCTGCAATTCCACATACAAGCACAACACAAGTGCACAAATCAGACTTGGTTAGTAAAACATTAGCATGTGGGTATATTAAGATGTCATCAACCCATGTTTATTTGACATTCATCCAACCAGGAAAGAGATTACTAATTTATTTTTTATTTTTATTAGAGTCCTGGCCCCATATTTGTCTATTTTACATGTTTTAGTGATATAGGGAACTACAGGAAACCTATGCATGTTGGAAAACACTGCAAACTCACAGACTATAGGCCTTGAGACACTAACAGGTAACTTTTTAAAACCTTTACTTGATCATCCAAACTCATGCACAGTGGTAAAAGAGAACTCACATCCTTTTACAACAGCATAACCCTCACTATCTCAGTGTAGCCAAACAGATGAACCTGATGGCCCTATGCAGAGTAAATCTAACCAATCGGAGCCATGATAACAGGTTGTGAGCCAGATAAACCATTTCTCTGGGTCGGAAAATACTCACTCATTCTTTTACATATATTTGTGCATGTTTTAACATGTAAGTCCCCAAAGCAACATTTTTCTCTGTTCCCACAAAAAGGCAAGCCAGTACATGTCACTGCAGTGGCCCACTTGGATCTTTGTCACATTTCTCTGTCTCTAGAGGCCTAGTCACAAATAGCTATTAAGGCATTGTCCATACGATACAAAGCTTTACAAACTTGTCAACTGATACCGTTATGTAACAACTGGTACAGTCAATATGTCTGTGCAAAAGTCTTTATGTAAATCAATACAGTATAAGGAGAGAGTTCGTCCTTTGTTCCAGTTATATACATTGTGAAATTAGTCTCATCCAGCTACAGTGTATGCCTCATCTAAAATGCCTGGCAGGACAGTGTGTATGCCTTATGCAGATAGCTGCTCTAATGAGCTGCCAGTGTCTGGGTGTGTGAATGTGTGAAGCAGTTGCGTGCAGTACAGTCATGTCCCAGATTCGGATGCTGCCACACTCACTGGGCAACACACTGTCTGCAGCACTGGTTAATCAGTATCTATAGTAGCATAGCTCTTACATCAAATAACATTGACATACATGTTAAGCACAGCTGACTGAATGTAGTAGTTCTATTGAATTGCATGCAATGCTGACACACTAATTATGATAGACGAAATTTGATTTTGTTGCTTTTCTTGATTTGGGTAGTGTATAGTTAAATAGATTTTATGTCAGGCTTGAAAAAAAAAGACAATGGACT
Source organism: Bostrychus sinensis (assembly GCA_020698575.1). Classification (NCBI taxonomy): domain Eukaryota; kingdom Metazoa; phylum Chordata; class Actinopteri; order Gobiiformes; family Eleotridae; genus Bostrychus; species Bostrychus sinensis. The sequence continues at coordinate 24,389,728 of CM036253.1, read as the reverse complement.
GTAACATTAAAATAAAAAGCTGTACTTTAAAAAAAATAAATAAATAGAATCATCTTTTGTAGTGTTTGAAATTAGTTTCAGCAATTTAGCTCAAATCCTGCACCAGCTCAGGAGGTGGTCAAGTCAGCATAAAACTGTGCAGGTGCTTAAACTCCGCAGGAAAACAATAAGAGCATAAAACTCTATCTAGTTACTATTACAGTCTACTATAGCAAACTTTGGATGGGGACAGTTTGAATCCTCCACTTCACTAAGAAGAAGAGCTTCCTCCGCTGTGTTGACAGAAATGAGCATGCGTACCAGTGATGGGCGTGTGTTTACAGGGACGTGCCCGGGTTATTCCGGTCCAGGCTCGCCAGGTTCTGGTCTGCACTGCTCAGGCAGAGACACCTGCAGCCACAGGAGAATTCACATACCCACCTCCCTCCACTGAGCATGGGCTGATCCCTCACTGCTGGTTCAGTCTTGGTCTGGGTCTGGGTATGTTATGTCTACAGTTTGACTGCATCTCCTGTATTTAACATGATTAAAAACATTGCCAAAAATCTGTATACTTTATATGCTGAATTAAATAATTTTGTTAGGCCTATATTATAAACCATATCTATAAGCTTTAAATAACATCTGTAGATATTTAGGCTGATATGGGGTTTTACTACAAAATTAAACCTTTAAATAATACTTTCCATATGTCAAAACAATGTATTTGTTCTTCTCTGAGCATGTATTTGTGATTTCCTGATCCTCCGTGCCCCTGTTTTTTTTGCATTTCGTGCCTCCATACCATAAACCAGGGGTGTCAAACTCAATCGGAGCTGGGGCCAAAATTAGAAAACCAGTCTTGGTCGTGGGCCGAATAAGAGAGTTGTATAAATAATAAAGCCAGCCTACTGTATTTTTGTTCTCAGTTAGGCTACAATAGGCTTTTTAACATAGAATAATACTTCCCACCAGAACTACAGGTGTAGATTTGTGGTTTTAACGGGCTTTGTAGTTTTGTTTTAAATCAGAACTTGGAACTCAACAAATAACAACAAATAGGCCACAGACTACTAATCAATATTCACGGTGTGGCCTCACCATGATGGACACCGTGATGGGCATTTCATTCAAATCACGCCGCCAGATTTATCAACATCTGGTACGTAGTTTCATAAATCCCACGAACCCTCCTGTGCACATGCACAAGATTCTGCACCCGTTTCTGCAAAATTTTGATAAATGACATCCACTGGGCATAAGCACTATGTAAAACAATATATAGGAACTAGGGGGAAGTTACAGGAGTCAATAAGAGCAAGATTTCTTTGAGCCAATCCTTAATTGTGCACAAGCACTGACACAGCTTAAGACTGAGCTGGAGCTAGAATGTTATTGTTAAATCAAAACAAAAATCTGCTTTCATATATTTTATGTAACATTTCCACTTCTTCATAATAGTGGGATGTCTCTTGATTGAAAGCTCTTTGAGTTTGCTCTGGCTTTGATACCATCACAGTGAGTATGTAATAGGCCAGGGAGGTCTGACAGCCCTAGATTTTGATTAGCTTCCTGTGCAGAGCATATGTTAGTGTCAGAAAAATCAGAGCAGAACATACTGCTGTGGCTTACATGCTGCAAGAATATCAAGCAAAACAGTAAAAAATGCAGGATTGAGCTTGTGATTACTTGAGTTCAGCGCAGGTAACCAGAGAGTTGTTTGTTTGGACTGCACATTGACCTGAGTTGTGTTAGTATATGCTGAGAGACAATGGAAGTGCATCCATCTCTTCCTGACTCTGGCTAAGCAGACCTGGCACGTCATTCAAACACATAAGGGAAGATCTATGCGAGACAGACTTCTGCTGTGGTTTCCAACTCTTCCTACTGTCTCAGCAAAGATGAAGAAGCCAGAAGCGACTGCTACAACTCCAAGACTAAAAAGCATGGGGATTATAAAAGCATGAAGGCAGAGAGGGAGAAGTCAATAATCAGAACTAAACATGCCATTCACCTTGGGCACCCCCATTGTGTGTGTAATGGCTTATATAAGGGGGCTGCACTGCCTACGCCAAAGTATAAATACCCACGATGCCGCTGGTAAGGCACACAAAAGGGTCAGTGTGAGTCAGCACACCCATATCACTCCTCTTCTTCCTCTCCGTCCTTCCATAATTTCTTTGTTTCTCTCCATTTCTCTCATTTTTTTCTGCTGCTACTGTGTCCTTTCATGAGGAAACACAGAGGATTTCACTTGGCAGGAAGAGTGTGACCTCTGCTTGGCAATGAGCGGAAACAACAGCACAACAAAACCAAAGCAAAGCTGCCAATTGCACTTTCACAAAAGCACTCTTATGTTGCAGCCCTTAGATCTGTCATTGCAAATTATGATGAAAAGCATTTCAGGTTACAAAAGAGTGCTTTCATACTTTTTTCATCTTATTCCAAAGTGGTTTTGAATCACTCAGAGGACTACAAATTCGGTTGGTCACTTCAGGACACAAAAATAGACTAAGTTGACACTGATAATACTAATACTATTAGTACTAATATTTGTGACTTTGAGATGGTGTTGACTGTAAATAACTAGAAATTTGACAAAACAGGTAGGTAGCTAGATATGGTGGCTAAAAATATCAGTAATTATCAAGTATAAAGTGTTATAGCGGTGGCATTATCTAAGCATTGTTATTATGGATTTAAATAGAGGATGTTCAGCACATAGAGGAAGAATTGGCCAATTAAATGCCTGCTATTTACTAATAGTTGTATTTTAATAATACTAGTATTATTAGAGGATGGGGTGTAACCATAAGTTCTTGCAACAATACAAAACATATTGATTAGATTTGTTGTTGAGCTGATTCAAGAGGGGCAAGTCACACCAACAAATACAAAAACATTTGGAAACACGCACACAGATACGAAAGCATGCAGACATATACAAAACAAGTGCACAAATACAAAAAAAAAGACAAATTTGAAAACACGCACACAAATTTGGAAACACACGCACATACAAAAACACGCCCACATGGGTGGGGTGTTTGTATGATTTTAATGATCCAGAAAGTGCAAATATGTGATAGGCTCCATTTTCTGTGTGTGTGTATGGGGGGTGGGGGGCATGTGTGTTGTTCAGAGTTGTGTCTGCTGGGCTGTGGGTGTGCCTGTGTGAGTTTACTGTGTGAAATAAAGTACAAAATCGTGACCACTGTGCTCTTTTTGGAGTCCAGGTCCATAAAGGACCCAAGGACCACAGGTGTGATTTCTTTCAATTTTTTTGCTACCATCCAAAAAAACTTTAACCAAACCTTAGCACATCCTAGTGTGTGTATACTCATCAATACATTTTACTTTTATAAAAACTACAAAAAGTAAAATAAAATTCGGGATTTATAACTTTTTTTCACTTAATTTTTTTCTAATAATTGCTTAAAAGTGCTTAAAAACTATTTTTAAATTATTTTTGAAAAAAATAAAAAAATAAATAAAATTATATATCAATGTATTGGTCTTGAGTAGCTTAACAAGATGAAAAAATGTAATAATTAATTTACCTTTTTCTACATTTCCGAAAAACAGTGTAATGTCACCCGGAGGACCACAGGTGCTATAAAAATGTATCATTCATTTATACATTTATTTAGAAAGTTGAAATTTATTTTATGTATAAAGCCTGCTGAGTTGCATATATGTTACAAATTGTAAGAAATTCTATGAGAGTTAAGTGTACTTAATCTTAAAGTGAAAATGCTTTTGGGTTCCTAAAAGACCCGAGGACTACAGAAGGGATATAGAGTCTTTCGTACAGTATTGTGATACATTAGTATTAATATCTTTGTGACACTCATTTATCTTGCTAATACACAGCCCTACATTGTATAATTAAATAATGAGTCAATAAAATATCAAAACAAAATTTTACTTTTAACTAAATTTTACATTTAGAAAGCTGGCAACAAAAACAAAACATTATTTTTAGTATGTTTGATATATATTGCCTGTAGACACTGACACCTCAACTGAAATGACATACTGTATTTTTCTGATTTCTCAACTAACAAATGTGCTTACAGAATGTACATTAACACTCTGTATTTTCTCTCTCTGCTTCCTCTCAGTGTACAAGTACAGCACTACCAACCTCCACAACATGACCTTAACCACCGCCGACTGTGTCCAGCCACATGCACACACCTATTCTTCAGAGTTATAGATCTGCTTGTCTCCTATCGCGCTCCTTCCTCCTCCACAAAGACAACCTGCTGTTTTGGGCCAGACAGAGAGGAAAAAATAAATGTTGGCTAACGCTACATTATAAGAAGTCATTCAGTTGGTTTGATGGAATTTATTGATGTAGTGTTTAATCGAGACTGAAGTGCTGTTAAGAGGACAAGGGACAAAAATAGGAAACAAGGGACAGAGTGGAGAGTGCCACACATTTATGAGAGTCAATGAGGCTTACAATATAATTACTCAATACGGCTGGACACGTTTGGCCATTTACTAATGGACAAAGAAATATCTGAAAGGAAATATTTTCACACTGCAATGTTTGATTTCCTTACCAAGACTTTTATATTTGTGGCTACTCATGGTTATTTTCAATAAGGGTGCTCCGATTAGGATTTTTGAGGGCAATCACCGATCAGCCTTTGCTGTGATCGGCCAATACCGATCATGGGCGATACCGATCACATGGTCTTTAATGTAGTAATGTAATGTATGCAGGCTATTATTAATTCCACTTTAAAAATGCTGTAGCCTTTGTAAATGTAAAAGTACAACAAAATTCTACTTATTTTTGTTTTAGAAGAGGTTTTGTTGCATTATCAGCCTTTAATGTGTGCCCACAAGTGTCTGTGTGGCTTTGTTTGAATGCTCCGCTGATGTAAAAATCAGCTGTTCTTAATTGGTGCCTTTAGTGCGAGTCTACAGGTGCAGCGCTTGCGTCTGCGTAACGCGCAGCCAAACCTGGTAAAAAAACAGTGGACTAAAGAGCAGACAGCTCCTGCAGCCACTTTTGACAACGTCTGACTGAAGAAAACGTGCACAAGAGAGCAGAGAAGACAATGATGAAAGGTGCTCTTCCCAGACACACAGGCTGCATTTTTAATTTCTCTTTCCATTAGCAGCCATTTGGAGCAGTTTAAGCCACAAAACACGCTGTTAACAAGACACAGGCAGATTCTGAACTTTCTTAATGCTTTTAACGTAAATATTAGCGGGTTAGCTGTAGCTCTATTTGCGTTGGTGTTTGCAAATAAACACACTGCTGCACCCTTAGTTTTCAAGATAGAAAAATGTCAAAACAGAAAACATAAAACATTTTGTGTAGTACAGACTTTTTACCTTTAGATTAAACTCCATCCAACTCCAACACTGAAATACATATCTAATATGAAATTCACTATATAGCTTTAAAGTACATATAGTATTAGTTTGCACAGCAGCTGCTAGATTATAGAAAAGTTTGTGAACTCACAAATTGGCTAAAATCAATCTTATCCTGCTCAGGGCAATGTGCCTGCATCTGGCCTGTGGTAAGACAGACCAATGATGTGTACCCCGTGTTACCATTCTCCCTGTGGGTACTCTGGCTTCCTCCCACCGTCCAAAGACATGCATGTGTTAGGTGAATTGACTCTAAATTGACCCTAGAGAATGAATGTGAGAGTGATTGGTTGTCTGTCTGTGTTCGTCTCTGTGTCAGCCCTGCGACAAGCTGGCCTCTGTCCAGGATGTACCCCACCTACGGCTAGGCCCCAGTCACCCGCGACCCCTAATGGGAATAAGCGGTGGAAAATGAATGAATGAATAATGCAATGGTTACACCATTAAAGTAACATATTCAATATATAATATTTAGAAATTATTAAAGCAAAATCCACCTACAGACAAGCCAAATTTACCTTCAGTTGAGATGAATAATTCAGTTTTGCATTACTGATCTAAAATATTATAGTGATTTATACTGCTACACAAAAAAAGATGTAAGGAAGTGAGAGACCAAAGTCTGGGATGGCTGAACTTTTCGTCTGGTGTCAGTGTTGCTATGGTTACAGTCCTTGGTGACTGGGTAAAGTATCTCAGGAGCAACAGTGACATAGTTTACTGGTCCCTATCTGAAAACACACACAGCCCAGACCGACTAAATACACGCAGACCACAAAGAAAACAAAATATGCACTTATCATTGCACATTTACGATCAATACGCTGTTTTACTGGCAACAGTCCTCATTAGAAGTGCTCTGAAGCCACATACTCTATGTTCAGAGGAAGGAATGCCACCACAACAATCTGTTATGAAACTAGGAGAATTATATCATCGCTTTGGGACAAGCTCGTCAAAAATTGCAGCCAACATCAAAGTACTCATCCAAACAGCAGCAGAAAAGCTTTTGTTCAAAAATCCAGGTGGGCCATTACACCTACACAACGTGAATCACATTTTAGACATTTAGATCATATCATAATCAAGACACACTTTGCTCCCAAGAGCAACTGGTCAGCTTCAGTTCAGCAAGTACTTCTAAAATTAAATTTGACTTTATGCAGCTATTACAATATTACCTAACAATGCTGCCAGATGGATGCATTCTAACCTTGTGACTGGTGAATTATTGTCAAGACCCCACTAGCAGTGGTGAGTAGTTACTATTGATAGAGTTAACTCTGGGAGTAACACACACTGACAGTTCCTTTGCAGCTACCAATGTGTTACAGCTCTGCAGATTTCTTCTAAAATATATATATATATAAAAAAAAAGTTTTCTGAATTTGTTATGACATTTTCAGGGGCTGCATGCATTTATATGCAGTACATGCAAGACCAGTAGTATGGGATAGTGCCATGGGATGTGGTAGCATTTCTTCTAGGGGCTATATTATACTTGTATTCATATTTATAAACCAAGCTTGGTCACCTCTTGAACAGCATTTCACATTTGAAAACCTTTAAAAACATTATCTGACTAAAAGAAATCATTTTTAATAAATACTCTACTGGTGCCATAAAGGTGAAGAGGTGAAGAGACCAGCAGAAGGCAGGAGACTGCAGCAGAGTGCAGACTGTTGAAATATTTTGAACATAATTTAAACAATAAAAGGAAGCTCACTTCCTTAAACTTTTTGTATGATGCTATTTTTCAGCAAAATAAAAAAAAAACAGCTGTGAGAAATCAGTGAAAAAAGAACTGTACACCGTTTTTTGAATAAAGGGTTAGAGGGTTATGAGAGCAGACTGGATGTATTGGGCTTGTTGATTGGTGGGGCTGTGCCAAAAATCAAATTTAAAGTTGAATCGCTGTTAAGTATAGGATCAATCTCGGTGATAAGCTTAGAGCCTTTTTATTCGATCTGGTCCACACAGCGCAGCCGCAGGTAACGGTGACTGAGGGGCGCACATGTTTACACTTACTGCCCACCTGCTACAGAGTGGGCCAGAGAGAACAAGAGTGGAGTTTAGAGGAATAACCACCTAAAAGGTCATACCTTTAGCATTAAGTAACAAGCAATGACAGGAACACCTGCAACAACAGCGCTAATAGTGGAGCTAAGCTAACATTAGCATTTGCTGTGCCAACAGATGTCCAGACGCTTGTTTTATGCTGCAGTTAATCCATAGGACAAACGGGCAAAACTGTCTATATATATTTAATCCATCCTAACTCCACGGAAATGCCTCTAGGACTTTGGAAATGAGGCGTGCATTCCGTGGTTTAAAGCCGAAGGAGCGCACAGCTGCGGTGCGTTGTGTGACGCGCGTCGATGCCGCATCTTGTTCCCTGAAAAGGTTTCGTGATCAGCGCGGAGTTTAAAATAAGTAATTTTACTGTTAATAGTCTGACAAAATGAGAGAACTGAGCCGTGGAAGTGTGTAGAGAGACTGGACAGTTCTATAGAATCAGGACAGAAAGACAAGAGTTTTTCCTGCTCTCATCAGGAGCTGCAGTCGAGACGTTTTCAGTTGTTTAAAAAATCAGCCTCTTTCATTTGTTTAAATTATTACAGTTATTATTGTATAAAAACTAAGCCTTGCAATGAAAGACTTTACATTAAATATCCCACTTTCCTATTACATTAAAATCTAAACCTAAGGATGACTCAAAGCCATGATTATTAATTTTTAATTGTAAACATAAAATCAAATAAAAAATTTAGATCAACCAATATGGAGAAAAAAAAAATTATTGAATGATTGAAAAATGATTAAATTTTTTGCCATATCGCCCAGCCCTGTTGATTGGTCAGTGCTTCCTGGAGTGTGTGTGTACGTGTGTGTGTGTGTGTGTGGGGGGGGTGCAACCGAGTGTTTTGAGTGCTCAGAACGGCTGTGCCAGAGAATAGCAGATTAGTTCAATATGTGTGAATGACGCAAAGCACAGCGTTGCACTATTTAGCCCCTTTAAAAAGTTATGCACAGTATATTATAGTATAACATACGTATTACAATGTGTTTTTTTTATTTTTTTATGTCAGGTACGTTTAGTCATTATTACAGTTGCCTGAGACTCGTATGGCATACACTGGACACTGATAATACCGCGTCTATTTGTGAGTGTGTGTCTAGGCTGTGATGTCAAACAAGCTTGACCCACATTAGCCACTGTCTGATGGGTCCTGATATGTCTCCAAGGTGTCACCCTGGTAACGGGTGTACTATTGCCACAAATGTCAGCAGGAAGGACAAGCAAGCCCTGGAGGAGATAGTCTGTCAATCTGTAACAGAAAGCACACAGTGTTTGTAGACGTGGGAAAGTGGACTCCAAATGGACTTGTCACCTGCTGAGCACTACAAGTACAAAAAGTACAGAATTATTGTCTTATAATAATTACAACTGAAGATCTATTGTACATGTACTCCAATTGAGAAAGTGGTAATTTGAATTTCTCTTGAACCTAGAACCAATTTATTGTCAGACTGTTGTAACATGCGTACAGCTTTTGAATAAAGTTTAGACATTGCACTCTAAGCATGGTTTAGAGCTGGACAGTAGCACAGGCTTATGTGAAATAAATTGCTACAGCATAAAAAACTTTATTTAATAGCAGTTTACCATTGTGGGACTTTCTGATTCAATGGATAGAGAATTTACGTTTGAACTTGAAAATCTACAGTTCAAGTCCAGGAATGCAATTTTTTTTCACTTCTACATTATTCTAACCAGCACAAATCAAAACTAATGTATGTCTGTTCTGTTCTCTTTCAGCATGTTTTTCTGTGATTTGACTTTTTTTTTTATAATATTGTGGGCCATATAGGGCCAATGCTTTAGCTGAGTTCTGTCAATATTTCTAATTGCAATATTAATCACTGACTACACAGTAAATAAGAAATAAATAAACACAAATAAAAATAATAAATTAACACAGTTTATTAGCATGTACATTTACCAACAGGCCATATCTCTAGCCTCTTTTCTTTTTATAACAAAGTCCAACTACTATGTGAATGTGAATGCAGCATTACCCTTGAGTGGATTGCTACAGTAATTTGTTTCTCTAATGAGCATGTTAACCTAGACAAAGACAAAAATCATAATAGAGGGCCAAACAAGCATATAGTCCAACTAAGCTGTGCTTAAACATACTAATAAATATGGCTTGTTACTAATTTGATTATGTTCAACAGCCCAACATTTACTTTTACTAAAGAGGGCACTTAAACAGATGATCACTTGTTAACACATACAACTGCTTTTTAACACTTTCCACACACAGGAAGTATGGGAGGAGACTTGATAGTTTTTGTGTAGAAAAAACACTTGTAACAGTCCCTTTTACAGCTCAATGAAAAAAAAAAACTTGCAAAGTAAACAACTGCTAATGTGTCTTGTCTTCACTATGCTTTCCAGAAAGTACTTCAACGCATTTATTTTATTTAAATATTCACTTTCATGTGGAACTTCTGCTTTTGGTGGGAGTATCTGTAAAAGTAATTTCAATACACTGATTCTACTTCATAGCAAGACCTTTCCATCTGAAACATATGATTCATTTTATGAATGCCATGGGTTGCGAGTTTGTTGTGTCTGCAAAGCATCAAGGGAACTAAGGAAAAATCAATACACTATAATGCTGCAATATTTTTGGCTCTATCAATAAGTTCAGCCAGGCTCCCTATCAGAGTATCCAGCACTGACACAAACACATGAGACTGTGGTAATACATGGTACAAGCAGTACTATAATGTATAAAGCACTTTGTTAATTGCAGTAACCTCAAATATTAAGCTTCCTCGAGTAACGTGGTAGAGTTTTATCATCTGAGGAAAAAAAAAGCCTGCTCTGTGTGTATTATTTATTATCTCTAAGCTGTTTTTCAGCTGATGAATGCTCTATAGGCCAAAGATATCACGTGGATAAATTATTTATTTTTAGCAGCATCTGTTCTCAACTGTAATCACTTCTGCAATTTCTTCATCCAAGTCGCTCATTGTGTCAAATTCTAGTCTAACTATACACTACATGCAGACAGCAATTACATAAAAAGAAAAAGTTAAAAGTAGGTCTAACATACGTCTACATTTTGTGTAGACTGTTGGCTTAAATGTCATGTTAAATTATTGGCCTGACACTGCTAATACATTTTGGGTGCGTTCACAGTTGCTGGTCTGCAGGACTCGGTGCACTTTGGGCAAAAGTCCACACCTGTGTAGATGATGTCATTGGTCTGGTTCAAGTTCACACTGAGCTCTGTCAAACTGAACTGACTGAGGGAGCAGTAACAAACATCGCCTGTAGGAGGCAGCACATCAGTATTTACTGAGAGAAACTTGTGAAGAAGAAACCCTGCTCTTCTATTGGTCAAAAGTCTGCCTCTTCAGCTCCATATCCCAATAATATCATTCGGCACACTTTAATTAATATTTAATGAAGTCTTACATTTAGAGCAGTGATTTCAACTGAATACAACTGTGGACTCTCTCCAGGGATATAAATAAAATCTGTGTTGTTTCAGCAGTGTTTTTACATTTGTTTGCTAATGTTAGCAACCTTTAAAATACATTTTATTTACAGTATATTTGTATTTTTTACTTATAGTCACGTTAGATGTGCGTATGTTTCTATGCCCTTGGTAAACAATCCAGTCCCTGCTGTTAGTCCGTTGTTTGGTCCTCTTTGCATTCGCACTTCACCAGGGCCACACCAGGATATATATATTATATAGGATACATCCTATATACATTATATAGGATAATATAATGTTCAAAAAAAAAAAAAAAAAGAGTACAAATATTAAAAAATATGCATTAACATCCAAAGCATCAATAACTCACAAGTGCCTTAAAGATGCATTACTTAAAATCACCTAAAGCAAGCAGTAGGGCTGTGCAATTAATTATTTAATTATTACACCCAACAATTACAAAAATGATATAATCAAGAAAAAAAAAATTAATAACACCAACTTTGAAGTGTGCAAATGCTCTGCCCCTCTCCTCTCAAAGCTTGTGCTCTGATAGCAATAAGCTACACGTGGAGAGCTGTTAGCAGAAACATGGCAGAAAGAGAACAGGGCAAATGCTTGGTCAGGAGAAAAGGCAAGCCATATTCTGTTGTTTGGTAGCACATTGGCTTTAAAAAAGAAGAAGTCGGGCAAACAACCGAACAGTTCATGAGATTATAACAAATTTGGTTTATTTCATATTTTGCAATTTTTGTGCAAATAATATATTTGACATTGTCAAAAAATAAATAAATAAACTTTTTAAAGTTATGGAATAATCGTTGAATCATCTTGATTTCAATTACGACTAAATTAATGAAAATTATTATTTTTTCCATAATCAAGCAGCCCATAGGAAGCAGATTGTAAATGAGCATGTGATTGGCCAAAGCTTGCCATCATAGGCTGAGCATTCAGATATATAAGCATATTAGGCAGCGTTAGTTCTAAACTGGAACATATATATGGAACCACTGTGGCTGCAAGGACTGCACAAAACATGGAATAACAGTAACTATGATATTATAAAAGGCTTGGCACTTAATCATGACAATTCACGCTTTTTTAAAGCCAATTATTCAATGTGCCCATGGCACACATATTGAATATTGTCCTGTGTTGCAGACATAATTTAAAGAAGAAACAGGCACTTGTTAATTTAGCATTATCCCAATATGGCTTGGAATACCTATATCACAAGAATGTTAAGGTCTTCTATCAGATTAAAATAAATGTCTGGTTTAGATCTGATTTAGTTCTGGTTTTAGACCTGGTTAAGTCATGGTTTAGACCTATTCTTATCTTAGCCCCAGTTTTGATGAGTGCAGTTTTGCATCTGTAAATTTAAATTAAATTGAACCTTTACTCTGTCTATGTTTAATAAGAGTATCCAAATTTCACTAATTATATCATTATCATGATATTAAATAGGTCTCAAACGTTGCATGTTTTCTGGTATTCAACAGCTCTAGTACTTAAATCACACCAGTAGAGCTCTTCTGTATGGGTTGCTTTTAAATCCCTTCCTTTTCCATTGTTCGCCCATCACACCTACACAGCCAGCCCCCTCCCCACTCCCACAGCCCACCTATCTATCCATCCATCCATCCCATTTGGAGGTACTCTCAGCGGAACACTTAAGCTATTTATAAAAGCATCAAAGCCCACAGCTTCCAACAGAAAGCCACTAGAGACAACCAGGGGAAGATGTAGGGGGACACGCAAGGAACAGATTCTTTGCCTCTGTTCTTCCCATGTCCCCCTTTTGTAAGAAAGAAAAAAAAAGTCAGGTGAGAGCGCACGAATGGAAAAAATAGTCAAATAGGGCACTCAAAAATGGGGCAAAGCAAAAGAGATCTAGATACTGTATGTGCTTTCTCTATGAGGTCCTCAACAGCAGATCTGTACAGTGGTATAATGAGGTGTGCCTGGTTTTCTGTTTTGTTTCTGAAAGTGCATGCAGAGGTTGGCTCAACCACACACATAAGTCGATTAACCCTCTAACTGGATTACTCACTTTGTCCAAGTTTATATGCATGAGAGAGAATCACGCTACTGTGTTTCTAGCTATCCACTCAGGCTAATGCTGCATTCTTATGATCTTATAAACGCTGCTTAGAATTTCTTAAAAATAGGAAATAAAACTGTACTTATACATGTTGATAATATACTTGTTTGTAGCACTAAATGCTAATAAATGAATTCCCTCAGTAATCATTGATCTTTTTATAAATATTGCTAGTAAAACGCAGACTGAAAAATGAAAGCACATGAACACAACAAAATTGGCATTCCTTACTCAGCATCTGTGTGTCCCAAAAGCACATGGACACATCAACAGTGGCAGACGATTTCTTTTTTTAAACTTTGACAGGCGAAAACAACTGACACAGGTTAGCCAACAGAGACTGACACAACCCAAATTCAGAAAATGTTAGGACTTTTTTTATTAAATAAAATGAAATCTAAAAGACTTTGAAATGACATGAGCCAATATTTTATACACAATAGAACATAGATAACATAACAAATGTTTACACTGAGAAATTGTACACTTTTATGTACAAAATGAGCTTATTTTTTCTATTATTGTCACAATTATCAGAAGTTTTAAACATCCTAAAACCAATATAAGGTAAACATGTAGCAGCAGCCTAACAACAACTCACTGTACCTAGGCACTTTCAAACTTCTGTTAAAATCAGACTAAGGCAATAATTTGAGTTTCTCCGCTCATGTGAAGATATTGTGTGTGAGTGGGCAGCAGGTTTGCATCCGAACAACCTCGCCCACGTAGGCTGGACTCACAGAGGCACCTGAGCTGCACTGGGCACTGCCAGGAGACAACTGGCATTAGAAACATGCACTAACTCATTGAACCTGGATCAGAAAACTGTTTCATGTGAATCCAGAAGCAGCATGAAGAATTTTGGTAAAATACACCCAAAACCAGGACTACTACCAATGGACTTTTATAGACACATTCCTGCTGAAAAGCTTTAAAAGGTGCTAAAATACTACACATTAATGAGGCTGTTTTTAGACAGAAAGACTGTCTGTACCTACACCATTGTATCTTGTTTCTAACACTTCTTCCAGTCCATTATCTCCTCTAGCACCCACCACCTCTCAGCTCAAGCACTTCTGCACTGCACTCTTTAGATTTAGACACTGTTCATTTTAGTGGGTTTTTATTTTAAAACAGCACTGTAGAGCTGCTGAATAGGTCAGGTGGTAAAGCATACAGAGCAACTACAGCTCACCTCTGAGTTGTGGGATCCTGTTCTTTCTTTTAAGATTCATCAGAATCTGAATAAATAAATCAATAAATAATACTTTTTGAGTCTAAAAAAAACAACAACCAACATATAAACCAGCTCTGGCACTGCTATACTTGGAATTTTAGATTATAGTAGATATCCAGTGGATTAGCCATAACAAACTTTGTTCTCAATATATTTATTATAATGGTATTGAAAGATAGACTGAAATGCAATGTCTGCAAAGAGCTACAGATGCACTATTATATATAGTTCCCTTAAAAGGGAACTTGCTAAACTTAACTCTTAACTTTTTACTGTTACAATGTAGTTTCTTCCTCAAAAAGCATGCACTTGTATTTAGTTTGATTAACACATCTTTGAGTCATTTTGTATGTTGAAGCGCTGCCCTTCTCAAGAGCTGAAAATGCTATGGCTTTACAGCTCTACATAGACACATGAAATTCTGCTTTCTGCAGGAACCACTTCTGCGCCGTTTCTAAAGAACAAAGACCATCACAGAACTCACACTCTTACAGCTCATTTATCTATCAGTTATATCTATCAGTCTATATATCACAGAATAATATTGTTAATGTAAATACCACAGGATGCTTCCTTAAAGTGATAGGGACCTAATCCAAGAGTTTTCTGCAAAGTTAAAGTAACAGCTCCCTATATGAAGACGTTTTCAATAAATAATAACACCACAGTTCTGCAAGTATCAGCAAGTCTAATTTAATGCTTTTTAATGTCATTTTAAAAAAATTTTAATGAAACAAATACAGTTGCAGGAGCTTAAATTGTCAAAATTTATTTGCAAGTATTGTAAAATATAAATCATAAAGCACCAATAATGTTGAAAGTCAAACATCTTATATTTGGATAATTTAATCCCACTGGAAGCAAACTCATTCCACCTGTCTATCACGATAATGTAAGCTACAAAAATGGTCAATGATTATTTATATATGTATATTTATAGTCACAAACAAAACTAATAATGTCAGCAATTTTACTTCTAAACTACTTTAAATTTTAATGCCTGGTGGAATCAAATTTAATGCTTTTTCATGCCATTTAAGGCCTTAATTTTCCCAAAATGTATTTAATAACTTTTAATGCTTTTTAAATCCCCACGGGAACACTGAACACAATCAGTTATAAAATGTTACAAAATCTGTCCAAATTTATTTAAAAATCAAAATATGTCCCCTTTAACATTAGTCAAAAGTGATCTGTTTGTTGGAAAAATAAAAATACTGTAGGTTACATTGTACAGTATTATAAAAGATACTACGAGCTACGGATGGGTATTGTTAAGATTTTACCTATACTACTACTCGTATTGATACTGATTATCGATCTGGTCTTTTAACGGCACTCTTATCATGACTTTTTTGTGCAAAAATCTAATAAAGAATGCTAATTACTTTATTAAACCTTTTTATACAATTTTTATTCACAATATAGGCTACTTTATGATTGTAATATATTGTTTTCTAAAATATTAATATAAATCTAAATAAAAGTAAGAAATTAGTATAATGTAAGAAAAAGCTGTAACCTATTCTTATATAGGCTAAATAAATGCATGGTGGTCACAGCTGTGTTTCAGGGAAATGTACAAGTGGACTCACATAAACACTGGGTTCTGTTGGTTCTTATAGGCTATAGTTGTTTCTTCTGTGGGCTGCTAGCATAACATTAGCCTACCATCTTTCTGTGTTTGCTGTGTTGTTGCACTGTCATCGGCGCTGGTCCCTGCTATATCCACGCGTGGTGTCAGCAACTACTTTGGTGAAGTTGAGCCACACTTTTTCCTCTCTCCGTCTGTGTGCAACGTGTGCGGTCGCAGCGCACGGCTGTGCGGCAGCCCCGTCCGCTCTGCTCCTCTCACACACAGCAGCAGCTGAAGAAACCGCAATGTCTCGTCTTTTATGAGAGGAGGGAAAAGTTTTTGTGCACGTATTTGACTATATGGCATTTATCGCGACCACTCAGTATCGCTAAGAGCACTGTTAAGGCAGAAGCTTATCGATCCACATTGGACCGCCATGATGTGGCACCGGTGCCGTTGTAATACCGGGTCTCGGCACCCATGCCTACTAGGAACACACTAAAGGCACTAAAAATGGGGGTGCTTTGTTTTTAGGACACTATCAGGGCTTTACTGACTGACTACAAAATGGACACAGAACATTTGAACAAAATTTTTTTCTTCTCAGGAATTTTATAATACAATATGTAGTGAGAGTCTTGAATCATTCTAATTCACACAAACATGTATTGACTATAGATTTGTCAAGCTCTCACATAGAGAGTGAAGTGGATTATATTTAGGATTCTCAACAGTGTGGGGGCTTGAATAGATTATGAACAACCATTTCCACCCGAATGTATTGTAGCATATAGACTCTTCTTTCTCGACTAGCCTGTTTGTATGTTACATGCTGTTCCATCTAACATGCCTTTTTTTTTTATCCCTATCTCTTGGTATAAACTTTTGAACTTTCAGACCAATCTCTTGCAATCCTCCTTCCCACTCACTATCTGTTGTTTGTGTATCTTCATCACTTCCACCCCCACTTTCCCTTCACTGTCCTCTGTCACCTGAACTTCTTGACTTAGTTGCACTTGAAACCTCTGCCATACTTCTGTGTCAGCCAGCCTCCGCCAATCCGTCTCTCCCAAGTGATCATTTGTGCATTAAATCTGCCAGGAGGACACTTGACGGCCTGTTACACAACGAAACCCAACTGATTATCAACACACTCGTTACCATGCGCACACACAAATCCAATCACGTGGAGCGGCACAAGCAGCCATTAAGGAAATAGGAGTCCTCTGGTTCATTGGTGGAGTATAAGTACTTGCAACCACATATGTACACAGCCCAAAAGAAAATAAATGTACTGAACACTCAAAAGCGTCATATTACATAACGCCAGCTGCTGTTGCTCTTCCTGTACAGGGAAAACCTTAGCACCAATGAGGCCTTGCAATGTTTGTTTACAGTAACAACACCAACACAAGAATACGTCAATACCATCACAACACAACACAATACTGGGAATACTGAACAAAACAGTATGTTCCACTCCAGCTTTAACATACTGTTGGACTTTTGTAAGCCTGGACAATCAGACCCATTCACTTTCGGGTCTGGAACCCCTTCCACAGAAACAATTTTACTTTACAATTTATTACTCTTTATTTGGTAATGGTGGTGAATTATATCAAAGTAAACTTAAGCTCAAATGTAAAATGTGGTTAACTGACAGAGCAAAACCAACTTCTGCTTTTTCTGTTAGGTGTGACAGGAAAGAGAAATGTTACAGAAATGATACAGATTTACAAGTTCAAGATATTAAAAGGTACCGTATTTTTCCACACTATAAGGCGCATTGGATTATAAGGCGCACCTTCAATGAATGGCCTATTTTAAAACTGTTTTCATGTATAGGGCGCACTGCATTATAAGGCGCATCCACTAGATGGCGGTGCGCTAAAGGGAATAATAATAATAATAATGGATTGGATTTATATTGCACTTTTCAACAAGTTTCTCAAAGTGCCTTACAATTTGGTCCATTATTCATTCACACTCGGTGGTGGTGAGCTATTTCTGTAGCCACAGCTGCCCAGGGGCAGACTGACGGAAGCATGGCTGCCATTCTGCGCCAACGGCCCCTCTGACCACCACCAAACACAGTCGCACTGACACACTCATTCATACAGGCAAGGTGGGTGAAGTGTCTTGCCCAAGGACACAACAACAGTATGCGCTTCAGATGGGATTCAAACCGGCTACCCTCCGGTTGCTGGGCGAATGCTTAACCCACTGTGCCACCATCACCCCGAATGTCAATAAAACAGTCAGATAAGTCAGTCAAACTTTATTAATAGAATACAAACCAGCATTCTTACAACTCCCTCGTTGAAAACAATGTATTTCCAACTCCATTTGTCACAGTTCAAAGTAGGGCTGTTGCGGTGACCGCATTGTCGTCATTTGTAATCCAACCGCATTGGGGCACAAGTGACCGCGGTAACCGCAGTTTATCATTTTAATGATGCACTAATGGGATGCACAGTTTAATTTTACTGTAAACCATGAAGCATTTAATGTTTACTCACGTATATGCGCTCAGAGACGCTGGGAGTGGAGAACGGAGGGTTAATGGTGAGAAAGGAAAAGGCTTCTGCACATCACAAAAGGTGAACATGTGGGTTTTTCTAAAGCTACCACGTTACACGCGCTGCAAGGGCATTCACTCGTGCCTGACTCGTTTTTGTTAAAGCAGAGGCTTAACTATATAATTAGCTTATAATCAAAATTTGTTTGGACGTGTCATTTTTTCAGGTGTTATTATTAGCTTATGCTATACCGCATATACCGCACACTGTGGTGTTGAGCCGCATATAATTACCGCAGGGGAAATTCTCTCACCGCGACAGCCCTAGTTCAAAGCTACATGAACAGCATTCGAGCGCTCAGTTTTCTGTCCCCTCAATGTCACAACTCTTCTACTCGATGGAGCTAAGGTCGCCTCCTTGTTCTTTTGCAGCAGGATCTATAAACACACCTATGGCACACATGAACAGCTGGGACTGGAATTCCCCTTTACCGTTTTTACCGCTGTCACTTCGGCGACGACCCCTGAATACGGTAGCCATAATTAACCAATTCACCAACACTGATCCATATATAAGGCGCATCGGATTATAAGGCGCACTGTCGGTTTTTGAGAAAATTAAAGGCTTTTAGGTGCGCCTTATAGTGCGGAAAATATGGTATGTTAGTAGTGATGTTTCTATACATAAAAGTTGTGTTTTTGTGATGTTGGTCAGGCAATTTTGTGAACACTAAACAACAAATGATGCACAGTTTACATAGGCTGTTTTAAATTAAAGCTCACTATCTATCTGTGAGAACTTAACCTACTGTAGTGCTCTTTAAGAGGTCAATGGAGCCTGGCTGCAACAACTTTTGTTGTTTGAGACAAATGGAACCGCAGCATAACATGGCGGCACGGTGGCATAGTGGCTAGCACTCCTGCCTCACAGCAAGAAGGTCCTGGGTTCAATTCCCGGACCGTGTGGGGCCTTTCTGTGTGGAGTTTGCATGTTCTCCCCAATTTATCCACTTTTTAGTCAACTTAGGAACCGCAACATGAAGGTATAAAGTGAAAAGACAGACACCTGCATCTTAGAAAGTGTGTGACCTTGCAGAGGAATTCCCTTTCTCCCCAAGCTCAGGGAAGTGATACTCTGCTCCAGACGGGCAAACAGGTCGAAGAGCAGCTCAGAACAGGCACACAGCTAAGAACCTGAAGAAGACTGGCACTTCTACAAACAGATGCAAACTAAGAATGTAACGATGCACTCAAGTCACAATTCAATTTGATTCACAATTTTATGTTCACAATCACAATTTTAATTAACAGACTTGCAGCCTAAATATGACAAAAGATTTTTTTCAAATAGCCTATTTCTGTCTCGTTGTCAAACTTAAACTTTTGTAAATTTCTTAATGACAGACATTAAATAAAAAGTAGATATTAAAACAATGACATATAAAAATAACAAAAATATATAAAATAATATGTAAGTGACTTTTATTGACAACTATGTCAAAAACTGTCTAATTCTTGAGCTTTTGAGATCACTCCTACTACCATCAAATTGCTGTTGTCACAGTAAAAAATTTTCTGCATCCGGGTGCCAATCCCAGCATTGGACCATGTCATTCCACATTCACCTGCAAGACTGAACTATTTGCTAAGATTGCTTTGCCAATATTCAGTCATGTTTCACTTTGCTTCCTAGATTTTTTGATGTTTATCTGTGTAAGCAGACAGCCATTGCTGGAATAGCCACCTTTTGTGTATTATTCATTAATTCAATGTTGACATGTGGGGTAGACTAACCATTTGGAATGGAAAGGTATCATTTAATTTGTTATCTAGATGTTATTATTAAGTTCTCATTGGTTAGTCTACAGTACATGGCAATTTAATCAATGGCTGTAGATAATACAGAGAAACTAGCTATTACAGTGGTTATTTTTTCACAGTTTACTCAAATAACAACATACTATTAGGTGATTCAACAGTTTTTCTCAAGTACAAAACCACACAAAGAACCACACAACAGCATCAATGCTAAACAGATCAAGAGCAGCGCAGCATAAAACAGCCATTATGTTGTTTCTGTGACCAGAGTCGATGACTCTTTTGTGTACTAAAAAATTAGTTTAGCCAAGTATGGATTACAAAACCTGGACTTAAATGTGAATGAATCCTCTCCTAGGCCTCAGTGAAATGAACAGTTGTTCTTACAGCACCAATGGGCTAATTACAGCTAAGCCAGTGCTGGTCTGAACACTTCTCCCAGCCAGCAGCATATAGATGGTTACGACTGAATGCTCAATGTTTCACTGTTGCTAGGAGACAAAAATCCTTGGACACACTCAGCTGGCTGTTATTACAAGTAGAAAAAACACAGTCTTCATGAAAATTGATTTAAAAAAAATAAAAACCCATAGGACATGACCTCTTTTATTGGCTATTTTTAATCACCAATAACTACCCAGCAATAACTGCCCAGATAATAAAGATAACACTACATTGCATAAACAATATGGCTGCTTTTAAAAGGATGCGCTCATGAGCTAAACACACAACAATACCTTTTAAATAGAGTTATTCATTAACTTTCCAAATCCAAATCCAAATATGGCAAATTATAAGTTGCAAGATGGTTTTAACAACTGCCAACCAGATAAGACCCAATCAGATAAACTACATTTGTTTAATATCAGTGCCTGGGCATACTTTAGTAAATAAACTTGTAACTAATCAAATAGAAGTGATCGACAGATCTGGCTGCTATTAATTCAAAGTCATTTTGACAAATATATCAACAAAAAACATTAATCTTTGCCATCTAAAAATATCTTTTAACATTTAATGATTTTGTTTGCTTGTAAAAAAAAAAAAAAAAAAACAATAGTAGAAAAAACTACTCCTGTCACTCAAATGTCAACACAGCTTCTTTGATTACATAATTTATGGAAGGATCTATAGACAGCTATTGTGGCCTTGGGACAGTTAACAATATTGTTTAGGGAAGTAAACCCTACTAGCTAAGTTTCAACATTCATTTGTTTTATGTAAATACAACCGGCCATGAAATAAGATGCTTTTGTCAATGCAATAAGTCAATAGTGTATCAGAATTAGGCTACTCTATTACTGGGTGCAATGTCATACTAGAGGAACTTCTCAGTTTTAGCTGAGATGGTTTCACATTGCCAAACTGTAGCTGGTAAAATAACGTACATTTTAACATTTGGTTGGCCTAAGGACAGAAGATCATTAAGTCACTGTCAAATAAGGCAAGTTTATTTTTATTTAACCAATAAGCTGAAACTTGCGTCAACGTACCATTATTTTAAAGTGAAAAGAATATAATAATAGCATGTGTTCTTTGTTCCTGCAAGTTGCAAAGAGTCTTTAAGCTTTTGTAAAATTTGTGACACTGAATTAATTGCTAAACTACGTGTCAATCAAGTCTTGTCTTTACTTTTAGACTTAAGTATGCATCCCATTAACAATGGGTAAACAATTGCTAATTTATGATGTGGGAATAAGATGAAAGGAGGAAGACAAAAAGCTAATATTTTGATTGAGTAATCTTGGGATGTAAGCCACTAAAAATAAGGCTAAAAGACATTGTGTGATGATGAACAAAAGAACGCTACATACTGTACCAATGTAAATAAGTGCATTTTATCCGCCTACCTTGACACTGAAATCCTTGCTTTCCAAATCCCCTGTGGAGATAGCAAATAGAAAACAGGTTAAACGCACACAGGTGAGTACACGCACTCCACACAATCCCAGGAATGCACAGGGTCTCTAAAATCACTGCCTTTTCCCTTAGGACATTAATATAGAAAGCAAATGTCAAACGCTGCCTGACACTTTAGTCCTGCTGTGCTGAAGCATTCTGTCTAAAAAAAACAAAACATTCAAAATCACACACAGTCTGAGGGGTGCGGACAGAGAGAAATTTTTATTGGAATAATAAGGTACACTGGGGTCAACAAAGGGTCAACAAAAGCTGTGAGGATCAAACTGTGAACAAGGCCACACCCACTAACAAGTATAAACCATGCTGTTTTGTGCACAACCAAAAATAGCAAATAGTGTTTTGGCAGAGGTTTTCACTGCAGATGCTCTTCCTGACACTATCCTCTCCATTTATCCAGGCTTGGGACTGGTATAAAGAGTACAATGGCTTGTGACGTCTTGTTGCTGGATTCTAAACACACACACAAAAAAATCAATTAAGTGACTAAAAATAGCTTATGGCCTTGAATGAGAAAGCCTTCAGTGCAGCTCCTTTTCATAATATGGACATAGCTTGATAGTCTAAACAGGTCAAGCCATTACACAGAGTGCACAATGTTCATTATTTGGGTGCGTTTATAGTGAGGCCCATTAGGATTACATGATGTTATACACATGCACCGATTGCGCTCTTTTAGGTCAAACCATTTAGCCATTCACAAATTAAAAAGCCCAATGCAGGACTTAAATAAAGGCCATTTGGGGAATAGTGCAAAGCAGATAATAATAAACGGATCAAATTAGGCCAACCCCACAGCCGGAAACTCATTTAATATAACCAGGGAGGCGAGCTGGATCACTGTGGAGAAAGCCCAGCAGGTGATGGAGGGAGGAAAAGGAAAAGAGGCCACATTATGTCAGGGGAGGTGGCAGAATTTGACAAAATTCTGGGGAAAGTAGTAACCTGATGTGATCCTACATTACACAGCATGCTAACTGTTGATACAGGCTACCACTATTTTTCCTCCCTTCAAAACCTCACCTGTAGCTTATAGCAGCATCAACAAGTATGCTCAAAAAGATGTTTAGTTTGTGAAACAGCTACAGGTAGCCCACTAAACCCTGAACACACTGAACATTCCAGCATTTGTTTGCTTATTTCATAGAAGAGCCCACTCTTCATATTTCTCACTGTGCTTGAGCTTGATCTTTATCTCTGTAAAACCATATCTAAGAGAACTGTTGGTGTGCAAACTCAAAACTGTGCAAAACCGCGTCTTCCTCTTACCAAATGAAGTCCGTGCAGTGGCTGCAGAAGGTGGGCTGCTTGAAGAAACGGGCGATGAACTTGTGGTCCTTGACCTCGTGCACGTTCTTTTGACGCAGGGCTCCTTGGCGCGCGAAGCCCCTCATTGGCTGCTGCGGTCCATCCTCGCCGTCGCTGTTGGCCGCCGCGGAATCTGCCATGGTCGGAGCGGGACTGGACTACTACCTGTGCAGCGGGTTCACTCGGGCAGCCGGCGGAAGTTTGGGCACACTCCTCTCCGAAAGCGCTCCCCGCTCGTGATTCCGTGTAAGTATTGTTTTAGAGCAGATGAGTAAAAAAACAGCGAGTAGTTTAGAGGAGTTTGAGCAGGTTGTGGCTTTCTTCTTCTTTTTGCTGACTGACTCCTGTAGCACTGCTGTTTTCACCGCTCTTCCTCCTTTTTTTAGAGTGAGCGCTCAGAGTGAGCTAGCAGCAAACTGACTACAGAGAGCAGAGAGCAGAGAGAGGGAGAGGAGAGAGACAGGAGGGAGGGAGGCGTCCACAGCGGATCACTCAAACATCTCCCAAAACAACTGTAAGACTCCAGTAATGGCAGGCAATATCACTTAAACATGGCTTGACATTAACACTAGCCAATCAGCCAAATGGAGGTACATTTTCATTTTGGCTAGTGTCACAAATACTCCCACTAGCCGCGTTAGCCGGTTGAATTTTATGCATACCTAGACCTATATCTTCAGAGGTTATGCCTGAATGTTGCTCTGCTCGAATGTACAGCGTTTATTATATAGTAATTCAGCATGATAAAAGAAAGAAAATTAGTAATTAAAAAAAAATTACATTTTTTAAAAGATGTGCCCCCACATGCACAGAGATACACAGAGACACTTACTATTCTGACTATAGGTAAACATGTTTTTTATATTTAATAAATCTCTGCCTGTGCATAAAACCAAATTAAATTTTTTTAAGCTTAATGTATACTATAAAATGTACACATAACTCCACTAATTAAATTGTGGCAAGTTAAAACACTTATTGGCTAGTAACATTTGACAAAGGCCAGTGCGAAAAAAAAGTAAATCTCAAGCCCTTTGCTCGTTCAGCAACATGAATATTTAGTTTGTCCTCTCACAGTCCGTAGCACAATTGGTTGTTTTCAGATTGTAGAATGTGATGAAACCACACTCT